>JANRMT010062835.1:51336793-51362687 GCA_026402145.1 Polypterus bichir lapradei | reverse complement strand
AAATTAAATTTTCCTCCGATCAGGAACGCGCTTCATTCCGAGTGTAACATTTTTGTAGCTGTGATGTGTGCATCAGTGTAATCGATGTACCAGGAAATCATGCATTGACAAAAGTTCCCCTTTGCTTGGAATTGAAAATGTGATTAAATGCGTTATTTTTTGTTATGGAATACATGCATCGAAGCTTCTCAGCTGTGCTTGTGCTAAGAATAGGAAAGATTTTAAAAATAACGTAACATGATTCTGCGTTAACCGCATATTTTTTCATACGTCTCAAACCAAGGAAATGCGAGGTTAAAATGAACCGAGAAGCACGCGTACATACTCAGTACATCCCCTCTCGGGAATCGAACCTCGGATGTAGGCGATAGAGGCGAAGCTTCTACAATTACGCCACGGTGTGTGGCTTATTTATTGGAGAGTATGTAGATCGGGGTATATATATATATTCACAGCGGAGACGTAGTGTGTTAAAGAAGCTATGAAAAAGAAAAGGGAACATTTTAAAAATAACGTAACATGATTGTCAATATACAGTAATTGCTTTGTGAGTGTTGCTGTGATCAAGGATTCGATTATCATTATTTGTTTCAATCAGGGTCGTATTTGTACGATGTGTTGTGTTCAAGTTACATTCTGTGTTTGTCAGTCGTTGTAAAGATTAAATTCTGTACAGCCACATTAGCTCCACAAATGAGACACACGGGTTTACCGGCAATGTCAGTAAACATATACTCAGCCTCCCATCGGTTTTTAAAGGCTCTATTTTCAGAATCAACTTTTCTCTTCGGCATCGTGTGGGCTAGCTTCGCAATAACTTGCAGCAACGCGGTAAGTGTTCGGCAAGGCAGCTGAAGCGCTGCATTATGGGATCTGTAGTTTATTGTGTTACCAGCGCTTCATATACCCGGGCCATTAATAACAATAATACAGTATATAAAATGATCTCGCGGGCCGGATATAATTACACGCCGGGCCGGATGTGGCCCGTGGGCTTTGAGTTTGACTCATATGGACTAAATAGAACTTGAAAAGAAATATTTTTTGGAATGTGATTGCGCAAGTCAGTACATCGAGCCCGCGTGCTATTGTGGTTTTGCTTGTGTGCTTCAGTAAGTTACCGTCCCCTCGCTCTTACTTTTTTACCGTTCATCTAATGAATACACTGAGTATGGCTTTACCAAAACAATCATTGATCGCGAATAAAGTATCCATTATTCATGAAGCTTCAATAGGTGAATAGGTGATCTGTCTTTCTGCGTTAACCGCATGCGTTTTCATACGTCTCAAACTAAGGGGATGCGAGGTTAAAATAAATCGAGAAGCGCGCGTACATACTTAGTGCATCCCCTCTCGGGAATCGAACCTCGGACGTGGGCGCTACAGGCGAATGCTTTGCTATCGCGCCACTGCGCGTGGTTTATCTATTTGAGCATAGCAGTGTAATTCGGTTTTTGTTCAGCACTCTTTGGAACTGTTACTTTTTGTCTGCGCACTGCGTCAGTTCACGTGAGCCGCTGAATATGGTTTTATATGTCAGTCGCTCGCTTCTAATTGTTTCGCTGCCTTCTTAATTATATAATGCATGTTTTCTAAAGCGCGTTTTGTAGCTCTTCCTGGCTTTCTACGTAATGCGTGATTACGTGAGAGGCGTGATTATGTCATACAAAACTCCGCCCCTCCAGCTGAACTCCATTACAGTAAATGGAGAAAAACAACTTCCAGTTATGACCATTACGCGTAGAATTTCGAAATGAAACCTGCCCAACTTTTGTAAGGAAGCTGTAAGGAATGAGCCTGCCAAATTTCAGCCTTCTACCTACACGGGAAGTTGGAGAATTAGTGATGAGTCAGTCAGTCAGTCAGTCAGTGAGTGAGTGAGTGAGTGAGTGAGTGAGTGAGTGAGTGAGTGAGTGAGGGCTTTGCCGTTTATTAGTATAGATATATATATAGTGGCAGGAGGCTGGGGGCCAGACCAGGCCGGGATGCCTGGAAGGATCGGGAGATAGCTTATACATTTTTCGCCAAAAACAATGTGGTTGCTGCTTTACATAACCTGTGCTTGCCAGATTATAATCCCTGGGTAGAAGATTTGCAATCATGGAAGAAATCCAGGAAAAAACACAGGAAGCTCTAGACACGGTAACAAAAGATGAGTTAAGAAAATGTTTCCAGGAATGGGAAAAGTAAACTGCATCTTATGAAGAGTTTTTTGAAGGTGACTAAAATGTAATTCCTGTAATTTTTGTAATTTATTTTTTTTTAGCAATTCTGGAAATTTGGTCCCCATTCATTTATTTGTGCAATTGTAATTACAGTGGAATCACTTTTTGAGTGAGTCTGGGGCTATTAAAATGGTGTTTTATTTTTATTTTTGTCTTGCAGTGACCTACAGCTATATTTGGTCTTTGACTCTGTTTGAGAGTTTACTATCCCTTCTGTGTAAAAGTTTGCAGCTAGTTATCAGCAGAAGTATTTTAGGCTTGTTTTTTTTTTAATATAGCATAACATTCTGTAACTTAATCCACTTCAAGTCTGCACAGTGTTGAAGTCTATTCCAGCAGCACTCGGCAGAAAGCATGAAAGAGCATTGGAAAGGGTGCCAGACCATTGCAAAGCCCTCTTATGTACACACCAAACAGAGTCAATTTGGAAATGCCAGTTAATTAAATCTGCAATTCTTTAGAGATGTGTCAAGAAAAATGTTACTCCTGGAGGTAAAACCGTGAAGATACAGGAGATGTGAAAGTTTCATACCAATAATGCCAATTTAGAATCACTTAATAAAGAAGATTACATGTTCTTGGGGACGCTAAAGGAAAATGAGACTATCACGCAGACACAGAAAAATCAGTGAACTTCAGAAAAAAGGCCAGAACCAGGATTCAAACCTGATATAGTAGTTCTAACTACGGGGAGATTCACTTGAAAGAGGCCCCGAATATTCTATTATAACTCCCGTTAGGATGAAGCAATCTGAACCAAAAAAATATGCTATATACCTTGACATATGTGTAATCGAGTGCATTACATGTGATGCTGGAAGTGGTTTCCATTTTCTGACAGACATCTTTCGATGCGGCTCTCCATGTTCCTGAACATATCAGCAAGCATCTAAGAGGAAATAGCAGTAATTTCATGTTGGATGTTTTCCTTCAAATCTTCCACAGTGCGAGGCTTGTTCCAATAGACTTTTCCTTTGAGCATACCCCAAAGGAAGAAGTGTGGTAGTGTCAGATCTGGCGACCGTGGTAGCCAAAGCCCCTTTGAAATTACCTTATTGCCGGAGAATTACTCAATTTCTGCCATGCTCCTTGCCGATATGTGACACGTTGCTCAATCTTGCAGGAAGTAACCTTCCGTTAACTCACGATCATCCAGTTGATTCTGACATCACTTAAATGAATTGGTGACCCAATAGGTTCGTACCATGAAGAAACACTGCTCAATACTGTACACCACCATCCTGATGAGAAGTCGAGTGACTGAGTGATGGGGTACCCAGAAGTTGCAAATGGAGGTTAAATGTTGCGACAGCTGTCTGGCGCCTACCTCATTGCTCCAATGCAGGGGCCTCCTGGCTTGTTCGAAGCTCCATATACCGAGCAGCACATTGCACTTTGTTTCGTTCAGATTGCTCCTTCCTAGTGAGAGATATTACAGAATATTCGGGGGTCTCTTTTGAGTGAATCTCCCTGTGCTATGTCACTGTACATCATAGTTAATATGTTCCTTCTTTAATTTCCCCTTAACTTTGGTTCTTATTATTTATTCCCTAGTGCTTATCCTTACTACTAATTAGGGTCTTTATTCAATTATCTATGCTAATAAAAGGCAAAGCCCTCAATGACTCACTGACTCACTCATCACTAATTCTCCAATTTCCCATGTAGGTAGAAGGCTGAAATTTGGCAGACTCATTCTTTACAGGTTACTTACAAAAGTTAAGCAGGTTTCATTTGAAATTCTACGCGTAACGATCATAACTGCATCCTACTTACGTACATATATATGTCCATAGCCTGCAGCTCGGTCGCCGTGTGAGGCGGCGTTGCGTCTTCCATCCCCACGCCTCCCACATAGTTGGCTGCTTGCCTATATTGCATCCCCCATCCCCACACCTCCCACGTAATTGGCTGACTGCCCATATAAGGCTGTCCGTCGCTCCGGTCTCTTCATTCCCTTCCTTGCTTCGCCACGGTATTCATGTCTCCCTGCTGATAACTGCAGCCTTTTTATTGATTCCACAGCATCTCCGCTGTTTTATTGTTCGTTTATTACGATTATAGTTATTATGTAGGTATTTTAGACTTACTTTACTGTTCAGGTACCCATTTCCTTTACCGTTCCAACCGTACCCCCATTAACATGTCTATCGAGGTGATCACCATCGATCAAAGAACTGTCACTTACCGAGTGGTTTCCATGCCCGGAGATGCCGCCTCCATTTTCCATTCTCTGTGTTACATATTGCACGGCCATATCAGACTCACTCTTGATATCCGGAGGAACATTGTGTCTTATGTATTGAATGACTGGGACAGGTTCAAGGTGTGGACTGATGATGGTACAGGAGATAATTATACTATGCAGGAGCACTATAAGAGTGAAATGCTTAAGCCCTTCATCTATGGTTCTGCATGTGAGTTGATGGCTGCCTCTGAATTGTTCGGTTGTCGCTTTCAAGTGTACCGAAATGGCCAAATATTTTATACCTTTGGAGAACCGCCAATGCCTCTTAAACATCTTAGATTCACAGGTGATGATTTGAGTAGTGGACACTTTGATGTTTATAAATGTTTAAACTCTCAAAAGCTGGATGCAAAGTTATTGATGAAACCGGTTGTATGCTTACAACGCTTGACAGATGCCGATTGTCACTTCAACACAACAAGTCCTGCAAATACTAATGTAATTAAAACAAACCATGAAACTCAAACCGACTATGACAGCAGCAATCCAAGCTGTGAGAAAACAGTAAAAAGGAGGTGTGTCAGACGTTGTGGTACATTTTCTGATGCAGCTAGATGGAAACAACTTTGTGACGCTGTCGCTAAATACCCACAGAAAAATCCACAAGTTCATAGAGACGCTGCCACTAAATACTCACAGGCAAATCCACAAGTTCATAGAGATGCTGCCGCTAAATACTCGCAGGCAATTCCACAAGTTCATAGACATGCTGCTGCTAAATATTTGCAAGCAAATCCACAAGTTAATACCGGGAATGCCTGTTAAACATCTTAGATTCACGAGTACTGATTTGGGTAGTGAACACTTCGATGAATGAAGCCTGTTATCTTTACAATGGTTGACAAATACGGAATGTAACTTGAACACAACATGTCCTCCAAATACGAACCTGATTGAAAGAAATAATGATAATCAAATCCTTGATGACAACAACACTCATAACAGTGACAAAACAATTACATTGACAATCATGTTACGTTATTTTTAAAATGTTTCCTTTTCTTTTTCATAACTTCTTGAACACACTACTTCTCTGCTGCGAAGCGCGGGTATTTTGCTAGTACTTAATATTGCTCAACTTGATAATTTGTTTAATTGAGATTATCAGTATTTATCTTTAATCTTACTTGGAAATTCCTGACAAGTATTGATTATATATAAACTCTTGTTATAAAATAAGATTTTGTTTCTAAACTTTCAGTAGCTTGTATTACTGCCACTTGTATGGTTTAAATTGTAAAAACAGATATTTTGGCCCAAGGATTTGGATTCACTTTATCCTCATTCTGTTAAGACATAGCATAGGTTAGGTGGACACAGTGATGTTACACTTACCATCTTTAGGACTCTTTGAATGTTGAGCTTGACAGTGGTCAACTGCCCTTACACGTGTCTTGAATAAAGTCTGCACTAATAATATCCTTAGAAGCAATTAATTAGGGCTTAGTGAGACAGATTAAAATATGAGTAAGAAAAGGTATTAAATGTAAAATTATGTCTGTTACACAGTTGTGAATAATGCAAATAAAAATATAGTCCCAAAATGCCAGTCACACATCCAAAGATTTGTCCCATTTAAAATCTTAATATGCATGCCATATTTTGCTAAATGATACTGTTAGTAATGTCTTTCAGTGATGTACATCTGCCAAAATCAAAGAAAAATCTTTTTTTTTTTAAATGAAAGAAAATGCAGACAGGTTATTTTGTGCCCTAAGCCAAGCTTATTACCAACTGTTTGGTAGCTAACCTGTGCAGCTGGGTTTTTCCCCCCCTTATGATCTGCACCCTAGGCAAATGCCTAATTCGCCTTAATAGTCATGCTGGCCCTGCATACTGGTGATAGATTTCATTATGCATTATTTTAACATATTATTTGAGGACATAGAATTGTTTCAGTTATGGTGAATATTGACAGTTATGGTGCCATTTCCACTCTGAATAATTAAGACAGGTAGAAAAAACAGAGCTTGATGTGCTCTCTTGGAATTGTGAAAATTGATCCGAAGTGTATGAAGGAAAGAAAGTGTGGTGGGAGGCCGAGAGTGGGTTTGTCACATTTTGCCTTTAGTCCTCTGTAGATCTCTATAGGAGCAACATTTATGACCTCAGTTCACTTGGCTTTTTGTCATCTACAGAATAATTTATTAAGCAGTGCTTTTTAATTGTCAACACTCTCATCCAAAAATACCTAGATATTCTTTTTACCGTTTATTATCCTTGGAGACAACTTAGATGTTTTGATGCTCCTTTCTGTTCCAGCACTTCTTACTGCAACACACTTTATAAATATCTGTTTTACAACTGGTTCCTATTCTATGAAGCCATTTACTTAGGTAATTTTGTGAGACTCTGCTGGCTACAGCATTTAAATCAGGACTAAAAAGTCTCTTGTTTTTATTAAATGTTTTTTCAGCAGTTTTTTTCAGATGCTAACTTTACCATGCCTTAATGAAGGCAGCTGCCATTGTACTGCTGCCTCTTATCTCTAGTAGACTGGGTTTTAATTTCAGCCAGCTTAATATTTATGTGGAATTTGCCACTTCCCTTACATCTGTATTTCTGTGTACTCTGCTTTTCTTTTATTGTGCAGAGATGTGTGTCCCCATCACCCTACAACTGGATTAATCAAGTTCAACAACTGGACAGACAGATGTCTTACTGCACTACAGATTCTCTGGCTACAATCAATCGATCTGTTTCAACATAGTATTATTCATAGTCCTTAATGACTAGTCTTTTCCCAGCTCCTCCTAGCATCAGGTTTTCTTATTTTAATTTTTATAGAATTACTTGATTGCACTGTAAAGTTTTTTTGTAATGCTCATGATGATAATACTGTTCGATAAAATCAAGATTTATCGATCGACTGATTCTCAGTAATCCAGGCCCATCAATGGTAATAGGTCCACTCCACGAAAGCCATCTAGAAACTTTACATTGAACATTGACCAGAAACGAGATGTTTCCAGTAGACTAGACGAATGCATCCAGGAAATACTATGGAAAAAAATCAATTTCAAGTAAATGTACAATCATTTTTTGTTCCCCAAAAGATACATCTGACTTTAAATGCAATTCTCAAATATATCATATGCAAAATGTTTCCAGGCCTCACAGAAATCATGAATAGGTGGAAGAATGCAGAGAGATGGTGGATAACTTTACTGACTGGTGCAGGATGAATCATTTGCAGATCACATTAGCAAACTCAAGTAGATGGCGGTAGACATTTAAGAAGAGAGGGGCTGCACAGACTGTGTTTTTCATTTAGGGAATAAAAATTTAACTGGCTCAGTTATATACAATATTTTACAAAAGTCTTAAGACACTTTAGATAGTTCACAAAAATATCTGTCTTAGATGGTTATTTTATGTCTCCTGGATTAGTTTCTTAATAGAACAGAGTGTATTTAAGAGTTTAAAACAATCCTTTTACAAAAGATGAAGCAATACAATAAGATATTTGAATGTTTAAAGAAACAAACTAACATAGTAATAGACCACTTTACAGTTAAACAAGTGAGATCTTTGGAGATATATAGCACAGTATTTGATTAATTAAAAAGATCAATAACCAGAATGTGTAGGTCGAACAAAAGTGATTAACTGAAATGGGAACAGCTGTGTAAAGGCAATAAAACGGCAAGAGACAACTGATAAAATGTGTCATTTTAACCTGCAAATCTCACATCATGTTAAAATAGAGCATAGTGGCAAGAAACAAAGTGGTTATTCTGCATTATCAAGGTCTCTCCCAAGCAGAAACTTTGTGGCAGACAGGTGTTTCCAGATGTCCTGTACAACCTCGATGGCAGAAGCACAAACAATCAGGCAATGAGGGTCGCAAGCACGAGAGTTGGAAACTGAGTGCAGCAAACAAGAAATACATCAAGCTTACTTCCTTTCAACATCAGAAGATGTTCAGCACTGATATCAGTCCTGAACTGGCACAAACGACTAGGACCCTAATAGATCCATCAACTTTTTGGAGAAGTCTTATTAAAAGTGGTCTTTATGGAGGAGTTGTGACCAAAAAGACATTCCTTTGGGTTGGAAATAAAACCAAACAACTCACTTACACTAAAACAGGTACTCTGAAATGATGAGTCAAAATTTTAAGTTGTTGGGTGGTCAAACTGCCTTCATTTAGAGCCAAGGGGTGAAGAATGGCAGATTGATAAATGCAGGTTTAGGGCTGCATTTCTGCAAACTGAAGAGATAATTCGATGAAAATCGATGGCCCTACTCACTGCTGAGATGTACTGTCAGACTCCTATCCACCAGGCAGTACAATCAGGGAGGAGTCTGATTGGTCCCAGCTTTTTCCTGTGTGGCAATGACCCCAAACATATGGGCAAAATTATAAAAAATTATTTGCAGTGAAAAGAGTGAAAAGTGTTTAACCTGCGAGAAATGATCTTGTTCTCATCAAGCCAGTCTGAGATTACTTGCTGATACACAAGCACGTAAGACAGTCAGAGTCTGCAGAGAAGCTGTGATAAGTTCTCCAAAAGGCTTCGAACAACTGACTATGCCAACTGAACAACTGACTAATGTTAAAAAACCTCCCTCTGACCTCCCAACACAAGAGACAATCTCTCTGGTATCACTCCCTGACCTGAACATCATCATTCTGTCAGCAGACCAAGAGAGATGCATTGTTGTGCCCAATGCATTGGACTATCATGCCAAGGCCACCACACTCCTGAGTGGTGACTATACAGTACATATGAGTCATGAATACAATATCCTTTCAGCCGGCTGTAGAGCGGTTGTAACAGCTTGAGAAAGACAAAGCCATTGAGCACACTCTGTGAATCATACTTAGTCCTATAGTCAGTAACACCAACTTGGTAACATAAAACATTGCTTAATACATAGCTGCCATCATAGCCCCCTTAGCCGGCAACACAGTACATCACATTCAAATTCTTTCATAATAAACTCTATAAGATAAAGCTGGAAAGTGTTAGGGCTCGTTTATACTTTGCAATCAGAACGTGTATGCACACACATCATGGCTACCACGAGTTCCCAGAAATTAACGTGGCGCGTGCGCAAGTTGCAGTACCAGCAAAAAGTCAGTGTGCGCAGTGTGATAAAAATCAGAATGTGACATCAGGGTCTCTGTTTACTATCTACATGTGACAGAAAGCCGATATGCGGAACCTCCGGGATCGATGTGCATGCTTCAATGTTTGATGAATGTTTCAATATGGTGAAGCAAAATGCTGACATACAAATACATTTGTGGTTATTTTATATTCAAGTGTCGCATTGTAATGACACAATACATTTTAAAGGTCTCACATACCATCTTCTGTGCTGCTCTTTTTTTTTTTTGCACCTTAACAACAGTATCAGGATGTACGGCAGCATATTTGAGCCAAATAGAAAAAAATTAAGGATACATTTATTTTGTGATTAAAGTGGCTGTTTCGGCTTTAATCTCAAAATGTCCACTTTAACCTCGTAGTTTACTTTATCATTAAAGTAGACCGTGGTAAATGTCATCTTAAAACCGGCCCAGTTGTTAATCACTATGTGTTTCTGGGGGTTCCTCCTGACCTGACAGCAGCAATCGCCACACACAGAACACATTACATTTATGATATTCCAGCTCTCTGCACATTTAAAATCCTTAGATTTATACTTGATATCACTTTCACGATGAAATGTTTAAAGTATGTATGTTACATTTTACAGATAAGTTGTTAACTTCATTTAAATAATAAATACTGATAATAATTACACATGTTGTGACGGCACGGTCTGCCTCTCAAGGAGTCATGTCCCTTCTGTTCCCTGCCTGGAGTTTGCATGTTTTCCTGGTGGGTTTCCACAGTGTGCTCCCATTTCCTTCCAAAGACATAAAGGTTTGGGGATTTGGTGATGCTAAAATGACAGTAGTGTGTGTGTGTGTTTGTGTTCACCTTGTGATGAGCTGATGCCCCGTCCATGGATTGTTTCTGTCTCACACCCGATGCTTGCTGGAAGAGGCACATCCCTGGATTGATGGATTAATTTATTAAACATCCTTTTCAGACATATTGTAGCAAGGTGTCCTCGCAATTTAATGGGTGTTTCAGGCAGTTCACAACACAGTGAAGCTGAACTTGTTCTCACCGTGATGATATCTTGCACTGCCTCCTGATGGAATCTTCCAGATTTACGGAAAGTACGTGTGTAAGTATGAACAGTACAATGCTTGTGAAGCAGTAGCGTCCGCTGGGGCATGCGTCGCATTGCGTGAAGTATAAACCTGGCTTTACACCACCATTCATATGCTTGCCCTTTATAGGGACAGTGCAGACAGTGAGTATGTAGTTACTATGGGATAACACCCTAAATAGCAGAAAGCAATACAACATGGATCAAGTATATGTTTTGTTAGACATATGTCTAAACATTTCTGTAAGAGAAAATACTTTAAGTTAATGTTAATGGTAAATTTAGGCATTAAGGGCATAGAGTTTTCTGACTGTAGCCTAGAAAGATTCCCTGAACATTGCAGAGAACATTGCATAGAGCAATACATAGAAACCTTAAGGAATGTAACCTAGATATTTAAGCAGAATATCATTGGTTTCCCTTTTTCCCTTTCTTTTTTGCATGTATCATCAACCTTTTTATCTATTTTTGTGTAAACTGTTTGCTTTGAATTTCACTAAAACCTTTATAAATGAAGACACGGTAAAACATGATTGTCATGGGTTCACAAGTGTTTTCCATGGTAGCCATCAAAGTCATCTTGTATTTAGAAGGAATGTTTGAAAAACTCAGAAGGGGTTTCAACAAATGTTTCATCCCCATGTCTTTCAAACCAAGCAATGCACTTGGGCAGACACTGGTACACCTGCCAGACCTATCACTGAATATAAGCAAAACAGCATTGTGAACACAGGCAAATGCAGTGAAGAGTCTAAATATTGATTTGGAAATGTTCATATAAACATGAATAGTAACATACAATATTATCACAAAACACTGTTTATTATAACTCAATACCCTCAAAAGAGTCATATGAACAAAAATACACTTTTTTCACTGTGATGAAGACTCTTGTTGGCAGTTATATTATGGGCATTTCGAACATAATAACCTGAAAACAAAGACATGGTCCAAACTAGAATGACTAAACCCTCATGTCAAGACTCAGAAGTCTTCTTATACCTAAAGAACAAGGGACACTCATTTAAGGTCAGTATGTTACGTATTTTGGACAGAGATGTAAAATAAGCGATCTCTGTGACATGCTGGAATAACATAAACCAAGGGAGATGCCTATCTCACAACCTATCAGCCACATACTGTACAATGCCACTCTATCACATTTACTCTGGTTGTTTCACAACAGCTCACACCCCCATGTAATCCTTGTAACACCTGCCACTTCAGGTTCTTGACAATTCATTGATTAGATTATGGTAAATGATTAGATTGCCCATTAGAGTTAAATGCCAGTGAATGTTCCATACTACTCCGTTGAATTGCAGAAACCTCTTGGATGAGAGTCTAGAGTATACGGAATGTCCAGTTGCTTTTGATTTGCTACTACTAGATATTGATTTGGAAATGTTCTTATAAACATGAATAGTAACATACAATATTATCACAAAACACTGTTTATTATAACTCAATACCCTCAAAAGAGTCATATGAACAAAAATACACTTTTTTCACTGTGATGAAGACTCTTGTTGGCAGTTATATTATGGGAATGTCTCTTTTTCAGAGCTCTATCTCTGAAGCTGGTGGTGCATTAGACATCATCGAGTTACAGGGAATGAAGTTACTGATCTTGGTGATAGGGCATGTAAGATTACAATATAAGAAATTGCAGGGCCATGACGACTGCCCAGCACAGTTTCACATTTCCAAAGTATTACAAGTTTGTCAAGTTTATGGATTGCCAGTCCATATTTGGGTGTATCGACACTCAGATCCAAATTCACTCATACAAGGCTAGTTTAAAGTTGACAGTTGGCCTAATCTGCACATTTTTGGATATGGAAAGAAAGCTGGAAGACAAGACAATGTAAAATCCACACAGCCAGTAATTGGACGGGGTTCAAACTCAGTTTCTTTGAGCATTGTGTCAGCAGCAGTAACCATTGTGCCTCAGTACCACAGAAAGAACACTGCACACTATATCTAACATGATTCTCATTTCTTATAGCACAGAAGTGCATGATCCCATATTCAATTCACACTTCTGTTCTAAGAATAAAATGTTTATTCATAAAGTGGAAAAAATGTGATGAAGAATTTTCTAATCATTCAGTCTTTTTAAACACTTTATTTTACACTTATTACCAAGTCCTCTGCTGAACTGCTGGGTTTACATTGCCATATAGCTACGCAGATTGTGAAATGTGTCATTTGATCTCAGACCTATAACTGAAAACACATTGTAAATGAACTGTAAGGCCACAGGCTAAAACATGTAATAACTAGGTTCAAAGACAGAAAGTTGGCAAGACAGTTTCTTTGATTTTCGTCAAAGAAAGTATTTCTCAGAAATGCAAAGGCTATAATAGCCTAAAAGCACTAAAAATTGTTTAATATATAGAATACCAAAGGGAACAGGTAAAACCGAGTATTTTATACTAATCTATAAGCACTTTTAAAAGAATCAATATTTTTCCTGAATGAAAAGAAAATGACAGAATAAAACTGACATCTGAAATGTAAGTTGTGAATTAGCAACCCAAATTCATTGAGCTTGCATATAGAGCTGTGTTACACAAGCAGCCTGAGATGAAGACAGATTTAAATGGCATTACTTGCCTTCTTTTATTAATTTAGCATGAACTATAGATTGTTAAGCAGGCGATACTCTGAAAAAGATGCACCTCAATAAATCATGTGAGCCTTGTGTGTGAACAGGTTTTTTTCTGCACTTGTTTACCTAGTTTTATTTCTAACTAGCGGGGTATCAATTGTTGCCCGAGGTGGGAGTACTCACTAAATTTTGAAATGAAGCATGGGTAACAGATAAAGTGCCTATAAAGAGCATTTACCCCCTAGAAACTTTTCACAATTTATCATTATTTAACATTGAATCACATTGGTTTTAATTGAGTTTTTTTGGCACTAATCTCACAAAAGACTCTTTATGTCAAAACAGATCCCTGCAAAGTGATGTACTGTACCTTTTTATAAATATAAAACACTAAATAATTGATTGCATAAGTATTGACCCCATCAAGTCAGTATTTGGTTAGATGCACCTTTGGCATCCATGACAGCCGCCATGAGTCTATACAGACAGGTCTCTCTATCAGCTTTGTTTCTTCTTTTCAAAACTACTAAAATTCTCTCAGGTTGTTGTGGGATTGAGAGTCAACTTCTTTTTCAAGTCCAGCCACAAATTTTAAATTTAATTAAGTTCTGGAACCATGACTTGGCCACTCTAGAATATTAACATTGTTGTTTTAAGCAATTCCTGTTTAGCTAATTACCAGTTTCCCAAGGTGTAAGTTTCTTGCACACTGGATTAGGTTTTCCTCCAGGATTTCCCAGTATTTTGCTGCTTTCATTTTACCTTCTACCATCTCAAGCCTTGCAGGGCCTGCTGCTGAGAGGCCTCCCCAAAGCCTAAAGCTTCCACCTTCCTACTTCACGGTGGGGATGGTGGGTTTTTGATAATGTGCTGTTTTTGGCATATGCTGAACATGGCATTCAGTCTGATAGCCAAAAAATGTTCAATTTTGGTTTCATAAGACCATAGAACCTTCTTCTAGTTGGCCGCAAACTGCACAGTTTCCCATGTGACTTTTGGTAAACTTCAGTTGAGGTGTCATGTGCATTTTTTTAAACAATGGTTATCTCTTTGCAACTGGTGAAGCACTCAGAGAACTGTTGTCATATGCAGAGTCATTCCAATCTCCTTCATTGCAGCTTGTGACTCCTTCACAGTTCTTATACGTCTCTTGGTAGACTCCCTCACTAGTCTTCTTCCTGCATAAATGCTCAGTTTTTGTTGACGGTTTGCTCTATTCAGATTTACAGATTCAGATTTTGTAATAGTTCAGTCAACTAGACTCCAAAGGATATTCAGCTATTTCCATATTTTCTTGTATCCATCACCTGACTTGAACTTTTCAAACAACTTTTCATGGAGTTGCTTGGAGAATTCTTTGGTCTTCTTTGTGTATGTTAGGCCACCATATTCACTCACCATATTTCTGTTTTTTGTGGGTGATTTCCTTCACTTGGCGGCATAAGATGCAATTTTTCAGTACAAACCTAAGTGGTTCTCAACTGATTGGGATGTGGTCATTTAGAACTTTCAAAGCTAAGGTCATGATCTTCTACTGGAAAATAATATCTTGATTCTTACAGGTTACAGGGGAGCAGGTGCTCCAAGTGGTGCAATTATGTGCTTTGGGGTCTTGTTCATAAGTGAAAACATCGATCAAGAGATTGATCAATGAATTAGCAGAATGGTCTTAGTTTTGTAAACTTAGTACTGAACTGTGTTAGTAAAGTAGAGATAAGTCCTTGAACCATTTTTGATAGTTCTACTTCTCTATTCTCATGTTCATAAGATTTGGATAAAAAATAACAGAGATAATAAGTATAAGTGGCAAAAATCAGGTTTTTGTTTAGGGCTGCAGGGTTCAATCTGCGTGAGCTGCATTGTACTGGAGAAATTCAGAGCAGAATTATTGCTTCTCTGGACTGAGGAGTGAGTGGAGCTGATTGGTTAATTCAGTGAAGATTTCCCAGGGTACCTCAAAGAGAGGGTGTAGTAGGAACCATGGGATGAGACCTAGGGTAAGACTCAGGATACAGGGTTAAGTGTTACATCTCTCAGATTGCCTAGTGGTGCCTGGTAATTCCCCAGGAGAAACTGGAGGCTGCTACTGAAGATAGAATAGCCTGGTATGTTAAGCTTTGCCAGTTCCCACTGCAACCCTCACCACAGCATGCAGATGAAACAGTAAAGAGATTAATTATTGAAATCTTGTTTTTGAAAACTAGAAGAATATGTGAAGAACATTTCCCACATAAGAGTATAAATGTATGAGTAGCTATGTGTGTCTCCAAACAGTCATTTACTTCTTTATTAAACTCAAACCCCAGTTGTGGTACTTTCAGGAAAAAACATATAACCTGTATAATTTTCCATTTGCTTAAAGAAGTTTTTTGCCTGGTTACTTAGCAATAGTACATAAAAAAGAAAATCCCTTGCAGCTATATATATAGGAGAGTTTTCTAAAATAAAAGGTAAAGACAAAAGGTTAACAAGATTCATAAAATCGTATATCTCTGCATATTTAATTCATTGACCTAGTTCGTTAAAAATACCTCATCTCATTAAATTCAAATTGGAGATCGTTTGTGAAATAATTACTATGAGCTGAGATCAAACAAAAGAACCTGATTGCAATTACATTATAGCAAATATACCTTAGCATTTAAAACAAGAAGAATATTTAGACAGACATAGTTACTGTTCTAAAATATTTCTTTTAAGCAAATACAAAAAGGACAATTTATGTAGAGTTACAACCTAGCAGTTAACTAGATGACACTTTGCCAAATACAGAATAATCACTGACACAATCTAAAAAGTTGCACTGTCAAGTAGCTTTTCTTTTTAATATATAATCATTTACAAAGTAAATTAATGTTTAAACACAATCTAAAATTTGAATTTAATTGGCTTTTGGGAAAGATTTATTGCATTAATGAATGCTTACCGGATTAACTTTTTTACTTTTTTCAAAATTTTGGGTTGCAGTAGTAAAAAGTATAGAAGGAAAACAAAAGTGAGGAAAATAGAGTACAATAAGACGGTTCTTTTATTTGCATGGTGTGCAATATAGTAGAACATGCAATGACTGGTTTTTCAAAATTGTCCCAAAAATTTGTTTTGCATGTGATTTTGCAATTATGACATGTGTAATTCACTAAAATGATAACCTCATATGGTTTCTTCCATATTCTAGCCCTCCAGCCCCACCCAATCTTCCATGCCTCTTTCCATGCAGCTACATGTGCTATCATTTGCCTCATGTACTGTCTGCCTGCACATTCACTTTGCCATTTCCACTTTGGACCACTAATTTCTGGTCAGGGGTAGCACCATTTATGCTCACTTTCCCTAAATCTGTAAAATAATCCAATCCAGGATCCTTCTGGGGACTTGCAGGCGACCATGCACCCAGACCAATGGAAAGCACCCCTGAAATGCATGAAAGTAAGTGCCCTTGATCTGCAATCCTCCTTTCCACACTCTGTACCAGAATACCTGCTTATGCACATGGAGAAAAAGGTTGCAGATGTGATGAGAAATATATATGGTAGTGGCACAAATTTTACTGATTGTGAAACCGTTTAGTTTTAATTTAAAATGTTCTCATCACTACATACAAGTCAAATTTAAACATAAGATGTGTGTAAGGGTGTAAGTGTACACACGGAACACACATGTTCACATTCTTACTTGCATGTTTCTGAAAAGTTGTCAATACCACTATACAAAAAACAGACAGACAAATTTAACTGTACAATTGAACATCACATACAACATATACATGTAATTAAACTATTTGGTGTTAACTCAGACCATAACTTGGGCTCAGAATTCTATTATAATTGTGATAAAGTCCAAGTCAGACTCGAGGTGACATGTGACAATTTACTTCACATTGTTAAGCCTGAATAACTTTCAGGCTTTTCTGCCATCTAGTGGATAAAATAGCATTATGCTGCAAAAAATCATGAGGCTTTCTACCCGTTTACAAACTTTAAGGTAACTAATCAATATTTCTTGGGACAGAGCCTTCAACCTAAACATAATAACATGTAAAGAAGATGGTGTAAAGCCAGTTTTAGAACAAACTGAAACTGAACCATTAATTGAATGAAGCGATAGGGATGACAGTGTGAACTAGTACCAGATGTTGACACAGATAGGGAAACTGATACATACAACAATGTATGAGCAAACCACTTGATGAATTTGGCTGCCTGAAGCTTCACTGTGGTGCAAGTACCTGTAGGTGCATGGCAAAAAGGCAAAATGATTGCAATCAAGTGGAAAGAGAAGAAAGACATTAGCTTCCTATACACTGTTAACAATGCAATAACTGTCATTTGTGTCAGGGGAAATATGGAAGTCACTAAGCCTTGCGCTGAGGTAGCCTTCAATAATGCAAGGAGTGTGTCATGCATGTGGATCAGACACTGACATTCTACCCTCTCATTCTCAGGTAACAGAAAAAATATTATGAAAAGGTGTGCAAAGAAACTCGCTTATACTGACCTGATTGCAACATCGGACTGTACGTTGGTGACTATTTCAAAACATGACACACTAGGATGCGTACTAAATCTGCACCAGTACAGCACTGGCCACTAAACATAGCTTTCCTACTGAATTTCTGTTGACGTTTTGATATTTACATGTTTCTGTTACACTTAACAACAATTTTTCTTGTAATAAAATTCCACATTTTAATATTTTCCACCTGTAAACATAAACACTAAGGAGGCTACATACAATACATATTTGCAGATATTTCCTTATATATTGTAGTATTAGTTATGTTACAATATGTACTATTTTGATTGGCTGTTCAGTAACTTTGCAATCTGTAGATTAAAATCTTTTTCTAGAGAACTGTCCATAAATCTAATGGTGTATGTGCCAATGGTCTTCTACTGTTTGCCAAAGGGAGGAATTAGAAAACAAACTGCAGAACAAATGAGGTTTTTCATTATAATGTTGCCTTTATAAGGTAGTGAGTGTTATATACTGTATGTCCTAAACAGAAGGAAGCTAATTGTCATTGATATCCTATCCTGTGCCGTGTTCACCACACTCTGGAGGGCTTTATGAATTTGAGCTGACAAGTACTTTACCAGGATGTGATGGATCCAGATAAAATGGACTCTGCTTTACACCTGTAGAAGTTAGTGAGAACTGACGGAAAAATGCCACCGTCTCCTCCAATGTAGATAGAAATGTGCTCCGCCTTCTGCTTTCTAAACTCTATTACCAACTCCTAGGTTTTGTTGACATGAAGGGTGAGATTGTTATCATGGCACCACTGAGTCTGCATGTAAACGTCTCTGTAAGTTGTCTCATCATTAGTAACGATAAAGTCTATGATGTTGAAGCCATCAACAAATCTAGCATGGAGGGTATGATGCTGCCAATTGTTATGATCAGCTGCACAATTTTATTTTTTCATTTCTTCCCCCAGCTTTTAACAAAAGGTATACAAACAAGGGTTTTGAAGCTCAAGGAATTCATTTGTAATGTTTGTTTGTCAGAGTTAATCTGAAAGATGTTAAATGTTAATCACATTCCATGCCATTTTGTTCCTGAAGTTTTAGGTAGTTGTTGTTAATAGTTGTAAGACATGCATGACATGTGACATCACCATTGAAATGCTATAGAGTTCAGCATTTTGCACTTCCTGGTAATCCATGAAAGTGAATTCACCTAAAGCTCTATTAGACTCATTTGTTGTTCTTTTTTTTGAAATTCTGGTTAGTAATTCTCTTTTTTGTTTTCTGACTATAGTTTAGGCTTAGCGTTTTGGTTTCTAGTATACTGACTTCCTGGTTACAAGTTTTGAACTTAATCTTGACTAAATTTCATCTTCTGGCCCCTTACTATAAGCTCACTGCTACTTTTACTGTTGCAGGTAGTGCAGCAATTTGCATATGCTAAGGTCTATTGGGTGGAAAGTCTAAAATTCATATACAGAGGCTGGTGCTAAGTCACCTTAATTGAGGAGTCTGTTGGCCAGTAATTATGGTACTTTAGTGTTAAGTACTGAGCTGTAGTCTATAAATTCGGCATAATGATTTTTATTTTTCAAATGTGCTAGGATGTTATGAAGTGCAAGAGATATGCCATCCTCTACAGACTACTTATGTAATCATGACTATGTAGAACACTCTTTTTAATTTGTCCCAGCACCAGTCTTTCAAAGCACTTCATCATGATTATAGTGAGTATGACTGGTCTGAAGTCATTCTTTTAGTTAGGCACAGGGATAATTGTCACCCCTTTGAAGCAGGCAGATATCACAGATATCTCAAACTATTAAAGATGCCTTAGAAAATGTTGCTAATTGGTTGCAACAGGTTTTCAAAACACACCCTTAAATACCATTCCGGACTAGATGCCTTATGGAAATTAAATTGTTTAGATGTCTTCCTTATGTCAAATAGAGAAGCAAAGGAAGGATGAGTTGTGGTGCTGCAGGCAAGTGAAATGCAAGCTGCTTGTTATTGTGATCAAAGTAGATGTAGAACACATTGCATCATACAGTATAAGGAAACAGACAGTACTAAATATTACAAAATAATATTTAGTAAAGGGAGTAAATAAAAATCAATACAACATTAAATTGGAGAGACAAAAGAACTCAAAAGTTGAATATGAAAGAGTACAAACAAAAGATCAACATATTCAGCCCAGAATAGTTTGTTAATTTCTGTTATATTAACAAATCCAAATTAAGGATGAGATATTTTTTTATATAATTTTATTGTAATCATTCCATACAAATAGAACAATTTTTACAAAAAATAGGATTGAAAACAAATCATCCCCCACCCCTGAGAAAGAGAGCATGGCCAGCAGAGTAAATCTTAAAGCTAGTAAAAATAAATAAATTGATGAGTTTGGAGAAGAAAAAGAAACGGGAAGAGAATCTGCTTCCTCAGTGCTTTAAGAGCTTATTCTAAAATATTATTCATTAGATCCTGCCAGTTTTTGAAAAAGTTCTGCACTGATCCTCTAAGTGAGAATTTGGTTTTTTCCAATTTCAAATAGTATAAAACATCAGTTACCCACTGACTTAAAAGAGGAAAGTTAGGATTCTTCCAGTTTAGCAAGATACATCTGTGTGCCAGTAGTGTAGTAAAGGCAATCACAGTTTATTTGTCCTTCCCCACTTTAAGCCCATCTGGAAGAACCTCAGACACAGCTGTTAATGGGTTAGGAGGGATTGTGACACCAAGGCAGTCTGAAAGGCACTTAAAAAGTTTCGTCCAGAATGATGTTAATTTGGTGCAGGCCTAAAACATGTGACCCAGTGAGGCTGGAACTTGATTGCAGCGTTCGCAGGTTGGATCTTGCCATGGAAACATTTTGGACAATTTTAAAGAGAGAGATGTGCTCGATATATAATTTTGAGTTGAATAATTGTATACTTTGTGCATATGGAGCCCGAGTGAATTCTCTGCAATGCTACCTTGCACTCCTTTTCTGATATGTTGAGTGAGAGATCATTTTCCCACTGTCCTCTTGGATCTTTGAAAGGGAGGGACTGTAAAATAATTTTATATATTGCAGAAATGCTGTCTGAGTCCTCAAAACCAGCATAGAGGAAGTTGGGAGATGAGGAAAATCGGGAAGGTTCTGTTTAACAAAGTTCCTAATTTGAAGATAGTGAAAGAAATGTTTTGCTGGAAAGTTAAATTTGGAATGTAATTGCTCATAGGATGCAAAGATGTTGTCTATATAAAGATTTCTAAGTAATTTAATCCCAAAGGTTTTCCAGATATTAAAAACTGCACATGTTTGCGAGGGTTAAAAAAGGTGGTTCTTATGCAGTGGTGCCATAGACAAAAGATTCTCCATCTTAAAATGCTTCCTACATTGGTTCCATATTCTGAGTGGGTGAAGCACAATTGGGTTATTGCCCAATTGAGTATATTGGTGATAACCTGCATTTATAGGGGCACAAAGCAGGGAATATAAAGAAGTACTTTAGGATTTTATTTCTATTGTGCACCAGGCCTGTGTATGTTCATCTATTTGTGTCCAGGTTTTTATAGCTTGTATGTTTGCTGCCCAGTAATAAAACTGAAAGTTAGGTAGAGCCATGCCACCTTCTGATTAAGGTCTTTGTAAGGTCGCTCTTTGGATACATGGATGTTTTAAGTTCCAAATAAATGAGGTTATGGTTGAATCTAATTGCTTAAAAAATCATTTATTGATGTATATTGTTTTGAAATAAAAAGAGAAGCTTAGGAAGAATATTGATCTTAACAACATTAATTCTTCCAGCTAGAGTGAGATAAAGGGTTGACCATCTATGCAAGTCTTGCTTAATTTTTTCCATACAGACAGAGAAATTTTGTTAATAAAGAGGTTTATGTTTACTTGTGATATTTACCCTTAGGTATTTAAACTGATCTGCAATTATAAAAGGGAAGGATTATTATATAACTTTTAATGTAACAATGCCTCTACAGGTCTCTATGTGAAGGAATGTTTTGTAAAAAGTCTGCAAAATTCAATCTGAAGCATATCTTTGCCATCTGGCAATGTTATAGTAACGTCAACCTTACGTTTTTACCTTTCCACACCTTTCCTGAAACTGCTAAATCCAATTCTAGTGGTTCAAGGAACCAGACATTTCTGCCTGTCAGACTAGACACATTGTGTGTGTGTGTGTGTGTGTGTGTGTGTTTGTGTGTGTGTGTGTGAGGGAAACTGATTGAGGAAAGACAGTACCTCAAAACCACTATGGTGACAAAATAACAAGAATAATAAAGCATGACACAAATAATCATTTTACACTTGCCATATATTAAAGAGTGATTTCATACAAAAAGACCACCCTGAAATGCACTGTTGCATTCCTTCAGTAAATTTCTAAAGTTACAAGAAAATATGCTGACTGACGTCATAGACACTGTGACAGATAGGGGGCGCTGTCGTCCACTTTAACCCTCAGATCAGACGCCAGACACCAGATAAAAGTCCAATTCTTGACTTTATTCGTACAATACTCTGCACAAAGCACCCTACACTCCAAAATACTCATATAAATCACAATAATCAATCAATACACAATAATCCTCCACTCCAAGACATGTTGTTCCCTTCCTCCCAGCTCAGCTCAACTTGCTAGGATTTCCTACAGTCCTTTTATATCTCTTAACCCGGAAGTGCTTTAGATCCATCAGTCCATGTGATTATTCAGCAATTCCGGGTCAGGTGAAACTCCTCTTTTTCCTTCAGCCTGGAAGTATTTTATTTCTTCCGTCCTCGTAACTGTGACATACTTCCTGGCTGTATTGAAAATATAAGTCTCTGGGCCTCCCTGCAGCGTCCCCTGGTGGCCCCGACATTATGCAGCAGGGCTGCGCATTAAAACTCCACATACCAAGATGCCCTGCTGGAATTCGGGGCATCTCCACGACGCAGGGAGGACTCCATCTGGCGGCTTGGGGGTATTGGCCGGGATGAACTGCCAGTCATATATCACAGCACATAGCCAGCCACACATTTCTTATGGATCTCAGGATAAGACCATCAATCAAGCTCAAAGAAGTGACCTACCTAATCGCCTCAATTTAGTCAAACCAAAAATTTGTATGATGAGAAATATAAAGCTATTCAGATGAGAGATATTCCATTAGTTAACAATCAAAGGTCATACAGGAGTCAGTTTAGACAAGTATTCCTGGACTTCACTTCCAGCTCCTTTTTGTGTCCATGTCCTATCAAATCCAGGTAATTCAGGAAAATGGGGTGCTCTATTCCTACTAAAATAGTGTTGTCACTGTGTTTGTCCAGAATCTCCAAAGTTCTGCAGCTTTTAGGTTCCTTCCGAGGACAGTTAAGGCCATAGTGTGACATATTTTCAAATAATTCCACAATCCAAATATTCAAAAGGGCGACCTCAATTGGGCGCAGCGAATAAAGGCGCGCGTAAATAAAGGCGAGCTTCAAAAGGGCGACCTCAATTGGGCGCGGCGAATAAAGGTGTGCGTAAATAAAGGCGAGCTTCAAAAGGGTGACCTCAATTGAGCGCAGCAAATAAAGGCATTCGTAGATAATTTTTTATGTTCAATCATTGCCTTTATGTAATAAATTTTCTGTAATGATTTTGTTGCGATTGCCTTTATTCGCTGCGCCCAACTGAGGTCGCCCTTTTGAAGCTCGCCTTTATTTACACGCGCCTTTATTCGCTGCGCCCAATTGAGGTCGCCCTTTTGAAGCTCGCCTTTATTTACGCGCCCTTATTGACGGATACCAACAGTGATCCCTACTGTCACAATATATATATATATATAAAATTCTTTTTGCGTTTGAAACGGAAATTACGTATGACCACGCAAAATGGAAATTACGTATGACCACAGAACATATTATAATACAGGATCTAATCACTTCGTTTGTGAATTTTTATATCGTCTTTACAAATTGTTATTATTTGTGTGAGAGTTATTTTACTGATATTGAAAAGAAGTTAACACAAACACGCCGATCTATCCCATAGAAGTGCGCCCCGCATCGCCCTCTCCCAGCCCTCCTCTCTGGACTCCAGTGCTCAGCCATCTGCCACCAGGCACGTTCTGACAGAGAGGTTTTATTTATTCGTCTGCGTGACTGTCGCGGAAACTGACACATTATAACTTTTTTTTAATTGGCAGTACTTGATAGTAGAAGAGATGAGGAAAACAGCTTGTTGTCTTTCTAGTAAACAATGTGAAGACTACACCGCCTTCTGTGGCGAGGGGTCGTGAGAACAAAGTGGACGCTCGGAGGCGTGGTATGTCAGGCTGCTCCACCAAGTTTCGGGCTGCGTCCCCTCTTCTCGCACTGTTTGTGATACTTTCGAGTGCCCCGTCGGCTCCTGGGAGAGTGGAAATCTTTGCAAATGAGTGTGATTGGCGCCATCGAAACAAAAGTCTCTTTGTAAATTGCTCTGCACGACTACTTACTGTCCCTTAAGGTGAGTTCAAGTCACTAAAACCCCATAACATTCAAGGTTGCTTTTGTGATGAATTATTTTAAGAAGATGGAGGGTTTACATCTAAGAAGATGTACCG
Organism: Polypterus bichir lapradei; assembly: GCA_026402145.1. NCBI lineage: Eukaryota > Metazoa > Chordata > Cladistia > Polypteriformes > Polypteridae > Polypterus > Polypterus bichir. The sequence continues at coordinate 51,338,387 of JANRMT010062835.1, read as the reverse complement.
ACCTCTTCATGTTAAATTTTGGACTTGGGAATTGCTTGGACCTTCTGCCCGTTAAGCACGGAAGGGCAGCGTCCACATTTCTCAGAATAATTTTTCTCTTAAATCACAGGCACGCAGTGCAAGGTTGTCAGGCAGAAATTTGCAGGGTCGCATAGAAAATGTAATTTCTATATCACAGCAGTCATGTAGCGCCTTTCATAAGGGATCTGCTACCGAGAGATGATCCATATACATTTAGGCTGCTGTTAGTGCTACTTACCTGTTGTGTTATAGCGCCTTTAAAATGTACTTTATCCAAAAGCACTCCAGTACTGCTCAATGTATCTTTACTTCTTACATGTTAATGTTTTACTGTTTAATAATTTATATACTACATTTTACTTTTTTCCCTTGCACATATATATATATATATATATATATAGTGGAGATCAACTACAGACAGACAGATCACAGAAGTCCAAAATCACACACGTTTATTTTGCACTTCCTTCTTCACAGCACACAATGCACAGCTCCAAACAAACCAATAAACTCAGTCCCGTCTTTCTTTCTCTCTTTCTTCTTACTCTTCTGCCGCCTCCACTCCTCTACTCACAAGCTCTGTCCTCTGTCTCCCGACTCCGGCTCCTCGAATGGAGTGAGGCAGCCCCATCTATAGTTGTGCTCCAGGTGCTCCCTGATGACCTTCCTGCAGCACTTAATGGTGTGGTGGAAGTGCTGCATGGGCACCATGGAAGTAATCCGGGTGTACTTGGTTCCTGGTTTGGTGTAAGTGCTGCAATCCATGGCTCCATAACTTATCAGGCGACCCCTGGACTGACCTCTCTCTCCCCAGGTCCTCTACTCAGAAGGGCATCCCGAATGGGTATATATATATATATATATATATATATATATATATATATATATATTCAAGTCATTCGTAGTCTGAATCACAATCTGATTGTATGGGTGGTTACCTACCAGGTAACGCTTGTGGTTGGTTAGCAAGTCGGCTAACATCCGCCACGGTGCCCTCTTTCAGTTGCGAGAAGCAGATCATGGAATGGTTGAAATGGTTTTACTGTCAAATAATGCAAACAGTACGCGACATGTGTTTCGCCCTAATTCTGGGCTCATCAGGCGTACACACTCACTGCACCCCCTCTCGGGAATCGAACCTTGGACGTCAGCGCTAGAGGCAAAGCCTCTTGCGTTGTGCCACGGCGTGTGGTTCGTTTATTTGACAGTATGTAGATCGGGGTAATTACATTCAAGGCATTCGTAGTCTGAATCACAATCTGATTGTATGGGTGGTTACCTACCAAGTAACGCTTGTGGTTGGTCAGCAAGTTGGCTAACATCCGCCATGGTGCCCTCTTTCAGTTGCAAGAAGCAGATCATAGAATGGCTGAAATAGTTTTACTGGCACCGTGGCGGATGTTAGCCGACTTGCTGACGCCTCTAGCGCTGACGTCCAAGGTTCGATTCCCGAAAGGGGGTGCAGTGAGTGTGTACACCTGATGAGCCCAGAATTAGGGCGAAACACGTGTCACGTACTCTTTGCATTATTTGACAGTAAAACTATTTCAACCATATATATATATATATATAT
>JANRMT010062835.1:51291790-51336693 GCA_026402145.1 Polypterus bichir lapradei | reverse complement strand
CATCTGTCTGTCTGTCTGTTCGCTTTTCACGAGAGAACTACTTCAGGGATTTTGTTTGGGTTTTTCTAATTTGTTTGAATATTCTGGTTGATTTTGCGACTTTTCTCATCGCGCTAAGTATCATAGTTCGCTTGCAGGAGCGATTTAGTCATGCTAATCCGAGACAGGCTGTGGGTCGAGGGGAGGAGAAGGCATGACGTCAGGCCAGGTAGGGCCGTCCTTACTCTTGTGCCAGCCAACGTTCAAATCGATCTACCTCTGGCGATGTTTTGGAGTGGACTTTCCCTCCGCTTAGCTAGCGATACCTGTTTTTCTATTGATTTATAAAGTCCTGTTTCACTACTATGCGGGCAGAGCCACGGGGGATGGCTATGTTATATAATATATATATACTAGTGATATATATTAGTGATCAAACAAGACTAAACATCTGGTCCAAAGGAAATATTGGGACACAAGCAAAACAAATGAGTGATGGCTTTTAACAACAGAAATACAGGCTGTAGCCTTCTTTTTTTTTCTTCCTGTACATCTTTTCCCACTTCTAAGTGGGTGAATTAGCTTGATCAACCTTTTCCAAACAGCTCAGTCCTGCACCTCCTTGCAAATCAACCCAATTTCCTTCAGATCTGCTTTTACTTAATCCATCTACCTCTGTTTTGGCCTCCCTGCTTTCTCCTTGTCTGAAAATGCTGCTTGGTTGAATGGGTTTGGCTTTGAGAAGCTCGATCTTCTGATCTTCCTTCAATCAAAGTGAGATTCTTTATTCTGGGGTTTCCTGGCTTTATAGGATTTGTCCCAGAAGGGGTGGAGTCCATTGCCCACACTGGATGACTTTGCACAGCTGTGGAGGCAGAAGCAGGTGTTAGTGACAGAGCCCCCTCTCACCCTAGAGTGGTATTACATACCTCTGAAGGGTATGGAAGGTGATCTTCCGACGTGCATGTGTGAAAATACATATAAAGTATACCTGTATAGATTAATAAGATATCATGGTGCATAGTGTTTAAAAATCACAGCACAGTTCAACCATTAAAATTAAATGGTAAACACTTAAGTCTTTGTTTTCTGTGTAATTAAAACAAAAGGAACCTATGACATATTATAATAAAAAGAGTTTCTAATGTTAATATTTAGTCTAATATTGTAAACATTTTGTAAAAAAAAGGGTTTTTGTGCTGTCGAACATTTAAAGGATTCAATGTAAGATTATTGTTCTTATTTATGTGTTTATTGACATGGGTTTAAACACTTTAATCAAAACATCCTTATTAAATCTATTTGACTATGAAAGTCAGTAGGGCCTTTGTCAATTAAAAAAACCCTACAAAGTCAATCATGCATTAAAATCTTTCTTGAAAGTTGTGGCTTTAATGTGACAATCATAATTTATTAATATTTTAGGAAAGTTTCTAAACCCTATTAAGAATGTGGAATACAGTACTGTGAATTGATAATGTAACTATACTTTATTACATTTTAATGTATAACATTAGGACCACAGTGGATGGAGTATCACCTTGATTTGAGCTGGTAATTGAGGTTTATCTTAAAAATCACTCTACATCTTCCTCTTTAGCCTATAATTAGTAGTTTTAAGAAAAATAAAACCATGAGTCAAGTCATGTTAAAGCCATGTTTCATAGAACATAATTTATGCTTAAAATGGTGTTATTAACAAATAGAGGCTTGCTTCCTATCAGTATTTAATACAAATAAAAGTATGATTATCTGTTGGAAAGGAACAGCCATTATATCTAAAGACCTTATATCTGATTTTTTTTTTGATGTAGATACCCATTGTGAATGTTCTAACTTTAAATAAAGATCTAATTATGTTTTTTGTAGATTTTCTTCAAAATGTAATCATTTTTAAATATTCTTTATGTAAATAAAACTGTTAATACTTGGGAAACATCACATACAGTAGATGACAGTATTTGGCTGAACCTATAAATGAATTGATATGTTAAAACAGTACAACTAGATAAATAGCATTCAGGCAAAATGTACTGTATGGCAAAACAAAGAAAAATAAGAAGTACAGGATTTTTCCAACTAAAATAGTAGTTTGGGAGAGTGAGGCTTAAGAAGTAATGTTATGCCTTCAGACTAATGGAGCCTCATGAATCAATATCACAGAGCGTGTGACAAAAAGATGAATGATTTTGGTGTGTTCAGCCCTAGGGATGACTACGAGGCCAAAGTTTAAGGATCTTAGCTCCCAGACTAGCTTACTATGTAACCAATCCATTTTACAGGCATAGTACAAATGTGTTGATTTTTCATAGTCTATAGGACAGCAGCAATGTCTTGATAATGAATCCTAGATTGCTTAACAAAGGTAATACAGAGAGGGCCACCCTCTGTGCTTTAAGACAGGAACTTTTTGAAATAGTACTTTTTATAAAATGTAGCTGAATTTTTTAGATGATTAAAATAGAGATGCTTGTCTGTTAAAATAATAACATATTTAAATGAACAGTGCATATATTTGAATTACCAGTTTTTTAAAATTAATTTGTCTTAAAGTCCATTTATTCAAATAATCTTTTCCTGGTTGTAATGGTTGTAAGACAGAAGTAGACTGCCCTAGATATGTCAGTCACAGGACACAGAAGCATGTACATTTACTATACTGTATAAAGACTGGACTATAATTATAAATCTTTTCCATTACAGGGTCACAGACCCCTGAACCCTAGTCCATCCACTGACAACATTTTTTTAAATATAATTAAAATGTCTTTCTTTAAGATTTCTTAGTGAGAAAGTGATTAATGCTTTCATTACAAAAAACAAACTTGTACTGCATATAGCCACAGTGAGTCTAGTTTGTTGCATCCTCAGTGTTTATTGCCATATACAGCTGCTAGAATATGTATCCAGGTCCAAGTGGTAAATATGCTTGACAAAGAATATATATATTGTGACGGGCGGCCATGACCATTAACCAGCCACGCAGGAAGGACCGGGGGAGAGAGCATCTACAAGACACTACCTTCCCCAGGATGCTAGTCTGCAGCCCTCCGCGGCGGCTTTGGTACCACAGCTTCCTGCAGGGCACGCTGGGAGTTGGAGTTTGGCACAGCCCTGTTGGGTTCTGTGGGGACCGCCAGGGGGAACTGTAGAGCCCTACGTTGGGCTTTTACCACACCTGGGAGTGATCCCAGTTCTGATTAACGAGCCACCTAGAACAATCCCAGCACCAGCTTAAAAGGAGCTGCCTCAGTCCATTCATGAAGCCAGTGTCAGGAGAATGATGGACGAACCTTGCCAGGGGGAGCAAAGGTGTAAGGTGGAAGAGATAGAGATAGAGAGAAGGAAGATGAAATACTGTGCACATTGAGATGGGAAACGAGTTTTGTTGTTGTGTTGCACTTTGGTCTGTGCCTGTTGTGTTGGGTTTGAGGCAGCTGGAGTGCCCCTGGTTGCCACAATATTTAATGTCCCAACCATGGAATCCCCACTTGTTAGGTATTCTAGAGCTCCTCTGGAAAAACTAAAGCCATGGTAGTGCACAACAAGTATGCATTGCGGTCTAATTTCATATAGCCCAAGAGAAGGCTCTATGGTTTCTCATGATACAAGACCTTACTCATTCTCTTTCCCTCTCTCTCTTTCTCTCTCTGTCCCAACTACTATCCCAGTCATGTGTGATACACACGCAGAGCAAGTTCAAAAATATGATAGTACTAAAATTCGGAAGTATCAACAACAAGATAGTACACGCATTTCATTCACGCAAACAAATGGAAATTATTACTAGGTGAAATAACGGAACAGCAAAAACAGATCGAATATATGGACACTAGCCTTGCGCACCCAACTACGTTGCACATGTTAAAGTTGTCTGTGAAGGGCTCCCTGTTTAAACGCGGCTGCCAGTCGTGAACTGGGCCCTTCGTCACACAGCATTATGATTTTTTATAAGGGAAACAAAACTACAAAAGAAAACCCTTGGACATTGATTCGATAGGAATGGCCTACTCGGAATCACTGTCCGAATAGTAATTATGTGGTGACTTGTAGATCGTCTACTTCGTGTTGCCATCAGGGAAAAGTACTGCTGCTTCCCAATGAAGAAGTGTTCCCACAAGATTTAAAAGATTTGTTGTTTGGTGAAAGTGAAATCCACAAACACTACAGGCAAAATATATGCATCTACAATAATCGTTTTGTGACAGCATCATTCAATGCACAAAATGTTGATTTACACAATAATGGACCATACGCTATGAGAATCTGTGTTCCTGCAACAATTATAACTACAACAAGTTTAATTTAAAAAAAAACACAATTTGGTCAGGTGTATCTTTATGATCACGGAGAAGCAATGCAACATATCGAAACAGTTAAACGATCCAACTTAATAGATACTATACAGCCAATAATGGTTACAAATCCATACGTCCAAACATGTGACAAATTGTCAGCGATAATACTTTCGAAAGACGGAGATATCAGAGACAGAGTAGATATTCATGTACAGTGCATCCGGAAAGTATTCACAGCGCATCACTTTTTCCCCATTTTGTTATGTTACAGCCTTATTCCAAAATGGGTTAAATTCATTTTTTTCCTCAGAATTCTACACACAACACCCCATAATGACAATGTGAAAAAAGTTTACTTATGTTTGCAAATTTATTAAAAATAAAAAAATTGAGAAAGCACATGTACATAAGTATTCACAGCCTTTGCCATGAAGCTCAAAATTGAGCTCAGGTGCATCCTGTTTCCCCTGATCATACTTGAGATGTTTCTGCAGCTTAATTGGAGTCCACCTGTGATAAATTCAGTTGATTGGACATGATTTGGAAAGGCACACACCTGTCTATATAAGGTCCCACAGTTGACAGTTCATGTCAGAGCACAAACCAAGCATGAAGTCAAAGGAATTGTCTGTGGACCTCCGAGACAGGATTGTCTCGAGGCGCAAATCTGGGGAAGGTTACAGAAAAATTTCTGCTGCTTTGAAGGTCCCAATGAGCACAGTGGCCTCCATCATCCGTAAGTGGAAGAAGTTCGAAACCACCAGGACTCTTCCTAGAGCTGGCCGGCCATCTAAACTGAGCGATGGGGGGGGAAGGGCCTTAGTCAGTTAGTCAAGAACCCGATGGTCACTCTGTCAGAGCTCCAGAGGTCCTCTGTGGAGAGAGGAGAACCTTCCAGAAGGACAACCATCTCTGCAGCAATCCACCAATCAGGCCTGTATGGTAGAGTGGCCAGACGGAAGCCACTCCTTAGTAAAAGGCACATGGCAGCCCGCCTGGAGTTTGCCAAAAGGCATCTGAAGGACTCTCAGACCATGAGAAACAAAATTCTCTGGTCTAATGAGACGAAGATTGAACTCTTTGGTGTGAATGCCAGGCGTCACGTTTGGAGGAAACCAGGCACCACTCATCACCAGGCCAATGCCATCCCTACAGTGAACCATGGTGGTGGCAGCATCATGCTGTGGGGATGTTTTTCAGGAACTGGGAGACTAGTCAGGATAAAGGGAAAGATGACTGCAGCAATGTACAGAGACATCCTGGATGAAAACCTGCTCCAGAGCGCTCTTGACCTCAGACTGGGGCGATGGTTCATCTTTCAGCAGGACAACAACCCTAAGCACACAGCCAAGATATCAAAGGAGTGGCTTCAGGACAACTCTGTGAATGTCCTTGAGTGGCCCAGCCGGAGCCCAGACTTGAATCCGATTGAACATCTCTGGAGAGATCTTAAAATGGCTGTGCACCGACGCTTCCCATCCAACCTGATGGTGCTTGAGAGGTGCTGCAAAGAGGAATGGGCGAAACTGGCCAAGGATAGGTGTGCCAAGCTTGTGGCATCATATTCAAAAAGTCTTGAGGCTGTAATTGCTGCCGAAGGTGCATCAACAAAGTACTGAGCAAAGGCTGTGAACACTTATGTACATGTGATTTTTCAGTTTTTTTATTTTTAATAAATTTGCAAAAACCTCATGTAAACTTTTTTCACGTTGTCATTATGGGGTGTTGTGTGTAGAATTCTGAGAAAAAAAATGAATTTAATCCATTTTGGAATAAGGCTGTAACATAACAAAATGTGGAAAAAGTGATGCGCTGTGAATACTTTCCGGATGCACTGTATATACAAAAGCAAAGCATGCTTTGTCATTTATGTCAAATAAATCACCACATGCGAAACAGGATGGTCGTACAATATGAAACAAACGTATTCAGCAAAATGAATAACACCCACATGTCTGAGGAGTGGAGAAGAAGTGTACTGGTACTGATTTTTAAGAATAAGGGCAATGTGCAGAGCTGTAGTAACTACAGTGGGATAAAATTGATGAGCCACAGCATGAAGTTATGGGAAACAGTAGTGGAAGTTAGGTTAAGAAGTGAAGCGATGATTAGTGAGTAGCAGCATGGTTTTGTGCCAGGAAATAGCACCAGAGATGCAAAGTTTGCTCTGAGGGTGCTGATAGAGAAGTATAGTGAAGGCCAAAAGTAGTTGCATTGCATCTTTGTGGACCTGGAGAAAACATATGACAAGGTGCCTCAAGAGGAGTTGTATGATGAGGAAGTTGCGAGTGGCAGAGAATTATGTAAGAGTTGTACATGATACACAATATGTAAAAGGGAAGTGTGACAGTGATGAGGGCTGCAGTAGGAGTGACAGATGCATTCAGCGTGGAGGTGGGATTACATCAGGGATCAGCTCTGAGCCCTTTCTTATTTGCAATGGTGATGGACAGGTTGACAGACGAGATTAGACAGGAGTCCCAGTGGACTATGATGTTTGTGCATGACATTGTGTTCTGTAGCAAGAGTAGGGAGCAGGCTGAGGAGACTCTGGACAGGTGGAGATATACTGTAGGAGGAGAGAAATGAAGGTCAGTAGGAACAAGAGAGACTACATGTGCATAAATGAAATGGAGGTCAGTGAAATGGTGAGTATGCAAGGAGCAGAGTTGGCAAAGCTTGATGAGTTTACTTGGAATCAGCAGTACAGAGTAACAGGGTTTGTGGAAGAGAGGTGAAAAAGAGAGTACAGGCAGAGTGGAATGGATAGAAAAGAGTGTCAGGAGTAATTTGTGACAGACGGGTATCAGCAAGTGTGAAAGGGAAGGTCTACAGGACAGTAGTGAGACCAGCTATGTTATATGGGTAGGAGATGGTGGCACTGACCAGAAAGCAGGAGACAGAGCTGGAGGTGACAGAGTTAAAGATGCTAAGATTTGCATTGGGTTTGACGAGGATGGACAGGATTAGAAATGAGTACATTAGAGGGTCAGCTCAAGTTGGATGGTTTGGAGACAAAGTCAGAGAGGTGAGATTGCGATGGTTTGGACATGTGCAGACGAAAGATGATGGGTACATTGAGAAAAGGATGCTAAGGTTAAAGCTGCCAGGCAAGAGGAAAAGAGGAAGGCCTAAGCGAAGGTTTATGGATGTGGTGAGAGAGGACATGCAGATGATGGGTGTAACAGAACAAGATGCAGAAGACAGAAAGAAATGGAAAAAAATGATCCGCTGTGGCAACCCCTAACGGGAGCAGCCGAAGCAAAGCCTTTAATGAGGACATGGGATTGTTATATTTTAGCCAGGATTCCTCCCACAACTGAGGTTCATATTCTTGTTTTATGTATTTTAATTTTTTTTCACTTTTGGGTCATTGTTTTATGTGAAAGTTACCTTCATGTATCATGTGCCTTGCGTACTATGCCTTGGTGATGTTTCATGTGTTTTGTGTTTTGGGGCCACCTGCCATTCACTGCCAGGAACTGACCTCCACCCTATAAATCCAGAGGGTCTCCCATAATTCCGGGTGGTCTGTTGCGAATATGCTAGGGAGTATTTTGGCGAGTTTCTGTGTTTTTGCTAAGCTTTGTACTTTTTGTGAATTACTGGGTTTTTGACATTCTGCTATGTTTTTTGGCTTTGCCTTGGGATTCTGTATTGGGACTTTTTGCTTTGGATTGCCTTATATCTTGGACAATTCCATTTTGCCTTTGTGCTCCATGGAGCTTCATAGTTAGTGGAATGCTTATTGTGAAGAATAAATATTTTATTTTATAAAGATTCAGTGCTTCCTCTTATTACTAGCCAGGGTTTAATGGTGATATCCCTGTCTAGTGGGAGTTTTTGAACTGCTTTTGGAACTGATTGAGATTTATCTGCTTTAGGACTAACAAACAACAAGTATGGGGTTATTCCGATGTATGCAGGGTTGAATGGCAGAGTATTACCATGTGAGCAAGGTATGTTATTTATTTCTTCAATTTGCTAATAATTATGTTCTTTATTTAACACAGTAGTAATGATATTGCTTATCACTTCATCACTGTAGAAGGTAAGTACTGCCCCTTACTGTACCAAAATGCAGGGGGGTGTCTCAATATATGTTAACAGTCTGGCTTCTGTCTCTGCTCAATCCCATATGCATCAATGTGGCTGTTAGCCATCTTGCATGAACCTCAGTCACAGCAGCTCAATTCTTTTCTCAAAGCAGAAGAGGGATATGATGCCCATGTCTGTAAAAGTAGAAAATAAAACCAACTTAACTTATGTAGAAATATATGAAAGATGGCTGTGACATTTCATGCTACAGTGACTAAATGTGTGCTCAGAGTTTCCATTACACTAAAAACAACCTCATGGGTGTACCATCTAAAGACTGAGGTTATTCAATATTTATGTGACACTCTAATTAACTGTAAAAGTGCAACAATGATCTTCCATCTATCATGTTTGGTTGCAGCCAACAATTTTAGCTTAAAACTTCAGTGCAGATTGTAAATCTCCATCGGGTATTTTCTTATGTTTTAAGAAAACTATAATTTAGCTACAGATCTTCCACATCTAACAACTAGCAAAAGCAGAAGAATGTTTTCATCACTTGAGTTGGAGTTTACTGTCTATTAAAGCAGTTTTAGCCACTTGATATTGTAAAATGGTATTAAAAAACATTTTATGTACACTACTAGTACATGAAATTAGATTATACAGGTATTATCACTGTTATCTTTGAGTATGAATCACTGTTACAAAAGTATCCTATAAACAAAATTGTGATAATAAACTGATTTTAAAAAGCTCTAACTTTCAAACCAGCTAATCAAGTACAATGCAATATTTATAAACTTTTTGTACTGTATGTGTTTCAATGTTAAATACAGTTTGGAAATAATTTATTCTTCAATTAATCTAATTTTCAATATAAATGGTTTCAGATTTATTTGTTAAATAAGGTTCAAACTGGGTTGATATGTGTATATTGCATGTAAAGTATACAAAAAACGATGATATTTTAAACGCATTATAATTATTTTATATATCAGTCTAAATACTTTTTGGATTTTATTTGCTTGCATAGTTTCAGTTATCTTTATGCACTGGAATATATCAACAGGATTTATGTTTCTATCTAATCTGAGTTTTACTGAGAAAATGAAATGAAACTTACAGTACAAAGTAACAGCAAATCATTATGAGCATTATGTCTGTTTATCATTTCAGACTTTATCTCAACTGGTTTTGTATTTAAAATCATGTTTTACAGTCTTGAATCTAAATTCAGTATTGGTTTGATGTTTAGTCAAAAAGCTTTAGACATTCAAACCTGACACTTTCCAGACATATGCAGAGAAATCTGATTGTGCAGCTTATTACAAAGAATGCTTTCAAAGAAGATTAGGAGAATGTGATTTTGTGCAATGCACATACACTCATCCATGCACTGTTGTGTCCTTTTCAAGGCAAGAATGACAAAATTCAGGTTGATAGCTAAAAATTGTCCTTGTTTCTGTAGGTTTCATTGTAATTGACAACTAATAATGAGAAATGCAATGGCAAGTAGTGAGTAATCAACAGTATAATTGTCCTTATTACTTACTTGGTAATTTTGGTATAAAGGATATTTAAGAAATGTGTGATCTGTTAATTGAAACCAAAAAAAAAAAAAAACAATCAGAGGACTGACGAAGCTACGCCAGAGTGGAACAGAGTGCACAGTTTACATAATCCTTTTAATTATGTGATTATAACAAGATGAAAGTGCATTTCTACAGATAAATTCATAATTAAAGAGGGTTTCACTACAACATGGACTAGACTGGTATAAATCAATTGAGTAGTGGTAGATTTTTTGGAAAGTATGAAAAACGTTGCTTTGAAAAGACAACCAAGGATGTATTTGTCACATTAATAAATTACACTTTATTTTGAATAGCGACTTTCACCAAGAGTTTCACAATAGTGCTATGTTTAATGCTGCTTCCTGATTTCACATGTGAATGTGAGTGTGGGATTATAGTTTCACACAGTCAGTATTGTCACTTGTAGAGAGTATAGTGAAATTCTTACTTGTTATGTGCTAATTAACATGCAGCATGTTGCTACTCTCCAGCTTCATGAACCGCAAGTAAAACAGATTTATCTCAAATGCTCTTCTTCCTTACCTCAAATATTCCTTATCTGAAAAAAAAATGTCCATGGTTAAGGAAGCTAGATGTGTGCATAAGTTAGTTCAGTGATGTACTGGTGTCCCATCCAGGATTGGTTCCTGCCTTACCCCCTGCTGCCTGGGTAAACTCCAATCCCCTGCATTTCCAACCCAAATTTATGAAATTGGAGCATGTTGTATTAACTTGCACAGAGTAAATAATATTTAAAGCAGTATAAATAATCCAATGCATTAGGTGTTGAGGGGGCATTTATGATCTTGTTATACAGGGTGTACCACTAGTTTAGAAAGACGAAGCTAGTTGTTGTATTTTGCCCACTTATAGTTAATTTTTCAAAAATTGGAGACCTAAAGAATTGTAAATGTAAACGTCTGCTGATACCAACTTAATCCATCCATATTCCTAAACCTGATAATCCAGTTTTTGTGTCAAGGGACAAAAGCGCAAATTCATGAGCATGGAGCACTAGGCAGGAACCACACCTGGGACCTCATCTATAAACGGTGTGTACGCACAAAAATGTTGCATACACCCATTTCCATGCTCTCATCGCTATATATAAAAACTAAACTTGGCGTAAAGCCACGCACATTTTCACGCCAGCTCAATCCCTTGCGTTAGCAAGTTCTCTGCTCGGTTTTGCAAACTGGCGGCACCCAGTATCAAAGCAGTGCTACTGGTCCTGTGTGGTTTCCCTTTATTTTTTAGATTCACATCCCCGACGCGGCTTTATCAAATACACTGAAATTAACCGCACAGTGTTTATTAGTTTAAGGCATCTGATTGTAATCAACTTGTCACATACACGCGATTTGGAAGCAGCCAACAAGCCCTAAGGTAAGGAAAACATCGCTAGATGAAGGGTTATTGAACGGTATTAATGCTTCTCTCTTTTTTTTCTCAGCAGCAAAGAAGAAAAATAAAATGCATTTACACCGTTCTAGCACTCAAAATGGCCGTGGCTCCACTTCCGCTCCCATCCCTTAGTTGATGATGTTACTTCCAGTCCCACTACAAAAACGTCACACCCTTTGTTTTCATCTCCTGTTACCATTTTGTTTTTGTATAAATAACCCTGCATCCTTGTACCGTGTGTCAGATGCATATTTTGAACCCTTTTGTTTCAATTTTGTTTGACCTGTCCAACGGACATTATATGGGGAATTTCCCCAACATTTTTACACAAATGGAGTCATTTCCTTTGCACCACAACAGATAAGTTTTAAACTTCATTAAAATAATGTATAATGTATAATAATTAAACATGTGAAGACACGGTGGACAGCGATAAAGACAAGCCGGCGCACTGTTCAGGGATTGTTCCTGCTTCGCGCTTTATGCTTGCTAGGACTGGCGTGACCCTGGATGGATAGATGGATGGAAAAATTAAACATGTACTACAAAGATATTTCAATGTTCCATAAAAGTTTTGAAGAATCTGCGTTCTAAGGTTACAGAGGGCTTGGCATCTATTACAGAGCTGATCGTGTGGCGATTGGTTACTTAGAGAAAAAAAAGGAAGGACAGGAATTGGTTAGTACGTTTGAGAGAGACAGTAATGCTGTAGTAAATTATTTCATCGAATGTTGCGCATGTCGCAGCAAGCATCTTGCGGGAGGCAGGAACAATCTCTGGACAGGGTGCCAGCTCATCTCTAATACTGCGCCACCGTGTTTAATACATGCTTTAATTCCTATCATTATGAAAATTATATCAAGTATATATCTTAATATTTAAATTGTTCAGAGATCTGTAATATCATGAATGTAATGTATTCTGTGTCCTGTCAGCAGAAGAGAAAGCCTGTTTAAGAAGCACATAGTGATTCACACACATAGAGCACATAAAAGAACACATTGAATACAATGGTTTTTTTTTTTATTAATTTTATTGATTTTATTGTAATCATTCCATACAGATAGATCAGGATTGAAAACAAATCAACCCAACCCCCACCCCTTAGAAAGAGAGCATGGCCAACGGAGTAAAACTTAAAGCTGGTCAAAATACATAAATTGATGAGTTTAATAGGTGGATTAAAAAAAAGTAATGAGAAGAGAATTATTTCCTCGGTGCTTTAAGAGCTTATTCTAAAATATTATTGATTAAATCCATTTAGCATTTAAGGTGCTACTTTAGTTACAACGGCATCTTAGAAACTAGTAAATTAAACGATTTCAAGATGACGTCTATGACATTCTACTTTAATGACAAAATAAACTACATGATTAAAGTGGAAACTTCAAGATTAAAGTTGACATCTGGACATTTTTTTCAACTGTGTCCCTATTTTCTTTTTCTTTTCTCTGCACCTAATACGCTTCCATATGACACTAAGATGGTGGGCTACAACTCGCCTTTTCATGGACGACTTTGATATCTGACCACTTCTTTATTTCAGGCACTTTGCAACTTTCTGGACTTGAACTTTTGAGTTTCTCTGCCACTCTTACTCTATCAATTTCCTTTTGTTGTTCAGATCACTGCTTAAACAACTAATATGCTTTACCTTGCCTTTACTTGGTATTCACTGAAATTCTTCTTTTTCCCCCGTGCTTTTGCCACTGTCTTTTCACAGAACGTAAAACATAAAGGGCTATTTATATTGATTTGCATATTCAAAGAGGTGTAATTCTGGTAGGAGTCTGGGGGGGGCAGTAGGCATGTGCATGAGTGTTACATTTCACGCACACAGGGATTTATGTAGCGGAGGAACGTGTTAGTTGGTGTACGCACAGATTTATGCATCTGGATTTTTTTGTACATACGCACATTTCCGCTTTTGTCCATACGCCATGTTTTAGTGTGAATTCTACACACTGTATAATGCATGAGGCCCCTAGAGAGGAGCATCAGACCATCACAGGGCACATTTAATCACAATAGGATAATTTACAGTCAGCAATTAATCTAATCCTTACATTTGTGTAATCTGGGAGAAAACCAACACAGAAAAAGAGCACTATAACTTCATGCTGGCTCATACCAGGCCCATATTTCAGCCCAGAATTCTGGAGCTGTGAGGAATTAGCATTAAAGGCTGTCATTATGACCATTGTCTACTTCATGCAGTTGCTATTTATATTGCTTTGAAACTCTGTAACTTACCATCAAGCAGCATTACTCAATTACATTAGATGCTTATACTATAATACAAATGAAGCAGAAAGATAACAAGTCATATTGTTAAAGTCAAAATGCGCTTTTGTTAGATCAATCATTGTAGCAGGTTTAGTTGACAGCCATTATCACTCTTCTCTTTTCAGGATCCTAGTAGATTAGAAAACACATTACAGCCATTTGCTTAAAACTGTAAGCAAGGCTGAACAGGACTTCAGGATGTGTTAGGGGTGGAGGGAGTATCTTGATTGAAACTTTATTGTGGAATAATTTAACGAACTGTGCAGTGGAGGGAAGTTGTTTGGATTGATTTTTTCATGGATCAGTTGTTGTTAAGTCAAGGGCTACACGTATTGGTTTACATCAGGAGCTGAAAAAACAGGACCACTGAATTCCTTTTGGCAAACTTATCAAAAATGTTTTGAATACTTTAGCTGTACAAACAAGCCATTTAACCAAACATACTTTACTATGTGATTTTACTGAGATCTCAACAACAGGGTTCCATATAACCTAATAATTTTTTAGATATGCATATGATATTGAAAGCACCACCTGTCAACATCATGTCCTTCTGAGTCCCAATATGACACCCAGCTCCAAGTGGACCACGTTTGTCGAAATTTGCCACATTTATATGTCAAGTAAATCTGTTGGGAAAGTTCAATTTTCCTTGAAGTACTGTATGTTGAAAAGAGCACACTGTAAATATTGATGAAACTTCAAAAACTCAAGCTGAAAAGCAAAGTGGAACTTCAATTTTTAATTATGAAATAGTTTACTGTTCCAAATTTACATTGAGAGAGGTTTTTTAGCTTATCTGTTTTCTCTTTTACTTGTCTGACAGCTGCTGTTGACAGCAAAACAGTGAAACACCTGAATATCCATGCGCACGGATATTCTGTCACATCAGCTCAGTTCTCCTGCTGCATGAAATTGTACTGGGTAAGCTACATGATCTTTGCAACCATAAAAGTTAAAAATGTCACTAACATTAATTTATATATAAATGAACAGAACAACTTAAACTTTTTATATCACTTCAATTAAAATCTAGTCTATAAAAGCTACAATAGTTCAGCCACCGCAAGCATATCTGGGCTCTGTTAACTACCGTGCATGATATTGTAAAATGCTATTAAAACATGTATTTTATGAACTCCTGACACATGTAATTACACTCTATTATCATTATTTTCAAAAACAGCTCACTAGTTCAATAAATATTTCTTCCAAACATTTGATAACAGACTTTTAGAAAAAATGTAATATCCTCTCACTGTCAAAGCAGTAAACTAGTATCTGAACTTATCAGAGTGTTCAACCTCCCATACATTTTCTAACATATTATGGAGTTTGTAACGTATTATTGTTGTCAAATGACCAGCAAATGTGAAGGCAGAGGACATCTAATGTTGTGCATTTATTACATTATAATGGTAAAAGATCTAATAAGCTGCTGTTTGGTCACCTTGGATAAAAAATTGTGAATGGAGCTTTTTCCTTTCTTCAAGTCTGTTTTCTGGGGAGGGCCTTTGTTAAAATAGCCATTCATGAAATGCAAATTCAGCTTGTTGAAAGCAGCAAATGGCACCAGTACAAATTACTTAATAAACATGTTTGAATTATATTTACAATAACAGGGATGAGTGTTTTGACATCTCAAAACGTGGTGGAAACTTGTGTGACTTGATTAGTCAAAATATTTGATATTCATTCTGATAAGTTGGAAATTATTTTGCGATTTGAAGCACTAAAAAAATCAGCACCTTCTTATTGGCAGAAAAAAAGCTATTCTTCTTCTTCTGCCTCTTTTCCAACTTTGACGTTACAAGTCTTTATCTTCAAAGACAAAATGGCTAACTATCTCTAATTTCAGTATTAGAACTTCTTCAGTGATTTTCATGTTAATACCTGCTTGTTCACAATTATTTCCAATTTCATTGTCTTTCCATAATCTAACACAGCATTCTGTTCAAGTCTATAACCACAATACTTGTTATGTATCAGGCAGTGGTGACTATGTGATGCCCATTGGAGCCATATAAAAAGAAACACAACAGTCTATTGATTCATTTAAAACTGTAATTAAAGAGTAAACATTAATTATACATGATTTGTTTCCTGAACAGTTATTCAAAGGAGAGTAGTTCAGCTTGGCTGCCAGGTTTTTACTAATTGGAAATGTAATAATGATTATACTGAGACTGGAAGAAGTCCATGATGGAAACCTATGTGAACTGTTGGGGAGTACAGGAGATGTCCCAGTCTGCTAACTGATAAGTAGCTCAGGTGTGGCCACAATTCTACAAGTTCTGAAAAGCAAAATTTAATCTAGGGTACTTTTATCCTTTTGACTCTGTCTTTTGGGTATCTTACATATTTGTGTTGTACATGTGACATGAAGAATATTCTTTACACCTCTGTACTCTACATAGAGCACTGAAATAAAGTGCTAAGCATTACAATGTGAAATTTGGAAATAATTGGTATTTCAAATAGAACTTTTCTTAATGAGTTTATTAACTCCCATGTTTTTACCTTCAATTGAATATTTGAAGATAGAAAATATCACAAACCTTGATGAATGATTTTATAATAAATGGATTTCTGGGTATAAGAATTTTTTTCTTACTGTAGTAAAAACAGCAAAGGTAATGAGAAACCTCTGTCTCCCAGTCTGATAAATATTTAAATGTTGAAAAAGGACTGTTTATATGTAGCAGATCCAGTGAAACAAACTGATTCTTTCATTCTTCTTCTTGTGCTATCCTACTGGGCCTTTAGTGATCAATTTAGAAAGGTCTGCAGGATCAGTATATGTTGTACACATGGGGTGTGCCTGGTCCTTCAAGTTTGTTCCTTCAGATGCAGTCCGTGCGACAGAAATCTTTCCCCATTGGAAAACCCTGTTGATATTAAGACAGAAAAATCCTATGACACTAAGTAAAATGTTAATGCCATTTTGCCCTCTGTATGTCAAATTCAGGATATAAATTGTAAAAGCTTAATCCTTATCCACATAGTTTAACCCACTGCAAACACCATTTCATTACAGTACACAACCCACTTACATTAAAAAAAAAAGATTTCCTCAGAGAAAAATATCAAAAAGGCTGAATGGTATAAGCTGTGATTGGAGACATCCAGCTGTCAGGTGAAAGGATGTTGCTATGCATTTCAAGACAGAATTTGCCTTCACTGCAAAGTCCATTTGTTACAGCATGTTAGACCTGTCAACATTTATTACTTTAGAAACAATAAGGTAATGCTCGGTGTACGTGAGGAAGCTCGTCTAGAAGGCATTCATGATTAATATGAAATCACACAAATAAAACTGCAATATCTTCTATTTAATATTGATGGGTATATACAAGCAGTATAATTATATAATCACATTAATGAAAATATTCCCTAGATGCTTTCAAAACAGACCTTAAGTATAAGATGTTAACACATTTGAAGAGATGCACTATGCAAGAAAACAAATGCAAAAATACACAAAGAAAGTACTAATAAAGCAGTAAGTGGTGGCACATAGGCTAATACTGCCAGCACCAGGAATCTAGGTTCACATCCATGCTCTGTCATTACTTGTGTGATTTTTCATATCCTCCCTCTCTTCTCTCTCAAGGTATTCATTCTGTGGCCACACCCCAAGCACACATGTTAGCGAGGCTAACTGGCAACTTAACATGCAGCATGTTGCTGCTCTCCAGCCTCATGAACCATAAGTAAAATAGATTTATCTCAGATGCACTTCTTCCTTACCTCAAATTTTCCTTATCTGAAAAAAATGTCCATGGTTAAGGAAGCTAGATGTGTGCATAAGATTAGTTCAGTGATGTACTGGTGTCCCATCCAGGATTGGTTCCTGCCTTACCGCCTGCTGCCAGGATAACCTCCAATCCCCTGCATTTCCAACCCAAATTTACTAAATTGGAGCATGTTGCATTAGCTTTCACAGAGTAAACCTGTGGAGGGAATTACAAAGCAAAAGTTAATAATATTTAAAGCAGTATAAATCATCCACTTCATTAGGTGTTGAGGGGGCATTTATGATCTTGTTATATAAGGTGTACCACTAGGATTTTATTTTGCCCACTTATAGTTAATTGTTCAAAAATGACAGCACTAAAGTATTGTAACTGGTAACTGTAAATTTCTTCTAAGTGTGAGAGTGCCCTGTGATTTGAGCACCCTGTCCCTGTTTGATTGCTGGTCTTGCAGCCAGTGTTGCCAGGAAGGGCTTCACCTACTCTGTAAAGTTGCACAAATGGAACATCAGTGGAATTTTATTTTGTTTTCTTATATTGCTTGAACTTGTAAATAGGTATAGTGTTCTGAGCTTGAAAATGAAATGTGCATACACACATGTACATTGAAATGATTTAATAAAAAATAATAAATAGATCTAGTAAAAGAATCAAGCAATAGGATGAAAGTGAATGAGCAGTGAATAAGTGCAACATACACATCAGACAGGTAAAAATCAATAAAACACAAAGCAATCATTTGTGAGAGCCTCATGTCATTACAGCTCATATCAGGATGCAAGGAAAGAGTTCAGCCTCCCACAGGCATTCTTCTAAAATGTGCCTGTCAAACAACATCTGCAGCAGCTTCACCTTAAAAAGTGAGTAACAACTGACATCAGCCACCTGCCACAGGCAGAAACTGAAAAGACAGAGCAGGACAGATTGCTTACCTATTGCTGTGATGGTGTCATTACACAACACTCTCACTCTGTCGCATTCTTGCTTACACTTTCTGGCTTTCATGCCTTTTTGTTAGCCGCACCACTTGACAATAAGGAACAATTTGTATTTTTGTTTTACTGGTATCAACTGCTGTAATTTCATTCTCATTTTTCTCATTCAATTTCATCTCTATATATAATCTTCATTTGGATCTTGATCTTTATTTGTCCACGAATGAATTAGAAGAAGAAACACTAGATGGCAGTAGAGAGGCAGCTAAAACAGGCATTGCTTTAAGAATCCCCTCCAGGCTTATACTACTGAAGACTGTAGTACTCCAGTCACACCTCAAAACACAGACATTCAAACTAAACAAATTGTTGTGCTTTAAATTAACTAAAGAGATCGTCATTTAGATCTTGATCTTTGTTTGTCCGCGAATTCCACGCATGCGTAGACCACCTTCCAGTTTAGTACGTTGTTGTTACTCACGGATGTCATCAATGTGCCAGAATAACGAAAGGGGTGGTGGACAGTGTTACGCTGGTTAGCTGAATGAATGAAAGACAGTGGGTAAAATGAATGACAACGTAACACCACGTTCCGGAAATTATTATTGTTACGTTGTAGCCGGCAAGTGCTGCGCGTCTCACAGTTGTACCGTGGCTTGCTCACATGTCAGTGAAGTGATCCCTATTTATGCTTTAAAGAGCCTGGATACCTATGTGTCCCCCTTTATAACCATTGCTCTGTGTATATTGCCTTACTCTTTGGATTGCCACAAAGCAACCTGCGAGATTGGAGAAAGGTTGAGAAGACATTGTGAGAGGAAACGATAGCGTCGTGAAAACGAGAACGGACAGAAGCAGAAATACTCCCACGCCACCACATAATTACTATTCGGACAGTGATTCCGAGTAGGCCGTTCCTATCGAATCAATGTCCAAGGGTTTTCTTTTGTAATTTTGTTTCCCTTATAAAAAAATCATAATGCTGTGCTACGAAGGGCCCAGTTCACGACTGGCAGCCGCATTTATACAGGGAGCCCTTCACAGAAAACTTTAACACGCGCAACGTAGTTGGGCGCACATGGCTAGTTCACCTATAAAATATATCAGATAAATGTACACATTACAGAAAGAAGTATGAAAACAGACACTCATGTTTGTGACGCAATTAGGTGGACATATGAGTAAACCTCTATAAGCATTAATCATAAAGTGAAAAGGCAAGAATCTGAACTAATAATGGAATCATAGTAAAATGGAAGTACAGTATATTAGCAGGTAAAACTGGAACCTCATTTCATAGTAGGAGCCGAGGGCCAGATGTGATTTTTTTCTTTTTTTGCTTTGTCAACATTTCATAAATACGCTAAATACTTTAATTTTCAAATCTCATTTCACAGTAGGCAGTGAAGGCCAAATGTGATTTGTTTTTGCTTTGTGAATGTTTAGTATATATTCTAAATACTTTCATTTTCATGTTTACAAAAACATTTATGTTTTGACATTTGTTCTGGTAATTTAGATTCTGACTTTTCCCATGACAATGGCAATGTCTGCTCCTAAATAAATGCCTATATTGTCTGGTATTTTCTGACTCTAAATATACTCTGAACCCTGTCATGCCTCATGGTGTCCAGCACATGAACATTGGAAGTGTTGTGATTCTCCAGCACCAAAGAAATTCAAGGTCCAAGCCAGTACAGTACTAGTAAGATCACTGGCAAAACGTTTTATGATGTGGAATGTTAAGCTCATAATGATTACATGCATTGAAAAGCCACCATAATCAGTGAATATGAAACTGATTTGCTTTGAAGTTTACCTATACTCCAGACCTGGGCCCATTTGATAACCGCCTGTTCCTCAGTCTGATCTGATCTGATGAATGACTGGCTGATGTCTTGTCAATAGGTTAGCCAAGGGAAAACCAAAGTAATCTGGATTAACAACAAGCAGGAAACAATGATTATGATCAGGGAGAAGGCAGTAGAGAATGTAAATGAGTTCCTCTACCAAGGCAGTAAGATCAGCCAGTCTGGAGGGACAGATGAGGATATCAAGGCTAGGGTTAAGAAAGCTCAATAAGCCATTGCTACCCTCCACCTGATCTGGAAATCACCATCTTCTCCACCAGGACTAAGCTCAGAGTTTTCAGCTCAAATGTGAAATCTGTTCTCATGTATGGGACAGAAACATGGAGAGTTACCAGCAATAGTTCTAAAAAGATCTAGTTCTTAATCAACAAATGCCTCCAACAGATTCTCCACAGAATTTCATATGTAAAGCTTGTGCTTGATTTCCATCAAACTTTCCTAATTCAAATGGAGCAGCAGACCTGTAAGAAGTACAGCCATAATATATTACTGGTCTTATTAATACACAATATAACTTATTGAGAACCTTCCTATTATTCCCCCCAATTATTCATTAACAGACATCTAATGACAGTATAAAAAATGTACACTTCCTATTATTTTGTCAATATGATGTTTACAGACAAGTCTCATATCCATCCATTCCCAAGAATTTCACCACTGGCACATGTTCTACATATTTTCCATATAATCTCATATCTACTTTCAGTTTAGATGTTCTTTGACTAAAACAAACAATCTAAGTCTTTGCCACAGACAATCTAAATCCCCACTGTGTACTCCACTTCTCTACTTCATGTATTGTTACCTGAACTTTTTTAACTATAAAGTTAAGATTTCTGCATCTTTTGCATACAGCCCCATCATCAGTATATAATGATTTACTTATCTCAATATCAACCGTATTGAAAATATCATTTATCACTTTATTGAATGATATCAGGCTATGGACAGGTACAGCCATTTTCTATATTATATATTGTAGAATACTCCCTACCCACCCAGACCTGAATGGCCCTTTAAAATAAGAAATCTTAGATACCAAGGCAAAAGGAGAAAACAAAAATTCAACTGTTTTTTATCAAAACTACCTTCATTATTCAAGTGAACACTATTGTGCCTGTTTTGGTAATAAAAATATAAAATATTAGCTGTGTCAGCCTGTAATGTAAAAAGTCCAGGCTCCTAGAAACTGCTGAAATAGTCAGTAAAAAAATGGAAAAAAAATTAAGTTTGTGGTTTCGTTTTGTGGACATGCTTGCCCTCCCCTTGTCTATCAGCAGCTAAGCGAGTTTCTCTCTTGTTTGTCTTTCCTCTGTGGTTTCACTTTGGCGACAGAGTTGCTTTCTTTCAGCTTCATGCAGTAGCCTTGTCGTTGTTTTTTCTTCCGACTCATTAACTTGGGGCCGCCCTGCTGGCTCTTTGAGCTTCATGGTTTAGCCTCGCACTTTCGGGCTGCCTCGCACTTCCGAGCAGGACAAATACACACACTTCCCCGCATAGCTGTAACTCAATGTATTTGGGCATGTAGACATTGGCAAGACAACCTGCTGAAGTTAAGGATTGACTTTAAAATTCTGCTTATGGTTTATAAAGCCTTAAATAATCTCGCCCCTTCTTATATATCGGAGTGTCTGACACCTTATATTCCAAATCGTAACCTCAGATCCTCAAATGAGTGTCTCCTTAGAATTCCAAGAACAAAACTTAAAAGAAGTGGTGAGGCGGCCTTCTGCTGCTATGCACCTAAAATCTGGAATAGCCTGCCAATAGGAATTCGCCAGGCTAATACAGTGGAGCACTTTAAAACACTGCTGAAAACATATTACTTTAACATGGCCTTTCTATAACTTCAATTTAACTTAATTTAACTTAATCCTGATACTCTATATGTTCAATTTCCTCATAATAACTATTCAGGGTGGCTCTACAATCCATACTGACCCCTACTCTCTTTTCTGTTTCTTTTTCCGGTTTCTTTGTGGTGGTGGCCTGCGCCACCTCCACCTACTCAAAGCTTCATGATGCTCCAACAATGATGGATGGACTAAAAGGCAGAATTCTACGTGACCATCATCATCAAGCCTTTCCGTGAGAACCCTAAATCCAAAGAGGACTGTTTCATTTATGTTAGGTAGAATGCCCAGAGGGGACTGGGCGGTCTCATGGTCTGGAATCCCTACAGATTTTTTTTTTTTTCTCCAGCCGTCTGGAGTTTTTATTTTGTTTTTTCTGTCCCCCCTGGCCATTGGACCTTACTCTTATTCGATGTTAATTAATGCTGATTTATTTTGTTTTCATATTGTGTTTTTTATTTTTCTATTCTTTATTATGTAAAGCACTTTGAGCTACTGTTTGTATGAATATGTGCTATATAAATAAATGTTGTTGTTGTTGTTGTTAAAACCAAGCATCAGAATGTAGGAGAATTTATTTATGTGACTTTGAATGTGGCATGGTTGTTGGTGCTAAACAGACTGGTCTGAATATTTCAGAATCTGCTGATCTACTGGGATTTTCACGCACAACCATCTGTAGGGTTTACAGAGAGTGGTCCAAAAAAAGGGAAAATATCCAGTGAATGTCAGTTCTCTAGGAAAAATGCCTTGTTGATGCCAGATGCCAGAAGAGAATGTCCAGACTGATTCAAACTGATAGAAAAGCAACAGTAACTCAAATAACAACTTGTTACAACTGAAGAATGCAGAAGAGCATCTCTGAATGCACAACATATCGAACCTTGAAGCTGAAGGACTACAGCAGCAGGAGACCACACCTGGTGCCACTCGTGTCAGCTAAGAACAGGCAGCTGAGGCTACAAATCAAACAGGCTCACCAAAATTGAACAACAGAAGACTGGAACACCAGATGATACAGTCAAAATGTAGCGCCAACAACATGGATCAATCCTGTCTTATATCAACAGTTCGGGTTGGTGGTAGGTTTACTGGTGTGGGGCATATTTTATTGGCACACTCTGGGCCCCTTAGTATTAACTGAGCATTGTTTAAATGCCACAGCCTACCTGAGTATCACTGCTGAATATGTCCATCCCTTTATGACCGCAGTTTACCCATCTTCTAATTGCTATTTTCAGCAGGATAATACACCATGTCACAAAGCTCAGATCACCTAAAAACTGGTATATTGAACATGACAGTCAGTTCACTGTACTCAAATGGCCTCCACAGTCAACAGATCTCAATCCAATAGAGAACCTTTGGGATGTGGTAGAACAGGAGAGTCACATGTTGGATGTGGAGCTGACAACTTTGCAGCAACTGTGTGATGTATCATGTCAATATGGACCAAAATCCATGAGGAATGTGCCCAGTACCTTGTTGAATTTATGACACAAGTAATTACAGCAGTTCTGATATTAAAAGGGAGTGCAATCTGGTATTATCAAGGTGTACCTAATACAGTGGCCAGTGAGTGTATATTTATTTGAAGAATAAGAATGGGCTACTTTATGTAATTTCTGACTTGTGTGTCTAATTTTCAGATGAAACTGTCTAAGACACAAAAACACCTTTCAACTCTACAGTAGACTTTTGACCAACAGGCATTCAATATTTCTTCTTTGTCTATCCTACTGTTACTACACCCCCAAGACAAATTATTTTTTAAAATGAATTTTACAATAGTACTGTATTAGGTGTTATATGTAAATCTAGGAGACACCAGTGAACCCATATTGGTTGTTTGAAATTCATCCACTTGAACTATGGTAAATGGGACTCTTCGACTTATCTCACTTCAATGAACAGTGTTTTGTGAGCCACCTTGTACAGTGGTAGTCCCCGTACCATTTAATATTTTGGGGCAAACTTATCTTTGACATACCTACATTATTAAACTACTCTAGATATTTATATTATTCTGTTTCAATAAATAAAAAACACAATAAACCATTTTATAAAACATGTATGTTTTGAAAATGTGTATTAATAAAAAATCTTAGTTGTCCAACCCAAATATTAAATTAGCACAATTCATAAAACTAAGTGTGAATTAACAAGTAACTTTATATTTATATTGTAAATGGGATGTAGCTGTCTTTAAAACATTTGAAACAGCAGGATATTTATACAGTTATTTTCTCTTGAACGTAATTTGCATTTCCTATACCAAAAATGTCTTCTTCAGGTTAAAATAGTGCACTGCAATGTAATTAACAGTAAGGATGTAATTAACATGCAAGGATGAGCAGACTTTACGTGCATCACAATTATACACTGACAAACCTAGATATCAGTCATCAGACTAGAATTTTTTAATCCATATTTAAAAAGAAAACACTGATATATTGCAAAGAAGCTTTATATGTGATAAGCACAACTGTTTTATTTCATAATACAAAATAGTATTACAAAAAATAGAGACTTTTCAATAGGTAATACCCTTTATACCTTGGGGAGATCCTGATACAGAGGTATTGGGAAAGCACCTCAATAATAGTTGTCCTTTCACTCGGGTAGTACACGGACATTACCCCTAGGAGATGCATGTGACTATCAGTATATTTCAGTTCAGGTTTATTGCATACAGAATACACTGAAATTCTCATTTGACCATTTGGAATGTAGATATGTAATTTAATGGTATATAAATGACTGCTCAGTGCCAAGACCTGAGCAACGTACGCACTTATATGCCATGTCAAAAGGAGGTGGACAGCAGAGAATTGTTTTGAATGATTTCTATGTGCAGTGAAGGAGGCCGAGCACAGCTGCATATGATTGAAAGGGATTTCTCTCCTGCACTGTGACTCTGAAGCCCAGGATCATTTGCCTTTGGGACTGCATGCAAACTTATCTATTTCACCTCTTGTCTGGACCTGAAATACTAAGAGATGTGATGGCTGCCAGTGGAAAGCAGTGACAAGGACAAAATTTCCATTTGACTGAATCGTGTAATTGCTTTTTCTTCTTTTGTAACCTGTTTGTGGAAGCTAATTATTTTCATCTTTAATTCTGTGCTATAAGCAAATGAGACAGACTTGACAGGCGAAATGTCGCCCTTTACAAGTAAAATATAGTCAATTATGTTATTATTCCAGTCAACTAGTCACAACTTGTAATTTTGTCAGCAGCAACGGTTCTAAATTTTGCAGACAAGATTTTTCTTGTTAAGGCATTTAGACATGATCAGTACAGTCTATAACGCCTAAAATTCACACAACTTGCATGCACTTTTAGCCAATTTAAAAAATGAAGTAATACTTTTAGTTGCACAGTTTAGGTTTTGTTTTACAGTAAATTATAGCTGTGTGATCAGCTTAATGCCAGTCATACTGTGAGAGATGGAGTTTTGTTACTTTCATAGCTGTATCTTTGGGAACATGTCACTGATGTCAAGATTAATTGCATTTGATTGTTTTTTGCATTTTCCTGTTTGTTTTCTTTGTTTTTATAATTGTTGTGACTGGCTGGTATGTTTAGTTGTCTTCTTGGATTCTAAAGTAGCTATGATTTTATGATGTCACAAGACAGGGGATACCATTCTGTAGGCACTATGCAAATGTTCTATTTTTGTTTAATCACTTATTTATTTTTTTTACCATTATTTCATCATGATATACTGTGTTTGTGTTTTACATAAGATGCCAGTTTGTTTTTGTTTACTTTCATGTGAGCAGTCATTTTAGAACTTTGAGTCACTGTTATGCTATGTTAGCATCATGAGACCCATGACACCAATAAAGCCATGCTATAAAAGACTGCTGCCCACCTTAAAGAGTATCACAACACTATAGCAATTTAAAGGAAACATTTTCATGAAAAAATGTTTTAAGCAGTCTTCTTGACTTTTGCTTTTAATTTAGCAATATCTGTTGTGATTTTATTATTTGTCTATTTTGGATTTTTTTTTTCATTCTTTTTTGTCATCATTTTATTTAATAGAAATCACCATTTTGTGTTATTGGACCCTGTGTGTTGCTGTTATATGATGCATGTGATATCACTGTATTGTTACATGGTGACATCTGAGAAAGATCATTTTGAAATATTTAAGAATTCCATCAAATTATTTAAATTTGTTTTGATTTCTGTATCATTACATTCTCGGACAAACAGTTTTTGTTTGCTTTTGTTTTCCAAAAGCAGAAAAAATTTCTTAGAAAGGCTCTGTTGACAAATAGAATTTTTTCTTTTTTGATGCATTGAATTTGTAGGGCCACTCACTTTCTTTTGTGCTGCCAGCAAATATAAAAAATCAGATCTTACTATGAGTGATTTCAAAATGACGCGTCAACTCTAAGATAACACAATTACCAAGCAGATATTAAGAATTTCCATATGCAAATGGGTGAGGTAAATAGTGCTCTGCAACAATGCATTATTGACATACAAGCTATAAAAACTGGAGGCTGTTGTTGTTTCTGTATCTGTTACAGCATTTAAAAAACTGACTGTAGCACACCTACAAGTTGTATAAATGGATAAATTTACTTTATGACAACCATACTTTATATGAGAACCATTATAATTATTGTGGTTACAAAGACAACAAAGCAGAATATTTTTTTAATTACAGCGTAAGCTGTTTCCCACCAAAACGTTTGTAATCTTGCTTCTTACTTGTAAAGCTTTGAGTTGATTCATCCCAGATTAATGCATACAAAAAAGGATACATCACAATATTTTTAATGACCTCTCATAAACAAGAATATTAAGGCCTTTGTAAAGGCTTATGAAGTGTGCAGTCATTCCTTAACATTTACAACAGAACCTGCAGGGCTGTTCCAACTGTTGTTACCACCTGGCTGCATGTGGGATTCCTGGCTCTTAGTTTTAAACCTGAAGGACTCTGAGATGGTGAGAAATAAGATTCTCTGTCTGATGAGACCAAGATAGAACTTTTTGGCCTTAATTCTAAGCGGTATGTGTGGAGACAACCAGGCACTGCTCATCACTTGTCCAATACAGTCCCCACAGTGAAGCATGGCGGTGGCAGCATCATGCTGTGGGGGTGTTTTTCAGCTGCAGGGACAGGACGACTGGTTGCAATCCAGGGAAAGATGAATGCGGCCAAGTACAGGGATATCCTGGACAAAAACCTTCTCCAGAGTGCTAAGGACCTCAGACTGGGCCGAAGGTTTACCTTCCAACAAGACAATGACCCTAAGCACACAGCTAAAATAACGAAGGAGTGGCTTCACAACAACTCTGTGACTGTTCTTGAATGGCCCAGCCAGAGCCCTGACTTAAACCCAATTGAGCATCTCTGGAGAGACCTAAAAATGGCTGTCCACCAATGTTTACCATCCAACCTGACAGAACTGGAGAGGATCTGCAAGGAGGAATGGCAGAGGATCCCCAAATCCAGGTGTGAAAAACTTGTTGCATCTTTCCCAAGAAGACTCATGGCTGTATTAGCTCAAAAGGGTGCTTCTACTAAATACTGAGAAGCAGTATACAGAATACTTAGGACCATGTGATATTTCAGTTTTTCTTTTTTAATAAATCTACAAAAATTTCAAAAATTATTTTTTTTGTCTGTCAATATGGGGTGCTGTGTGTACATTAATGAGGGAAAAAATTAATTTAAATGATTTTAGCAAATGGCTGCAGTATAACAAAGAGTGAAAAATTGAAGGGAGTCTGAATACTTTCCGTACCCACTGTATGTGTATATGTATATATATATATATATATATATATATATTATTGTAAAGGAACTGAGATGTTTACAAGACTGAGTCCAAAACAGAACTGACATTGAGTTGCAGGATGGCGGTTTTAAATAGTCAGTTGAGGCGCCTGAGCCGGAAGTGACAATACAATACAATACAATTTATTTTTTTGTAAGCTCAAAATCACACAAGGTGCCGCAATGGGCTTTAACAGGCCCTGCCTCTTGACAGCCCCCCAGCCTTGACTCTCTAAGAAGACAAGAAAAAACTCCCAAAAAAAAACCCTTGTATGGAAAAAATGGAAGAAACCTTGGGTAAGGCAATTCAAAGAGAGACCCCTCTTCAGGTAGGTTGAGCGTGCAGTGGGTGTCAAAAATAAGATGGTCATTACAATACAGTACAATACACAGAACAGAAAAACTCACCAATACAGTATGAAAATAAAAACTTTAGCAGTACGGAGTAGAATTTAACAGTAGATGATATCACATAATATGATTTGGATTTGTTTAGAGTCCTGGAGACCTCATTCATCAAGCTGCCTCCCCCATTTGGCCATTCCACAGCTGAAATAGCACTAATCCGATGAAGGACCCCTCTTTCCCACGATTTCTGCAATCCTCCATCAGGGATGACTTTACCTTAGGCAGGCAAAACAGCTTGGCAGGTGGGTCGTGGCACCAAGTGCCACATTTGAGTACCAAGAAGAGAAAAAGAATAGGTGAGGGTTAGTATGAAATTATAACTATCATGTTACTTATGTTTTAGCGCTAATAACTAACAACAGAGATGCAGTCTGTACAGTTAATCAGCAGCTCTAGTCAGGATATGCTAAACTGAAGTAGTGAGTCTTCAGCCGGGATTTAAAAGCTGAGACTGAAGGAGCACCTCTTATAGTAGCAGGCAGACCATTCCACAGTTTAGGGGCCCTGTAACTAAAAGCTTGACCTTCCACTGTTATATTATTAATCCTTGGAATCATAAGCAGACCGGCATCTTGAGATCTTAATGTGCGCTTTAGTTTGTAAGTCACAATAAGTTCAGACAAGTAAGCCAAACCTTGGCCATTTAATGCTTTATATCTTGAAAGGAGGATTTTGAAATCTGCCCTAAACTTAACCAGGAGCCAGTGTAAGGACTTAAGAACTGAAGTTATGTGTTCATATTTTCTTGTTCTTGTAATAATTCTTGCAGCAGCATTTTGGATTAACTGGAGGCTGTATAAATAACAGTTTGAACATCCAGTGAACACCGCATTGCAGTAGTCAATCCTACTAGAAATAAATGCATGAATTAATTTCTCAGAATCTTGTTTATTTAGAAAGCGCATTAATTTCCCAACATTTTTAAAATGGAAGAAACATGATTTGGACAACTTTGTAATATGCACTTTAAATGACATGGTAGAGTCAAAGATAACTCCTAGATTGTGGGCTTATTCAGTAAAATTAATGGTGATTCCAAATGAGTTAAACGATGACAGAATATTGCTGTGATCAGTGTCATTCTCTCCAACAATTAACATCTCTGTTTTATCTGTGTTTAAAGACAAGTAGTTATCATTCATCCACTCCTTTAATTCACTAACACAACTAATTAAAGACAACATCGGAGAAACTTCATTTGATCTAAATGAAAGGTAAAACTGGGTGTCATCTGCATACGAGTGAAAATTAACATTATGTTTCCTAATGATAGAACCCAGTGGAAGCATGTAAATTGAGATTAGTAAAGGTCCCAGTACAGACCCCTGCAGGACACCATATCCTACTTCTGTGTATAATGATGGAGTATTGTCAGCACATTTCTGTACATATTGGAATCGATTTGATAAATAAGAACTAAACCAAACAAGCACAGTGCCTGTAAGCCCAACATCATTTTCTAGCCTGTGCAGTAAAATAGAATGGTCAATGGTGTCAAATGCTGCACTTAAGTCTAACAACATAATTACAGTGGAGTTTCCTTCATCAGAGGATATCAGAATGTCATTTACAACCCGCGTTAGTGCCGTTTCTGTACTATGACCAGTTCGGAAACCAGACTGGAATTTCTCAAATAAATTGTAATGTGTAAGGTGTGACTGAAGCTGACTGATGACTACTTTTTCTAGTATTTTAGAGAGAAACGGTAAATTTGAAATAGGCCTATAATTATTTAGTATGTGTGGGTCTAGGTCTGACTTTTTAAGTAATGGTTTAATGACTGACACTTTTAGTGCATCAGGTACTGTGCCATGCAATAATGAACTATTGATAATGTTTAGAATAGGTGCTGCAAGAACATCCATTGCACTTTTTACTAGTTTTGTTGGCACTGGATCTAGAGAACAAGTAGTGAGCTTCATTTTAGAAATTAAAGTTAAGACTTCCTGCTCAGTTACAGGATTAAAATTACTAAAGTGCTGAATACAATGTAAGACAGGGTCTGCTAAGCTAATATTTGGTTTGTACTGTGATGCTGAGATCTGGGATCTTTTATTTTTAATTTTCTCATTGAAGAAGTTCATAAAGTCTGTACTGCTAATATATGTTGGCATTTTGCACTGTAGATCTGAATTTCCATTTGTTAATTTAGCCACTGTTCTAAACAGTACCCGAGGATTTTTATTATTGCTATCTATTATTGTACAATATTATTCTGAGCGAGCTTTAAAGAGAGCTTTTTTATATTTTTTAACCCTCTCTGTCCATACAATTTGAAAGACGTGTAGCTTTGTTGTTCTCCATCTGCGCTCTAGTTTTCGACACTCTAATTTAAGAGGTCAAGTGTTTTCATTAAACCAGGGAGAGTTTCTATGTGCTTTGATCACTTTTGTTTTAAGGGGAGCCACTGTGTCCAGAGCATCGCTCAAGGTCACATTATAATGTGATGTTAGCTGATCTAAATTGTATTCCATGTTTACATTTGATGTTAATTGATCTAAATGGTTTTCCACAATTACACTCGACTTACTTAAAGTATCTATAAATTTTGAAGCATAATTACAATCTAGATGTCGCACTGTCTTTGTTTTAATCTGTCAGTGCATTGGCAAGGGCAGGACTAAATCAAATGTAATTAAGTAGTGATCAGAAATAACCTCGTTTAATGGAGTAATATTCAAATTTTGAATTTCAACTTTGTAAGTTATAATTAAATCTAATGTGTGGTTATGATTATGAGTTGGACCTTTGACATTCTGACAAAATCCTACTGAATTTAACAAATAAGTAAAACATTTGCTAAAAGTGTCCATTTCCACATCAATGTATACATTAAAATCCCCCATCAGTACTACGTGATCATAATTTATAGCCAAATCAGATAAAAGGATGCTAAATTCAGTCATGAACAATGAATATGGCCCTGGTGGCCTGTAGACTAGCACTATAATTGTTTTGGAATTTGTTTTAATATTTAAAATGAATGCCTCAAAGGATGTAAAGTCACCTATATTTTTAGACGTGATTTGCATTTTGTTACAATGAATTATTCCAAGTCCTCCTCTTTGACCAGAATCTCTAGACTTATGAAGGAACGAGTATCCATCTGGTGACACCTCAGCTAGGGGGACAGTGTCACATTTACTAAGCCAGGTTTCAGTGAGAAGACACAGATCAGATTTTGTACTTAATATAAAATAATTTACCAAAACAGCTTTACTGCCAAGAGAGCGAATGTTCAATAAGCAGCATTTAAAATTGCTTGCTTCTTTTTGACGTCTTCAAGGTTGAGTCAGATAGGTTTTCCCGTGGCTGGTCTGTAGAGATAACAGGAGAAGATTTAGTACACCCCACCACCCCTGGCCTGGTGTGGAATTACCTTCACTTGGTCCATACAACATCCTCCTACTCGCACGTGCATATATGAGAGAGAGAGAGAAAGAGAGAGAGAGCTTGGAACTGTGCTTGTGTTGAGATAATGAGTTTTGCTAAAAGGAATGCATGAAAAAATGTAAATAACATTTAGAAACCAAAATGAGCCTTCAACTCAATGTACTTATCAGTCCTACTGGTAGGAGAAATGCCTGAATCATGTTTTTAAAAAAACTGATTTGAAGGTGACACAAATGCTCTAAAACCTGCATATTTAGCTTCTCAAAATCTTATTGATTTAGATGGGGAGTTCAGCAGTTAATTATCTCCATGAAAAATATAAAGCCTCAGATGGTTCTGCAAAGGTACACGTTTTACTTACTTGAAAACCAAAAGTATAACTTTCAGGTAATTGTGAAGAAAATGTTAATATTTGAAGAGCTTTCTTAGCTTTCCTTAAGTGAAATTTCACCAATCCATCTTCCTACAGAGCAAGCTAAGATAATGTAACATTATATCCCACTTTTTATCATATGTAGATTTCTAGTAATATGATCTAAATGTATGATTAAAAGATAAATGACTAGTACTATTAATGTTGTCTATGTGTTCTATTCAGTTCTTAATTGCATGTTTGGTGGGCTATTCTAACAAATATCAATGAAATGTATTACTTTACAATCATTTATTCAAATCTTATGATATTTCATTGAATTGTAAAAAGTGCATCATTGTTTTCAGTTCCTTCATGTAAGGACTTCCTGCCTTCACAACAAATTGCTTTAGCTCTTTAATGTTTTAGGAATTCCTTGCATGTATAACTTGCTTCATGCCCTCCTCACTTTAAAAGTATGTAAGTGGTAATTAAATTGTTTCTTTCTGAGTGATTTTGCTGTGAATATGTTTGGCTTTAAAGATTTTTGACAGATGGACTCACATTCTGCTGAACTACGTTTTAAAAAAATTAATGGAATTAATTTTGGAATCAATGACAGCAAGCATCCCCAAGCCATACTCTGTCCCCACCATCATACTTTGTAGTTGGTATGATGGTATTCTGTTCAATGGCAGAGTTTTGTGTTTGTGCAAAACAAGACAGATGGTATTGCAACAAAATCAGTTCTGACACAAAGTTCTGTGGACAGATGAGCCAAAAGTAAAGTTTTGTTCTACGCCCAGATGCTCTTTTCAAAGTAATATCTGTTGAATTCTTAATCTTTTGGACACCTGATATAAACTGATATTGAAACTTGTTGTCTACAAAATTGCTTTGTATCCAAGATTGATTCATTTTGAGATTTATGAATTAATTAATTGATTGCAGTGTAAAACCTTTGAATGTATTTGTTAGATTATATAACCCTATCCTATTGATATTGCTCAACAAACCAAGTAACAAGATCATGCTGTATAGATTATATGTAGAAATAATCTATACTCTGATTTCTTTCTGTTTACTTAATCAGGAATGCCAGAGATGTTTTAATTGGGCGTTTGATTATACCCAAACAAAAATGGGTGATCTTAAATATTTATGTTAAATTAAATTAAAATTGTTCCACTTGGTTTATCAAGCTAGGCCAAATGAGAATTGCCTCTTTGAATGTAGTAGTAATAGAAAAAGTAGAATACTGAAATATGTGTAGAGCAATGAAATTCGTATTTGCTTGTCCAACCAACACACAACAAAAGGTTTTGTTTCCATTCAGGGATATTTCTCACATGAATATTACTAAAAGAGAAAAGTGAAACGCAAAGGTATTGTTAATTAAGCAATAATTACGAATAATGTTGCACTATCCTCTCTGTGCCAAAGAATTATTCAGCAGAAGTGTGTTAAGAAGCACTTATGGGGCTCCTTCGTACCTACAGCAATATGCATTTACAATGTCTATGTAACTTATTTTTTTATCTTTAGCCATACCAGACAGTTTTTGGCATTTTGGTAACTAGTGGGGTGTGTTTGAGGGGGTTGTTGTTGTTTGATATATCTCTATATTTCTTAAGCTTCTTGGGACAAATAAAGTACTATCTTTTAAAGTACTACCTATTATCATTCGAAACAGGGAGTTGATTTAGCCATGTTATGTGAATAAAATCTATGGAGAAAGCAATGATGCTCAGGATGGTCGGTGGAACTAGGATACGAGGCCATCACAAAAGATATTAGCTCGCTAAAATCAAAATGAACACTGGCCTAAGCATTGATCAGCCAATAAGGAAAGGTCAAGACAGGGAAGCATGGTGGTAGAAGGCCCAGAGAATCGCCAAGAGTCAGATGCGGCTGAACTGATAACAACAACATCTCGCTGAGATGGGATAGAAAGGATGCAGTATGAGTTGCCTATAGAAATGAGGTCTGCCAGCAGGAGCAATGGCAGAGTATCCACAATCAACACAAACCAATGAATGACATTAGCTCATTTCATCTGTAAATGCACATATTAATTCCAGGAGACATATAAGCACAAAGAGAATGTAAAGCATTACATTTTTACCCTATCAGTAAAAAAAATTGGATTTTGATATCTATCAAAAAGCTCAAAAATGTTATCTTTGTTCATTTTTCTCATACAGGTTATAATCACAATAGCATTAAATTGATTATGGCACAGGCTGGAAGGAGATAAACATCAATTTACCATGTCTCAGACCAAATATTGTTTATCATACTTTCATAATAAAAAGTAACTGAATCTAAGAAAGGTGAGACAGGCTCTAGTTTTTAGTCGACATGAATTATTATAATGTGTATATAAGAACACTTAAGCAGATATGAGGGACCTTGTAAAAATCTTAATAGACACAGAACAGTTATCATTGGTACAGTGTCAGGAGTTTTTGAATATTGTTCTGTGTCACAGATATCAGCATTAACAGATGGTTTTGGATGAAGCAGGTACGCAGCCAGTTTTGGAGGAAGCAGAGATATGTTTTGTATCAGAAGGGCAACAGCCTGTGAAATGGTTCTTTTATTTTAAAATAAAGAGACTTTGAGCTTTTGAGACAGGACAAAAAGTAGGGTTTTCCTAAGGGGCAAAAAAGTCAGGCTCATTATATCTTACTTCAAGATTAGTGAAAACTGCAGGCATAGCTGTAGGAAAGTCAAGCTTTTAAAGCACAATGGAGAAACAGTTTGGAGATTTTCATCCTAGAAATAGCTGCCCGAACACCTTATAAATTTGCCAGTTTTTTCCACAGTTCTGAATGTCTTATATTTTAGTTAATGCTGTCAAAATACTTAGTTTCCTCTTCTGAAGTCGTCTGTTTTAGGCATTTATTATTTTGGGTTTGGATGCTGTATAAATGCCAAATGTTAGTCAGTTGCAGTGAACAATTAAAGGTCTTGCACCCATTATCTAATTTACAGAACTGCTTTTGTATTTGCTCGAAAGCATCATTGGAGAGGTACTAAAGAAGAATTTAAAAAATCCATGCACCTTCGAGTTACTGAAACAAGAAAATTTAAACCCATGTTTATTAAGATTTCTATTATATAGAAAATGCAGTACATCTTTGAAAAATAAATGATAAATAAATGTTTGTTACAACTTGGCAGTACATTCTTATGCTCACTTATCCCCTGTTAACCTATGCATTCACCTGAATAATGCATTTAAAATAATTAAATCCATCTTCAAAAGTGAATTTTTAAATTAAATGAAAGATGTGGACCTTTTACTACAAAAAAAGTATCTGATCTGATAATTTGCTTTCACAAAGATATACAAATGAAAAATAACACTTAAAAAACAAACAAAAAAAAAATAAAATGATGGATAATAACTTTTCTATGTAAGAGAATGCCTGTGTATTTATAAAAGAACAATAAGGTGTATAAATTCAAGTTATCTGTTGAGAAATATTTGGTTTAATGAATATCGCAGCATGCCTGCCTGGATAAACTTACAGAACAGCAAAATATAAATTAATTTAAAATTATATATATATATATATATATAATAGAGAGAGAGAGAGAGAAATAATATTAGATAATATTGAAGATGTTGTTAATAGTAAAATGTTTTGTTTTTAATTTTTTTTCCAAAACAACATAAATAGGCTGTTTTACTATATTTCAGAACATTGATCAAAGCTTGATAACGCTCTTGGCTTGCAAAATTGACATATTGGATAAGTTTTAAGGTTTTTGTTTTTAAGTTTGGACTTGTGCCCCTTGAAACCCATTTTAAACAACAAGACCGGGCATGATATTTTTAAAAATGTATAAAAATGTTTCAATTAGATCAAAACCTATTGTGGAAAATTAATATATACCATGATTGTGATCAAATAATTTCAACTAGAAATATAAAGAACTTGTCATTTAATATCCTACTAGCTTTACCTTAGAAACAGTATTGAGGCAGCTCCCCAAGCAATTCTGTAGATTTTTATCAGTGACTTGTGATTTTCAATACCAATCTTGAAGTTGTATCTACTATGTTAATGGGAGACTCTAAACTAGCCTAATGTGGGCTGAGTTAATCTGCTGAAATTGGTTTACACCTTTCTCCTAATACAACTGAAAATTGCCTTTATACCCCTGTGACCCAAAATTATCGAAAGGATTGATGAATGAGAGAGCACATGATTGTGCCCTGCAATGGAATAGCATCCAAAATAGGACTAGAGCCCTATAATAGTCCTAAGTAGGCTTCAACTCCACCAAGACCTTTAACGTAAAGCAGGTAAAGAATATTGATTGAAGGATAGTTAAATATTTTTTTAAAAAAAAATTCTAATAATAAAGAAATATAAATCCTATGAGATTTCTTAATACTTTTATGGAAAACTTCCAATAATAAATAAATAAATAAACTTAATAGATTTCTGAAGTGTCCCTTTTAGTTTTTGTATTAGTGTTACATTGTAACTCCTTGCCCATGTCACATCGCAAACTCTATTTTTTCCCTTCCATCACACTTACTTACTCCACACTGAACATTACAAGTTGAATTTAAGTACCTGCTATTGGACAATTGGAAGACAGTATCTTGTTAAGAATAGATTGATACACTGTCTGTTTTTATTGAGTAGAGCCACAAAGATTTACCCAATTTTTGCATTGAAACAGCTAATAGAGAAGCATTGGGAAAAGCAGACAGGTTTGAATATGGTATTTATTGATTTGTAAAAGGCTTGCGATAGGGTGCCACCTCAAGCAGTCTGGAGGTGAATGAGGTATAGAGGAGTACCAGAGAAGAATGAGAAGAATGTCCAGGAAATGCATGAAGAAGTAAGGGCTCAAGGTAAAAGCAATGATGAGGTAACAGACAAGATCTTAGTTAGGATAGGTCTGTCCACTCCTCACCTTTTTGATCTTGTTATGGATGGTAGACTCGTGGGATACCGAAGCCAATATCCTCTCACTACTTGCCAGGAATTTTTGTTGGGAAAGTTTACTCCAGTTTAACAAATGTTTACCTTATGATGGATGTTTGAACTGTTTCTTTATAACTCACATTACATATACAGTGGGGCAAAAAAGTATTTAGTCAGCCACCAATTGTGCAAGTTCTCCCACTTAAAAAGATGAGAGAGGCCTGTAATTTTCATCATAGGTATACCTCAACTAATGACAAAATGAGAAAAAAAAATCCAGAAAATCACATTGTCTGATTTTTAAAGAATTTATTTGCAAATTATGGTGGAAAAAAAGTATTTGGTCAATAACAAAAGTTCATCCCAATACTTTGTTATATACCCTTTGTTGGCAATGACAGAGGTCAAACATTTTCTGTAAGTCTTCACAAGGTTTTCACACACTGTTGCTGGTATTTTGGCCCATTCCTCCATGCAGATCTCCTCTAGAGCAGTGATGTTTTGGGGCTGTTGCTGGGCAACACGGACTTTCAACTCCCTCCAAAGATTTTCTATAGGGTTGAGACCTGGAGACTGGCTAGGCCACTCCAGGACCTTGAAATGCTTCTTATGAAGCCACTCCTTCGTTACCCGGGCGGTGTGTTTGGGATCATTGTCATGCTGAAAGACCCAGCCACGTTTCATCTTCAATGCCCTTGCTGATGGAAGGAGGTTTTCACTCAAAATCTGACGATACATGGCCCCATTCATTCTTTCCTTTACACGGATCAGTCGTCCTGGTCCCTTTCCACCCCCATGCTTTACAGTAGGTATGGTGTTCTTTGGATGCAACTCAGCATTCTTTCTCCTCCAAACACAACGAGTAGGGTTTTTTCCAAAAAGTTCTATTTTGGTTTCATCTGACCATATGACATTCTCCCAATCCTCTTCTGGATCATCTAAATGCTCTCTAGCAAACTTCAGACGGGCCTGCACATGTACTGGCTTAAGCAGGGGGACACGTCTGGCACTGCAGGATTTGAGTCCATGGTGGCATAGTGTGTTACTGATGGTAGCCTTTGTTACTTTGGTCCCAGCTCTCTGCAGGTCATTCACTAGGTCCCCCCGTGTGGTTCTGGGATTTTTGCTCACCGTTCTTGTGATCATTTTGACCCCACGGGGTGAAATCTTGCATGGAGCCCCAGATCAATGGAGATTATCAGTGGTCTTGTATGTCTTCCATTTTCTAATAATTGGTCCCACAGTTGATTTCTTCACACCAAGCTGCTTACCTATTGCAGATTCAGTCTTCCCAGCCTGGTGCAGGTCTACAATTTTGTTTCTGGTGTCCTTTGACAGCTCTTTGGTCTTGGCCGTAGTGGAGTTTGGAGTGTGACTGTTTGAGGTTGTGGACAGGTGTCT
The DNA here is from genome assembly GCA_026402145.1 of Polypterus bichir lapradei. Classification (NCBI taxonomy): domain Eukaryota; kingdom Metazoa; phylum Chordata; class Cladistia; order Polypteriformes; family Polypteridae; genus Polypterus; species Polypterus bichir. Next base: position 51,298,388 of record JANRMT010062835.1, on the reverse strand, counting down.
TTTATATTGATAACGAGCTCAAAAAGGTGCCATTAATACAGGTAACGAGTGGAGGACAGAGGAGCCTCTTACAGAAGAAGTTACAGGTCTGTAAGAGCCAGAAATCTTGCTCGTTTGTAGGTGACCAAATACTTATTTTCCACCATAATTTGCAAATAAATTCTTTAAAAATCAGACAATGTGATTTTCTGGATTTTTTTTCTCATTTTGTCTCTCATAGTTGAGGTATAACTATGATGACAACTACAGGCCTCTCTCATCTTTTTAAGTGGGAGAACTTGCACAATTGGTGGCTGACTAAATACTTTTTTGCCCAACTGTATTTATAGTGACTGGCTACTGTTTGGCTATCTCTAAACAATTTTCTTTCTCCACAGTTCATAGAGTTTATCTTGGGGGTAAAGCTAGGCCATTATATAGTGTCATTACTTCAGTTTTTTTTTTCTGTCAACCTCAGTTATTCCTTCCTTCAAGTGTGCATTGATGGATGATTTTCTCTAGGGTCCCAAAATTTTTCATAAGGATATTGTTATAGACATTCTTTGATACTGTTTAATGTTGGAAATGTTGAAGGCTGACTTCTCTAGTCAATCTAAGTTGATAATCATCAAGTATTAGTATCTGTTAATGCAATTTTCACAATGAAAACAAAGCTAACATTATTTTTCTTAATTAAAAATACAAAATAATGTATATAGAAAACCAAGGGAGCAAAAAATCTTACATTTTATTTCAGTGGTTCTCAGTATACTGTATATAAATATGTCTGCTCATTCATGTTATTGTAAACCTAACAAAGAGTAATTTTTATGAATTGTTCACTTACATTTTGCGTTTCTATACTGTTAGACTCACAAGACATCGGGACATCACTATGCAGCAACAGGCTTGAGGCAGGAAGGACCTTTGAATAGGATGCTAGTTTACCAGAAAACACCGTTACATATACACCTACACCTACACACATTCACTCTGCAGCAACTTGAAGTAAATTGACCTAACAGCATGTCATCACTTTCTTTGGAGAAATTACAGCCTGGTTTGAAAGCCCTCATAAAATCAGAAAAGCAGGGACATTGTGTTTCCATAAAAGAACGTGAAGTTTCAATTCTTCTATAAAAACTCAAGAGTATGAATGCTGCCTTGTGGAAAGATGTTGAAAATTCAAAAATTATATTTTATATATATTTTGTAAATTTATATTTAATGTGTGTTTTAAATGTTTTTACTTGTCTATTTTATAATGGCTTGCAGCATACAGCCAGTACAGTGGGTGCTATTTTCATTGATTTCTGTAAGCAGTGGAAAATCATGTTTATTAGTCTGTTTAGTCCAAGGGTCCCAAGCTCTGGTCCTGGAGGGCCCCAGTGGCTGCAGGTTTTCATTCTAACCCTTTTCTTTATTAGTAACCTGTTTTTGCTCCTAATTAACTTTTTTTGAATTCATTTTAATTGGTTTGCTCTTGAAGACTCAGTCCCCTTAATTGTTTCTTTTTCCTTAATTAGCAGCCAAACAATAACGGATACAAAATGAGCCAAAATAGGACCAACATTGTCTATCATATAATATCTGAAAATAAAGAAAGGCGAAAGTCTCAGGAATGCTGGTCTGCTCAGGTCTCCAAAACATTTTAACAGGGCTCTTAGAAAAGAGAAATTCAGCAATTTCAGTAATGTCTGCCATTGTACAAAAATAGAGCAGCAACAAGCCAAGGAATTAAAGAACGGGTTTAATTACTGACAACAATCAGAGCCTCATTAAGCAACTGGTTGGAGTTTGAGGCCCTGGCTTAGTTGGTCATCTGTTGGCTCACTCACTTCACATTTTATTTCTGTTTGGGTGCCATTTAAGGAAAAAAATGAAGCAATTCAGATGAACAAATCAATTGTCAATCAAAACAAGTCAATTAAAATTAATTCAAAAGAAGTTAAATAGCATAAAAAACAGGTCACTAATTAAGAAAAGGATTAAAATGAAAACCAGCAGCCACTGGGGCCCGGCAGGACCAGAGTAGGGGACACCTGGTTCAGTCTGTTTATGAACTAAAGATGAATTTGGAGTAACATCTTGATTTAGTCATTAAAAATTTTTAAAATGTCAATGTAAAATACATTGCAAGGTTACTGTGGAACTGTTCTAAATCTAATATTTAAATGAAATTAATGGACCCCAGAAATCAGTTTTGTGAATTTTTCTTAATGTGAACATCTAAAACTTTGAACATGGGAACTTATGAAAATGATGGAGAAAAAGAAACCTGGAGGGAAGTTCTTCCAGTATGCTGGTGACAAGTCAAAACAGAAGCAAGATCATTACACTCAGGCTCTGTCCACACTGCTACAGTTTCATTTTAAGACAAAGACATTTGTATCCATTTTTGCCATTCATCCACACTAGCCTGTCATTTTCATCCCAGGATAATCAAGATTTCAGGGACGGACACCTTAGTAGAAGAGTCGTTTAACATAGCACTTGTTGTGCTGCTTACCTATATGTATCTAAATTGTGTTTTGTAAAGTTTGCATGCTGCATACATGTGCAAATGGAAAATTATTAACCGGTGATTGCAGTTTTGTGAAAAACCCCATTGGCCAACTGTTTTATCATTGTAGTACAAATTTCAGAGCTCTTTGAAACTTGGATTGTAAGCAACTCAGTTGAGAGCTTCTTATCAATGTGTATCACTGAAACTTAATCTGTTCAGTAACGGGGAGCACTTTCCATGGCAAAATAATTAGGTGTTTAATGAAGTGTTCAGGAATAGTATGCAGCTGAGCTCACAAGAATACAGGACAGAGATACAAAAGCATATGCGGTCAAGAGAAGATATAGACATATGCACACACACATGCAGTTATTTATTTACTCTGTTGAGTTAAGTTTACAAATGTTATTTTGAACATAATTGATGTGTACTGCTTATACTCAATCCTATCACAAATGAATGTAGAGCTGATCACTATTTTTGTTTTTTTAAGTGTTGCTTTAACATTTGTGGTGCTTTTATTTAATGACAAGAATTTGCCTGTTCAGGGGACTGGTTCCAGAAAGAGAGATTAGATAATCCTGGATCTTGGAAGAATGTCTTGCTTGTCTATAGTGGGATTTCACTTACAGGGGTTAGTTGGTTCCAAAACATTGAATCTGAATCAACTGATAAAACCCTGCATAGGTTATTCTGAATTAACATACATTCACAGCAAAATTTACAACACTTATAGATACTTAATTATTGTGACTTAAAAGCTTTCATCCTTCATGTTAAACCTATTTGCAGGTTAGTTTCAGAGTATTGGTTGCCCCTGTAACTGAGCTTTAATTCATCAAATCTATCTCTTTAGAACAGGCAAATCCTAAACCCATTTCAAAAAGCAGGCTTAATCTGTTCCATAAATGCAGGTTTGGCTAAATCCTGGTTTTATAAAAGAATTAGCCTGATTTCTGTGACTCCCAACATATTTTAACTGGATTTCACACTAATTGGGTATTCTTGAACAGACCAGTCAAGACTGTTAATTTCAACTGTAATCTGCACATTAATGTGACACAGGGGCAATTTGTTGCTTCTCCTTTAAGAAATTCTGTTAATTTCAACTGTAATCTGCACATTAATGTGACACAGGGGCAATTTGTTGCTTCTCCTTTAAGAAATTCTGTGTTTTTTCTATGTAGTGAATGCCCTATCAATGTCCTGTGCGTATTGATAGTCCTGAAAGTGCATACAGGGAAAATGATTTTCTTGGGACTCTGTATTTTTCATAACACCACCCCTTCAAGGATTTTACATCCATTGTTCGCATGTCCAGTGTAGGTGAAGGTCTATGTCATATGTGTTTCAGCTTGTTTTAGTGTGGGCGGTGATACTTTTGTAAATATTATAGAACTTCTAGTATGGACAAAGATCATTTTCTTTTACAACTGCAGTTTTTAAATGGAAGTGTAGTACTGTTGGCATAGCCCTAGAGAGCTTTGAAGCCATTTCAACCAAAGACAAAATAAATCTGAATAAAGCACTAGGTAGGCAAAGCTATAAACTAGAACTAGATTGTAATTAATTGCTCAGGAAAAATAACTTTCTTTTTCTTAGCCTATATTTTAAAAAATGTTGAGGCAAAGATAGACCGTGCAGATCTGGCTTAAATAAGATGACAATCATCATGTTATATGTGCATGTTGTTTCGCTTCCCTACTACTGCATGATATCACAGTATGAGTAAAAAAGATTGAAAAACAATGACAAAATAGCTAAAAGTAAATATATATACACCATATATACTCACGTATAAGTCGGGTCTTGAAACCTGAAAAATCGATCATAAAATCAGACCCCGACTTACACGCCCGTTCAAAAATGCAACACTTAATTTTTTATTTTTTTTACATCTTCTTGCCTCCTCCAATCTCGCATCAGTTTCTCAGACGCATCGAATTTTGTTGCAGCAGCGCAGTTACCAATTTCTTTCGCTACTTCAACGACGTTTAATTTAAAACCAGCTTTATATTTTATTCTGATCGAATGCTCCATCATAGATAAGGGATGCTCTTAAAGGTGTATGAGGGTGTGACATACAAAAAACACAAATCAGTGTAAATGTTGCTTCGTTATAGTTCTAGTATTACCGTGTGGTCACGTAGGCACAATACAGAGAGAGGGAGCGAGAGGTTAGGAGCATGTGCTGATACAGCGCATTGCCACACACCCACATAGAAAAAAAGGCAGTGTGCTCCGTGGTTACTGTCTCAGGTGGGCATTAGCATATCATAATCTCTTGGACCAATAGCATAAGTTTTTCACATTCAACTTATATGACTGACATCATAAAATACCGGAAATTATACAGTAAAATCAAGTCCTGACTTATCTGCGGGAGAAGTTATCCGTGAGTATATACGGTATATATATATATATATATGTATATATATATATATATATATATATATATCTATATCTATACTAATAAAGGCAAAGCCCTCACTGACTGACTGACTGACTCACTCACTGACTCACTCACTGACTCATCACTAATTCTCCAAGTTCCCGTGTAGGCAGAAGGCTGAAATTTGGCAGGCTCATTCCTTACAGCTTCCTTACAAAAGTTGGGCAGGTTTCATTTCGAAATTCTACGAATAATGGTCATAACTGGAAGCTATTTTTCTGCATATACTGTAATGGAGTTGAGCTCGAAAGCCGTGGGGGCGGAGTTTCGTGTGACATCATCACGCCTCCCACGTAATCACGTGAACTGACTGTCAACGCAGTGTGTAGAAAACCAGGAAGACCTCCAAAAAGCGCTGAAGAAAACATGCATTATATAATTGAGAAGGCAGCGAAACAATAAGAAGCGAGCGAGTGACATATACTACCATATTCATGAGTGCTGCTACTTCGGAAAGAAAGCAAGGTGTAAACCTAAACTTTAAATTAAGTTCATAGACAGGCTGCCGCTGGCATTTCTCATGCCCACGGGTAATGCGGGATACAAGTTTAATGAGAGGACGCAGGATATAAACGAGAGTTTTGATCACTTCGTAACTAAGTTAAAATTGCAGGTGAAGGGGTGTGCTTATGCAAATTCCGAGAGACTGTTTTTGTGGGGGATTGACAGTTAAGGTGGGTGGGGGAGTCACGTCATCATCTCCACTCCCATTTACCTCATTTCGCTCTGAGCTGAGCTGCTGTCTTCCGAAGCAACTTCGTCACACTGCCACCAAATACTCACAGAAAAATCCACAAGTTAATACACACGCTGTCTCTAGAGTTTCTCCACACTGAATCCTCCAGGCACTACTTACAAAAGGTTACATTGACAATCGTGTTACGTTATTTTTAAAATCTTTCCTTTTCTTAGCACAAGCACAGCTGAGAAGCTTCGATGCATGTGCTCCATAACGCGTTAAAAAATAATGCTTTTAATCACACTTTGCATTACAAGCAAAGGGGAACTTTTGTCAATGCATGATTTCCTGGTACACCGATTACATTGATCAGCACATCCCGATTCATTTTACCCTCGCACCACCTTGGTTTGAGAAGAAGTATGAAAAAATATGAGGTTAACACAGAAAAACAGATCACCAATTCAAGCTTTATGAATAATCGATTCGCCATCAATAATTGTTTTGGTAAAGCCATACTCAGTGTAATCCTCCTTCCATTTTATAATTTTTCCGCCACTAGCCATGATTAAATGAATGGTAAAAAAGTAAGAGCGAAGCGAGGGTGACTTATTTAGGCAGGAATATATATGACAGCAACACTCATGACAATGTCAATCATGTTACGTTATTATTAAAATGTTTCCTTTTCTTTTTCATTACTTCTTTAACACACTACTTCTCCGCTGCGAGGCGTGGGTATTTTGCTATATATATATATATATACTAGCAGAATACCCGCGCTTCGCAGTGGAGAAGTAGTGTGTTAAAGAAGTTATGAAAAAGAAAAGGAAATATTTTAAAAATAACGTAACATGATTGTTAATGTAATTGTTTTGTCATTGATATGAGTGTTGTTGTCATCTCTCTCTCTCTATCTATATATATATATATACACATAGCAAAATACCCGCGTTTGGCAGCAGAGAACTAAAAAGAAAAG
>JANRMT010062835.1:51257901-51291780 GCA_026402145.1 Polypterus bichir lapradei | reverse complement strand
TAAGAATAGGAAAGATTTTAAAAATAACGTAACATGATTCTGCGTTACCCGCATATTTTTTCATACGTCTCAAACCAAGGAAATGCGAGGTTAAAATGAACCGAGAAGCACGCGTACATACTCAGTACATCCTCTCTCGGGAATCGAACCTCGGATGTAGGCGATAGAGGCGAAGCCTCTACAATTAAGCCACGGTGTGTGGCTTATCTATTTGAGAGTATGTAGATCGGGATATATATATATATTCGCAGCGGAGACGTAGTGTGTTAAAGAAGCTATGAAAAAGAAAAGGGAACATTTTAAAAATAACGTAACATGATTGTCAATATACAGTAATTGCTTTGTGAGTGTTGCTGTGATCAAGGATTCGATTATCGTTATTTGTTTCAATCAGGGTCGTATTTGTACGATGTGTTGTGTTCAAGTTACATTCTGTGTTTGTCAGTCGTTGTAAAGATTAAATTCTGTAATTACAGCCACATTAGCTCCACAAATGAGACACACGGGTTTACCGGCAATGTCAGTAAACATATACTCAGCCTCCCATCGGTTTTTAAAGGCTCTATTTTCAGAATCAACTTTTCTGTTCGGCATTGTGTGGGCTAGCTTCGCAATAACTTTCAGCGTCATAAGCTAGACTTGATTAACGCGGTAAGTGTTCGGCAAGGCAGCTGAAGCGCTGCATTATGAGATCTGTAGTTTATTGTGTTACCAGCACTTCATATACCGGGCCATTAATAACAATAATACAGTATATAAAATGATCTCGCGGGCCGGATATAATTACACGCCGGGCCGGATGTGGCCCGTGGGCCTTGAGTTTGACTCATATGGACTAAATAGAACTTGAAAAGAAATATTTTTTGGAATGTGATCGCGCAAGTCAGTACATCGAGCCCGCGTGCTATTGTGGTTTTGCTTGTGTGCTTCAGTAAGTTACCGTCCCCTCACTCTTACTTTTTTACCGTTCATCTAATGAATACACTGAGTATGGCTTTACCAAAACAATCATTGATCGCGAATAAAGTATTCATTATTCATGAAGCTTCAATAGGTGAATAGGTGATCTGTCTTTCTGCGTTAACCGCATGCGTTTTCATACGTCTCAAACTAAGGGGATGCGAGGTTAAAATAAATAAAGAAGCGCGCGTACATACTTAGTGCATCCCCTCTCGGGAATCGAACCTCAGATGTGGGCGCTACAGGCGAATGCTTTACTATCGCGCCACGGCGTGTGGTTTATCTATTTGAGCGTAGCAGTGTAATTCGGTTTTTGTTCAGCACTCTTTGGAACTGTTACTTTTTGCCTGCGCACTGCGTCAGTTCACGTGAGCCGCTGAATATGGTTTTATATGTCACTTGCTCGCTTCTAATTGTTTCGCTGCCTTCTTAATTATATAATGCATGTTTTCTAAAGCGCGTTTTGTAGCTCTTCCTGGCTTTCTACGTAATGCGTGATTACGTGAGAGGCGTGATGATGTCATACGAAACTCCGCCCCTCCAGCTGAACTCCATTACAGTAAATGGAGAAAAACAACTTCCAGTTATGACCATTACGCGTAGAATTTCGAAATGAAACCTGCCCAACTTTTGTAAGGAAGCTGTAAGGAATGAGCCTGCCAAATTTCAGCCTTCTACCTACACGGGAAGTTGGAGAATTAGTGATGAGTCAGTCAGTCGGTCAGTCAGTCAGTCAGTCAGTCAGTGAGTGAGTCAGTGAGGGCTTTGCCGTTTATTAGTATAGATATATATATATATATATATATATATATATATATATATATATATATGAATGACCTCCAAAGAGCTCTGAGACTTTTGATATCGTGAACGTGTCTGCAAAAACTGGGGTCTCCTGCCCAGCAAAAGTCGAGCAGCCGGCGCGCGCGCATAGCTGTGCCGGCCTTTGAGACGCTGACTGCGCTTCTGCCTTAAGTCAAAGTGAGCACTTTTAATTTTTTTCATCCTCCCCCTGAGCTATAGCCCAGACAAGTGCAAACACGGGACCCCTTTTCTACACCGCGGCAAAATAATATTAAGGCGCTTCACACTTTATTTTGCACGTATACGATTATGAGGTCGTCACCTCGGATTATGAAGACACGCACAGGAGTGGAGGACTGACAGTGCCATCACAGCCGATTAATAGCTGGGACGTCTCACCAGTCTACACAAGACACACCGCGACTGTCCCCAAAAGGCGCTCATATTGTCAGCGAAAATATCTCTCTACACTATATAAAAGAAAAAGGCAACTTTCCTTTCTTTACACCTTTTTTCCTTTTATCCCAAACCAAGCCTTTCTCTCTTAACACTGCAGAGGACACAAAACTAATTTTCTTTAATTGCTGGTAATGCTGGTAAGGCACATTACCAGAGGCAGAAATTTGAACGTGCACATAGAAAATGTAATTTCTATACCACAGCCGTCGTGTAGCGCCTTTCAAAAGGGATCTACTACCGAGAGATGATCCATATACATTTTAGCTGCTGTTAGTACTACTTACCTGTTGTGTTACACAGTCTTTAAAATGTAGTTTACCCGCAACCACTCCAGTAGTGCTCAATGTACCTGTACTTCTTAAAACGTTAATGTTTTACTGTTTAATAACTTATAGACTATATTTTATTATTTTTCCCTTGCACTCAGTGACCAAAGCTATACACACACATATAGACACATACATATATATATACACATATATATACCTGTGTGTATGTTTGTATGTATGTGTATATATATATACACACACACACACCTATCTACATTATATATATATACACACACACACACATACATACACAGACATATATATAATTTGTGTGTGTGTATGTATGTATGTGTGTGTATATATGATGTAGATAGGTATGTATATATATATATGTGTATATGTATATATGTATATAGATATGAAGATATGTATGTATATATATGTTGTCACACACGTGCGCATGGGAGGCAGCTAAAGGGCTTGAGTGAAGGCAGTTCGGAGGCATGCCGGGGTGTGGCAGAGTGCACTGACTCTTTTTCTCCCTTGCCTGTAGACCATTCCCGGGGGATTTCACCTGGCTCTCCTGACATTACTTCCGGGACTGAGCCAATGGAAGTCGGCCACACCAGCTCCAGTCCCTCTGATGTCACGTCCGGCTATGAACCAATGGTGGAAGACCACGTGCCGGATCCATATGACCTCACTTCCTGTCTTCCCCTTTAAAACCTGCCCCTTTTCCTTTGTTTCCTCAGTCTTATTTTGGACTCAGTTGAATGCACTTCAGTGCTGATTATTTGTTAAAACGACTTTTGCAGCCAGGATACCGCATTATACGGGTGGCTGCCCCAAACCTTTATCTGTCCATGTCTCGTTCTTGTGACAGTGGCGTAGTCGGCTGGATGGAGAAGTCCCAGAAGAGAAGGGGACAGGACCTGCAATACACCCAGGTGGGAGCGTACCGGGGCCGAGTATTCAGGCGGGGAAGGTGCCCCGTGGTTCGGTGTGACCCGGTGCGGGCTCCGCTCCCAGCACGCATAACTAGGCTACCTGGAGAGGCCAGGGAGTGTGCGGGTGGGGCTCACAGAATTGGGCTGCCCTAGAGGGGGGAGGCAAAAAGGACTCAGTATGCTCTCTTGGGGGAGAGTGCCTGCCTCCCTGTGAAACCAAAGCCCCATTTACCACCTAGGGGTGCCCCAGACTGGCAGGGGAATAAAATAAAAAAATGGAGGTTGGACCCTGAGCGGCCGACCGACAAACAAGCCTGGTCCTTATGGGCAACGGTAGGGCACTGGCTACGGCCATTTGAAAACACGCCCTACCAAATAATAGAGCAGGTAGCTTGCTATCTGCTCCTGGAAGCGCTTCCCCGTGGCTTCACCCAGCCGGTCTGGGGCAAGCAGTTTAAGAACATGTCTGAGCTCATAGAGCTCCTGGAGACACAGAGGGCGGCCTCACACTCTGGGGGAGCAGAACCGTCCTCATGTCAAACTCAGCCGGGGTACGTCCCAAAACCTAGCCCCTCCCTGTACAACCCGGAGCTTGTATTGGCGTCCGCGGTGCTGCGGGCGCGCAAACCGCTTGGAAACGAGGAGGAATGCAGGTGGAGGGCGAGGAGGGGTTGGTGTGCTCTGGTTAATCTGTTGGCGGTCCCACATACTGGCGTGGTGATCGTCAACGGACACAAGACCACAGGTTTGTTCGATTCCGGCAGCAACATTTCCATTGTTGCCCGCCGCTTTGTGCAACCGCAACAGTGGCTAAAATTTAAGACCGGTATAACCTGTGTCCACGGAGATATCCGCTGGTACAGGTCCGCCTCTTGTGTCATCAGTTACAGAGGGTCAGTTCGTAAACTCACCGTAGCGGTCCTACCGGATCCTCCACACCCGGTGATATCATATAGATATGAGAACAACACTCATATCAATGACAAAACAATTACATTAACAATCATGTTACGTTATTTTTAAAATTTTTCCTTTTCTTTTTCATACCTTCTTTAACACACTACTTCTCCGCTGCGAAGCGCGGGTATTCTGCTAGTATATATATATATATCTTGTCACACATGTGCGCATGGGAGGCAGCTAAAGGACTTGAGTAAGGGTGGTTCCGAAGCATGCCGGGATGTGGCAGAGTGCACTGACTCTTTTTCTCACTTTCCTGTAGACCATTCACGGGAGATCCCACCTGGCTCTGTTGACGTCACTTCCAGGACCGAGCCAATGGAAGAAGACCTTGCTGGCCCCAGCCCCTGTTATGTCATGTCCGGTCTTGAACCAATGGCTGAAGACCATGAGCCCGATCCCTATGATCTCACTTCCTGTCTTCTCCTTTAAAAACCTACACCTTTTCCCTAGTCCCTCAGTTCTGTCTTTGACTCGGTTGTGTGCACATCAGTGCAGTATTCATTTAAAAACTGATGCAACCAGGAAACCAAATTATACGGGTGGCTGCCCCAAACCTTTCTATGACTCTTTGTGAGTTTTGTGACAATATATATATGTATAAATATATAAAATTAAAAACAATACACATTAAAATTGTAAGTGGAATATGAAGCACTTTGAGCAGGGGAAAGATGCAATATAAATAACATTATTATTATTATGGAAAATAAAAATGCACAATATAATAAAGAAATAAATCAAAGGATGGCAAAAAAGTTACAATGATTACTTTGCTGATATTCTTTTTATTTACTGCTTTTTTTGTCTGTACTCCCTTTTGTTTATTTATAGACCAAATCTGTCACAATTCTCGATGTTGGGATTTTAGAAGTGCCCCAACTCTATCATTCACACTACTATTGTTTATTTATTTATTTTGTTTATTTATTTTATTTATTTGTTTATTTACATGGAACATTTTTCCTAATACTTTAGATATTGTACTGCAATCTAATCCTTTTGATATTTCATTATGAGCTTAAACACAGTCCATAATATAAGTCAAATGCTTAATTGATGTATTAGCAAATTTACTTTATGTGTATTTCCAGGTATACATAGACTTAAAGTAACACAAACATTTCCACAAGTTGAATTAGTGTAACATTGCACAACTCCTAAACTTTAATGAGAAATGAATCCTGTCATGAGTAAAATTAACATAATCAAGATCAATAGCTCTTGAAAATTAACTCTTTCACCTTAGGATAGCAGGAAACTGTATATTTTAGTTTTTTACATTATTTTCAGGAATCCTTTTTAGAAAGCAAATCCAGCACAAGGTACAATTACAAATTGCAAGACTATTTAATTTATTAGGAAAATAGAGTGCCTGGATAAAACCTAAGGAACCTGTAGAAAAAGGTGCAGGTTCAAAATAGACAATCTCCCTTCTGGGATTTGAAATCATGGCTGAGAAAAAGAATATAATAATAGCTAAGTAAAGGCACTTCAAAATTCTGAAAAAAAACTCTCCCAAGAGTAATGCTAAAATATATAATACATTCACTAAGATCCCTAGAATCATTTCTCTATCATCAAAATCCATGGCAGAGCAGAAAGTGGAATAGTGCTTATTCAAAGTTTGCCACAATGACCCTAGATCCTTTTTTGAGTTTAATGTACTAGTGATCCTGACGTATGGATCTGGGAGTCAAAAATTAGATATTTCAACCAGAATCCAGTGTATTCTATTGGTGTATTTTATAATATGGCCCTTATATCAGTGGTTAAGCAAGGTGGTGGTAGAGTGATGGTTTAGGAGTGCTTTGATGGAACTTTGAATTCTATACTGTGAAGGTACTTTAGAAGAAGGTCGTACCACCTGCCAGTTTGCTAAAACTATAGCTAAAGCACAGTAAGTCAATTATTTAAATAATACATACAAGTCTACCTCAGAATGGTTGAGAAAAATGAAGTTTAGAGCTTTCCAGTGACCTACCCAAAGTTTAGATATAAGTTTTGGGATGTTGTGCCAGCACCTAAAATAAATAGTTCATCCACAAAAACTCATAAATATCCCTGAATTCAAACAGTTCTACTCTACACTTCTTCAAGCCATGGGCAATAGGCAACAGAGGCAAATCCACAGTTTTATTATGTTAATAAGTTTATAGTTTAATTTATATTCTGTAAATTTATGGCTTGAAATAATATACTATACTTCAAAAATCTTTTTTTAACATGAAACCTTTTGTGGCATTTGGCAGGATACCTTAACCCCCAATTCTGAAACACTAGCCCAATGGAAAATCAATAGAAAAGCTACTGTTCTTCATCTATGGCTTGTGGTGATGGACACATCTGTAAAATGCATGACCACTGCTTTAATGCTTTTAGTCTCAAATACCAACAGAAAATATCTGAAAGGGATTATGCATTCATTCTTTCATTTTACTTACATTGTTTTTCTTCCACAATAATCCACACTGTAACTTGGTAGCAAAACTGTTGCTTTTATTTTTCTTTCCTGCATAGTGCCTCCTAGAGTTAGTATTATTCAAACAAAAGGAGTTATCTTACAGAGATACCTGTAGTGTTGTAAAAATAACAATTTAACTTGTTCTTTTTAACGTCAGAGTTAATATAATAGGCTTGAAACACTTTCCTTGCACTGTGTGGGGGATTAGCCACATTTTCACTCTCATTCCAAAGAAAGTCCCACACAACATCCTTCTCTCTAGGCACTGATCACATTCATTCATCCTTTGCTTGCTAAATAATCACCTCTCACTGGAATTATTGGAATTACTGTACAGTGCTAAGAAAGGCACCCTTCTTGTGGAGGTCTTTAAGGGTGAATGCAAGCTAGGGAGTTCCTGTAGGTAATTTAAACTTTAATATCCACTTTAACATAATTGTGATTTAATGATTTTTATTATTTTGTCAGGATATGATTTCAACACTTGGAAACACAATGCCTATTATGTGAATACCAAAAGACAGGTTTTAAGTATAGTATGGGTTAGTGAAACAATACAGGCTAAATAGTACTCTGTGTACTAGTGCATACATCTTTCACATAGTTTTGGAACTAAAACTAGGAGTTTTTAATGCCAAACTCACTCCCCATACCTCTCATGGCAGAAACACCAATTGTAACAATCAACAATTGCATATGAACCCATCGCTGAGTGACATTTGATTACAAAAGAGATGTTAGAGAATCTTTCAGTATTTTTAACTTTTGATATTTGATTACAGAAGAGACTTTAGTTATAAAATACACATGATTGGATATAAATATGTACCATTTGTTCAAACTAGAATTATTGTAATTCAAATATCAACATCCAGTAGACATATCTGTCATTGTTTGCACTTAGATACTTGATAGACAGTTGTCGTGACTCAATATATTAGCTACAACAATAATAAAACGCAACTGATCAAAAAATATTTTAAATAAATCATCAGAAAAAATGGCCTAATTCATCTGTATGCCACTGGCCTGTCTGGAAGGAGTGAGAATAAAGTGGGAAGAATACCTGAATAGGGTAACATCTCTATTACATCTATAAAACCAGCACTACTGGAGCGCAGATATGAGAAGAGAGTTGGTAACATTAATGTAACACCACCACCAAATGATTTGGGGAATAATGAAAAAAGACCATCTGAACCCTTTCTGTAATTTCAGAGGTATATTTTCTTTCATATTTCAAGTTATGTTGATTAACAGAAAACAGCAAATGGGCAGACAAAGAATACAGAGTAAGAAAAATAAGTAGAGACAGATGGTTAAACCCATTCAGTGATAAAGAGAAAGGCTAAAATCTCTTGGTTTTATAGACTGTTTTTTGTGATGAATTCTAAGTACAGGCAATAAAGGTTTATGGGTAACTAAAATCGAAACAAAGACCAAAATATATAAATCAAGACAACAGTTTCAGTCTCTCAAAAGGCTGCCTTGTCTAGATTTGATCTTATGTATTACCTATGTCACACTGCGAGAGACTAAATAGTAGCTACAGGAAACACTTCATTTCAAATATTACATCAGAAGTTTAGATTTTTAGATTAGTTAGTTTTAGATATGGGAAAAAAATGTCATTTGTTAAGTAAATTTTTGAATTTTGTGTTATTTGTTACTGTGAATGGGTGAATAATTGCAGGGTGAACCCCAAAAGTGATGGGGTGCCAGAGGACTCCCCTCTTTTAATTCTTAAACTATATAACTCAAAATCGGTGCCCCAGAACACAAAATAAAAAAAATTAAAGGAGTCTTCCTGGCTTTGTTGAAAGGTTTGGCTCTTGAGAGCAGGTAAGTCATAGAAAGCTCTGTGCTTTCATCAAATTCAGGTCCAAATGAGATGTCCACATCAACAGGAGTCAGACCTTTATATTTCTATGGATGAAAAGGCCTGGGTTACTTTCGCTCAAGGGGGCATCTCCTGGCTGCTGCAAAAGAGAGAAATTACAAGGCTGTTAGCGAAAGCGCCCCCTCTCACCTCAGTGGGGTATTGCATACCTGTGATGAGCCGGAAAGGTGTTCCTCAGACACACATGTGTGACAGTTACATAAGAAGAACATAACAACAGGTTTTGAAAAAAGGATTAGATCATTCAGTTCATTTCACTTATTTGATTGAATAATAACTTAGTTCTCTTGATATTCCATCAAGATACTTTTTAAAAAATTACCACTTCAATCTTGGTGGTTTGTTCCAGATTCCCACTGAACATTGTATTTAAAAATGCTCCCTAGCTTTGATCTTAAATGCACATTCCCATGAATCCAGTATTTTCAATTGTGTGATTCACTGTTTAATTGAAAGAATAATGATGGATCAATTTTACCTTAACTTTAAAATACTTAACTATATGTTTTTGAGTTTTTAAAGTGCTACAGAAATAAATGAACATTGACATTCAGAAAGATTATCTATCCTATCCCTGTAGAAGGATCACATGATTTCCCGCTCAAAAAGTTAACTTTGCCTCAGATTATTGTCCTGTCATTAAATCCGACATCTTTTACAGCAGCTCACCATATTAAGTTGTTAAACATGCACAACAATGGAAATATTCACAATTATTCTATATAATTTAAAAAAAACAATGAATCTTACAATTTCATATCCTTCTTTCCCTCTTAGTTACTCTTGCTTTTTTAAATGCTGATCTTCCACACATACACCCTGACAAACAATGCTGGTTTTTGGGTGGGGTTGGGTGCTTTTTTTTCACATCAAACATACTGTGAACCCGGCCCACATCCGGTCCCTCATGGCGTCCCAGCCGGGTCGTTGCCCCTGGCATCCCTGACAATACACAAAACAAAAAAGCGCAAAGCCAAATAATTGACCAAAATAAACACACAGAACCACAACAACATAAGCAAAAACCATATCCCTACCACTTGGTTGCTCTTTTCTAGAGCTGCTATGTCTTTTTTTTTTAGTGTGGTGTCCAGAACCACACATAGAACTCGAGATAAGGTTTCACTGGCATGGTCTAAACATTCCTTTATTTATGTTTAAGAATTTTTACAACACAGCTTAATATTTTCTTTGCCTTTTTAATTACTTCTGCACATTGTCTAAATGATAAGAATTTTACATTGCTGTCGACGAGGGTAACACGCGATTCCAGAAATAACTTTTATTTGAATATCTGATGACATGCAGTCCAAGTATATGCAGTAACTGGGGAAAATACTTTTCATAGTGCTGTATCCATCTTACTACAAATTCAGTTTCCTGTAGAACACAACTAGTCTTTCACCTCTGTCATTTGTTTCCTCTAAATCATGTCAATCAATCATTTTGCAGCCTTGCCTTTGTCAGGTTCTGTATTCCATTTTCCTACAATCACCAATAGCTTGATTGACATATCAGTTTTCTATCAATCTCTTTTATTTCATTGCTGTCTTATGCTGACAGTGACAAGGATTATTGGACTTTCACAAACTACCTGTTTTTTCACGTTTAATAGTGTCATTACATTGCTGTGTGAACATCGGTTGATTTGCTAGGAAATCCAATGGAGTAATGTGTCATGTAGGGTGGTCTCCTGCCTTGTGCTATTGAGATGTGCTGCAGCTGCTCTTCAGCATTTAATGGGAAATGTGAGTTCAGAAATTAAACTTCTGCCCAATTCAATTACTTCTTTTACAGCATTCTTGACTGAATACAAAATCAAAGTTCTTACACAGATTTTTCCAGCATAATAGTGTAAAAGTACAAACTCAATAAAAATGTTAATTTACTGTATGATAAACAAACCTTGCCAACTAAATGGTAATGCAGAGGTCAGTGTTTTTGGTTAAATTGTCGGTCCAACTAAGAAAAGATATCACCAGCTGACAAAAGAGTAAAAGAAAAGAAAAGCTTAAGTTAACAGCATTACTGTAGAAAATAAATGTGTGAGGTCCATGTTCTTCTTGAAGAAGCAGAGTCACTGTTCTGCTGACCTAAGCCAACTGGTCTCTGTCCCTTCCTTAAGCATTCTAAAATAACATACACCACCTGTCGAAGTCAGTAACTGAAGAGTGATGTTACAGTGCCATGTCAGTGCTGGTAATCAGGTTTCCAATTACTTGGACATCTCTTTCAAATGGCAGAAAAGTGGCTTGGTCATAGTATCAGTTACACAAAGTGTCACAGTGTAGAATACCAAGAAGAATAAACCAAAATGGGCAAGAGCCAGTGTAATGTTGCTGAAATCTTACCTTTAGTAGCTTGCAAACATAGTTACAATATAAAGTACCTAATCATTTTGCTATATTAAGGGTATACTAATCTAAAGTAGGAAGACTTAAAAATAGATTGAAATGCTGAGACAGATGTGGCGTTCTTACACTAGTGGGCTGATCATTCCACAGTTTGTGAGCACCTGAAGTAAAAAGCTTAACATCCTACAGTAGTTTTGATTTAACTCAGATTTATTAAAACATCTGCATCTTATGGTCATAACATAAACTGTGGTATATAGTGTATAATATATATTAATTAATTCTGTAAAGATGTCAAGTCTGTTGAAAGACTATGTCTGAAAAAGGATTTAAAAAAAATGAGTCTTAAACTCAACCGGAAGCCATTGCGGAGATACAGGGCAAGTGTTATATGGCCCTTCTTTAATAACAATAATAATAATGTTTTATTTATGTAGCGCCTTTCATACACTCAAGGACACTTTACAATTCAATACAAGACAGTAGAAATTACATACATGAAGAAGAATAATACTCATTGAAGTCTTAAGGCAGACGTTTTAATAAATTGGGGATTGCTATTAGAATGATTACAAATGTCAATGAGAAAAGAATTACATTATCCAATTCCTTGTGAAATAAATGCATGAATTAGGTTCTTCGTATATTTCATAAGAAAAAGGCAAGGTTTTCACAGTAGTGTGAGTACTGAAAGATAAATGAATGTTAAATATAATACCTAAGTTCAATACTGATTAGTTAAACACACAATAGAAGAAATATCTTTAGGCTTGATTGATAAATGTAGTTGTCATCCACATGTTAGAGCATCAGAACAGTTTTGAGGAGAAAATGCCATTTACTGCATTTATACTTTGCTAGACCTTGAAAAATGTATTTTATATTGTGGGACTTATTTCTTGATTACTATAAAGGAGTAATCTTTACAAGCAGATGAGCCTGAAAAAACTAAATATCAAAAGAAATTTATTTCAACAAAAGAACTTTATAGGAAATTAGTGGACCATTGCTCAAATGTGTTAATCTTTTTGACATCTTTTAAATTCACAGTTGTGTTAGATGTTGATATATTTGTGTGTTTAATTTCAAAAAGGTTTAACCTAGGCTGTTCAGTGGATGTGCAGAATTCTAAGAAACAGAATAATTTCTATAGTGGGAGATGTGCAGAGCCTAAAATCTGTAAGAGTTTCTCAAAAGTAGAATAATTTAATTCTAATTCTAACTGAAAAAGTATACTTGCATAAACAATTAGTAATATATCTGTTAAAGGTAGGAAATAAAATTGTCAAAGTAAAAAAGAAGTTCTTGAAATAGAGAAAGTCCCTTAATTGACAGACATTTCACTGATGAGATAAAAATGCAGAGGTTCTAATGCTTTCAACAGATTGGTAAGCAAAACTGAATGGTTTTTCGAAATGTATGGTGTTGTTTAATTATCTTTCAACATTGGAATGGAATTTAATCCAAATAGGTTCTGTGGCTCTGAAACACAGAAATAGAAGCTTCACTCTAATTAAAGTTTCTGAGTCCCATTGCTGAGACATTTTAGTCAGAATAAGTGGCATTTAACTGTGCACCACAGTCTATCCTTAACATAGACTGTGAAATGAATAAAAGCTAATAAATAATACTTTTGCATGTTTTCTGCTATACTATATTGAAAGTTTGAATTTTTTCTTATTATTTACTCTTATTGATTGAAATGACACAATTCTTTCACAATACAATGATTACATTAAGACATGTTAAAGATCCACTTGCAAATAATGGCTTATATTTTATATTCTTTTTCTATCCTCACAGCACTTTTCTATATTTCGAACATTGCAGTTTGAGCTGCATACCAATCAAAGTTTTAAAAAAATGCTTTAAATGGCGTTGACTGCAGTCCTGGGCCGACATTTTTCACAAGTGGGCCTTATGTTACCTTTAATATTGTTATTATATGTATATAAATTATTTTATATATATATATATATATATATATATATATATATATATATATATATATATATAGTCACACACGTGTGCATGGGAGACAGCTAAAGGGCTTGAGTAAGGGCAATTCTAAATCAGACCGGGATGTAGAAGAGTGCACTGACTCTTTTTCTCCCTTTCCTGCAGACCATTCACGGGATATTCCACCTGGCCCTCTTGATGTCACTTCCGGGTCTGAGTCTGCTGAAGAAGACCTTGCCGGCTCCGGCCCCTGTGATGTCACGTCCGGGCTCGAGCCTATGGCTGAAGACCCTTATGAGCCCGACCCCTTTGACCTCACTTCCTGTCTTCCCCTTTAAAAGCCTCCACCTTTTCCCTATTCCCTCATTTCTGTTTTGGACTCGGTTTTGTGCATATCAGTGCTATCATTTATTTGCAATTTGCAGCCAGGAAACCAAATATATGGGTGGCTACCCCAAACCTTGCTATGGCTCTTTGTGGAGTTTGTGACAATATATATATATTTTAAAAACCACTCACACCAATACAAACAGTTTTTGGGGTTGTATCCATTTCCAATGTTTTTGTTCAATTTAACTTAAATCCATTTGCAAATGGTTGCTTTGAATGTGTATCCAGTCTCAGAATCAAAGAGTGAATCTGTCTTTAATTAATTATTGCCTAACTCCCTATTTAATTATCAATTAAATTGGTTACTTACTTGTTGGTTTTGCTATAATGCAAGATGAGAGCACATGTGAGTAAGCTAAACTAACTGATCTGGGTAGGAATATAAATAATAAGCGGGTTATGTTTTAATATGATACAAAGGTAGGATGACTGACAGATAATCTAGAATCAACCAAATCATTACAAAGGGATTTCGACAGCATACAGGCTTGGGCAGATTTGTAGCAGATGACATTTAAGTAAATGTAAGGTATTACACATTAGATGTAGATATATTAGAATTGAATTATCAGTGGGTGGTCTGCAATTTGAAAATACTTTTTATGAGAAGGACCTGAAAGCCACAGTGGACTCATCACTATCAATAATAATAATAATAATAATGCATTTTATTTATAGGGCACTTTACATTAGCAGTAAATCTCAAAGTGCAACATAAAAAGATTAAACAAAGGCAAGGCAAGATAAAACAACAATAATTAATACACTATCAATATCCAGACAGTGTACAGAAGCCATTAAGAAGGCTAACAGAATGTTAGGCTATATAGTATGATGTGCAGAGCACAAGTCAAAGGAGATTGTACTCAAACTTTATAATGCACTCGTGAGGCCTGAACTGGAGCACTGTGTGAAGTTTAGGCCTCCAGGCTACAAAAAAGACATAGCAGCACTAGAAAAAGCCCAGAGAAGAGAGACTAGTGTAAGAGTTGAATTTGAACCCTGGTCAAATGTGCACCTAGCAAGTGTCTGAGTCTCATGTATTCTTCTGAGCTTATGCTTTTAAGCAGATGTTGTTATTTTATTATTCACTATGATAAATGCATTTCTTATTATTTATATAACCCCAAAGAGAAAATGTTATATTTTATGGCATAATCATTTTTCTATATTTTCGTTTAGTACTAATTTTCCTGTTTTTGTACCCAGCTGGATCATAAAAAATTAGATCTTTGTCCTTTTCATTCAAAACAGGATAAACCTGTAGGGGAACTCACATGTCTCCTAAAATAAGAATAAAAATAATAGATTTAAAAAGTCACATACACCCTAAGCTAACAGGACTATCAATCAACCTAGTGGATAAGGCTAACTTGTGGTCATTTAAGGTATCAACGTTTGGTTATACCCAGTTGCTAACGGGACATGGCAATCATATTAAACGTTTTCTGATTATGTAATGAATTACTTCTTTGAGTAGTGATCTAATCAATGGATTGTATAAATATAACACAGAAGATACTTTTGTCTTTGCAAAAACACTAATATGACAAGTGTTTGCCTCTTGCAAGATTTCAATAAAGAATAATGATTGATGCTTTCTGATTGAGTGGGGCATTCCAGTAGGGGGTGTCTGTTTAAAATTTTCTTCCACAATAGGCTGAAGCCAGGACTGAGAGATATGAGCTTTTAGGAAAGATTAAAGGCGATTAACCTATTAGGTTTAAGCAATCGGACATTTAGAGGTGACATGGTCACATATTTAAAATTAAGATAGAAATCAGTACAGTGCATCCCAGCTGTTACTGCAGTGTGGGGAATTTTACTTTTAAAATTAGTTTAGTTATAATTCTCATTGCGTACAAAAAAGTAACTAAATATTGTGAGATACTCCCGGACACCACCAGACAGAGCCCACATGTTTATAAAAGCACATGTTTTATTTACAGTTCTCACACAGCACACAGCGCTCCCAGCACTAACCACCTCTAACACTGGCCTCTTCCCCAATGTTCTTACACCGCCTTTCCTCTCTCCAAGGGAGCTTCGTTCTGCTCCCACTCCCGACTCTAGCTCTCCGACTGTAGGAAGGCAGCCCCTTTTATGTTCACCCAGACGTGCTCCAGGTGCTTGATGATGCTCTTCCGGCAGCACTTCCCAGTTTGGCGGAAGTGCTGTTCTTGCACCCGGAAGCACTCCGGGCGTCCCTGGAAGAATCATCCTCCATCTTCCCCGGTGTGGCGGAAGTGAATGTTTCCCAGGCACCATGAGGCTCGGGGCGCCCTCTGGCGGTGGCCACGGGCCCCAACGGGCTTGAGCCTCCTTGCTTCTTTCCCGTGGTCCTCTCCTGATCCATAGTGGTTGCCCCCTCATGGCCTGAAGGATGTATACGCCACCTCCCGGTCCTTCCAGGCATCCCGGCTGGGTCTGTCCCCCAGCCTCCTGTGACATGTTAAATAGGTACTTATTATAAAACTATGGGGCTCTGTCCCCTGCTCGCTTCACTCGCCAACCAACCTGCTAAGCCGCTCAAAGGGTTTCGAGGTGCTTCTCTCTTAGAGAAAGTGATAGTATTTAAACAGATGGTATATAGAAAAGTGTGTGGGGGTGGAAGACAGTTTGGTGTTTAGTTATTGTAGATAGAAAATCAGTTACTTGAGTATTTCACTACAACAGTCTGTTTTAAATGCCAATGAAATAATAAAATGTAGTAAAAAATAGAAGTAAAAAAGTAAATCGCAATAAAACATAATAAAAAGTAAATAAAAACTTAAAATACATTAACATCTCGTCAAAAACACTATTATAAATTACTTTATCCTCTAACTTACATTCTATAAATGTAGCTTTTTTGCATTTCTCTTCCCATATTGTTTGAAATATTTTTCTCTTTTTCGTTTACTGTTCTTGATTTTTATTATATACAGCTTTTTTTGTTCATTTTCTTTTTTTTGACATTCTTAATCAGCTCTTGATGCTCTTTTTCTATCATGACATTCTTAAATAGATAATTTGCTTTTCTGCCTTGCCATTATAACCGACTGAATTGAAGAGTGAGTTAGCACTAAGAGTGTCATGTTCACCTCAGTAGGATAAATTTAGTGATTTCTGAAATATAGTGGCAGATTATTTCAACTAGGAGATTGTTCAAGCATTTTCCTTCAGAAATGTATCTTTGTGGATGCTGCCACCATTTGCTAACCATGGCTGCTGAACCGTGTGTGAAGCTAATACATACACAGGCTAACAGAGCATAACAGACACGTGCAGACTCTGAAATCCTTACCTGTAGCCTGATTTCTCTAACCAGAGTGAGGGTATAAATGGCATTTTTGAAATAGGGTTTCTGTGAATAAGTCATTATAGAGCATGTCAAAACACTCAATGAGACACAAATAACCATCAGCTCACCGATTTGTTCCAATGTGCAACTTTTTGTGTTCAATGTAAAAATCTTATATATAAATGATGTGATGGACGGCCGGCGTTTCAGTCCGGCCAGGACGTTCCTCAACAGAAGAAACCCACCTTTTCAGGGCACTACATCCCCCAGGACACTAGATGGCAGTTCCCCTGGATGGAAATGGATCCTTGGATTCCTGCAGGGCAGTATGGGACATGGAGTCCGTCTCTTCAGCCCTGTTGGGTGCTGCCAGGGGGAGCTCACCAAGAACCCGGGGAATATTACTGTGACGCTAACCCGGAAGTACTTCGAAGTCACGAGAACAGAAACACGCAGTACTTCCGGGACACCTGAAGAAGGAGTTTGACCTGGAGATGGAAAACTTCCGTGTCATGGACTTTAAAAGGACTGTGGGAAACTCCCGCAGACCGAGCCGGAGTTGGGTGGTAGTGTGACGGAGCTGCTGGGAGTTAGAGGTAGTTTATTGTGTTAATTATTGAAGAATTGTGGAGGTGTGGTGCTTTGGGCACTATTATTGAAGAAATTATTAATAAATCTTCATTGTGCTTTTATATGTGTGTCTGGGATGTCTGTCTGAAGGGTTCAACGGGGCAACAGCACCTCTAAGTACCACAACGTCTACGCGTGGAAGTGTTTGCGTCTGTCTGTCCAGCCCCAAGTTAATGAGTTGGAGGAAGAAAGAAGTATGAGGCTACAGCATGAAGCTGAAAGAAAGTGACTCTGTGGCCAAAGTGAAATCACCGAGGAAAGACAAACTCGCTTAGCCACTAATACACTAGCGAGGCGAGCACATCCGCAAAACAAAACCTCCAAGAAGAGAGAAACTTGCTTAGCCTCTGAATGACAAGGGGACAAGCACGTCTGCAAAACGAAACCGCCGACTCTGCAGTTCAATTTTTTTTCTGACGATTTCAATAGTTTCTAGGAGCCCAGGCTTTTTACAGAACGGCCTTACACAGCTAGTTTGTTATAACAGAAAATTTGTAAAGAATTAAAACACAGAAAAGTAAAGGACTGAAAGTGTTCAGTCCACAAAACATCCAGGTGCTTGAAAAAGCAAATTTACAATATTAGAAAGGCCTAACGTCCTTAAATGATTTATGATTTTCCTTGATTTTGTTTTATTCACTGAAACATAACATAATAGTAATGGGACTTGGCAGAATTAGAGCATTAGTGAGCCTTAGATTTAAATAAAAAATAAATAACTAAAACCTAAAATTATAAAAAGGAAATATTTAATAATTGTATATGGCAGAATGAAGTCATTAGTGAGGCATAGATTTAAATAAAAAATGTTAATTAACAGCAAGACATCCAATTAAGAAACTAGGAACATGAAGCCACTGCAGAGTTCTAGGCCCGAGACTGAGAACTCCTGGTGTACATAATGAAGTGGTGCATTTCAGGTACTGTATAATAGAAATTCTAGTAAGCCGGAAGCAATGTCCATTAGTAACTCATTAAGAAAGGCCACCTGCCTTTATGACACATGATATTCCAAATTTACAGGGTTATTTTAAGTTATTTATAGGAAGTATAAAAAGAATATTTATACAGCATTGCAGAATGTTTATGTTTCTCAAGCATATGGAAATACTTATTCTGAAACATTTTCATTAGTTTTGTTTTAGCAAGTATTCCTCGTTCTCTTTATTTCAAACTTACTGTTTGTGGAGAAATAAAATCTACGCCACGTCACATGGTGGCGGAAAATGGTGGAAAATGGTTTCGTAATTAAATTTTGCCTCCATCCTCCCATAGTGAAATACAATCCATGAAAGATAAAAAATGTGTCCGTTAATTGGTGTACGAAGTATGAAGGGTATGCATATTTAACAGAGACTCAGGGGCCATAATAATATATACTTTTAAGTTAAATGTGTAAGAAAAAGCATATATTTAAGTCAACTATTTTAATTAAATTGTGATTTTTGCAATGCAGCTGGTAATAATACTTTTTTTCTCATTTTAATTCCAAAAACTGCTAGTGAGCATTAAAGGTGCACTTTGAATGTACAGCTTACACAGAAGAAACTGAGAAAATTACACCTAATACAATGAGAGGAAAGCAGTCTCCCTAGACAGAGTTTTGATCGATAATTTTAAAGAGAACAGAAGGATTAACCTGTTCCTTTTATCTCATCTCTGAAGAACTTTCATCCATCTAGTGCTTGCCTGTAGTAGCTGAGATGATTAGTCTTGATCCCTCTATGAACTGTGAAGTCAAACACCCTTTAATGCTCCTGCAGCCTGAGGCCAATGGTCTTAAGTGGCTTCAAACTTTGGGTATGGCAGGGACAAGTGAAACTGACATTCAGTATATATCCTAAAATGCTCTGTATTTTACTCTGGTGTGTATAATTCAACATAATCACACATTTTTCATTTTGGAGAGAGAAGTGCACATTTACATCTCAGTTGTTGAATGTTCATTGGTGAAGAAAATGGTGGCAATATAAATATAACTTCTGCACTATTGTTCTGCTGAGCTACATACATTAATAAACCAGTGGTGTGATTTAGCATTTTGTGATCAATTTAATTTCATAATAAAAATGATTGCTTTTTCCAATCATATGTCGGATTGCTTGGGAGTAAAACAACACAACAATTAGAAGTTAATATGGGTATAATAAAGTGTGACTAAGTGTAGCACAGAAGATGTGCCAGGCCAAACCTCTCCTAGAAAAGAAGAAATCAAACTGGTGATGGGAAAGCTTCTCCTACTGCCATCGTTGATAGACAACCAACCAACAGCGGGCAGTATGCACAATTTGTGTGTACAAAAAAGGGGTGATGCCTGCAATATTCACTCAGGTTGTGACAGGGCAGCAAACTCAAAGGTCGTCAGGGATGAATGTCCCGCTCACCAATGACAAGCAATGAGGGACCCTGTCTTGGTTTGGTATCCTGTTTATGTTTTGTTGTGAAGAATTAAGCTGGTTTGGAATTGAATTACAACCACTATGAACATCAGAGATGGATGAAGGTATTGCTAATCCCAAAAAGTTTATTAATTCCTTCCAAAGTTACATAAATGTGAAGGTATGGTCTAGAGTAAACAAGCATAAATCAGCTATCACAATTTCTCTCTGTTGAATAGTATTTGTTAACACTAGAGAGAGCTTTCTTATATACACTAGGTGGCGCACTACACTCAGGATAACATCAATACCAGGGAAATCGCTAGAATGTAAAACAATAAGATATTTAATCTACTTAAATAAGTAAATTAATCTTAATATATATATAATGTACACGGGGAAACTAAAGCACTACAATTCTAACAAAAACACCATGTGTGAAACTCCAGAAAAAAGGCATATAGTTAACCATATTTTAGATTCCTATAAATGTCTATATTTAGAAACTGTACTGAAACATTATATATATATATATATATATTCCAATATACAAACTTACTCACATAAACAATATACTTTAAAGACAGACAATTAAATTACACTTATTTTACATATATGCACACAAATGTTTTCATTTAATGAATGAAGTTTCTGCTCTACTGCTGAGAGCCACTTAACTAAATTATAAGGTCAAAATGGAGCACTCTGATTGGCCAAATTCCAACCTGGTACAGACCAATCACAATGACTAATAAATTCAACTTGTACTACTATTTAACTAAAGAGAAACAACACATTAAAAATACTACATTGCCTATTCAACATGTTTACTTTGGTAGTTTTTAAGAAATTCTTTTATGTTATAAAATATGCTTTTGTTTTCTTTCCTTTTGGATTGTATTGTTACCTTAACTAGTATTTTCTTTTTCTTTTTTTAACTTTAATTCTGGAGTTATCTTCCCTGTCTTTTGTATGTTTTACCCCTGGGGTTCCCTCCATATGCAGTAAGATCTGAGAGGCCGCTATCATGCTCATGGTATTCCACTCTCAATCTTTGATTGAAAATTTGAATTTTGGGATATTGCAAAATTATGTTTGTTATCTCAATACTTTGTATCTTTGTATTGACATTTTTTTACTACTTCCTTTTTTGGTCTAATAATTGCCCTCATTATTTAATTACTTTGGGTCCTTTTGCTTATTTTGGGATCAGAACTATTACAAAATATTCATACTGTTGCAAAGGTGTAAACATACAGTATTTTAACTTTGACTTGCCACAGTAAAGGATAAGAAAGGATAAGAAATAGTCCAGAAGCTTAATCTCAAGGGACTGAAATTCTTGGTGTTAGAAATGCAATGCAATTTTTTCTGTTTTCTTAGAAGAGCATGACAGAGTTCAGAGGTGTCTTTCTTCAGGGGAGCTTAACAAAGCCTACTCTAGAAACTGGCAGGGATCTAATATACAGGAATTGCTATAGCAGATGGCAGTTGATACTGTAAAGTAAGTTCTTTAGCAAAATTGTTGAAAGTTGGTTAAGAGTACATTTTTCATAAACTTTAGGAAGTAATTTCTCAACCAGCAGGCTTTTCATACATAAAGCAAGTTATCAAGGAGTAGAGTCAAGCATTGCACCTTAGAAGCTATTTGCATCTTTTATCTTGCAAATGTTAAGGGAATTGAAATCAATGATGGATGGTATGGACTGTTGATGTAAAAAGGTTTCTTAAGCTGTTATGAAAAAAAAGCTTCTTCACAGTTAATCTTCAGTCTTAATAGCATACATGAAGGGAATTCATTTTCACTGCCCAAATATTTTCCAAAGAAGTCAAAGACAATAATGTGTTGTGTGTAATGTTTCAAGTTCCATTTTTTTTTCTAGACGGATGACTCCTTTTCTTCATTTGTTTCTTCTGCAAAGATCTCAAGTTCTTGAATGAAAAATAATTAGCTGCTAATTGCTGATCCTCTAATTTCCTTTGTCATTTTAAACAGATTTAGTATTTCATCTCACTTAATGAGTGCAACATGTGTTAAACCTTTTCTTAGCTATCTGGTGTCTGAATGATAGTAATAAAGAATGGGAGACACTCCAAATATAGTTTCCTATCTGTGTTTTAAAGTGTAGCTATGTTGTCACTTATTAATTTATTTGCTTTTATCACCATATTATTTACATCCTTATTTAGTGCAAATGTTATCTATGGCAATCTAACAGTACAATGTATATGAACAGATCTCTGAGTCCCTCTACACTGTCAAGCAACTACCTTTTGAATTTTGCCTGTGACAAAAGGAAAATGCACCTTCTAAAAGCTTTTGCCTGGAAGCTCCAAGCCAGCATAATAGCTGCTCATTTCAAACAGCACGCTGTGTTCAAAACGGAAAAGGTCATGCATTTCAACAGGAATGCAAGACAAGATTGCAACTGAAGAATTCCTGACAGCTTTTAATTAAGGAAAAGATCACAAACATGACTTCACATGTATACCAATTACTATCTTACAATTTAAGGCTTCTCAATAAAAGTGGAGGCATTGTTCATGATGAGTGAGGAAAACAAGTAAATGCAGTGAATTTAATTGATAGTGGATTTTAAAACATCAGTGCAGTGTATTTATTTCTGGTACAGCAGTGCCTTTTTTTGTTTAGCAATATCGCTCCCATTAGAAGACCCATGAAAATCTAAATACATCTGGTTGAGAGAGCAGGATTCATATCGATAAGATTATTTCATGGTACAGAATTCTTGGAACAAATGTTGTAAAATTATATCCTTTGCTGCAGCTGATTTTAGGAGATGCCCAGAGCACTGTAGTGGTTAAAAACTATTTCACTTGATACATCAGTTGTTTGAACCCACAGATTCTGGATGAAGTTGATGGGACCTGAAATACAAACTGCCAAATTTCCGCCACGAAACTAAAGTTCTATCTACGTGTCCATCTATAACCACTCTTCAATCCAATTATAAAAGTCTACCATCTCCACTATCTCTTCCACCGCCCTTGCTTCATGACAGTTACATATGTGAAGAGTGTCTCTGTATTGAGCTTTTTTCTCCCACACAGTTTTTACACTCAAGTATTGATGTTTGCATTTACTTAACAAAAAACTTTCACTTAGTGAAAAAATAGTTAACTCAAATAAGCTTGGGAGAAATAATTACTATGCCCTGCTAAAATGTGTGCAATCAGTGAAATTATATTACATGTATAAATAGTACGTACGCACAAAAATGTTACGTACGAACATTTCCATGCTCAAATCGTAATGTATAAAATCTAAACTTGGTGTAAAACCATGCACATTTCCACGGTAGCTCATACCCTGGCGTACGCAAGTTCTGCGCTCGGTTTTGTAGCCTGACAGCACCCAGCATCAAAGCAGTGCTGCTCTTCCAGTGTGGTTTTCCTGCCTTTTTTAGATCCACATCCCTGACGCGGCTTTAAAAATACCTGAAATTAACCGCATATTGTTTATTAGTTTAATGCATCTGATTGTAATTAAACTGTAACAATATAATGGTCCACAGAATGGTCAAACTATTCTAAATACAATAGCTGCTTTAGCATTGTTACTCTCACTGCACCTTCTTCATCTTCTGTCAGCTGCTCCCGTTAGGGGTTGCCACAGCAGGTCATCTTTTTCCATATTACTCTCACTGCACCACTCGGAGTATTTACAGTATATCACTGTATCTGAGTGGGAATCACAGCTGTACAGCAGCTGATCAGAAAGAGAATTATCGGTATACAGCATCAAGCACACACTGCCTCAGCCATTCTGTCTATTGAACTGCTGTCATACGGCAAATGCTTCAGAGCCTTTCCTCATGGTTCAGAAACAGTTTCATCCCAAGAGCTACAAACTCACTCAATCAGTCCATCAAGTGCTCCTTGTAGAACTGTTTGTACTTATAAGTACAATTACCTCACTGTAAACTTGCGATACAGTTATAATATTGCACAACCTGAGCCACTTTATAAAGCGTGTATTTACATATGATGACGATATCATTTTGAAGATAAAATGCAGCAAAATAATTTAAATAATCTATATTGTTAATAAATAAATAAACATGTGAGGCCACGGTGTCGCAGCGCTAGCAAGGAGCTGGCACTCCGTTCACAGATTGTTCCTGCCTCGCGCTGTATTCTTGCTGGGGCTGGCGCGACACTGGAAGGAAAGAATAATTAAACATGTACTACGAAGATATTTCAATGTTCTTTAAAAGATTTGAAGAATCTGCGTTCTAAGATTACAGACGGTTTAACATCTGTTACAGAGCCGATTGTGTGGCGACTGGGTATTTGGAGAAAGAAAAGCAAGGACAGGAATTGGGGGTTAGTACTTTTGAAAGAGACAGTACTGCTGCAATAAATTATTTCATTGAAGGTCACGCATGGCGCAGCAAGCATCTTGCGTGAGGCATGAACAATCACTGTGCCACCGTGTTCCCATGTTTAATAACATGCTTTAACTCCTTTCATCATGAAAATTAGATCAAGTATACATCTCAGTATTTTAATTATTCAGAGAATTGTAATATCACGAATGTAATGGATTCTGTGTCCTGTTGGAGGAAGAGAAAGCCCATTTAAGAAGCACATAGTTTAATTCATGCACATAGAGCACATAGAGGATCAAATACAAAACAAACTATTTAACTTGCTACTTTAGTTACGATGGGATTTGAGAAACTAGTAAATTAAATGACTTTAAGATGAAGTTTATGATGTTCTACTTTAATGACAAAATAAACTACATGATTAAAGTGGAAATTTTGAGATTAAAGTTGACATTTCGTGCTTTTTTCCCACTGTGTGCCTTTTCTTTCTCTGTACCCTAATAAGCTTTCATATGACACTCAGACGGTGGGCTACGACTCGCCTTTTCACAGTGACTTTGATATGTGACAACTTTTTTATTTCGGGCACTGTGCGACTTTGTGAACTTGAGCTTTCGAATTTCTCTGACACTCTATGTCACTCGATCAACTTCCTTTTGTTGTTTATACCACTGTTTAAAAAACAAATAGTACGTTTTTCCTTGCCTCCACTTGGTATTTGCTGAAATTTTTGTATTTTCCCCTGTGCTTTTGCCATTGCCTTTTCACAGAACGCTGAGCTTAAGGGCTATTTATATTGATTTGCATATTCAAAGAGGTGTAATTCTGGGAAGAGATGGGGCGGGACAGCAGGCGCGTGCATGTGCGTTACTTTTCACGCTGACTGGGATTTATGGAGTGGAAGAACGTGGAAGTTGGCAAACGCATTTATGCATCTGGATTTTTTTGTGCGTAAGCACATTTACGCTTTTGTCCATACGCCATATGTTAGAGTGTGAATTCTACGCACGGCATTATGCATGAGGCCCCAGGTGATTTTAGGAAACAGTGCCTGATGGACTTTGTAGTTTTGTTTGAAAATGGAAAGTAATTTTAACTTCTTTCAACTCATATCAACAGATAGGCAACAATTGTTAGACATTACATTTGCGAACAGCATTTTTAAAATTTTAGACATATGGAATTTTTTATCGTATTTTCACAAACCCATATATAAAGAAGATCATATATTACTTTAATATAAATATTTGTTTGGTTTTGGGATATTCGCAACAGTTTCATAAGATATTTTAAATTCAAAATATTATTTTTACATAAGAAACAAAAATCCTATAATTTGATCCATCTAAATGTATTTATATAATTGTATTTATATACAGCGAATCAAATGCATGGACTGTACCAGCAAATGTCTGGCCTTAGCATACGACCTTTGACAGATAAGAGGAGGCTATTCAGTCAATCAGGCTTGTATATGTATCTAACAGCTGTTGTCCTGTACATTATATACTGTAGAAGAAACAGTTTCACTATTTGTTTAGCAAGGCAGAGATAAATATCTTTAATTAAGAAATAGAAAAACAAAAACAAAGACATTTTCTGGCGGAGAAAACAGCATTTAAAGCCGTCAATCCTGTTATCAGGTTTTATAGCCATAGCACATTGAATATACAAATTACATATCTAGAGGCATATCCAATCATAAACTCTTTATGTATTTAAAATCATAGTAGCACATATTTTTATATTTGGTAATACAGTTAACACCAGTTTTACTGGGAACATAAATATAAAATACAAGGAATTATTAAAGTAGAACAGTACTCAAGAACATTGCCTTCCAAGAATAAAACCCTGCAATCTGATCCTTTTAAAATCTATGTTTCTTTTTATTATATACAGTACATATACTGTATACACATAATTATAGTTGAAATGCCATAGTACATCAGTTTTAGTCTTATAGCATATACTTTAGTGACACCTGCTGTCTAGTGAAAAAAATGTACCAATCTAAATTAAATCATGTTTTTTTGTTAATCTAAATACAACATATACACAACAAAATCAACTAAAATATTATAAAGTAACTATGAATGGCACTAGATTAAAATTTTGCTCATGTAATAAAATTAGAAAGAAAGTCACTTTTAAATACCAAAATTGCATGGTTGATGTGTATTTTGCCTTTTAATGAACGTTTTAATAAGATTTAAGCTGTTAGCCTTTAGTGAAGCAGGAATTAACATAGTTTACCCTTTTCTGCCACTTTGCTACTTTAGGTTCATGCAGTCCTCTTAAACTCTATCATCTAAACTTACTGATTATGTTGTATTCCAACTGGTCAGTTAAACCTGTGTTAGCAGAAGCAGCAGCAGGAAAAACCCTAAACAGGAAGTCAGCCTAATACTGGGCCCCTTTCCGCTCCCACTGACACTAATGTAAAAGATGCATAAAGATTAGCTGTCACATAAGCAATATATTTCATGTTACGAACACAAGTAGTAGAAGTGACAAATCATAGACTATACATTATTGAAAAGGTCTGAAACTCAGCTATCCAGTGGCAATAGGCATATTACTGTATGTGGTTCGATGTAGATGAGATCCTTGATAAAAGCAGATTCACTTAGCTGTGGTGTTTCTTACCTCAGAATATACATGTGCAAATCACTTATTTTACTAATGAAAGAGAGCAGACAATATGTCATTTTATGAGTTAATTAAAAGAAGAAACCCTTGGGAGTCCCGAATGAGGCACATTACCTGCATTGTGAGGGAGCATCAGTTACTGCACTACAGCCATGTTACACAATTCCCAGAGTATGATTCGGCTCGTAGGATCCTCATTGTTGAGGACCCAAGTGGCTGGATCAAGCCAAGGGGTCGCCCTAGTAACACCTGGCTGTGGCAGATTGATGGCCATTTCCGGAGGGTGGTACTGAACCACATCTGCCTGGGGTGTTGCCAACTAGGATCCCGAGCTGTTTCGTCATGTGGTGGGTGCAGCAACTCACTTTACCAGTGTATGCTCCCCCACCTGACCTGACCCTTGGGTCTGTAAAAATGCCATTATTGCTTTTGATTGAGTTGTGGGTTTATTACAACATATGTAAACAACTTTGAAATATGGCAGTGTCTCACCTCATGCATAAGTGGCTACTGTCACTGAACTTTTCAGTACCCAGCACTCTATTGCCAACGTTTGTCAGCGTAAAATGGTTATATGCTTGATTTTATGCACCTGTTATCAGGTGGGTGTGGCTGAAACACCTGAACTCAATAATTTGGAAGGGTGTCCATATACAGTGGAACCTCGGTTTGCGAGTAATTTCGTTTACGAGTGTTTTGCAAGACGAGCTAAATTTTTTAATAAATTTTGACTTGATAAACGAGCGATGTCTTGCAATACGAGTAGTATGGATACATTTTGTCTGCTGAGCGTTATGTGATCACAACTGAGCTGATGGTTCATCTCTCTCTCGTGTGCGTCTCTCGTTATCTCTCTCGTTTGTGCACGCATCTCTCTCTCTCCTTATCCCTCTTGCTCGCGCACACGTCTCTCTTGCCCTATCTCTCTCTCTCGCTCTCTGTCTTTATCTCTCTCGCTCGCGTTCGCGTCTCTCTCTCTCTCTCTCTCCTTATCTTTCTCGCTCATGCGCGTCTCTCTCTCTCCTTATCTCGCTCGCTTGCTTGCTTGTGCGTGCGCGTCTCTTTCTCTCTCTTCTCTTGAGGGCAATCGTCTCCTATTCTCCGTCTGAGTCTGCGTGCCTCACTCATATAGTCAACATCTGTACGAGTGTATACTGTTTACTACAGCATTGTGACTGTGTGTGTGTGTGCGCGCGCATGCACGTGTGTGCTGTAAAGTGCGAGTCCCCGTCTTGCGCCCCAAAACACGAAGCTGAGTCTCAGTAATTTAACAACAGCAGCTTTATTCAGCTTGAAACAGCAACAGCGTGGTTATTTATTGTAGCGGGATCTTTATAATGTTCCTTGTATCACCCATCGACACCAGGCGCTTATAGCATGTCCGTGATCTTTTTGGATACGCTTATACGGCGAACTGCTACAGCACTGGGAGACTGGGATTGCTTTGGGACACTCTTCGCGTGTCGTCCTGTTGGGTGGAATCCTACAAGAGTTTAGAAACTCACTCACACCAGCCATGATTCTTTTTAAAGGTAAAGTGCAGGTTAATTTGTTTCATGTATTTTTACTTTATATTTTGTATTAATCATTTTTATATGAATAATTTTGGGTTGTGGAACGAATCATCTGAGTTTCCATTATTTCTTATGGAGAAATTCACTTTGATATACGAGTGCTTTGGACTGCAAGCATGTTTCCGGAACGAATTATGCTCGCAAACCGAGGTTCCACTGTACTTTTGGCCATATAGAGAATGCTTCATTATAAAGTTCACAGACATATACCACATTTGAGTTTGCTCTCTCTCCATCTACCAGGAAATTAAATTCTCAACATTAAACATATTTTTTCAATGTATTATAAAGATGAAAAGTTAAAATTACAAATTCTTAATGAGGAAAAAGTCAGTGTCAGTACAGTCTTTTAATATTGTAATGTAACACACATTTTAGTCACAGATTTGGCAGTGTTGTTAAGTTCAATATTCTCTGCGTCTGCATGAAAATAGCGTGCATGTGCAGTTAAAGTCAAGCAGTGATGCAGATTGTTTAGCCACATATGCCTCCTCTAGCATAATGTGAAATGGGATGCCTACTCTTCAAAATAAAATGACATTTACATATCATTTGCTCAGTAACCTGTGTAAAGCAAGTAATAAAATTCAAGTCAACTGAATAATTGTAATGTGATTACAAAAATTTAAGTTTTAATCACTGACACTATTTTATTACTGGGAAGAGTAATTATATTACAGTAGATGTATACTTTGCATTGTGTTACCCCTAATAGTGGTGACTTGTCCTAAGCTTGTTTCTACCTCTCAGCATGTAATTAAAATATTCCTGACTGCCCTGTTGTCAAATAAATTGTGAAGCCTATTTCTCCCACACCTGTCGAATCTCTAAGCCCACCACAGGAAAGTGCCATCTAGTGACCACTGGGTCTTGATTACCTGCATTTTCTGGTATCTACTGTATTTAAAGTGTTCATACAATCTGTGGAATATAAATCAAGGGACATTATGGTCAGACTATGCAGTTCACTAGTGAGGCCATACCTGGGGCCTCATGAATAAACGGTGCGTACGCCTGTTTCCACGCTCAAATCGCGATGTATAAAAACTAACTTGTAGTAAAGCCACGCACATTTTCACGCTAGCTAAAACCCTGGCGTACGCAAGTTCTCTGCTCATTTTTGGAAAATGGCGGCACCCAGCGTCAAAGCAGTGCAACTGTTCCAGTGTAGTTTCCCTTTCTTTTTTAGATCCACATCCCTGATGCGGCTTTATAAATACACTGAAATTAACTGCATATTGTTTATTAGTTTAATGCATCTGATTGTAATTAACCTGTAATAATATAATGGTCCACAGAGTGGTCAAACTATTCTAAACACCATAGCTGCTTTAGCGTTGTTACTCTCACTGCACCTTCTTCTTCTTCTTTCACCTGCTCCAGTTAGGGGTTGCCACAGCGGATCATCTTTTTCCATATTACTCTCACTGCACCACTCGGAGTATTTATATCACTGTATCTGAGTGGGGAATCACAGCTGTACAGCAGCTGATTGGAAAGAGAATTATCGGTATACAGCATCAAGCACACGCTGCCTCAGCCATGCTGTCTGTTGAACTGCTCTTACACGCAAACAATTCAGAACCTTTCCTGTAAGGACCCTGCGGTTCAGAAACAGTTTCATCCCATGAACTATAAATGCACTCAATCAAGTGCTCCTTGTAGAACTGTTTGTACTTATAAGTACAATTACCTCACTGTAAACTTGAGATACAGTTATAATATTGCACAACCTGAGCCACTTTACAAAGCGCATATTTACATATGATGAGGATATCATTTTTAAGATGAAATGCAGCAAAATATGTTTATTTTATTATACAGATAAAACTTTAACTTCATTTAAATAATCTATATTGTTAATAAATAAACATGTGAGGCCACTGTGTCGCAGCGCTAGCAAGGAGCTGGTGCTCCGTTCACGGATTGTTTCTGCCTCGCGCTGTATTCTTGTTGGGGCTGGCGCGACACTGGAAGGATAGAATAATTAAACATGTACTATGAAGATATTTCAATGTTCTTTAAAAGTTTTGAAGAATCTGCGTTCTAAGCTTACAGATGGCTTAACGTCTATTACAGAGCTGATTGTGTGGTGATTGCATATTTGAAGAAAGAAAAGCAAGGACAGGAATTGGGGTTAGTACTTTTGAAAGAAACAGTACTGCTGCAATAAATTATTTCATTGAAGGTCGCGCATGGCACAGCAAGCATCTTGCGTGAGGTATGAACAATCACTGTGCCACTGTGTTCCCATGTTTAATAACATGCTTTAAATCCTATCATCATTAAAATTATATCAAGTATACATCTCAGTATTTTAATTATTCAGAGAATTGTAATATCACGAATGTAATGGATTCTATGTCCTGTTGGAGGAAGAGAAAGCCCATTTAAGAAGCACATAGTGATTCATGCACATAGAGCAGATAGAAGATCAAATACAAAACAAACCATTTAACGTGCTACTTTACTTACGTTGGGATTTGAGAAACTGGTAAATTAAATGATTTTAAGATGAAGTTTATGATGTTCTTCTTTAATGACAAAATAAACTACATGATTAAAGTGGAAATTTTGAGATTAAAGTTGACATTTCGTGCTTTTTTCCCACTGTGTGCCTTTTTTTTTCTCTGTACCCTAATAAGCTTTCATATGACACTCAGACGGTGGGCTACGACTCGCCTTTTCACAGTGACTTTGATATCTGACAACTTCTTTTTTATTTCGGGCACTGTGCGACTTTGTGAACTTGAGCTTTCGAGTTTCTCCGACACTCTGTGTCACTCGATCAACTTCCTTTTGTTGTTTATACCACTGTTTAAACCAAGAAATAGTATAATTTTCCTTGCCTCCACTTTGTATTCGCTGAAATTCTTCTGTTTTCCCCCGTGCTTTTGCCATTGTCTTTTCACAGAACACTGAGCTTAAGGGCTATTTATATTGATTTTCATATTCAAAGAGGCGTAATTCTGGGAGGAGCTTGGGGAGTGGCAGCAGGTGCGTACATGTGCGTTACTTTTCACGCTGACCGGGATTTATGGAGCGGAAGAACGTGGAAGTTGGCGTTCACACAGATTTGTGCATCTGGATTTTTTGTGCATACGAACATTTCCGCTTTTGTTCTTCCACCATGTTTTAGTGTGGATTCTACGCACGGCGTTATGCATGAGGCCCCTGGAGTACTGTGTACAGTTCTGGTCAAAATGCTATAAGAAAGACATAGCATCTCTCAGAGAATTAAACCTGTTTAGCAAAGGAGACTGCATTGGGACCTAATCCCGGCCTTTGAAACTCTCAAAAACATTAAAAAAATAGATCCGGCAGAATTCTTTCAGCTTAATGGTTAAATACATATTTTGGGACACTTGTAAAAATTATGGGGAAGTGCGATTACAACCGAAGCCAGGAAGCACTTCTTGACTCAGGGATACATGTGTATCTGGATGAGATATTGGGACACCTTAATTATCTATACTAATAAAAGGCAAAGCCCTCACTGACTCACTCACTCACTCACTCACTCACTGACTCATTAATAATTCTCCAACTTCCCGTGTGGGTGGAAGGCTGAAATTTGGCAGGTTCATTCCTTACAGCTTCCTTACAAAAGTTGGGCAGGTTTCATTTCAAAATTCTACGCGTAATGGTCATAACTGGAAGCTGTTTTTCTCCATTTACTGTAATGGAGATGAGCTTGAACGCCGTGGGGGCGGAGTTTCGTGTGACATCATCACGCCTCCCACGTAATCACGTAGAAAACCAGGAAGACCTCCAAAAAGCGCTGAAGAAAACATGCATTATATAATTGAGAAGGCAGCGAAACAATAAGAAGCGAGCGATTGACATATACAACCATATTCATGAGTTCTGCTACTTCGGAAACAAAGCACGATGTAAACCTACATTTTAAATTAAGTTCATAGACAGGCTGCCGCTGGCGTTTGTAATTTAGTGCCTGCCCATATAAGGCCATCCGTCAGCGGCAATCCAATAGCAAACTAAATATTCACGGGTGAAGGACTGTGCTTATGCAGAGGAAGATGAGATGGTCAGGGTGGTGTTTGGCACAAACTCAGCGAAACTGCGAGAGAAAGTTTTAAGTGCCAGGACTTCGGTAACATTAAATACAGCCATGGACATAGCACGAGATGGCACCAGCACAGCTGGGAACCTTCGATGCATGTACACCGAGCGGCTCACGTGAACTGACGCAGTGCACAGACAAAAAGCAACAGTTCCAAAGAGCGCTGAACAAAAACTGAATTACACAATTGAAAAGGCAGCAAAAAATTTGAAGCGTCTGATACATACAAGCATATTCATAAATCCAGCTACTGCGGAAACAAAGCACACGGTGGAAAAAGTCAATGTCCCGCTAAAGGAAGACAGTGTAAAAAAAAAAACCCGTGCATGCAGTGTGTCAGGTCTCAGATAAAGAAGAAGACGAGCTGTTTATTGATGCAGTAAGAAATGAATCGATGAATGAAACCTGTCATCTTTACAACGATTGACAAACACGGAATGTAACTTGAACACAACACATCCTACAAATACGAACCTGATTGAAAGAAATAATGATAATCAAATCCTTGATGACAGCAACACTCAGTAACACTCACAAAACAAATACTGTATATTGACAGTCATGTTACGTTATTTTTAAAATGTTCCCTTTTCTTTTTCATAGCTTTTTTAACATACTACTTCTCCGCTGTGATACGCGGGTATATATATATATGTATATATATACCCCGATCTACATACTCGAATAATGGATACTTTATTCGCCATCAATGATTGTTTTGGTAAAGCCATACTCAGTGTATTCATTAGATGAACGGTAAAAAAGTAAGAGCGAGGGGAGGATGACTTATTGAGGCATGCAGGCTGTAGTGCGCGTCAACTCTATCTGAATTGCGCGATCACATTTGAAAAAATATATCTTTTCAAGTTCTATTTAGTCCATATGTGTCAAACTCAAGGGCCGCGGGCCACATCCGGCCCGGCGTGTAATTATATCCGGCCCGCGAGATCATTTTATATACTGTATTATTGTTATTAATGGCCCGGGTATATGAAGCGCTGGTAACACAATAAACTACAGATCCCATAATGCAGCGCTTCAGCTGCCTTGCCGAACACTTACCGCGTTAATCAAGTCTAGCTTATGATGCTGCAAGTTATTGCGAAGCTAGCCCACACGATGCTGAAGAGAAAAGTTGATTCTGAAAATAGAGCCTTTAAAAACCGATGGGAGGCTGAGTATATGTTTACTGACATTGTCGGTAAACCCGTGTGTCTCATTTGTGGAGCTAATGTGGCTGTAATTACAGAATTTAATCTAAGACGGCACTATGAGACAAAACATCAGGGTAACCTGAAAGACCTGAATGCAATGCAGAAGATACAGAAAGCAGAAGAATTAAATAAGAATCTGACACTTCAGCGGACGTTTTTACCCGTGCACAATCACAAAGTGATTTCAAGTGAAGCTGCTTTTATGGGAGACACAAATGCACCAGTGCAACTTGCCCCACTTTCCCT
>JANRMT010062835.1:51215368-51252901 GCA_026402145.1 Polypterus bichir lapradei | reverse complement strand
TGGGACTGAATGGTCTCCTCTCATGTGTCAAATTTCCTAGTTCCTATGAATACATACACCTCTCAGCTTGTCCCCAGCCATGGTTTTCAACTTTTATTGGATTATGACAATACTATATTTTTCCATTGCTTTTAGAGCCATTAATTGTGTATATTTCTTGAGTATTCTTTGGATTTTCCTGATGTGTTATGTCTTGTTAGTTTATTTTAATTTAAATTTTTCTTTTCTCTTCTGTAATAAATTGTTCATTGTTTTATATGTTTAACAGTGCCTGTTTAATGACATAATTTTTGATACTAAACTTTTTCAGTGACTCACCTCCAAGTTATATGCATGAACCCTTACTCTTACTGAGGATCTGCCAGTGTTTGCCTCACCTTACTATAGGAAATACTTCAGCTATTTTTTTCTAGTCTTGTAGTTTCTTCAGCACATTCATTTTCATAGGCACAGTCATGACATATAGGCATGGTATTTGTATGCTGTCACCTAAAAACCAGAACAATTACTTGGCTGCCTGTTGCCATTAATTTAGTGCAGTGTGCCTGTGCCTCCCCTAAGGAATCCCTGCTGTTTTCTATATGGCAGGTGTAAAATGATCGGGCTTCCTGTGAGACTACCAATGGTCTCTTCACTCTGTAGTTGCTCCTAAATGAATAACTATGGGGCACTGAATGTACGCAAAAGGATCACCCTCTACTTTTGATGGCATATAGTAGACAGATGCCTGTGGACCTATGTATTGGCACACACCATATAAAAATTAAAATCCTACTGAATTTGCTTTAAAATGATCCAGTTCTTTGCCATAAACTAGAGAGATATAGTGCATTATTTTCAAAATGTATCAGGGTTTTGTTTTTTTTTTTTCCTCAGAGTTCTGACAGAAAGATACTTACTTTAAGGTTAATTGGCAATTCTAAATTTGTCCCGTGTGTGTGAAATGAATTAAATCAAGTTGGAGAATACAATGTTATGTAGGTTGCTAACTGTACCTTTTTAACCCAATATTGTTTTACTTGAGTATGTAGTTTCCCTTCACTTATACAACATCCAGTGCCAAATCAAAACTTAAAAATTAAAAAAGTCCATCTATTAATTCATTTTCTTGTCCAATAAATCCAATCATGGAAGCTTAAAATTTATACAAAAAAGTCTCATTTGTATTTTACACAGTACTTCTTGTCACCAGTTATTCTTTTGAGTTATTATATTTATTCTATATCAAGCACTAACGGCTAGAGTTTTATATATGACTGTAAATCCTCTTTTGATGGAGTGGCTTAAAAATGAGTACTACTATAAATTTCTTGTAAAGTAACTGTTTTTGCAAACCATGTGAATAGAGTAATGCATTGAATTTCTGTGAGAATAGGAGTACAATAAAGCGTGTTCTATGGACAATAACAGAATAGAATGAAGAGAAATAAATAAATAAACAAATGAAATACAGAATAAATACTTAATAATTGTAATTAAGAAGATATTAACTGATGAGTGCAGACTAATATGCTAAGAAAAGCAGGCATATACTCTGCGGTATTTGTGACCAGTGTTTTGTAGAGTGTAATAAGAGAACAATAAGGGCTTGTTGACAATCCTGAAACTGACAGGGAGCCAATGTTTCAAAGCAGACTAAGAGGTTATGGACTTGTGTTCATTTCAAAGTGTGAAAGTATGACATATGGAAATCAGTGGAAGAGCAGAAAGCAGCGTAGTTGCCTTACACCATTTGGTTCACTGCAGAGCTGCCGTATTTTAACTCAGGTTTCCTTAGGTAATTCCACATTTCTGCTGCTCTTCACTATTAGCTTGATTACCCAGTTGTGAACATGACATGTTTGAATGTGCACAGGACAGGTTTCTTGCCTACCATTTTTTGCATCTACATAAACTTCAAATCTCTTCACCCACAACTTGCAATATTAAAAAAGAAAGATGGTTATTTTTAAAATCATGTTTTTGTCTATTTTTAAAATCATACCTTTTGATATTTACATTGTGAGCAGAGTTAATGATGTTTTATAAATTATATCATTATTTACTTACAACTAATGAGAAACAACCTAAAAACATCTTGCAACAAACATTACAATGTAACACTTACTGCTTATGATGATGAATGATGAACACACTATACAGAAGACATTAATCTGTTTTACCTTTAGATTGAAAGTAACTGTATCAAGTCTTGAAAATGGAATCTGTTATTTGGCAACTGCTTCATTCCTTTTATTTCCCATGTGTGTACCTGCATTCATAAAAAACCTTTAGTTTAACATATTTGTTGGATTTTCATTATTGCTCAGTGGAAAAGAACACTAAGATATAAAGATAAATGCAATTGTTTTAAAACATAGATTTTGTTACTGTGAATGGAGGTGACAAGGGTTTTAATTACATTTCACTTATTTTTTATATTTAAAAAAATGTCATAAAAAGATTTATTTCATGAGCTGATGTTGTGTCTATGTATTAGGAGTAAACCAGAACCAAAGTTGCAAGTAGCTATGGTGAAGTGCCATGAAAGTTAAAAACATAAGAAAAATGAAAGAATTTAATCTCTAAATGATACAACTCAATTTACACCAAGTTGATAAAAATTATCCTTTTTGTTCCTACCCAATGCAATGGAGAATACTAGCAATATAAGGTTTTACCAAATTATTCCATTTACTTTGAAACATTCCATTTTCAAAAATAAGTGAAAATGTAATTTTTCAGAAAAAAAGATTGTACTTTTTTATAACATGCATAAGTAATGAATACAGATAGTAAATTAAATAAAATTTTATTTTCAAAAAGTAAAAGACAAACATGAGCCACAAAACAATCAGGACAAAGTTTTTCGGATTCTGCTTAGGACATAAATTTGCATCAGTACCTAACTGCTAAACAGAGACACTGCTCTTAACTTTCTAGCACAGTACAGACAAATTTAATGCGCTTTGCAGAGATCTCTTTTCATCTGGACATTAAAGAGTCTTTTTCTGTTGATCAGTATTAAAGTTAAATTAAATTTACTGTGATTCAACTCCCAGGGGATTAATACTTTTCCTATAGACACTGTACCTGTTTATCTTCTTTGTCCAGATTTATTGAGAAGAAGGATAGGGTAAACTGCAAAAAGCAACATCTCAATAGCAGCTAGCATATACTCAGAAACCATTTTATACCAACTTATTAGTGGAATAATCCGCCTTTACCCCAGAAGAAGTTACATTAGTGAAGGCATGGAATAAATAATGTCTTGAAAGGGCTTTTCATAGTGTTACAATCTGGGTTATGTGTTAGACACATAACAGTTATAACCAGGCCTTTTCAAAAGCATATTTTATTCCAAACTGGCAGGAACAATTTTGGAGTCTTTAAATAGTGCTTAAAGGTACACCACATGAGAAACTAAAGACATTTTTCAGGAACAAGTCAACCCTGTTTTTGTCTTATCACAGTCAGTAAAATTCAAAGACATCTTCTTCAAAACTGTTCTCCTGCAGGCTGCAGACAGGTAGGGGCATTCTGTTCCAAAGGAATCTGAAAGACAGAAGCACCCCAGTCACTGAAAGACCTGTCGTGTTACAGAAATAGGCACTTATAAAGATTTTTATACCTGTGCAGTATGAGACTTGCTTGTGTTGCATTTGCTTATCTGGCATTTCTCTTATATATGCATGTAAGAAAGGGTATTTTCTTTGTAATCAATGCATACTTAAAAGCAGAAGTGCAATTTGTGTTGCCACCTGTGTCACAGTAGTTACTGAAAATTAGGTGGAGGTGGTTTTAGATTACCTCACATTCTACAAAAACTTGAATGGATTGAGATCCTACTAGAAAATGATAACATGATAGAAGGAATGAAGGACTGCTTGAGGAATGCTTTGAAAAATTGGAATATAATACTGAGATTAAAATAAATTGCTGGGTTGGGTTTGGTTGGGAGCATGCATCGCGATACCCACCACACGATGTACTACACAGATTGAGATCCGAGTGCAGCTGTGCAATGGGTAACACCTTAGCACCACACTGAATATTGTGAGGTTTTTCACAGTGGCTGGAGTGGCAATCCTGCCACCAACTCCCGGGATTTGCCTGCAAGTTGGAGGACCTGCTTGCAGGGCTGGATGCAAATTTACAAAAAATTGTGACATGAAATTGAAGGGGGAACTGTCAGTTCATTGGCCTGCATGATATGTTAACATCTTGTTTC
Organism: Polypterus bichir lapradei; assembly: GCA_026402145.1. NCBI lineage: Eukaryota > Metazoa > Chordata > Cladistia > Polypteriformes > Polypteridae > Polypterus > Polypterus bichir. The sequence goes on along the minus strand of JANRMT010062835.1, from coordinate 51,248,691 downwards.
AAACAACTTCATCATATGATGGATTCAACAGATCTAAGAATGTTAGCCCCAGAAAATGATTGTGAATCACCTTAAAGTAAAATTAAAAAATCAGAAGACACAGCACAAGGAAAAAATAAATCTTTGCTTTCTTGGTATACTAGAAGGCACAGAGAAGGCATTCAGTAACTCCGCTAAATTTATTTTGGATTTTTTAATTTAAATCTTTGATAATACTTTTAATGAGAGTAAACAAACTGAGCAAACTTCCAGTTGCTCAGGAAGCTGGTACTACAGACTTTTATTGTCAAATTCAATAAACTAAAGGAAAGGGGAGAGGTATTATTCCATGTAAAAGTGAAGGGAGAAATCCTTTTTGAGAACCAACAAATTTAGATCTATGAAGTGTTTTCTGTTCCAACTGGTAAAAATTAAGGCTCTTAAAACCAGAATAAACAGAAGCTGAACAGAGAATGTATTCAATACATCTGCTTTATCCTACTAGAATGCTCACCACACATACTCATTAAGAACCTGAAAACAAACTTTGCACAACCCTTAATTGCTATCTTCAAACCTGAATAGAATTAGACACTGATTATGTCCTTAAATAATATATTCTTATAAATTTCTAACATTAATTTAATAATGAGTACTTAATTTAATTTGTAATAGAATATAATGTAAATGAGGCAAGGCTTCTTGGGTATAAAAAAAATCCATCCATCCCACTATATCCTAACACAGGGTCACAGGGGTCTGCTGGAGCGAATCCCAGCACACTCAGGGTGCAGTTTAGGAACAAATGCCGGGCATGGTGCCAGCCCACCGCAGGACACACACATCCACAGCACAATTTAGGATCGCCAATGCACCTAACCTGCATGTCTTTGAACTGTGGGAGGAATCCAGAGAACCCGGAGGAAACCCACACAGACACGGGGAGAACATTCTAACTCCATGCAGGGAGGACGTGGGAAGCGAACCAGGGTCTCCTAACTGCGAGGCAGCAGCGCTACCACTGTTAACCATGCCGTATAAGAAAAATTTTAATGCTGAACTTATGCTCCCTTCATTACTACTAATATGTATCAATACTTCTAATGTACCGTACTTTTTAGTATTCTTATGTTACATATACCACTCCTAATCTATTGCTCTTGATATGTTATGCTTTTTAATTTGTTCTTATTTTTGCCCCTTTCATTATGTTTATTCCTTTTTAACTTTTTTTAATATTTTCTTCTTTGTTTTCTCTCTTCCTTTATTACTTTATTTTCTTCTTTCCAACCATTCATGTGATTTATCATCGTTAATTTCTGTGGTGTCCTTATTTTTTATTAGCACAGCTACTGTGATAAATGCTGTTACTAAATGTAATATTAATTTTGATATTATCATTATATTATTACTCAGTACTGATATTAACATATGTATTATTTGCACTGTTACCAGGAAGTTACATTTTGCTGTGTATTTACTGTTTTATTAAATGTGCAACCACCAATATGATCTAACTTTTCCTAAGTATTTACAGCCCTTGCTGTTTAGACAACCATGTATTTTCTGTGTGCAGTGCTACCTGGCATATAAGAAGACTTGGAATCTGAAGGATTTGACCTTTTGTCTCATTTAGAGAGGCAGGACTGGTGTGGGTGGGATGTGGAAGAGTGAGGGGAGAGAGCAGCTGATATTGCCCTTATTATGCAGCTGGAAGAAGAATAAAAGTAATGGTGAGTAATGGCATTCTCAGTTAAAAAATCTTGTTGGATTTTTTTTTCCCAGATAAAAAAAATAAACCCTAGGAAGCAAAAACCACATTTTTTGCAATGAACCAAGATTGATTGTTCATTAAAACTAGTAAGTTGGAATGTTAAAGGTCTGAATCATGAACTTAAAAGAAAACAGTGCTCTCACATCTAAGGTCAATGAGTCCAGATGTAGGATTTCTTCAAGAGACAAATCTAACTACTAGGTACCAGTTTTGATTAAACTAGATTCCAATTTTACAAGGGAAATTTAATCTACCTGCAGTTTGATTTAGCTGCAGTTCCTAATTTAAGTTTGCACAAAATCATAATAGCAGAGGACTTTGATTGCATGCAAAACCCCATTTTAGCTTGGTCAACAACAGTGGCCACTGCATTATCTAAAACTGCTGCAATAATCTTAAACTTTGTGAAGGACCATATCTTCTTAGACTTACTGAGATTCCTCTGTTCTTATTTGAGAGAATTTTCATTCTTTTTCTATAGCATATTATAATTATTCACAAATCGATCATTTCCTTTCTTGCAACAACATTTACATTTCTTTAATCTGGTAAATAGATTCAATAACGGATGGATGGATGGATGGTGACTTCTGATCGTGATCCCTCAAGTTTGAACTGAAAACACCAAACACTACTGATGCAACAAATACTTGGCCACTTTAATTTTAGGAGATGACAGTTTCATTAAATTTTTCAAGATTGATTTTTTAGAGAGACTATTACAAATCCAGATATATCAGGAGAAACACTTTGGGAGACTGTAAAAACATAGCTAAAAATAATTCAGAAAGCAATTCCTATATTGATATCACAAGACCAAATGGGATTCATTAAAGGCGGGCAACAACAACAACAACATTTATTTATATAGCACATTTTCATACAAATAATGTAACTCAAAGTGCTTTACATGATGAAGAAAGATAAAAAAGACAAAATAAATAAGGATTAAATTAAGACAAAACTCATTAACATAGAATAAAAGTAAGGTCCGATGGCCAGGGAGGACAGAAAAAAAAAAAAAAAAAAAACTCCAGACGGCTGGAGAAAAAATAAAATCTGCAGGGGTTCCAGACCATGAGACCGCCCAGCCCCCTCTGGGCAACTATCATCAAATGTCTGACCCTTGTTGAATGCACTGTTCACTCCCTCAGCAACTGAATTCTCAAAAGGTTTAGTGTCTCTAGGTGTAGTAAAGGCTTTCAATAGAGTAGATTTTGATAGGTCCTTACCGTTTTGCACAAATCTGGGTTTTGGCCAGATATTATAGTCAGGACAGAATTACTTTACTTCTAACTAAAAGCTTCTCTGTGAGTAAACAATATTAATTCAAGCTATTTCAGATTAGAACATGGAATTGCAATTGAACCTCTGGTCATTTGTCTACAGCAAAACTCAGATATAAAGGGAAATATAAGAGAAGGAATAATACGAAAATTTGACTAACACCTCTTGTTTTCAGATAAAATCAGAAAACAATCTGACCAAATATCTGTTATATTTCTCAGCAGCTCAGTAGGAATCCTCTGGAATTCAGGTATGGTAGAGCTGGGTTTCTGTATCTCATTTAAGTCTGTTCTTTTAGCTGAGCATAGGCCTGTTGTGACACTGAAGGCTTGGCAAAATAGGCTAATTCCCACTTTATCCTACACCTTCTCTATAAACTCTTTATTCCCCTTTTTATCTATGCATTCATTCATTTTCTAAATCTGCTTTTTCCAAAACAGGACTCCTATTAGTCTCAAACATACTGCAGCAGCACAGGGCACACCTTTTATTTCAATGAATTTTTGTTTCAGATTTGTTGTATACATTACATATTATATTTTAGATCAGTTTAGCTTGCAATACTTCCTTTTAATTAGGGCACTTTTTAGGGCACAATCATCTTTCCATCTCACTCTTACTCTATTTCTCTCTCTATGGTTACTTGCCTTATCCTACAGTTCTTTCTCAGCAGCTTCTTTACCACTTCTGGTCTGTGGTACTCCTATTCTCAAGAATTAATAGACTGTTTGTTTATTTGCCCCCTATGTTATCCTTGGGCACTAGTAAGAAGAATATGCATGTATTATGATGCAGGTCCATTGCATATTACTGGCTGACATCATCATAATCATCATTATTCTCTAAATAAGTAACAGAACAAAAGGCCTAACATCTGATTTCCATTGTTAAACCTGCTATCTGTTAGTTGAACTCAATTACAATTAGATTTTTGAAAAACTCAGTCTGCAATAGTTGCACAATTGATTTCCATGATATTACAGTTTTTCTCAAATGCTAAAACACAAAAGCCAATCCTCTAAACCAAATGACCAGTTGTCTAAACACATTTACTAAATCTAGCCATCATTTTCCAATATCATAAACACATTTCACATGAAGACACAATTCACAAAACACAATCCTCCGTTCTCATAAATCTAAACACATTTTTCCTTGCTAAAACACAAGTTGCAAAAGACCTCTGCTCATATTCTCAAATGAAAGCTCATGTGATGCAAAATGCTTGCCACAGTCAACAATATTTGAACACAATGAACACACCGGGCGTCAATCATTACACACGACTAAAAATTGAAGACACTTGTTGCTAATGCTGTGACCACATGTTTAAAAGCAAGTTCAGAGTGCACAGTTTGCTGAGGATTCCAAACAAACACAATGGATGAAGGCAGAGTCAGGGGAAGAGGAATTCGAGTCAGAGGAGGGAGAAGAGCTGGCCATGGAAAAAGAGGAGCAGGCCAACGAGGAAGAGGAGTTCAAATCAGAGGAGGAAGAGGAGCAGGCCAATGAGGAAGAGGAGGAGGCCAACAAGGGAGAGGAGAAGGTCCAGGAGGGAGAGCAAGGCAACCTCGCACCATCATTACGGACGAGATGCAAGCAACAGTCATTGACCATGTCATTGTCCATGGCATGACAATGGCTGAAGCAGGACTAAGAGTCCGTCCAAACCTGAGTAGGTTCACCGTGGCCACCATTATCAGGGCATTCAGACAACACAACAGGTATTGTACTCTATTGCTTTCTTTGTCACAATACAGTTTTACAAGCCTGTGAAAGTAGTCTATTGGTTTCAAATCAGTTGTTATTGTAAAACATGTCAATTGACAACACATGTTGCTTTCTTTAGAGTTGCAAGAATACCACATAGAAGTGGGAGGGTTGCCATATTTACAGCGGCACAAGAAACCCTCATTGTGGATATGGTTCGTGAGAACAACCTCATCAGACTCCAGGAGATCAGAGACAAAGTCATTACCGATAATGTCAACTTTGAGAGCATTGATGATGTCAGCTTGGCCACAATAGACCGAGTTCTCCGGCGCCAAAAGATGCGGATGAAACAGGTCTGAGCGCAACTCTGCGCGACACAAAGACCTACGTTACGAGTATGTGCAAGTAAGTATACATCCATGTTCACAGTACAGTTAGTGGACATACTGTGTTGCTCAGTGGCCTACATTACTTCTGGACAATACTGTGCTACCTGATTGACTGTTGTTCTGAACACCTGTGCACTTTCACATTTTCACAGAGGATATTATAGTTGGACGCGATGGCTAGACCTCATGAGTACCTCTTCCTGGATGAGGCTGGCTTCAACCTGCAGAAACGAAGGAAAAGAAGCCGTAACATCATTGGCCAAAGAGCCATCACTGAGGTTCCAGGCCAACGGGGGGGTAATATTACTCCTTGTGCGGCCATAGGATCGGAGGGGCTTGTCCACCGGCATGCTGTCCTTGGGTCTTACAACACCCAATGTCTCCTCACCTTCCTAGAGGAGCTAAAAGACATCCTCCTGGACCGCCAACAACACCATCCTGGGCCCGCACATCACATTTATGTGATCATTTGGGACAATGTCCGCTTCCACAGAACAAACCAAATCAGAGAGTGGTTCACCACCAACAGTAACCACTTTTTAAACGTCTGTCTGCCACCCTACTCCCCTTTCCTGAACCCTATAGAGGAGTTCTTCTCATCGTGGAGATGGAAGGTTTATGACAGACAACCATACACTAGAGAGAACCTCCTAAGAGCAATGGAGCTGGCCTGTGTTGACATCCCAGTGGAGGCCTTCCAAGGATGGATTCGCCATTCCAGGGCGTTTTTCCCGCGGTGCCTGGCAAGAGACAATATAGCCTGCGATGTGGATGAGGTGATGTGGCCCGATGCAGCTCAGCGACATGATGCCGCACAGTGATTTTGGTGTGTGTGTGGTGTGAATAAAGTAAATAAAAAAACTTCACACCCTGATCATGTTTTCAAGAGTACTGTTGTGTGCAATAGATTGTACATGCAGAATTTTCTATAGATTTATACTCTTCATATGATACTCACAAATCTAAATGCCTAATCCTCTGCAGAGATCTAAGAAGATCTGTTACTGTAAAGTTTCTAAAAATATGCATTGGCAGTTATGAAACAAAGAACCTTCTCACAAATTGAGCATTGTGTTTTCAATTGTTTTGCTGTAGTGTGTAATGATGTGTATAGTGTTTACATTTTTGAAAGCTTCAAGCTGCTCTTTTGGTGTAAAAGTTTGAGTTTTGAAGTGAGAAGGTGTGGTTGTGTTTATGTAGCTTTAGAAAAGGGTGTTGTGTTTAGACATTGGGGAACATGGAGGAAACGTTTGTGAAATGTGTTTTAGCATTTGAGAAAAACTGTAATAGATCATTATTAAATGTCATTTTTCCTGATTCCTTCAAAATAACCATTGTTTGGTATCTATTAAAGAAATCAGATTCAGATCCCAATGTTTTTAAGAATAACAGGCAATTTTTCAAACTACCTTTTCTTTTTAAATTTTGTAACCGTACAACTTGAAGCTTATCTTAAAAAAACAGTGTTTATGAGAAATGTCAGTCTGACTTTTTTCTTGCTCACAGTACAGAAACTGCATTACCGCTCTTTGTAAATAATTTTCTAATCTTCTCCAGTGCTGGGTCTGTCACCAGTAATATGCTTTTAGAATTAAATTCTGCTTTTCATACTACTGATCATGGCAGTTTGCTATACAGGTCTGGATATTTAGTTTTCCATTCAGGAACTCTTCTTATTTGGTTTACTTTATATTTATCAAGTCATTTTTAATATGTGCAGAGGTCTGAAGACAGTACACCATCATTCCTGTCAAATCATCAGTTAACTGCTTTATTGATATAAGATATCACAGAAATAATAATTACTTGGGATAAATGCAGATGAAAACACATTTCTTTAGTTAATGGTAACTGTGAACAATCAACCAACACTGAACAACGTGAATTTTATTTTAACTAAAACTATCCAAAATGTATGTTCATTATCTTTGAAAAAGATTTAATAATCAGCCTTACATTTAAGTGCTTTGTAAAATGTGATTTCTCCAGCTTAGAAATTTTTAAAAACCACCTTTTCACATGATACTGTAAACAGTTTAGCCCTACTTATGTTACAAAACTTATACATATTTTATGTATACGGATTTTATATATACCATCTGAAAATGTACATATTCTAAAATTTAGAGGAAATAAAGCCAGTATTTAAGAAACACCCTTTATTTTGATGGTGTCAAAAACTCTAGAATGATCTTTTTAGAGCCGCTGAAAATGTTATTTCTTATTGCTCCCTTATAATGCTTTTTAATACAAAATAGTAATTGTTTTTGTTTTACTATTTAAGTCTTTTCAATTGTTTTCCCATCTTGGTGTTTGAGATGGCATTTGTTCTATTTTGGATTGGGTATGTTGTTTTGTAGAATGGGCTTTTCCTACGGCATCTTAATTTAAAATGGAATTGGTTTTGTTTGACTGTAAAGTACACCTTTTCGGAATGCAGCTGTCCTTGTAGACTATGAATGTGGACTTTAAAGCACCTATTCTGTATACACACACATATATACAGTATAATTGTACTTCAGTGTGCTTGGAACGCGGTACCGGGAATAAGGTCACAGGCAGTGACAAGGGTAGCATGATCACTAACAGCCTCTCTCCTTTCATCTGTAACCCAGGTGATGAAGTACACTGACGTCATTTTCAATTTGGGGCCCAATGAACCTGCTTCTTCCACCTAGCGGACTACTTTAACAACACTATGAGCTTTCACATACAGTACGAACCATATACTGTATGAACCAGAGGAAGACAAGCATGGAGCTCCATGAAAAAGAAGATCTTTTAAGAAGATCAATAGTGTATTTTAAGCCCCAAAATGGAAGTGCTTCTGGGGGATTGGCAGCAATCATATCCTTTGTCAGAAAAGAGCCAGGGAGCTCCCAGTATCATCCTATTTAAAAAGAACTCTACTTAGCAGGTTGATTGTTTCTGCAGTCTTGGATCCCAGTCAGCCAAATGCCTGGACATCTTAACATCAATACTGTCAAGCACTGAAACTGTGTTAAACAATATTTCCTTACTGCCACTCAATGACATGGGGGAGCCTAAGAATGCTTCCTATCGCTACCTAGTCTCTAGACTTTCATTGGTGCCCAAGGAGTATTCACAGTATTGGGTCATAATGTCTCATATTGACAAGGAGATATTCTCATTGCCAGTGAGTCTTCTATGCGGCCTAAACAATGTGGGTATCTTAGTCCCAACTCTTTTTCTGCACTATAGCAACTTCGTAATTGTTCCTGCTGGGACTCCTTATACTATACAATAAATATTTATATATGTGTATTTTGTATATGTTTCACAGCATGCTAGTTTAATTTTTAAAACCTTGTTTTGTGTTTATGTTACATTTCTTCTTACAATGCTTTATTTAACATTATAAGGCTTATAAGAATAAGTGCAATTAAAAACAAAAAATAAAACTAAAATATTATTATTATTATTATTATTGTAGTTGTTACTGATGCATGATTTGTCTGTTAATAGTTAAATGGAGCTGGTCATGGATGGACACCCTTCCATTGCACCTTATACCCCAATGTATAGTCCAGCTAAATGCTTACTTCTAAAACTGTAAAGAGTCTTTTACAATTATCTAGATAATAACAATTTGATAAGGTGTATAAAATATTCAGCTTTCTAAATGAACTGTTATTTGCTTTTATTGCATCTTAATTACTTGAAGATGCACTAAATGAGAACCAAATAAGGTTATCAGCTTTAGCCAGAGAGCAGCTTGGCTCCCAGCAGTAGTGGGCTGCAAATATTGTAAAAACATTCATTTCACACAGATGGCAAAAATGGCAAGCTCAAATACAGATTGGCAGTCCAAGGAGGTGAGACTGGGAAGGGCATGTTAACAGTTGCAACTCACAGTGAAGGAGGAATGGGATAGGGAAAGAAAACAAAATATTCTGGCACTCAGAAAGCCAGTTGGTCTGAGGCAATTTCTTATTCACAGTTGATAAACAGAAGAAATATCTGGGCCAACTGTCTGTTGAAAGTCAATGGTGTTAATCTTATTCTTGCGCTGGTCATAAAACGAGACACTTCCAGCCAGGTCTTGGATCAGTGCCTTCCAGCTTACAATGCTGTGATTCTTATGGTACTTGAACCAGCCCCTATCATGTCACTTTTCGACGTATCCTTAAATATAGTTCTCAGACTTTGCTTTTCATTGCATTTCTTTTGCACATTTGGAATGTATGCATTGCATATCAGTTTCTCTCACTTGTTTGTGACATAGGTTTCCCTTTTCTTGCTGAACAAGGGGCTGTTTTAAGTCTTCTTGTCAAATGGGCTCACTTTGGAACAATTTTGACTTTTAATGTTGATTTTTCAGTTATACTTGCTTTCTCCCATGCCTTTTTTAATTACATTTTATTTTGGAGCATGGCAAAGTTGATCAAACATATTTTCTTTTTAAACTATATGGAAGAATAGTGAATTGGTCAAAATATGGAAAGTTTAATACTAAAACAACAATTTCAAACAAAAAACAGAAGCCTAAGTCAGTCAAAAGCAAATTGTGACACCCGTGTGGTGGCAAGGTTGGCACCAGACTTCATGGTGAGCGCCTTGTAGTTTGGGACCAACCGGAATCAGAATGGCAGACATGGAGACACAGACACGTAATGGTGGTATTTACAAAAACAATAGTGGTTTTTAGTTACAGGTGCACAAAAACACAAAAAATATTGTCCCAATCAAAAATTGTGAATGATATTTGAAGTGAATCCCAGTCCCAAAAATGAAAATAATCAAAGACAAAGTATTGTATATACACAAAAACATTAGTCTTCCAAAAAAAAGAAAATTTGTTCAGGAAGAAACTAGACAAAACATAGTACAATGAATCCACAAAAATATTAGATAGATAGATGCTTTATTAATCCCAAGGGAAAATTCACATTATACTTATATAAATTAAGAAAATATTTACAAATGAGGCACAAGCTGCTATGTTTAGTAGCCAATGTCCTCTCCAGAAATTAAGGGATTTTTCTTGGGACTTTCTAATGGAGTCCCTTCTTCAGAACAAGTGCATGCATAAACGAACTAAAGCACTCCGCACTTGTTATTTTGATCACGGCAGGGGTAATGGAGATGCTCACCTTTTTGATTGGCAGACAGGCAGTGTCCACCAAGCCTGAATTGGATGTGCTCCCAGCCTGCCGACAATGCTGCACTATGCATACCTGCCAAACTCAAAGTTAAAAACTCACAACTCCACACTTTGACAGTTTAAACTGGTAAGTGCTTCAACTTTTTTTTCCCTATATGTAAGTCATCTTTACAATACTCTTAGACCTGGAAGGCAGATTACCACACACCCTCCCCCTTAATAGACCAGTAAATTAGGAAAGGATAAATAATCCACTACAAGTTTCTTTTTTCCTGACAAACAGTTGACCTTGAATCAATAATGGTGGAGCGCCAAATACCAGCAAGCCACCTGAGCATTGGAATGCCTCTTTCTTTGCATCCACTGCAAAGCTCAGTGGTCACTCTCCACTGCAAACTCAATAGACAAATGGTAGTACAGTGGTACCTTGAGATACGAGTTTAATTCATTCCGTGACCGAGCTCGTAAGTCAAAATGCTCGTATCTCAAATCAGTTTTCCCCATTGATATTAATTGAAATGAGATTAATTTGTGCCAGCCCCCAAAAAAACACCTCAATTTTTAGTTAAACGTTTCCAACATAAGAAAAATGTATTTATAATGAGCAAATATTGTATACAAACAAAATAAAACCTAATACATAAAAGAGAATCTAAAGAAATAAACAGATGTTGGCGGAGCCGATTAGCGTATTGTAATGTTTTTTTCTTTCACTTCACTTTTGCTTAACTTAATTTTCTTCTTCACTAGTTTTTTTTCTTTTTTGCCACACTTTCATCACTTTCATTCGCAGGGCATTTCAATAGAAACCTGTCCAAGGAGCTTTGTTTCTTCCTCCCCTTTAGAATGTTTCTGAATTGAGTTAGGCAAGTGTCATTAAATAGCGCTGCTGTACGACCAGTTGCAACTTTTTCAGGGTGTTTCTTTTCACTAAAGTCCGAAACTTTTTTCTACATTGCCAAAACTTCCTTTATCTCACTTGAAGAGATAACCTTCTCCGCCTCTGGCTCCTCTGCGATACTGATCTTCTGCAGAACCTCCGTATGTTGCTGCGTCTGTAGTTCTGTCAACTCCTCTGTCATCAGTTCCTCTGAATGTGCGGCGACAAGCTCTTTGATGGCTCATATTTCGAATTTTGGCTCGTAACTCAAAACAAAAAATCGACCTAGTGACAGCTTGTATCTCAAAAATCTCGTATGTTGGGGCACTCGTATCTCAAGGTACCACTGTACTTCAAACTATCCATTACCCATTTAATTGCCAACCCTTACTTCTCCAATGTTGCATACTTTTTCTCACTACCAAACCATCTTCTACTAATAAACAAAATTGTTCTTTTCTTTTCCCCTTGCAAGGCTGCACACAAATATTCCCATGAGGTATCTACCTGTGAAAGAAAAGGTTTGTTAAAATCAAGACAGTGAAGCATCACATCTTTACAGAAAATTGCCTTCAATGTATTAAAAGCTTTGTCACAATTGTCTGTCCATTTGATGTTCCGGGGTGCTGCTACTTTGAGCAGTTCAGTGAGGGGTGCTGCAATATCTGAAAAGATGGGGATGAACCTACAGTACCACCCCACCAAACCAAGAAATGACCCTACCTGTTTCTTGGTCTGAGTAATCAAATGATCCTTGATCGCTGCCATTTTGTCTACTTGGGGACAGATGAGACTGCCCCCAATGGTGTACCTAATGTATTGCACTTCTGTCTTGGCAATTACATTTTTTCTGGGTTCACCACTAAGCCTGCACATTTCAGTTGATCAAATATATCTACTAAGTGTTGCAAGTGCTCCTTCCAGGTTTTGCTGTATTTCACCACATCCTCTGTGTATGTTCTGGAATAATTTTCTGCTTCTTACAGCACTTTGTCCTTGAGGCGCTGGAAGTTGGCTGCTGCACCATGCAGCCCAAACGGTATTACCGTAAATTAAAACAGTCCTCCATGTGCTCTGAAAGCAGTGAGTGGTTTTGCTTCCTCAGTGAATGGAACCTGCCAATAACCTTTGCACAGATCAATAAATGTTAAATATTTTGCAGGACCCAGATGCTTCAATAGCTCTTCCACACCAGGCATGGGGGTATGTATTAAACGCTGATATGGTATTAAACTTACTATAAATCCATGCAGAAGCACATCTGTCCCTTCATCTTAGGCACAAGGACTATAGGGCTACACCATTCACTCAAAAATGGTTCAATGATCCCTAGTTGCTTCATCTATTTCACCTCCTCACATAACACCTTCTGGAGATGTGCAGGGATTCTGCAGTATGCTGTTTGAGCAGGACCTGAGGAGGTCTTCAGACGATGCTCCTTGACCCAGATCTGAAGCTTGTAATCGAAAATCTGTAAAAGTTGCTCCAACACAATAAAGTAAATCATTTCCTCTACCAAATGCTTATTTGGCTGTCACTTTGTGCACAATTCATTTAATAGTGTCAGAAGTTCTTTTTGGAACTGACCTTCTTCCCATTCGACAGAGCAGAATCTTACTTTTAACAAATCATATTGTTTATGGATGTGCTGAGAGAGGACATACAGATGACGGGTGTAACAGAGCAAGATGCAGAGGACAGGAAGATATCGAAAAAGATGATCTGCTGTGGCAATCCCTAACAGGAGCAGCTGAAAGAAGAAGATTATTGTAGGGAATCATCAACTGGCTTGGCCAAAAATGCTGCTCTGGCTTCCCTTGTCAGTAACAGAACCAGATGGATTGCTTAGTGTTACCATGGCTAGTTACACAATGTAGCCATCCACTCAAAAGCAGACAGGTAATGTTCGATATTCTCTGCCTCCTGGAATGGCACCAAGCGTGTATAATCCCATGTCCTTACAGGTAAGCTTCTACTTCTTGCTGCAGGTTTGTCTGGACTTGAGGACCAGGACTATTGCACTAAGTTCACCTGTACCACCTGGACATCACCAGAGATGTTGGAATCCTCGATTACATGGGTTGCTCCTGAGTCCACGCTCTGTGAACGACTTGTACCTTCTTAGAAGCTGTACTACCAAAAAACCGTCTACCAAAACACCTGATCGATCCTACCACTACCACTAAAATTGAATTGAATTATTGTGAATTTTTGCTTTGACTTTCAAATTCTGGATTATGGATTTGACTTGTTAGCCCTGTGTTGCCTTTTTAGGGAAACCCTTTTTTAAGCCTTCTTACATTTTTGTTTAATTTTAGCATCTTTTATTCATCTTTTGCTTATTTACAGACATCCCAGGAGTCTCCTAGAAATCAGCATCTTGTCCTAGACTCCTGCAAGCTGATCCCGTTCTCCCGAAAATACATCTTCCTCCAAATTATTTAGGCAATACAATATTAGTATTATAATGTCAGATTTAATCCTTAACTGTATTATGAATAAAAACTAAAGTACAAATTTTGTGAAATGCACGACTGTTTTCTAAACAACACAGCAACAGGAAATCTGAAAGAAAAAGTGACCAGAGTAGAGGTGCAGTTTAAATCTTTTATTGTAGAGCACAGCCTGCCCTATCATATAAAGATAGAACTCAGTGGTCAGGTTGCCCATGAAACTTTGTGACTTTCCTGTCTTGTAAAAATCAACAAATTAATTGACACACGCTGCTATGGTTTTGATGTATCACAGGAATTTGTATGAGAAAAGTAATGTTGTTTTAATATATTAGTGATTCTCACATTACACTATCCTAATTTATTCTGCCTGCTGCAGTTCTGCTAAAAAAGAAAATTATAGTTTTATAAGATCATGACATAATCTTTAAACTTCTGTCTTTATTACCTGAAAACTCTCAGAGCATGTGTGTCATTAGCAAACAGAATAAAGACATTTAGACATATTATGTTGAAATTCTCTTAGAATCCTTTTGCAGATTTTTGTCTTATAACTTGCCAGTTCAAAAGATAATTTGGTTTTTGAAATGAGAAATTTTACAAGCAAGAATAAACTATTCAATCCATTATGCCTAAGGTAATTATATTCAAATGACAAAATTTCATAATACTATTGTCCATGTTGAATGAACACCAAACATGGAATATAACAACAATCAAAAATCATTGTATTTCTAAATGAAAAAATAAACCTGATTTAACAAAGTACTACCATTGCATGAAAACCTATTAAAAAAACCCCTGCAAACTGTATAATGAGTTTCAGGATGACAAGTAAAAATACCTCTCTAAACATTGGATTCAGAATACATTCAACATTAGACCACTGGATGTCTTTGAAGTTGATACACGATACACATATCTGGACTTCTTTTAAAAGTGTTGATTGAAATGTTACTTGATCACAGTTTTCAAGTTCTCTTTCTGGGCAGAACTAGGTTTCTTTAATGTGGACTCAAAATTGTTGTCATTGCCAAGCTCCTGATTTTTTTGTTGGCAATTCCATTTCTCATAGTATTGTTATATAGTTTTCTCCTTTTTCTTTGTGGCTTTTGAGAAAACCTATGAAAGGGGAAACAAAATGGAATACAGTGCCTAAAATCAATTGGCTCAAAGAGATACATTATGCATTAAGAAATTGAAACTTTCAAAGTGTAACGGATTTGTGAAAACAGTTTTTTTCCCCTTATATTTTCTCATGGCAGAAATGATTTTTTTGCTTCTTCTTTTCCCCATAGACTTTGACTGGGCTTTTTAAAATTTCATCAGTGCGTGACATGTTAATTTTATCAGCCAAGTTCCAAGTAGCTTTCCTGTGGTTTTGAAGGACATTGATGTTTTTTAGGTCTCTTTTTCTGTGACTTGGCAGAGTTTTTCCTTCAGTTTCTTGATGTATTGTCTTTATGTTATAATTAACATATTATTTTAGACTGCCAGGAAGTTACAACATAGTGTTTTGTGCTTAAGTCTCAAAGATGTAGGGTCCTGTTTTTGAATTTTAGCAAGTCAATGTCCATGTGGAATTTTTATGTTCTCTTGTGTTCGCATGGGTTTTCTCCAGTTTTTCTGCTTTTCCACCAATATCCCAAGAAACATGCTTATCCGATTAATAAATGAGTGCAAGTTAGTAGAGTGATTTGTGTTTGTAAATGGGCTGGCACTGTTAGTCGTGCCATGTATGATTACAGCTCCCAGCTATAACGAGCAGGTTCAGGAAATTGATGAATACATCTTTTCATGCACTAAACTATACCATTTTCTAATTTTTTTTTTTTTCAGAAAAACTTAAAATGGCACACAAGTCAAATATATCTATTAAATATATCCACAATACAATAACAAATATATGATTGTCATGTTTTTCATTTTGGTTCAGCCTTTCATTGCCATCCATTAGCAAGTCAAGAAGAATCAGGTATTACCTCAGCAAAGCAAAGTGTCATTCCTAGACTGAATGTAGGACATTCTTACCCACATACGTTATCTCAGGACACATTTACTCACACCAGACCAGTTATCTCCACCTATTACTGCAATGTTAATTGGTGCTCCTAAATTGGCCTAGCATGATTGAGCGTGGGTGTCAAGGAAAGTCTTTTAAAAAGTTTTAGTGCTAATAACATTTACAAGTATTCCTTTCCAATAGCCAAATTTAGGTTATGGCCTTAAATTAATTTTGATACTCATAACATCTGTATAGATCTGTGAGAAAAATTCCCACCAAAGAGTACAACTTACATCCTTGAAATGTCTGCGACCACCCAAAAACCTTGATTCCTCCACCCCCCTGTGGTCTAGCGGGTCCATGGCTACAAAAAATTGACGGCTTTTAATTAATTCATTCGCCGTGTCAGTCTCCGTGGACGCAATCATGGAGCTGTGGGGAGTTCATGGAGTAATTGGGGCAAGTTGCACCTGCACGTGAGGGTGTGATCGCTCTAAATTGCTTAATCGGCTTCCTGCGGTGCATGATTGAGGCACTGCGCCCTGGAGCCGTATAAGAACGAGCCGGCACAAAAAGGAGGGGGACAGAAAGGAAAGAGGAAAATTAAACTGAAAGAAAGGCTTGGAGAGCGAGAGGGCAGCATTGGGGGGGCGAAAGAAAGTGGGTGAGCCAGCCAGCCAGCTATAAAAGAGTGATCTGCATGGTCAAGGGTCCTGAATGGAGCAAATAATTAGCATTCAAGGGATGGATCGTGCTCACTGAATGGAAGAGCGGGTACGATCGTGGAGGATTCCGCCCTAGGGATCTGAGGGACAACTATGAGTGCGAGAAAGAAGACGGGAGGACAACCGACCCAGAGCGGTCTGGGAGACGGCATCAGAGGCAGCCAATATGGGGGTCAGTAGTGTGAGGACCGCAGCGGTTGAAGTCTCTCCCACTGAGCATGCCTTGGGTGAGCTGGAGAGACTTGTAAGGAGCTGTGCTTGGCTGGAGTGATCCCAATGACTGCGGCAGGATTTTAGTCTTGTTTTAGCCTTGTTTCAAACATCTGGAGTTTACCTTTTTTTGTATGGATTATTTATTGACATTTTGATGCACTGCACTTTGATTTGGACACTGTTTTGATTTTGTTTTGTTTGTTTTTGTAATGAAAGCACTTCTGCACTTTTGCACCTTTCCCCTTGCTTAGTTTTGATGTCCTCATTGTCCAGCTTATCCAGTTACATTACCGACGATTTCAGGTTCAAGAGCTCCCAAAAAGGAAGAGGGAGTATGGAGCAAGATCCTGCATCGTCACACCCAACCACTAACAATTTTGATAGATTCACCAAGGGGGAATAAAAGCCCCCAACAATGTTGGGATAATTGTGGTTGATTCACAAAGACACATACTGGGGGAAAAGTGGGTCATGACACCAAAGTGTTGAGAAACACTGCACTAGTGGATCACTGCCTACTTTTTCTTCTCTTTCTTTGCATATGTGAAACAATGACATTTATATTTATCCAACTAATTCAATTCGTATAGTAATAAAGTATTTGATACTGTTTTGGAACCTGAGGCAGATCTTCAGAATTATTAAAAACATCAGTAAAATGTTGATTGAGACTGCTTATTTCAATTAAATAGTAAATCATGCAATGAAAGACATTAATGAAAATTATGGGGAAGTAATTTTAAGATGGAATCCACTTCTTCAACCAAAGGACTGCTGGGCTCTGGAAAAATCTTGTAGTTTAACAATGTTAAAAACTTATCTGGATGAGATATTAGGACAACTTAGCTATTAGCTAACCAAGCAAGCCTGATGGACTAAAGCTCCCCTTGTTTGTTAAGCTTCTTTGATTCCTCAATTTGGTGACTGGTTCATAATTCTTAAAGAAAACATTTGCATTTGGAATATGTATGATAACATGTAGTTTTTTTATGAGATCTTCAGATTCTTTGCTTTATAGAATAGGGATGAAATTCATTTTTTCAAACTTTTGTTTCATTATTTGCACCAAAGGGGAATACCCTAATACCAGGTGAAAAACAGATTTTGTTGTAGGATGTAATCAGACTCAAATGATTTTGCTTTACTTTGCAGGAAGAATAAAATCCACTGGATGGTTACCTGCCCATAGTATTTTATTAATGCATTCTTTTTCATGATTTTTACAATTGTAAATCAATTGTCTTTTCTCTAAACAAGCATAGATTTGTTTTAAGGCCTGTAAGGCCACTATTTTCTAAACACAAACCCAAAATAAAGTCAAGGAGGCCAAAGTACATTAGGAAGGAAAGAAAATTGACCCAAAATGTAGAATAACACATAATACAGATTATTAGAGATATAGTGGACAAATATGGGACATGTTTGTTATTATTATTATTTATTGAATAAATTAAATAACAAACCTAAAGCCTACCTGAGCTGTTAGGTTTGGACTGTGTATATCACATTCAACACCTAAACTTGTGCCCATTATCTCCTTCACATTTGTTGAACCTTGCCTACAATAAACCTCCCAACCCCAAGCTAATTAGCCATACGGACAAATATGGGTTTTTAAGACCAGGCCATAAACTATTTCTTAGGGAAACAAGAAGAAACTTCTGGGATCAGAAATGGCCTAGGGGATGTTGAGAGTGGAGGTTCAGCCCAGAGCGGCTGACCTGCTCCTTAAGATTTGAACTCTGGAGCAGAGTCGGGCTTTGGCCATGGCCAGAATTAAACTACCCTAAAAAATGGTTAATGGTTAACCTGCAACCTTCTGGTAAACGTTCTACCCAATTATCTCGCCCAATCAGTCCAGCTCTGGAATATAACAACATCTATGACCTCAGTGCAGCCCTTGAACAGCACTTGGGCGGTCTCACAAGTTGATCATTATGAACGGCCTGTTGCTCACCACAAGTCCCCGATGTCAATGTCAACTTTATTTATATAGCACATTTAATACAACATAGGAATGCTGTGACCAAAGTGCTTTACAATAATAGAATTAAACAAAAACATACAATTAACATGAACAACATAAATAAAATAAAATAAATTAACATAAATAAAATAAATAGTAAATACATAATCAAAATGAGGAAACCATCAGTATTACTGAATGTCACGGAATGCAAGTGAATAGAAATGAGTCTTTAATCTTGTTTTGAACAGTTCAATTGTAGACGACTCCTTTATGTAATGAGGTAAAGCGTTCCACAGGTGAGAAGCAGCAGCTGTAAAAGCCCTGTCCCCCTTGGTTTTACACTTGGTACGAGGGACAACAAGAGACAACTGACCAGAAGATCTAAGCACTCTGGGTGGCTGGTGTAAAACACACAGTTTGGATAAATAGGCAGGAGCAAGCCCATGTAAAGATTTAAAAACTAGCAACAAGATTTTAAAATCAATTCAAAAACTGACAGGCAGCAAGTGTAAAGAAGCTAATATTGGAGAAATAGAGTCATAACATTCTTGCCCCAACCAGAAAGCGAGTGGCAGCATTCTGGACCAACTGTAACCTGTGTATCAGGGATTTGCTAATCCCAGAATACAGCGAGTTGCAGTAATCAAGGCGAGAAAAGGTAAAAGCATGAGTAGCTTTCTCAAGATCCCTAGAAGATAAAAAAGGCTTGATCTTGCCTAATAGACGAAGCTGGAAAAAGCAACTCTTGACTACAGAATTAACTTGTTTCTCAAAAGAGAGGTTACTGTCAAAGATAACACCAAGATTGCGGACTTAAGGTTTGCAAAAGACAGAGAAAGAGCCAAGAAGTCCAAGACCAATTTAGGCTTTAGCTGATGGACCCACTATAAGCACCTCCATTTTATTTTGATTCAGATTGAGAAAATTATTAGCCATCCAGTATCTTAGTTCAGAAAGACAGTTGTGTAGTTGATTTATTGCAGAGTTGCAGACTATAAACCTGTGTATCATCAGTATAGCAGTGAAAAGAAATGTTAAATTTCCTAAAATTCTAATAGGGTGAAGGTATATAGAGAATAAGATAGGACCCAAAATGGATCCCTGAGGAACACCACATTTTAGAGGAGCAGTAGACAAAAAAGAGGAATTTAAAGTCACTGAAAAGTGTCTACCAATTAGATATGACTTGAACCAGTTAAGAGCAGCCTCTTTAAGCCCAACAAAATGTTCAAGCCGCAACAGCAATATCTCATGGTCAATAGTGTCAAAGGCAGCAGTCAGGTCCAGGAGTACAAGGACTGCAGCACCTCCTGAGTCAGTAATAATAGAGATGTCATTGAATACTTTAAGGAGGGCCGTCTCAAAACCGTGATAATGCCTAAAGCCAGATTGGTAGATTTCAAATAAATTATTGGAGTTAAGGTGATCAACCAATTGATTATAAATAATTCTTTGTAATATTTTAGCCAGAAATAGCAATTGGGAAATTCAGGGAAAATTGGCTAAAACTCCTGGATCTAACACTGCTTTTTTTAGACGGGGATGCACCGCAGCAAGTTTAAAAAATGAGGGCACAACCCCCACACTAATAGAATCATTGATAATGGCTAGTAAAGATGGGCCCAAAATATCAAAGGCTTCCACTATGAGGCGTGGTGGTACAATATCAAGAGGATTGGGAGCTGGTTTAAGGGTGTCAATAGTTCTTTTTAGCTGTGAAAGTGAGACAGGATCAAAAGATTTGAATACAATACCATGATTAACAGTAGGAAGTTTATAGCCAGTTGGAACAATACCACCACGAATTTTATTAATTTTACTGACAAAGAATGAAAGAAATTGCTCATTGGAAAGAACAGTGCTATTTAATCTCATCACAGAATGAGGGTGAATGGAAGCATTAATTGGATTAAATAAGACCCTAGGATTCTTAGAATGACGGGAAACTAAATCAGCGAAAAAATCATGTTTAGCTTTCTTAACTGCAACCTGGATGTTGAATAGAGAAGTCCTAAAAATCTGTTTGGAAACGCCGTTCTGCAGTTCAACAGGCGCGGCGCAGCGGTCACGTAGTTTCATTTCGCCAGGGAGCAGGTCTTCCCTTATTACAGCGTATCTTGAGCGGAGCAATTGAGTCTAATACCGTTTAACAAGAAGAATTAAATTCTAAGACAGAGTCATCGATACAATCATATTGGACATGCACATCAAGACTAGAGAATATGGTTTTAAAATCGGATATAATAGAAGAATTTAAAAAGCGAGAGCAGCGTGAAGCACAATTAGTAGTAGGGACATCTACAGTAATATTCACATCCATTATTATAGAAAAGTGATCAGTAAAAGAAACATTGCATAAATCAATATTATTAGCTTAAATATCACGTGTAAGTACAAGATCAAGGGTGTGACCGAGAGAGTGAGTTGGCATATTAATATGCTGGATAAAATCAAATGATTGCATTAGTGATAAAAAGTCATTAACCAAAGGTTTTGATTGACAACAAACACGAATGTTAAAATCACCAACAATAATGGATGGGAGAGGGTGATATCAGCCAGGAGATCAGAGAATTCAGAAATAAATATATCATTAATTACAGGAGGTCTATAAACCACAGCAAACAATAAAGAAGGGGAGCTGCACACTTCGAAAAGTTGCAGTTCGAAGCTACTAAACAGACACTTTGTAAAGCTCAGACACAAGAACATACTTTCAAAAACAGTGGCAATGCCTCCACCATGATGAGTCAAACGAGGAGAGTTTAAAAATGAATAACCTGATGGTACCAAGTCAGTAAAACATTAAGAGTCATCATTTACAATCCAGGCCTCAGTGATGAAAAAGAAATCCAGATTATTTGAGTTAATAAAGTCTTGGAGAATAAAAGTTTTATTAGACACTGATCTCACATTCAAGAGAGCAGCCTTGATAGAAATAGAAGATCTCGCTGCGGGATGAGCACGGGTCAGCATGCGAAGATTAGCAGCGTTTACTCCCCGAGAGCACACCGAGGAAGAGTGATGCCGCCTTGAAATGCAGGAGAAGATGGGTCGTAGGCAACTTGCAGGCATCAGGAAACCAAGCTCTGGGACTTTAGTCGGAGTTGTTTAACAGCAATGCCGGCTCTTTTTCCACATCGGCAGCGGGTGCATTTGTGTCTCCGAGAGGCATTCGGCTCATTGATACAGGTGAAAACCGGCGTCCAGGTGAAGAAGTCAGCAGATGAATAAAACAAAGGTGGAGGATCACATAATATCCCAATAGGAGATGAAAATTGAGAGGAAAGCAAACAAGAAAATATGTTAAGTAAAAAATCATGATCGTAGGACAGTGCTCGTCGAGATAAACTAATACAAAAAAACAAAGATAAAACATAAATTAGCGAGATGAGCAGATGGTCAGCCACACCAGTCGGCACCATTTTGCTACCATGTTGGGTATGTGTTGCCATTCCTAAGCCAAAAGAATCATTGGAATAGCTGAAGGAGGAGCATACACCCTTCCCCTCTGTGGCAAATGTGGGGAGGTGAGCCATTCCACTTCAACTTTTGTGCGCTTCTGTAAGTCAATCGACTGAAGCTGGGTGAAAGATGAAAGGTATTGTTTCACTGCTAGAGCATCTTGAAAGATTACACAGCCCACCATATCCTGTGATACAGGGGAGGGACTGGACATAAAGTAAATGCTGAGAAGCACAAACCACTCTGTCTAAAACACTGGACCTTTTAATAGATGGTGAGAACCAATCTCAAGCTATCTCCACACCATGCTGTCAGCTGAACAAAGTGCGGGATCATGTGGCTATCCAGTATGACGTGAGTGATGTAACTCTGACTCACACGGACATCTCTATAGAGATGGACATCGAGTCATCACTGATCATTGCTCCACCCACTGCGGTCACCCTGGACCCACTGTTAAATTTACATTTTCAATTTCTGCAAACACCACCCTCTTTTAAACGAGAACACTGAAAGGATAATTCCTTAAAATTTGCCAAGAATAAGGAATGACGGACAACAAACGTTTTATTCAATACCAACAGGTCCATACTTTATGGGTAATAATGATTTGTTATATTGTTTAGCAGAGCATGAGGGTGAGGTGAGGTTCTCGCTGTTAGTCCTGCAAATTTACTAGTGGCAGGTTTGTGACCAATGGAACGAGTAAGGAAGGAACCATGGAAGGACAGGGACCCTGATCCCTACTCCAAGTAGCCTCTTTCTTTCTTTGCTCATAAAATGACCCTAAATTTCACCATGGATTTAACACCCAAACGACGGCAAGAGCTTGAAGCAGCGATCTTGTCTGTCCCAGGAAGTGGCTAATGAACAACCCGGAAGGACCTCTCTCATTGTGCATGACATCATCACAGAGCCAGGGGTTGTCATCTGATAATGCCTGTGTCGCCAAAGCGAGCAGAAATGGAGCTTGACATCAGGAGAATGCTAAATATTGGTGTGGAAAACGTTTTAGTATCTGGTCTAGCCCCATCGTCCTGGTCCCAAAGTTGGATGACAGTAGGCGCCTCTGCAATGACTTTTGCCAGCTTAATCAAGTCTCCAAATTTGATGCTTACCTGATGCTGCAAATGGATGAGTTCCTTGAGCAACTCAGGAAAGCTCAATATCTGACCACTCTTGACATGACAAAAGCGTATTGGCATATTCCTTTAACAGAATCCACAAAGGAGAAGACTGTGTTTAGCACACCTTGTGTCCGATGGCAGTATCATGTTCTCCCATTTAGATTACACAAGGCGCCAGCAACTTTCCAGCATCTTTTGGATAGAGTATTACGCCTCCACAATACCTGTTTTGCCACCTACCTGGATGACATTGTCATTTACTCTGACAACTTGGAGGAACACATACAGTGGGAGCACACGGTGCTTCTGGAATCAAAGCCATTCTCCAGAAGAAGAAATGTCAAAGAAATGCTTCTTTGGGTTGACAGAGGCCAAATATTTGGGCATTTTTTGGGCTGAGGTACACTGTGACCGCAATTCACCAAAGTTGATGCCATCATAAAATGGCCCCACCCAAAGACCAAGAGGCAAGTCCTGGGTTTGGCAGGGCAGTTCTGCTGGTTTGTTCCCCGTTTTGGCACCTTTGATAGATCTTACAAAGAAGCAAGCCCCTAATACGGTGGTATGGGGTGCTAAAAGTGACACCGCATTCACTGTGTCCTAGTGCCTTTCTCTCATCCTCTCTCTGCAGACAGGTTGATTGATGACTAGAACACCTCTGATGTCACTCCAGTATTTGTCCTCCTGGACCAGCCTCTTCCTGTCAGAAAGGCCCAAAACTGGAACATCTGCCATCTTGGGAGTTCTGTTTTGAACTTGTGTCTGCAGAGACCACCCCTCAATAATTGTGTTTTTTTTATTATTTCTTTATCGTTGTCCTCTCTTTCTGTTACAGGCTACATAAAGACTCTGTTTTATCCACAGATTTTAAGTTATTTATTGGATTACTTTATTGATATTAACCTTCACATGGATGCTGTTTTTAATCTGGGATTATTTGTTTATGTATCTAGGAAGAAACCTTTACTGCACTTTGAATTTGTTGAATATTGTTTCAATAATAAAAGCACTGAGCACTTCTGATGCACTTAATTTTGCTGTTATGTGTCCTCATTGTCCAGTGCATTCTTGGTCTATGACTATCGATGTCCTGGATTTAAGAGGGTTATTTAAAACTGCTGGCAACCCAGGCAGAAATAATCCTTTAGTGATTTCAAGTAATTGTTAAAAAAAAGGAAAAGGCAAATCAGAAGATAAATTTAATGACAGACACACGTCACTTTTACATTTCCTAAAATTATGAAATTATGCAAATGTAAGGTTAGAGAAGGTTACTAGTTGCAAAAAGATCCTTATGTGTCTATCCATTCATACATTCATTCACAAACTGACTGGGTGCTTCCTACTATGGTTGGATAATGTCTGATAGCAAATGTGACATTTAAAATGAATTGGCAATTATATATCTCATGATTGTTTTCATAGTTCTGTGTTTATCTATCATGTCTTACTTGCAATAACAAGACTCATTATTTTTGTAAATGTCGTTAGCAATATTTTACTGAGAAGTAAATACATTTTGTCATATTACAGAGCAAATTGGTTGTCAGTGGGGTAATTCATCTGTTATCTTTCTTTTTATTCAAACAAGCACAGGTCAAACAAAATGGGTGGGAGACTAAGGAGGCAGTTTGCTGTGAAAGGGTTCACTTACACACACACAATCACACAGGAGCCAGTTTTTAATTCCTAGTTAACCTACCTGCAAGTTTTTGGGAATGTGGGAGAAAAACTAGACTACCCAAAGAAAAACCCTTACAGACATGGGGGAAAAACTGGCAAGCTCCATATTGACAATGTCTGAGCATGGAATTTAAACCTAGGATGCCGAATCTGTGAAGTGACAGTTCTACTGTCTATGTCAACATGCTGCTTAAAATAAATGCTAATACTTAAAAAATATTTATTTCTGATTATTGTTGCATTGATTTCTAAGCCCAACTGTTTTAGATTGCAGTCTTCTTGCTGTTGCTCTCTCAGTAAGTGTGTTTCTGATCTTCAGTCAATCGTGGCAGAGCATTTTATCCACCTGTAATGGTCCCTACTTTTATGACAGATCACTTCTATCCTTATCATGATCAAAACATAGACACAACATTATTGTTTTAAAAATATACAACAATGTCTGTTGTTGTACTAGTGGAATAAAGGTCTTTGTAAAAATCTTTATTTACCAGGGCAGTTCACACATCTTGGATAACATGTCAAAGACCACCAAGTAAATAGCACTCAAATAATATGTTAATAACTATATTAACTTCAGCCCTTTTACTTTATCCTATGTCTTATCTTCAACTGCAATTGAAACTACTAGGTGTTCTGCTAGGAGTTGATTTTATGCATCTAAATATCCTCTTATTGCTGAAAAGCAAGGTTTCATGATTGGCTATCATACTACTAGAAAAGAGAAATTTGACTGAAATCTTAAGATTAATCTTAAGAGCAGCAAGTGAAAAGATGAAAACAGATTAAGTGAAAAACAGTAATGAGGGTAAGTATATTTTTTATTTTCAAAAAGTAACAAAAAATATAAAGTATCATTGCCAAAAACGACTCTGAAACATAACATTTTTCTGCATATTTATAAATAACAGGACTATTTATCAGTTGTTTCCAAGACCTTTAGTTAAAATATAATATTAGACATTGTGGAGATATGGGCATTACTACCATGCTTCTCTCCTGGCTTTAGTCATTCCAATCCAATAGGCAGTAGTTGATGTTCCAGAGATTTCTGGATTGATAATTGTTTATCGAATCATATTTATTTCCTTCTTTTATCTCTTATGATTTTATTCTCATCCAAAATTATCCATTAAGATGATATTATTGCACAGTTGATACAAAAAATTAAATCTACACAAAACTTTCTACTACCTCATGTCACTGTGATTAATTGTCTAAATTAAGTCAATACTTGGATAACAAAAAAAAAATCACAAAGCCAAGTGGTGCCTCTCATTGCCACTTCAGCTGCCCTCAGGAAAGATGAACCTCTCACTTTTCTGTTTGTCTGTTTTCTCCACATTTATACCACTGAAGTGAGAAATTATGGTTGCATGCAGGGCTGGCTATACCATTTAAGTGAACTATGGGTTTGCTGAGGACAGCAATCAGTGGTTTGGGCAGCAAAAAAGGAAGAGCCAGCACCAGTGCCATAATACATCTCACTCTTTCCTTTAAATCTTGTATTATGCACATTTTTGAAACAACACCTTTCACTTGATAATATTTTGTCACAGAATGTCACTGCCAGTCAGAAAGACGAAATTGACAAGATGATGAAACATAGTTAAAAATACAGAGGGAGTTGGTATCAAAAAGACAATCAAATGGGCATCTGAGCCAAAATTAGATACAAGGAAAAGATACAGATTAAAGAACTTGTAACTGGAAAACAAAATGTCAAAAGGGGTTTCAGGATGTATCCATAAACTTGAACAAGAAAGGATATGCAGGGCCAGTTTAGCTATTGTTCTGGTGATAATGTCACGTAGCATGACTTCCTGGAACACGCCCCCCTAACAGCGGAGAGTAGCATTATAACAACTATTATCCCTGCCATTTCAATAAAAACATAACAAGAAACAAAAATAATAAGCCTTTAACCAATATATACATATACTAGCTGTGTAAGCCCATCCTGTAAAAAGCCCAGGCTCCTAGAAACCATGGATTCTGGCACTTCAATCAATCATTTGCATTCGTTGTACATTAGCAGCTAAGCAAGGTTCTCTTTCCTTGGCAGTTTCGTTTTGCCGACATGCTCACCTTTGTTGTCTATCAGCGGCTAAGCAAATTTCTTTCTCCTCTGAGGTTTCGTTTTGCCAATATTCTTGCCTTGCTTGTCTATTGATGGCTAAGCGAGTTTCTCTTTTCTTGGCACTTTCACTTTGATGACAGGGTCGCTTTCTTTGAGCTTCATGCTGTAGCCTCTTACTTCTGGGCTGGACAGACAGAAACATACATTTCCACGTGTAGACATTTATATATAAGATATATGTTTAATTCTCTATACTTCCAAACTATAATAAAAAATATGTATTAGAGAGAAATGAAAAAATCAGAAAACAAAATAAATAAGTTAAAATAGCAGATATATACTGGTATTTCTGATGCACACAGTGCTTCTGATACTGTTATCCGTGCCTTTTTATAACTGAACTATTGCAACACTGTTCTTGTAAGTTTTTCAGCCTGGTGAATGAATAAGTTACAGTAAGTACAGAAATTTGCTTCTGCAAGGCCACTTCTCTTTATCCGCAGCAAAGTCAGCTGATACATTGTTTCTGTGATTCACCACCAGAAAATGTGTTTATTACAAGGTCCCCATATTTTTTTTAGAATTCCTCAGTGTTTTGGCTCATCTTGTAAAATTAAGCCCTGTAATAAGTGAATTTCAGGGTACATTCACTTACATTGATCCAAATTCTTGTTAACAGGCAACCTAACCTACACAGCTCGGGAAAAACAAAAAACAAAAAACAGAGTGCTCCAAAAACCCCCATGTGGACATGAGAATGTGCACACTCCACACAAACACTGGCTGGGCTTGGACTGAAAACCACTCTGCTGGAAAGCAAATTAAAACCCATGCAGTTTCACAGAAATTGTCAAAAATTCTCACAGGCAATTTTCATCAGAAATACATTATGTAATTTAAATTAGTTGTAATGTGCATAAAATTCATGCAAACCTGAAATATCCAACATCATAAATACTTCTTTTTAGCTTCAAAAATGTTGAGAAACCTGGTGGAAACCCATGTAAACACAGGGATTTGTGCAAATGTCACAGAGACAACGACTAGGACATCACTTGAATCCTGCCACCACCCTTCATCAGTCATGCAATTTTTATTCTCTACAGCCATATTAACAACATGTGTTATTATAAAGTGCTTTACAAATTAAATTACACTATGGGCTGAACATCACTTGCTTTGCATCTATGCACATGGACATCTAAATATTCAAGTGAAAAATGATCCAATGGGGGCAAATACACTTATACTTTGTACAGCTATAGTAATTAAATTGCTAATGACTTTCATTGGTATATTTGATTAATATTCTCAGTTGCTGTTTTAAACCCATACTACTGTATACCTTATTTGTAGAAGCCTGTACACATTGTGGTTGTTAAATTTAAATATTTAGGATAGCATACAATTGCCCTTTTTTTAAATAAATACTACTATAGCACACATTTTTCTTAAAATTATTCTTCGATTTCTTTGTTTCTGCTTCGGTGGGCTCCATTTTAATGTAGCATTTCACCATGAAAAATAAAAAAAGTAAAATTTCAGCATAAGGCATATTTTTAATGGTCTTGGTCATGGTAGCTGAAGAATCCTGTCTGCCAAAAGCAGTTTGTGATACGCATTACATTAGTATGCTTTGTGAGTTGCATTTCTATCTTGTAAGCTGCAGATTAATCAAATGCCCTTTGCTTTGTGCAGTGCTCTTCTTGGTGCTCACAATTTGTGGAATAATATCGCCCAGAGGAATGACATTGGCACGGTCTTTTGCATTGTACACATGCCTGTGATAGAGAAGATAATTTCCCTTTTCTGCTCAAGCTGTTACTTGCCTTTAAAATTACTTTTTTGAAAGATTTCAGAAACTTTGCATGAATGAAAGCTTTAACCAAAGCTACCTTCTTGCTGATGTCATTTCAAAACATATATCTGTTTTAGATTCTTCTTAGATGTTAGACAGTTGTATTTTGCATTTTATTAATAAACAAATGGTGTAACTATTCTTTCTGTTTAATTATGCCAACTTTAATTTTATCCAGTATAATAAGCAGTATTAAATAAAAAATAAATCACTTGGTCAAGTAATATAGTTTTTTTTATCAGTTATGGATGGAATCAAGAAAAATATTGTGTTCCTGTAATGTTTTATTTCATTTTTTTTAAACATTCTGTTGAAACTATAATAAGACATTTTATTTATATAGCACCTTTTTCTTGCTCAAGGTGCTTAAAGCAAAAATGATACAGTTTCTGCATAGAACAATAAATAAATAGAGAATACACAAAAGCATTAAATATAAAAAAAGAAAGAATAAACAAAAATATGATACTAAAGTCAATACTAAAAGAAAAGAAAAGAAAATCACATAATTTATGATATAACATAAACACAAATTACCCTGAGCATCTGGATAAAGGGGTAAATTGAAGTTAGGGTAAGATAAAAGCCTTCCTAAAGAGAAGTTGTTTCTAAAAGAATGGATGGAGTCAGATGATCTAATTAATTTCGGGATGTCATTCCAAAGTCTGGGTGCTATGGAGCTGAAGGCCCTGTCACCCATAGAGTGCAGGTTAGTGTAAGGCACAACAAGCTTGCCAGAATCAGAGGATCTTAGGCGAAAAAGAGCCTAGCGATGACAAAGGTCACTGATGTAGTCTGGTGCAAGGCCATTTAAAGCTTTGTAGGCTATTAACAGTAGTTTACTCAATCCTGAAAGACACAGGGAGACAGTGAAGGCGAATCAGGATGGATGTGATGTGCTCTCTGTTGCTGGTTCATATTAAGGACTCTTTCAGCAGTGTTTTGAATTAACTCGAGATGTGATATAAGATCTGAAGGGGCACCTGCTAGTAGGGAGTTATAATAATTGATGCAGAATGCGATAAAAACATGGACACGTTTCTCAGCATTAGAAAAGGAGAGGAAAGAGCGAACATGGGATAAGTTACTGAGATGGAAGTAAGAAAGTTTCTTAATGTGGTTTATGTGGGTGGAGGAGTAAGAAAGGGAGGAATCAAAAATGACACCAAGATTCCTTGCATTAGAAAAAGGTCTGATGACAAGAGTGACTGAAAAGGAGCTCATTTTCTTAAGTTGTGCCTTAGTGCCAATCTGCAGTAGTTTACTGTTGTTGCAATTTAATTTTAACGAGTTATGCTCCATCCAGGTATTAATTTCACTGAGGAAAGTTAGTAGCTGAGAAAGATTTGATGAAGCTTTGCTTTTAAAAGAAAAAGAGTTAAGTATCATCTGCATAAGATGCTAACCCAGGCCAGAGCTACGAATAATATGGCCAAGGGCACTGATCTGGATCTGCTGTTAACAAGACTAACAAACTCTTGCCTATCAGTCAGAAAAGACTTACACCACTGGAGGGCAATGCCAGAGATACCCAGAATGTTCTGCATTCTAGATAGTAGAATGTAATGTCTGACAGTGTGAAAAGCTGTATTATGGTCTAACAGAATTAATATACTGGTTTGTCCAGAGTCTGCTGCCATAAGCAAATCATTGGTTATTCGAAGAATGGCAGTTTCACAGCTGTGCTGCACTCTGAAACCAGACTGATAGGATTCTATCAAATTATCAGAAGTTAAGTAATTGGTGAGTTGGTAGGCTACAACACACTCAAGAACTTTTGACAGAAAAGGTAAGTGAGAAATAGGCTGAAAACTGTTAAAATTTTTCGTATCAAGACCAGACTTTGGGTTACAGAAGTGATTTTAAAAGTGGCTGGGACAAAGCTAGTGTCAAAGGATGTATTTATTATTGTTGTAACAATCAAAATTATAGCATGAATGTAAGATTTAAGAAGTGTGGTAGGAATGGAGTCCAGTGCACAGGTAGTCGGCCTCATCTTACAAAGCAGGCCATTAACAAATGTAGATATGACTGGTAAAAATTTAGTAAACAAGCTGGATGGAGTGGGAAGACACAGAAATATATAAATGGATGATGGTTTTATGTTAGTTGAATTATTTAGATCTTTAATTTTATTAGGAAAAAGTGGAGGAATTTTACTTGGCTTCAGTAGAGGAGGTAATTGAGCTAGATGCAGGTTGAAGGAGTTTATTAACTACAGCGAACAAAACCCTCGGGTTATGATGGACACTTTCTATTATTCTGCCATATTGCGTGTTCTTGGCTGCAGTTAGTGCATTCCTGTAAGATCTTTGAAGGTAAGAGAAAACCTGAATGTGCAGGGTGAGGCCAATCTTACAACCAACAGTGAAACCAATCTATTTTTAATGAATGATAGAATGACTGTTATCAACTATTATTAGACATTGCAACGTAAAGATACAGGACAGGCTGAGATTCCAGAGGAGATTCTGAAGGTGTTACATATAATGGCATGCTGTTGACCTTGACTCTGACACCATGTAATATGGTCATTTATCAAATTGGTATTCAGACTACACAAGGGAATGTCCACTTTGACACCAGTGTTACTGTAGATTTTGATGAAAGTTTAGACGAGGTGTAAGTGCCTGAGAAAAAGAACAGACATCCTGGCAGGGACAGACGATAATGTCTTACCTGGATGGGAGGCCAGAATGGAAAAAGAGATGATTATGGTGGCTAGAAGAAGAAACAACTTCTTGCTTGGCCAGACTCATATAAATGGTGGACCAGTAAAAGTCAGAAGCTGGGAGCAGTTATTTCTTCCATACGACAAATGGCAGTGGTCTTCCCATAGCATCCCAGGGAATTGGAGTCCAGAAGTGCAACCCTGTCGGGGTCCCTGGGTGCCATTAGATAGCATTGTTGTGGGAGGACTTCCCTGGTTTCCATATGACCTGGAAGTACTTCCAAGAGGACACACTGTGGCACTGGAAGCATTCCCAGGTCCAGCTTCAAAGGATCCCACCTCCTCACATCATGAAGTTTGAGTTGGGAGGCAGCGGGCAACAGTCTTGGCAGAAGGAAGAGGTAAGAATTTAATTGTATAGTGTATTGTGACTGACCTTTGCACAGGTGATTATTGGAAGGGTGATTTGGATAAATAAATATCTCTTATTTAAACCCAGAAATGTGTTAGGTATGCTTGTTTCTGAGGTTTGGGGCTCAGTGGTGCCCCCTTTTTATTACAAAGGGTGGAGTTAAACCAGAATTAGTGATCATCTTGTGAGTCAGCAAAATCTGAGCTAAGGACAAAGTGGACAGGTACAAGACTCTCCTGGACTCTGCTGGCACCTCCTATTATATAACCTTTCCTATAGCACATTTAGACACAGTCAAAAGAACATACTCGACAAATTGTAAGGAATTAGTCAGTTGATACCCACAGAAGGTACAAGTGGATTTGGTGGTTCATTAACATCATATTTGGCCCTGAGATGGACAGGTTCTTCATTTAGGGTTCTTGTAGGGTTTCCCTGCATTGGAAAAATATGTTTTTGGAAACATAGAAGCCACATATCTTTTAAGCACATTCCCAAATTGACATCAATTCACATTTCTGTCTTTAAGAAACATTACTTAAATATATAATGTATATTTTCCAACACATTTTTAACTAAATGAGCATTAGCATTTTTACCAGTTATTAAATAACATATTAAAACAAACTATAAACTTTTCAGTAGGCTTGCGAATGAAAAAAAGGAGAAAATAAAATAGTGGGGACCTGCTGGTTCCCTGTTTAATCCAAACAAAAGAACAGAGAAAAGAAACTAAAAGTACCAAATCAATTATTGCAAACCTTGTGTGTCCTTTATTGTCTCTTCTTCTTTGTATGAAAACAATGTGCCCTTGGGAATCAAAATTTACTTGGAGATAATGAATTTGCATTAATAACATTTTCATCATTTTGAGAAACTGTCCACTTTACTAGTGGAAAGAAGGCCAGGTAGGAGAGAAGAGGGGAGGAGAAGAGCAGCTGCCTTTTATTACCCTTTTTTTAGAAAGAGTTCTCAGTCCAGTCCAGTTGGTGCTTTGTTGCACTAATGGAGCATTTAGTTCAGTTGCCTTCTGATACTTCTATAAAGTGAAAGTTGTGAAAATGAATACTTTTAGAGGAGACATTGACACATAAATGGAGCTTGCTGTCTGTTTAGCTGCTGAGCACTTTCAAAGGAACTCTGTCCCCTGCAAGAAAACATTCTTTTCGTTTTATATAATCTGTTACTAAGAACTGGACCATTTAGAGAGTCTTGCTGATACAAAGTCTGCTAAAGCCACCCAGATTGTGTATTTTTTTTGTATTGCTTATATTTGCTGCTATTGGTTTTGATGCAGATAAATACAGTTTAACTTAAAGCTTATACTCATTGTATCTGTCTGAATTGCTACTAGCAAGCCAAGATGTTAAGATTTGTCATTCCTGGTCTAACTTAACGGGTCAAAAAGAAGCCTTTGAGAACTCCTCTATTAGTGTTTAACTGGGTTGTAAAGTAGTTAAAGTAAAATACAGATCAGGTCAGTGAAGCAGCCTGCTGATAGAAATCCTTAGGGTT
>JANRMT010062835.1:51178503-51210368 GCA_026402145.1 Polypterus bichir lapradei | reverse complement strand
AGAGGGAGGAAGAGAATAAATATTACAAATCAGTGCATCCTGTGTCTCAGTGGGATATTATCATCACTTGAGGCCTTAAGCTGTCCCCAATGTGCAAACGTGTGGCATTGGTTTTGATGTTTCTTCCTATTTATCAATAGGTAAAGAGCATAAGAGGTTAGCTGGTGCCTTAAGTGTTAGGTGCATCTGATACCGTACTCAAACATCAATCCAGGGCTGGTTCCAGCTCTGAGCCTTATCCTATTGAAATAGCTCTCTGTTGCCTTGTACTGGAAAAAATAATTGGAATGATGGATGAACTTTGAGTCATTAATTTTTCTTACATGAGGCTTTCATTACATACTGCCTAAGCTGAAATGAATTAGTGTTGTTGTTCAAGGTCTCTAAGTCTGCCAACACAAAATTAAATGAATCTAAATAGAGAACACAATATTTTATACATTTTTTCCAAATCCAATTATGTGTCCCTTGCAAACTCTAATGTCCTCAGATATTCCAAACTGGTTCACGTTAGGTTAGCAGCTGTCTGATAAAGTGGAGTCCCATCCAGAGTTAGCTACTGCATTACACCCAGTCTTGTCTATAAATGTGCTCCCTCTGAGAGTCCAAATACTGCAATTAACAGAGAAGATTTACAGAACAGATAGATACATATCAAAAATTTTAATGCTGTACAAAAGTTCAAAGCCACGTCTTCAGACACCATTACTCAAAACTATCATGATTTTGAATTTCAATAGAGGCTGTCCAAACGTGGTGAACATTAACTTCAGCTAAAACTTAGCAACTTATTCCTTGGTATAATTCATAAAGCAGCATAGGGTTCCATAACCACAAGGCAGGCATGCAGGGCACAATAAGATGACATGAAAATGATATAATGCTTGGAGATGAAAGCATTTTTTCAGTAGACTGAAGTAGGCAAGTATACTTAGAGTGAGCATTTTAAAAAAGAGCATTACATATAATGGACACTAGAGGTGAGATTAATTTTATATGCCCTTCAGGGATCAAAAACTACAGCGGATGATGTCAGAAATACAGACACTGTAAAAGTCAGTTGCAGCAGCTGATTTCAGGCAGCTCCACCACATCTCTGTCACAAGAGACTTATCAAATAAATTATTTGAAAAATACTGATAAATTACTTATCTATTAGCACAACTGCCAGACTTAAGAAAATGTAAATGTGCTTTAGATCCTGAGAAGCATGTAGTACATATCTGTTAGGTAAAGCAATGTCCGTTCACCCACCTATCCATTATCAAACCTGCTTATCCCATCACCCAGAACTGGCAGGAACCATCACTATATAGGGCACCCAGGAAACAACATTTGGCAAAAAATATTGAGCAGTGGTATCTAATGTATAAAGCTTAATGTTTTTGTACAGTGTGCAAAAGAGCACCGTTGACCCACTCTCTAACAATTTTTACAAAGATACCTCATTTGTATCTATCTATCTATCTATCATTTCTACAGGGGAAAACTGTAGGTTGTTTATTTTCCAAAGTTTAGTTGGTGTCCCCACCTAAGGCCACGCTGGGTATCTCTGCTTGTGTTTATCTGGTATGCAAATCAAACATCAATGAATATCATTTAATCAGATTTTTCACAGATCCTGCATTAGTGCAGGGGAACACTACAG
This sequence comes from Polypterus bichir lapradei, assembly GCA_026402145.1. Lineage (NCBI taxonomy): Eukaryota > Metazoa > Chordata > Cladistia > Polypteriformes > Polypteridae > Polypterus > Polypterus bichir. The sequence continues at coordinate 51,208,720 of JANRMT010062835.1, read as the reverse complement.
GACCATAATTCAGTGGTACTCAATTATGGTCCTCGAGGTCCAAAGTGGCTGCAGGTTTTCACTCCAATCAGTTTCGTTATTTGAAGAAAGGCCTAACAGATAATTAAACTTGGCATTTAATTGTATGGATTGTTATTACTTTCATTCCTCCATGATAAATATTATATATTTTTTGTTTTCGGAGAACTTTATCTAAACATTTTGTGGTCCTTCCTTTCTTTCTTATTTATTTCAAAACATTTTATTAATACAGATACTTCATGACACATCCACATAAGTTTAAATGGAAGAACGTTAGCTGGAGAGCTGGTGGTTCCTTTGAGATTTGCACCTCATTATTAACTGATGGCTGGTTAAGAAAACAGACAACAATTAAAACCTAAATACAGCATTTGAAAAGTAAAACAGGCAATTAATGGTTCTGAATTGTAACAAGTAAGTTAATTAAAATTAAGGCCAAAAAAAAACCCACTGCTTTATTAGTAAATAAACGGGTTCTAATTAAGAAACAGGTTAAAGTGAAAACCTGGTGCCATTATGGATTTACAGAACCTAAGTAAGTACCCGTGCCATAGGCTGTTTAATCCTGAAATGTAATTGGAGTCCCCACCCCAGGGTACCCTGCTAGTTTATCATAAAGCAAAGATGTAACAACAACAATTTTTTTTTTCTCTCAAAACTTAATGCTTCTTATCAATCATATCCGTGTTACTTAGACCTGCATGTGTTGAGCCTGCATGTTAAATAGGATGTCCTCCTTGTATTCATTATTTGGTAGGCAGAACAGGATTGTGGGCCTAAAATTGGACTCTACTGAAGATCTGTATACATCAAGGGTTAGAAAACTATTTATCTCTTTGTTATTATTATCATGGAAATGTTACCAGTCACTAAAAGCAAGGACTACTCAAACACATAAATATTGTCTTTTTTACTGTAGTCACTTTTGTTAAACCCAGTCTTTGATTCATGTTTGTTTCTTTCTGACCTGAAAATTATTTTTCCTACATTAAAACTTAGAAGATTTATTATTTACACTCTTGTCTTACTGATCCAGCATCCTGTGCTTGAATTCTGTAGCCAGTTGTTGTCTGTATGAAGTTTGCCATACTAACAATGTTAGCAAGGGCTTTCCTCCTATATTCCCAAACAGGATCAAATTAGGTGATTCCACCTTGGCCTTGTGTGTGTGTGAGTAGGTCCTGCAATGGACAGATGACTCCATCCAAAAATGTTGCCTGATTTGTGCTCAGTGCCTCTGGGATTTGATCCACCCTCACCATGACACTGAATTGGATTGAGCTGATGTGAGAATATATGTGGTGTTTCATTAATCTGCTGTACTTGGTCTTGTCATGTTGGTGTGGAGTTTGCATTTCTTTTTGTGTTACTGTGGGTTTTCTCCTGAAACTCTTTTTTATTTTATATTACTGATTTTATTTATTTAGATTATTTGGTAGTTTTGCATTTGGCCTTTAAAAGTGAATGTATTGGACTTAATTTTTGTGTGTGGGTAGTTCTTGTCTTGAGCTCAGTGCTGTAGGGGTTATCCATGATCCTAGACAGATAAAATGGATTAAAAATGTGTGAATGGTCAAATTAATTTTATTTTTTATTTAAAACAGAAAATGACAGTATCTAAAAGTCATTTATAGATAAGACAAATGCAGGTTTTGTGTGTCTGTTATAATAGTTAATTCATTCAATCTGAATAGAAATTTTGAGGCGTTTTCTTCTGAAACTGTTTTGACCTTCTCACCAAGTTATTTCATGATGTTAAAAGTGCTGAGAATTTTTATTTAGTTTTGGCTTTTTGATAGTCCAATGAAAAAAAATATGGCACTGATTGCCTTTGACAGGCCTGTGGGTTAAAAGTCAGGATATAGGTATCTGTTTTAAAACAGGCTAATGTGGAAAGAAGAGAACTAATGTATGTAAATCTTTGTTTCAAATGCTTAGATTTTATTCAAAGAAGGTTGTCACAGGCTGAAGACCAGCTGGAGCCTGCAGGAGGAATAAACACATCTTCAAGACAGCTTGTTAGAATGGTGAATTTTTGTGCATTAATTTGCAAGTGATGTGATTATGTTAAATATTAAACCTTACATGTCAGATTATAAATTGATTATTGAAGTCATGAGGTTTAGGCATGAAATTGCTATGTTAATACTCAACCTTGCAAACTGAACTAATAAGTCTACATATAAATCAAAATAAGAGTTTGCCTGCAAACTGTTTTAGATTTTTTTAAAACATTTTTATAAGGTTTGTAACACTGTACAATGGCCGAGTAAGAAAATGAGCAGATTACTAAAACAATGAGGCAAAAGTGTTAACATGATACTCAAATCTTCATCCATCCATTTGCACATTCACCTTATCTTTTAGGGTCAAGGTTAGATGGAAAATATCCTTGCAACATCAGATATAAGGCAGGAACCAATCTACACTTCATGTACCTTATATATACATTTAAGGTTTAGTACTTTATTACAATTATAATTGTAACCTGAATGTAGTGATGAGTGCTATAGAAGAATAAATTAAACTCATCCTGCACCCAGTCTATTGCAGGCCACACCTTAATTTACAAACACACTGATATTCACTCAAAAAGAGCCAATTGATATAACCCATCCAAAGTACCACATAGGAAAATGACACAGAGACACAGGAGAGAAAGTACACATTCTACAAAGACAGGCCTAGGATTGCAACCCAGCTTCCTGAAGCCACTATGTCAATCTCAGACCTTCCTAATATTTGAAAATTGAGACACAGTAAATCTAGACATAAAGCGTCTGTAATATCAATGAGAGGTGAAAGGGCTATACAGTTTTATACCTTTTGTTTTGTCATTGTAATGTTCTGCTTTTCCAGCAAATTTGGTTTCTAGTTGACACCTATATGTTTGGTAATTATGCAAATGAAAATGAAATTTGGATAACCTGACAGTACAATAAACCTTACTAGCATGACAAAGCTTTTTTATGAAAAACCAGCCCAGTACTCCTTAGTACCATAGAGACTGCCTGTGGCAGCAGTTAGTTTCACCATAAGAGTGATTTTATGTTTAATATACTGCACCTCATTGTTCAATTATCTGTCATTTTTATTTCTTCTCTTATTTTGCATTGAGGAAAGTTCATAAGGTTTACATTTAGAGGTATTAGCACTGTGCACTAACAGCTCTTAGTTTATATCCCTGCCCATTTATGAGTTTTCATGTTACTATGCTGTCTTACTGCAACTGTCAGGTCCTTTCTGTAGGAACTCTGTTTTTCTTTCATTATCTGAAAGCTGTATCAGTTGAGTGAACTGCTGAATCGAAACTGACCCTCTTTGAATGAGTATCCTTTAATGTTGTGACAGATAGGGGGCGCTCTCGCTCCCTTGAACCCATGTCCACGACTCCAGACACCAGGTAAAAGTCCAAACTTTGACGTTATTCATTTGCCACAGTGCACAAAGCACCCTCTCCTCCAATATACTATACTATACAAATAACCAAATACAATAACAATAAATCACTCCTCCACTCCCAGACGCGTTGCCACCCTTCCACCCAGCTCAGCTCCCCGTCTGGGAGCTCCCATAGTCCTTTTATATTCTCTGACCCGGAAGTGTTCCAATCCCCAGTCCATGTGACTCTCAATCCCTTCCGGGTCAGGTACAAGTCCTTTCTTTTCACCCCGGAAGCCCGACGCTCTTCCTTTGACGAACTTCCGGGTTAAAGGGCACAAAGAAGTCTTCGGTCCTCCCTGCAGCTCCCTCTTGCGGCCCCTGTGGTATCCATCAGGGTCTTGTATAAAAACTACATGTCCCATTACTCCCTGCTGGTCTTCGGGGCACCTCCATACTGCAAGGAGGGCTCCATCTGGCGGCCTGGGGGTATTGGCCGGGATGACAAGCTGGCCACATCTCACAATGTACAGACACTCCTTTATCAATAGTTTGTTCCCAATTTGTGCCAGACACTGACGGGACCACTCTGGTTAATGATACAGCTCATATTCTGTGATGGAGGATTAATCCAAAATACAAATTATTGTTATTGTCCTAAGAACACACACTTAGAAGTGCTTTGGAAGCACCACATCTCTAACAGTACAACAGGCACATGTTGAATGAATTTCCTACATCCTGAAGACTACCTGAAATTTCTGATTATGTGTGAAGAAAATTTTAAACTAGGAAATGTTTAGCCTCAAAAATAGTAATTGCTTTATCAAGACTGACATGATAAGGTAGTACAGGATCTTGCAAACAAAAGGTACTACATGTGTGGCAGTTGGGCATTTCTGTTTAACATTACACATTTCTAGGACTTGAAGTACAATGTCTGTTAAGGTGAGAATTCACAGAGGGCAATAAAATCTGCCTCAAAAAAAGTAATAAACTTGAAGGGAACTGAATATTTACAAGCTCTTATTTAGAATCACATCATACACTTGAAGAATAATTTAGCTTTCATTTTTAATGTGTGCCTAGCCTCTTAAGTTCAGTCCTGTGGTAACTGTATAATCCGCCCCTTCTTTCATTTATATTTACTGTTGACTTCCTTCTGCTCCCAAGATGAATAAAGCTTGAGGCACACTATTAATAAAATGTGTTGCTTGGGCTCCTCTTTTATGTTTAATGTTGTAATTATATCTTTCCAGCCTCATTATGAAGGACATGCATGCTGAACTTACATAAATTACATTTGTTGCATTGTGCAGCATAACTTTATTCAGTCCTGCTTTTCATTGCGATTTTAGTTGCTTTTTACCTGTATTATATTTTTTTTTTGTCATTTTTATTTTTGGAATAAACTAGGCCTTCTTGTACGACTGTTACCATGGTCTGGTGAAGGGGTTGTGTACATTAATGATAATTAGAGTCCCGTAGTTAAGAACTTTTGACATCCTAGTAGAAGGAACCTCTACCAATACAGTCAACGTGAAGTGTTCTTAGTTAAACTTGATAGTTCTTAATATATCTAATCAATCTTGCCTGGATGTAGGATATCAGAACTCACACTTGCAGTCCAAGCATGGAGAAAGTATCCAGCTGTCAGTCTTTTCTAGATGCATAGAGGAAAATTTTGACAGTTGATTTTGTGTGTGTAAATATAATAGTTCTTTCAGAAACTGATGTTTGAAACTGCCACTACCTATTAGGCCTGTTCCCTTCGCTGACAGTGCTCTATTCATATATTAATGTCTTTAAACATACAGTAATCCCTCGCTACTTCGCGGTTCACTTATCGCGGATTCACGACTTCGCGGGTTTTTAAATATAGTAGTAGTATTTCCTAGTCTAAGAACTACAAAACAAGTTCGCTGACTACGTGCGTTGTAGCACGGGCTGTGATTGTCACATGGGAGGGAGACGACAAATCACAGCTTTCCGCTTTCTAATCGGGCCTGTAATTGGTGCTTTGACTGATGCCTTGATCCCACAGTATCTCCCCTTGTCATTCGCTTCATGCTTTCTCGCTGACCGGTTTATTTTACAGTGTGCTGTGTGTGATTTTTTTGTGGATTGTGTTGAACTTCGCTTCAATTTTCACCCCCTGCAATGGCTCCCAAACATGCTCCTTCTTCCAAGGCTGGTGCTGAGCCTAAGTGACAAGGAAGAATGATGACGATCGCTGAGAAGGTGAAACTTCTGGATATGTTGAAGGAAGGGAGGACGTACGCGGCTGTGGCCCGCCAATATGGCGTGAACGAATCCACCGTTCGCTACATCATGAAGGAAGAGGCGAACATTAGGAAGACGACTACCATCACCTTTCAAAAGTCGGCGAAGAGAGTGGTTACGGCTCGTAATAAAACAATCGTCCGTGTGGAATCTGCTTTGGCATAACTGAGCAGGTCTGACCTTGTCCCACCTACAAGCCTGTTTTGACAATAGCTGTCCTTTGTTATCCAAGCCAGAAGTTTTATGTGTTTTTTGGTGGTTGTAGTTCATTTTTGTCATTTTTTTTGGAGATTCTGTAAATTTTTAATTTTCCCTTGGGGGCAAATAAAGTATCTATCTATCTATCTATCTATCTATCTATCTATCTATCTACAACAACAACAACATGTATTTATACAGCACATTTTCTTACAAATAATGTAGCTCAAAGTGCTTTACATGATGAAGAAAGAGAAAAAAGATAAAGTAAGTAAGAATCAAAATTAGGGAACAGTAATTAACATAGAATAAAAGTAAGGTCCGATGGCCAGGGAGGACAGAAAAAAACAAAAAAAAAACTCCAGATGGGTGGAGAAAAAAATAAAATCTGCATAAATGACCTCACAATCAGCCCTCATTGTATTCAGGGTTCTCATGGAAGAACTTGCTGATGACGGTCATGGGGATGTCTGGCCTTTAATCCATCAATGTAGGGACATCATAGCACTTTGATTAGGTGGTGGTGGCGTAGATCGCCACCACAGAAAACTGGAAAAAGAACAGAAGAGAAAGTAAGGATTAGTACGGATTTTAGAGCTACCATGAATAATAATGATAATTAATTAAATATACAGAGCATCAGGATTAAACTAAAATGAAGCTATGAGAAAGCCATGTTAAAGTAATGTGTTTTCAGCAGTGTTTTAAAGTGTTCTACTGTATTAGCCTAGCGAATTCCTATTGGCAGGCAATTCCAGATTTTAGGTGCATAATAGCAGAAGGCCGCCTCACCATTTCTTTTAAGTTTAGCTCTTGGAATTCTAAGAAGACACTCATTTGAAGATCTAAGGTTACAATTTGGAGTGTAAGGCAATCCAAACTATAAGAGTGAGATTATTTAAGGCTTTGTAAACCATAAGCAGTATTTTAAAGTCAATTCAAAATGACACAGGTAACCAATTTAGTGACATCAAAACTGGGGAAATGTTTTTGGATTTTCTTTTCCTAGTTAAGATTGTAGCAGCTGCATTGTGCAATAGTTGCAGTCAGTTGATGTCTTTTTTGGGTAGTCCTGAGAGGAGTGAGTTACAGTAATCTAGTCGACTGAAAACAAAAGCGTGAACTAATTTCTCAGCATTTTGCAATGTTATATGAGGTGTAACTTTTGCTATATTTCTTAAGTGAAAAAATGCTGTCCTAGTAATCTGATTAATATGTGATTTAAAATCTATCTATCTATCTATCTATCTATCTATCTATCTATCTATCTATCTATCTATCTATCTATCTATCTATCTATCTATCTATCTATCTATCTAAAGACATCTTTCAAAAGAAAATAACTCAAAATAAAACTAATGTCTAGCTCACCACCTTTATCCGCATTCCTCTCATTGCTCTTGGTTATAAATAAGAGAAGTGCACACCCTCCTATCCATACTCAGACTGCTTAAGAGTTCTGAGATGGTCCCTCCACTACCAATATTGAAGGCAACCTCTGCTGTCTAACTTCTCCTTCTCATCGCTCCCCTGAGATAACTTCACCCAATCCAAAGAATGCTTCACTCAACTTCTTCCAATTCCTACTTAGTTTGTTCTATGCACTATAACCCTGAAAGGAAGCCTAAAAAATCTGTACCCACACTTGCATGTATGTAAAAAATGAAGGATGCTACAACTACCAATTGCTCTCTGGCAAGTAATCATTTTTTTGTCATCTCACTTGGGCCCTTTTCTTAAAAAGAAATGGTTTCACTAACTTTTTGTCTGGCATTTGCAGCATGGTTCCTCGCACTTGGATGCCTCCACATGACCTGACTGAGGTTGAGTTGAGCAGCAGTCCTCCACTCACACCCATTGCTGTACTTTGATCATACTCATTTGCACAGCTGCCTCACTGTTTCTCACTCTTCTGGAGTCCTCCCAGCACCACCTTTCAACTACTCAAGGTAAGCACCCTTGTGTAACTATTTACACCAACCTCTTAAATCGATAAATACACACCCGATACACAAATTGTACACACACACAGGTAAACACTGTCACCATAGCACGACTTACTTCAAGTGTATTATTCACTTTAAATTCTAATAAAAATCAATTCTTCACAATGAGTCAAAGATAAATTTACAGCATGGTGCAGTCAATATTTAAAAGTTTATTCAAAGGAATAAATGATATACTGTCAAAAAATCTTGTGTCTCCAATAATTATCCTCAAGTAAATTAATTCAGCTACAGCAAATTTGGCTGGATGAATACTGTGGCATCAGCTACTCCCTTGTTACCAGCCCTCACTCCTTTTTCAAGATTTCAGACATCCTATTGAGGCCTGCCTACAATCTCTAACTTCAAGCCATGCTTCTTTACGGATAGTAGTATCATCATTATTGACAATCTTGTTACCTTTGTTTATTTTTTTGAGGTCCTAAATTTTTGTTTAAGACCTTATATTTATTTTCTTAGGTTTTGTTTCATGCCATTTGTAGTTTTACTTTCATTTTGTGTTTTAGTTTTATTTGGGGACATGTTCTTTATATTTATTGCTATATTTCTTGCTCCCGTAATGTCATTTACTTTTTTAGTGGGTTCTGCCATTTTGTGTCCCCGTTACTAAGACATGGGTGTCTGCTGCTAGGGACATGCCTATAGAAGCTGCATCAAGTGATATCATCAGTGCGGCACTATTGATGTCAGCATAGCGAGTCAAAACCTTATCCAATTTTGTGGATTCAATTTAGAAATATTGTTGTGTACTTTAATTAATGCTATTCTGATTCTGGACTTTTTCAGGCTTGCTTTGTAAGATTTTGAGTTTAATTTATGCATTGGGTTCAGAGGCACAATCATTTAGAACTCAGATTTGCTTTGACTTTACTTTCATTTCCTGGTCCCATTTCCCATGCCTGTGTTGCCTGCAAATTTCCTGACAGCACAATCTGATATATTCTGGCAGTACAATCACAAATACTGCATGCTTTGACTTAAGCATATTTACAACCAATCTTTTATGTTGTTCCCATTAGTAATCTACTTTTGGTCTTTTGACATTTTGTCAGATTTTTCGACTATAATTTTGTACCCTCCTTTTGCATTGGTGTTTGCTTTTGTTCATTTTTGTCTATCTCAACATTCTAATTCTACAATTATTCTCTGTTTTTATTCACATCTCAAATGCAAGATGAGGTATTCCTCTTTCTGAGCTCTATACTAAAGTCCAGAGGATATGCAAGAAGAGATTCTCAAATCGACTAAGGAATTGCAGTACTCAAAGCAGTACCTGAATGAGTAGGTTTCCAGCTTCCCACAAAGTCTGAAAGTTGACAAGGACTTATCTAGAAAGGCTTGCAGTAAAATAATCATTAAACAAGCCTGCTACATTTATTTGGCTGATACTTTTATCCAAAGTGACTTACAACATTTGAGATACAATTGGTTACATTTCTTTTGTTTTTCCAATAACAGCACAGGCAGATGAAGTGACTTGCTCAGGGTCACAATGTGTCAATAATGGGATTTGAACCCAAAACCTCAGGGTTTGAAGTCCAAAGTCTTAACCACTACACCATACAGCCTGCCTATTTGATTCAATGAGGTAAGTATATATAGTAGTTGCCATGTCATAATTTTTGACTGAATGGATTTCTTCTAAGGACTAACATAATGCAAACCTGTCAGTCTGATTATTGACTCCAAATTGCCATGCATAAATGTGCTGTTTTGATTATGTTGATCACAGCAAATTAATATCCAATCCAGACTTTACCACCCTAGATAAGTGCTACTTGTCTGCATTTTTAAGCCTTTCACCCTGACATGGTGTTATTAGCAAATTGAGGATCTGACAGATTTTTTTTCTGCTTTTTCCAAATACTTAACTACTTTCACCTGTACAATTGTTTTGATTCCAGATTCAGTGAAAAATGTTTCCTTTCAGGAAGAGCAATAGTAATTGATGAAATGTCATATGATCAGAGGAACAGGAGAGGTTAGCTCTGCTGCTTCACATCTCTAGGGTTTAACGCCTGCTTCTGTTAACTATCTCCGATGTCTTGTGTGTACTGTATATGCATTTCTCCTTAAATCCCTCTTTCTTTGATATTTTGAAGATGTTTCTATCTTTAAATAGTGAAGCGTACTGTTTCATGTGGGCACATTGAAAACTGTTGTGTTGATTCTTGGGATTTTAAATTCTTCCACCAACTCAGTATTGGACTAGCTATGGCACATTTGTGACAATTTATAGACAATCAGCTGCATCATTTTATGCTGTGGTACCTTTCCAATTAAAAGATGGAAAATTGAACATGTTTGAGCCAGGGTGTGTTACCTGGCTTATGTTTATTTTCCTTTTCAGTGTCTACTTTGTTCATTGTAAAGATTTTTTTTTTCTGTTTATTGTATCCATGTGTTTTTTGTTACTATTATTCTGCTTCTTGGTTTATTTACTTACTATGTACGTATCATGTGTTCATTTTGTGACTTGTGTTCTTTAGACCGGCTTTTAAGCAAATATTTTTAACCTTTGTATGCTTCTTTTTGTAATTTAAAATAACGTTTATTTATGACAAATTTGCTTGTCCTTCCCAGATATAAGTTGTTATAGTTACTTTCCTTAGAAGGGCCTTTTTTTGGTATATTCTTGGAACAGTAGAGTATTTGGGTCAGGCTGCCTATTTAGATTAGGTTTTTCTGGGCAGGCTAGAGAGGGATCTGGCATGTTTTATGGGTCTTTTACAGTCCTCATGCCATTGTTTGCTATAAGAGTGCATTCGATTCATGGCAAACTGTCCCTTTTTAATTTGGTGACAACTCCTTAAACTGGCTGTTTATGTTTGAGTTGCATGCCAAGATAGCCTAACATCTACTGCTGTTAGTTTCTGACTTGGACCTTACAGTAAGCTGCCAGGATAACATTTAGCTCTCCATGAGTCTGAAATTAAAAAAGTGAATTTAAAAAATGAATGGATGGAGAGACAATGAAAATTGCCAATAATTCTGGAACACATTATTCAGGAGGGACACAAATGAAACAGTGTTGTCCTATTAATCAATAGAGATCACAAAGCTTCCTCCCTCAGAGTCATTTCTATTGATTAATAGGATGACATGTTACAGCCAGACTGCTCAAATGGTTTTAAACTTTAATGCTATATTTGCTTAACTTGGTCTGTTATGTTATATTTTTACATCTGCCTTATTTAGCTTTATATTTCTATCAAATCTTAGTCATAGCCCTGTTGCAACCCAAAACCAAAATATAATTATTTTTGTGAAATTAAGGTTCAATGATACTTAAATGGCTAATTAGTTAGTACTGGTACCCATCAAAGTTGAAACAGCATGACAGATCCTACATAATAAACGCTACAATATTACAGGTATTTTTCTTTCAACATCTTCTTCTTTGAATTACTTTTTAATGAAGTCAGGAAAAAATTATTATGAATATAATGATTTTTCAAAATGAGTTTTCACACAATTATACCTTATCTCCATTCCTTATCAAACTGTAGACTATGAGCACAGGAAAGAAAAGCGTAACATTTCAATTTGCACAGAAACATCCTTAAGATGTCTTTTGTGTGATACTGCATGGAGGTCCACAGTGAGACAAATCCAATAAAAACAATACAGTGCTTCTTTATTTTCCACATTTTTCATGCAGATTAGAAATTTAAATCTCCAGCCATCTTCGAAGAACAGAATAATATTCTCTCTCGCCCATAGGCAGTTTCTCCCACTCAAGGTGATTTGCATTCTTTATGCTGAGGGTGACTGACAGTGTCTTTTCGCTCATATTTTGACCAGTGTTACCAATGAATTTTTACAAAATGTGAGACTCTGCAGACAGAGCATTGGGTCAAAAGTAATAATACTTTATGTATTCAGGGCAATGGATGCAAAAAAGCCAACAATATAATTTAAATTTCAGTCTGTATTTCATGCATTTTTAGATTTCATAGCTTCCTATCAGGATGCAACAGAATAGGACATGATATTAGAATTGAGAATAAAAATTTGTTCATCATCTTTGGTAGAGTCATACTGTGTGCTTTAATAGTCAAATGGAAGCCATGAAAAGCTGCACATCCTGGCTCAGTCATGGGAGCTTGTGACTTTAATCCAAACAGAAAGCTCACATCCTCTCTATTTCATTTGGGTAATGCTTTTCTTGTCCTTAATTGTACCACATTTTTCTCATTTTGTCAGTTCTGCTTTTTGAAACTTTTGATTTACTGTTATGCATCACTTTAGTTTAATGTCGGTTTTAGCTATTTACTACTGTAAATTGTTACTTAAAAAAAAAATCAAATTATCTAACCATTGCCTAAACTTACTTTGTCCATTGCAAGGTTGTGTCCTGACTTGGCAGGAAAACAGGAGAGCTGAATTTGAGAGCAAACCAGGAGAAGTGGCAAAAGACAAAAACAAAAGAAAATAAAAATAAACCGTAGCAACTGTAACCCAGACGAGAGACAAAATCAAAGTCAAAAAATAAGTCATAATCAGGCAATACAAGAAAAGAAAGCACATAATGTCTAAATGAATATAAGGAATTTTATCCACAGATCAGTTAAGATGCCTAGCTGAAAGCTGACCTTTTATGCTGGTTGTTGATTAAGTCAAGGTCACGAACTCAGAGACCTCACCCCCTAGAGATGTGGGAGATGACCCTGACAATGGTACGTAAATGGCTTCTCTTAAAGAAACAGGTTACGAAGCATCTATTTACAGTCTAAATCATGACAGGTTGCAGGGAATTAGAGCTTATCCAGATGCTTTGATCGTAAAGCAGGAACCAAATTTGAATGGAATTCATCATGCACAATTTAGAAGGGTTTAAAAATCATTAACACACACATCTTTGGGAACAAAGTGGAGCACTCAGAAAAAAAATGTGTTTGCAGATTCCACCTCTATAAGGTCAAGTGGGGAATCTGAACCCTATACCCTAGAGTGGTATGGTAAGTGTTTTAGCCCTGTGCCAACACGTTACCAATGAAAAAAATATACACTCATCCATCCATTACTCAACCTTGTTACTCCAGTCCAGTGTGCCATGGCAAAATCACAGACGTGGTTGAAAACATTGCAGAATATCATAAAATAAATTGAAGTCAGTTGAGAAGGAGGAACTAAACTAGTTCTGAGAGGCCTATAATGGTGCAATGGTGTTTTAAGTGTCCCTGAAGGCTAGGGAAGTGTCTGCCAAATTTGTTGGAGCAATTATTGTGGAAAGTATTGTGATCTGAACCAAGAGGCAGCACTGCTAATAACTGTACTACCATATTTCAGACAACAAAATACACAAACTGAATCATAACTACAAACAAAATATAACAAATGTCAACAAACAAGCAATGAGTAAAAAAAAATATGTATATGTACAGTATATATTTACATACATATCATTGCACTCACAGAGTTCCAGTCTTGAGTAAAACATTAGCCATGAAAGGAAGTGAAGGTTTATTTTATTGTTTGAAGTCCTGGCACTGGGTGTTGTTTGAATTTTTTTTTTGTTTCTAATCTCAATGCAGTTTGCTGTACTCTGTATATGTGACAATATTATGACTAATAGTGATGAGCAAACTCCACAATATTTGCTTCACCTCAAGATGGTAGAATTCATGGTAGTGTTTGTGAATATTGCCAAATGCATTGAAGTCAATAGAGAAGGACTAACTCTTATACTGACATAGAACTCGAAGATCGACCTGAACATTTGGCAACAAACAAAGATAACTCGTTATTTATGCTGTATATGTTTTATAAAAATAAAAAATTGAGAATATGCATTATTTACTTATCTATTTTACCACAAGGTCCACACAGTCTGTATGGCAAATGATCAACCTTATATACCTGCGGGGCGGTCCCATCTAATGTTGGCTGTTACAGCCTTGGGGGATGTCGCTCTGCTGTCGCAAAGCATAACGGGTGCTGGGGAAAAATTTCTTTTAAACTGGTTGAATTATCAGCAAATAATTCAATGAGCAAGGGCAAATGCAGCATATTCACTTTGAATAACCCTTTGGCAAAATTCGCTGATCAACTCTAACTACTAATACTACTACTGCTGCTCTTAATACAGTAAATATTCTCAGCATACATTTCATCAATTGTCTAAGAATTTACTATAATGATGATGTTTTAACAGCAAACAAAATGCTTAACTATGCTTTCCGTAATCCCTATCAACTTCATAGTAATTGTTAGATTTTCCTTTTTATTTCCAACAAAGAAATTTAAGAGGGCACACTTGTATAGATCATCTTTTGGTCCAAATAACAAATATTCACTACAGAACTGTTAAGATTTTTCCTTGTGCAATGTTATTTTTGCCCAATAAGAAGGCAGCTAGGCTTATTAATTTGTGAGTGTTATTGTTACTTACGCATTTAAATATACAAATCAAACCAAACTGCTATGTTTATCATTCTTTTTTAGTATTGTATCATTGGTTAACTGAGCATTTCAAACTGCTTAGAAACCACATATACTGTAAAGATTCAACTTAATTCCTATCCACAAAGCAATCCCTTTTTTTGGTGTTCTGTAGTTTAATAATTTCACCTTCTTCTGTTGACCAAAATTGAAGGTTGACAGGTCAGAACTCTGAGAAGAGAACTTGGGAGGCAAGTGGGAATGTTGTAGGTAAATGGTTTCTGAGGTCTGTACCCCAGCAAGAACACATAACCTATGGCACACTTAGCCTGTGCTAGTCACGCCTGGTGGAGTAGCTGCATTTATTTAATTGATGCTTTGCTTCCTTTAAATTCAGTTGACATTAAGGTGATAAAATTAGAAAACTTCTATGTTACTAAAGAGTTAATGATTTTAAATATCATTTTAGACATTTTCTATCGTTGAAGTAAAGCAGATTTTATATTTATTTTTATTTAAGTGAACATTTTACTGTAGTGGATATTTCAGCCATCTCATGGATCCCACCTCCTGGTTCCACAACTGTTTACTGTCTGCCTGGAATTATTAATATTATGTTAATATTTAACAAATCACATCATTGTGCATGGAAAGTCATGTTTTCTTTTGTTTTTGTTTTTATCTTTGTACTTCATTACTCTCTATTATTTCAAAATTACTTGCTGTGCTCTCAATTTTCTTTGAAACTATTGGCATTTACCTGATGTTTTCATTGGTGAAAACCTCAAAAAAAAAAAAAAAAAAAAAAGATTTAAGTGTATTTGCCTGTGAACATGCACACATTCACATATACTCAAAGAGGACAATATCAGTGTCTTTGAACCGCAGGAAGAAACTGGTGCGCTAAAGGAACCCCCAAGATCAAGAAAATCCATTTCTCCAAATACTGCACAAAATGCGACATAAGATTGTAGAGGGGAGTCCTTAAATCTTTTCCAAAGTTTGCCTTGTGGGACATCCTAAGACTCTGCGGGATCCCCCCGAAGTTGCTGGATATCAAGGCTGGTTATACACTAGTACTGTCAGTTGTGACACTACAGCCATGTGGCGCTATTCCCTGAAGGTGATCCGCTCGCAGGATCCTCATTGTTGAGGACCCTAGCAGCTGGACCAGGCCAAGGGGATGCCTATATAACACATGGCTGCATTACTTGGTTGACTAACAAAGGATCTGAAAATACAATCAAGTATTTGGACAGTGACACAATTTTCATAATTTTGGCTCTGTATTCTACCACAATGGATTTGAAATAAGCAATCATTATGTGATTGAAGTGTAGACTTTCAACTTTAATTTAAGGGGTTTAACAAAAATATTTTATGAGTTGTTTAAAAAAGACAAACATTTTTATAAATGGTCCCATTATTTTCAGGAGCTCATAAGTATTTGGATAAATTGTATGAGGAAGTCAGGAGTTGCAGAGAAGTACACAAGAGTTGTACAGGATATGTACGAGGGAAGTGTGACAGTGGTGAGGTCTGTGGTAGGAGTGACGAATGCATTCAAGTTGGAGGTGGGATTACATCAGGGATTGGCTCTGAGCCCTTTCTTATTTGCAATGGTGATGGACAGGTTGACAGATGAGATTAGACAGGAGTCCCCGTGGACTATGATGTTTGCTGATGACATTGTGATCTGTAGCGATAGTTGGGAGCAGGTTGAGGAGACCCTGCAGAGGCGGGGATATGCTCTAGAGAGGAGAGGAATGAAAGTCAGTAGGAACAACACATAATACATGTGTGTAAATGAGAGGGAGGTCAGTGGAATGGTGAGGATGCAGGGAGTAGAGTTGGCGAAGGTGGATGAGTTTAAATACTTGGGATCAACAGTACAGAGTAATTGGGATTGTGGAAGAGAGGTGAAGAAGAGTGTGCTGGCAGGGTGGAATGGGTGGAGATGAGTGTCAGGAGTAATTTGTGACATACGGGTATCAGCAAGAGTGAAAGGGAAGGTCTACAGGACGGTAGCGAGACCAGCTATGTTATATGGGTTGGAGACGGTGGCACTGACCAGAAAGCAGGAGACAGAGCTGGAGGTGGCAGAGTTAAAGATGCTAAGATTTGCACTGGGTGTGACGAGGATGGATAGGATTAGAAATGAGTACATTAGAGGGTCAGCTCAAGTTGGACGTTTGGGAGACAAAGTCAGAGAGGAGAGATTGTGTTGATTTGGGCATGTGCAGAGGAGAGATGCTGGGTACATTGGGAGAAGGATGCTAAGGATAGAGCTGCCTGGGAAGATGAAAAGAGGAAGGCCTAAGCGAAGGTTTATGGATGTGGTGAGAGAGGACATGCAGGTGATGGGTGTAACAGAACAAGATGCAGAGGACAGAAAGATATGGAAGAAGATGATCTGCTGTGGCAACCCCTAACGGGAGCAGCTGAAAGAAGAAGAAGATAAGTATTTGGATAAACAAATAAAATCATAAATATAATAATCATTTTCAATGGTTTAGCATTTAGGTCTGGTCAATGAATGTGCTTGTCTTTGGGACTGAGGAAGAAAATGGAAGTACATGCAAGGAACCAATATGGAAACAGGGGAAATTACAAACTCTATGCAGGTAGTGACAAAGTTGAGATGCCAGGACTCCAGAAATAGCAGGGCTAATCACTGTACCACCTAAACCTATTCAAACTTTACAAATTAATATGTTTAATAAAAAGAAAAGTCTAAAACAAACTGAACTTATACTTCTGCTTCAACACAAAGTCACCTACAGCTCATATAAATCTGTGCAATGCTGCAAAATAAAATTTCTGTTGATCTCACTGTTTTTTCAGTGTAAACAATACTTGGCTAGTTGGAATACATTTTTATCTATCCAGTCCAAGGGTGACTAAGCTGAAAGGAGTGTGATCGTACATATTCTTAACAACATCTTCTTATTTCGTATCATGAGATAAAGGAGCATATCTCAGCATGAATGTATATTGAACCAATGTAAGGTTGTCAGTTAACCTCTAACCAAATGGTCTTATGAAAGACTATGTTCTGCCCAGAAAAAAAAACCTAAATATGGAAAGAACATGCAAGTATGTGCTCCAGAATAAGCTTCTATATCGGGAAAAGAATACTCTTTCTTCCTTGCTGCTTTTAAAGAATTGCTCTGGTTGATGGCTCTCCTCTCTTTTTCTTGGGTGGGGGTTGAATTTTGGTTTGTTAAGTCTGACATGATTGTATGGAATGTTATTTGATTCAAATTAAAATCAATAAAAATCTAATAATAAAAAAGATAAGTCTAAAACAAATTGATCTTCTGCTTCAGCACAAATTAAATTTCATACTCCTCTTATTTAAAATGCAAACTGTAGTAGTTTAACATTCTACTGTTTTTTTCTAGCCAAAGTCACGTTTGGACTATTTTTCCAAATTTACAAAAAAGGTATTCCCTGATTTTTGGTGAAAACATTTGGGTCACTTTGAGGACATGTATGCAACTTTTTAATTATTCTTCAGTATGGCATTATTCTGTATTTATTTATTGTAGATGAAAGATGTAATTGACAATTTTGTAAAATTTCTGTATTGTTTTTGTCTTTTCTTCATGAGCAAATATCAAGTGCTTTCATCGTGTCACTTTGAGCATTCACTTTTGTTAAGTCAAATAATTGAGCTTAAAGAACTGTAACTGTTAATGTGAGTTACTGCATAAAAGACCAGCATGTAGGCTTAGCTGGTGATTCTAAACTGGCCCAGTGTGACATAGGTACACAAATGTGCACTCTGGCAGACTGGTGTCCTGTGCAGGATTTGTCCCTGCCTTACAACTGATGTTGCTAGGAGAATCTTTGGCTTCCAATGACACTAAGTAAGAAAATATAGGTTCATAAAATGAATGAATACATAACTTAATATTTAGATAGGCGGCATAGGTAACACAGTGTTATCAGCTGAAACCAATTTTATTCTGACTCAACACACAATAAATTAAAAAAAAAAAAAAAAAAACTGGTTAATGTGTTGTGTAATGTGGACAGTCTCCATGTTCTAGTTTGGTTCCTGAATTACATTCAATAGTGTCAGGATAGGCTCAGAGGCCCTGTGTTACTGAACTGGATTATAAATGCTGAAAGTGGAAGAATGTATAAATGAATGAACAAAATAATCCCCTAATTGTGACCAGATTTCTAAGAATAATGTATATAATATGTTTTTACAATGCAGTTTAATGCATTTTAAGCCAAAGCAAAACTGATTTGAAAATTAGGCAATACACACAAAAATAAGGTCCTGGAGTAGAAATTGCTTGCAGACTTCTTATTTATTTTTATGATTATTTATTTGCTGTTTATTCTTTGGGCAAAACACAATAAAAGCTGCCCATTTCTTTTAAAATGAAGTGTGTAATTGCAATATGTCCGGGCCCACTACTACCAGCAGTAGGTGGTGTAATTACATTTCAAATCTAAATGAGATTATAATTTGTCAGTGAAATAGACATCACTTTTTAAAGATTTCAAATGTGCAAAGAGCAAAATGCCTTTGGCAATATATTTCAGAATCATATTACTGTGGTACTGAGCCTCTGCATGACAAATAAGGGTATTAAATAAATGCAGAAAACTATCACAATCCAGGTAGCTTCAGTCACCTATAGCTCATATAAATCTGTGTGATGCTGCAAAATAAAATTTCTGTTGATCTCACTGTTTTTTTTTTTGTAAACACTACTTGACTAGTTGGAATCAATTTTTATCTATGCAGTCCATGGGTGACTCCACTGAAAGGAGTGCTATCATGCATTTTCCTAACCCTCTCTTCCTATTACAGTATTATGAGATGTAGGAGCATATCTCAGCTGCATTGTGATCATTGCATGAGCATGAAACAACATTGGCTTATATACCAGACCATAACAGAGTACAGTACATTCAAACATGAACCCATATTGAGCCAATGTGAGGTTGTCAGTTAACCTCTAACCAAATTGTCTTATGAAAGAATATGTTGTACCCAGACAAAAACTACCAAAATATCGAGAAAACATGTAAGTATGTCCTCCAGACAGATAGTTCAGGTCATTGGAGCAACTCTACAGGACAAACAATCAATCAGTCAAGAAATGGATCAATCAGTCATCATTTTGTCCTAAGGTCCTTTCAAAGGAAACAAAAATATAAAAATTCTGAGGCAATGGGATATATTTAAGAATCAATTCAGCAGACAGTACTGAAAAGTCTGCATCAGTGCAAGAGATTACAAAGAAATTGTTTAAAGGGTAAGGAATACAAAAATGTCCTATTAAAAATGCTTGAAATACAACTTTTCAGGCAAAAATGTAAAATTATCAATTAATATTTATTACAGGGTATTATACAGACAATGCAGATTAACAATGTAATATTAACCTAATGAAAGATATCAGAGTTTATTCTATAAACACAGACACAAGGTAGGAGCAGACACTGGAAGTGAGGCCAATCCATCACAGGGCCACTCACACACATACTCAAATAACAAGACCAATTTTTAGAATTATAAGTTAACCTAGCATTTACATATTTGGAAAATATAGGGAAAACTGTAGCACCTACAAAATAATTCATACACATATGAGAAGAATGTTCATAGACATCTACTGGGTGCGTGATTTAAAAATTGACCTCTAGATCTGTAAGGCAGTAGTGCTAAACACTGGACCACACACAACATAAAATACCACATCAAACCTGTAAATTGATCAATATATTAAAAAAATGCACTACTGGCAAATACCCTGAACATGTTAGGAGTATACTTGATGTAGATGTTTAAAAAGTAAATATAATTCAGATTAGAGCACCCATTACTACTTTGTGTTCTCTTGAGCAACCTCGAGCATCGAGTTCTAAATAACACAGCATATGTAAACAATTGTACTCTAATCTTGTAAGTCACTTGTGAAACAAACAAAAATAACAATAATAACAATAGTGATCACACTTCATTTTTTAAACAGCCAGTTTAAAATGACCTGATTGTAGTGCTTAATTTTAAATAAGATAGCGAAACTGAATAATGTTAGCCCTATAAAGTCAGTTGTGATTGTGCACTATATAAAATAAAGATTAACTGACAGATTGATTTAAAAAAAGTAGCTGAAACAATGGTTTTAAATCACAAGATTGCCAGTTTAGTCCCCATCCTCCACTACGTGACCCTGAGAGTGTCACTCAATCCAACTGTGCACTAATTGCAAAAAGAAAAAAAAAAAACAGAAGTGAACAGTTGGATAAAGATGTCAGCCAAGTACAAAATAACCTAATTTTGTCTGAGCTTCAACTGATGGCCTGACATTCTCCTATAGAGTGCAGAATTCATGACACTCTTAAAAATAAAGGTGCTAGAGTGATGTTTTAGAGCAATGCCATATTTATTTATTTAGATCAGGCTCCTTACAGTAAACAACTAAGAACAGATAGTAACCATCCATCCATCCATCCATTATCCAACCGCTATATCCTAACTACAGGGTCATGGGGGTCTGCTGGAGCCAATCCCAGCCAACACAGGGCGCAAGGCAGGAAACAAACCCCTGGCAGGGTGCCAACCCACCGCAGATAGATAGTAACCGATTTGTAAAATATCAATGGGTCTTGATTTTAAGAAGTCCTTTGCTGTATAGAGTAACACAGGCTAAGGTTAGGTTTTTTTAATCTGTTAGTGTCCTGCTAGGTAGCATACTATTAAAGATTTCTGAGGTTTTTTTTTACATATTAGGAAGATTTTCAAAGCACAAAGAACCCTTTCCAGAATGAAATGGTGCTTGATCAAGCAAAAGTTATAGGAGGAACCACACAACCTAATAAAGAACCATTTTGTAAAGAGTGTGACGGGAAGTCATCCAAATCGTGAGTCAGTGAAGCAGACTCCTAAACTATAGTCACGCAGAAAGAACATTTTTGTAGCTTACACAGTAGGCAAATCCTGATGTTATAATAACAAATTAAATATGATGGATTTTATACTAAGCTATTTGTGTTATAAGTCACTCACTTCACTGAGGTTGCAAAAAATGTACTAAAATATGAATTTAGAAGAAGGTAATTGATAGGGTATTTCCTTCTATTTTAGCCCACTTTATCCTTGAAATGGTGTGCTTCTGCCTTATGTGCTCTTAACTTACAAGAGCTACAGTGCTGGTCTATGGCATAGTAACATTCTAGTAAATTGATTCACAGCATATCAGTACATTAATCTGCATGATGAAATAGCTATCCTAGCCAGTGGCCATACCATACCATTTTCAAAACTTGTTTAATCCTGAGCAGGATCACAGGGGGGCTACAGCCTATCCCAGCAACATTTTGTTTAATCTGGGTGCCTTCACTCTGAAAAAAAGAAAACATAACAAAGTTCTCTGATTGTAAATTTCAGATTTACTTCTAAAATAATCAAACAGAATAATGAAAATGCAAATTACCAATGAAATTTCAAATAAAAGATTTGCTTCAGTTAAAGGTTGGCAATTTCCGTAATCTGGCAAAGAACTTATGTGTCATGAAACGTAGCAGTTCCACGTTATACTGTTCAGAAGTACAAGGTGGTGTTGCTTTTGTTTGCAGAATGTGTATCTGTGAATGATGCAGTTTGCTTATATGAATATCTTGGCACTGGAGTATGAACAGGACTTTGAAATTATCATAAGGTAAGGTGCACTGTAAAAAAATCCAGTAAAAATGTATTACATTAACAATATATTTTTGCAGTGAAAAATGTTTATTGTAACATAAGAAACAGTTAGAATAATGACATTAAATAGAAAATACAAATAAATATGCTTTTAAGCAGTGTTTTAGCTGAAAATATCAATTAATTGCTTTAATGTGTAAGACAATTTTATGAATAATTTTTGAATTGCCATAAACTTATAATGGTACAGAATTTAAAATCTGCCTAAAGTTTGACATACAATACAGCCGAAACTGTAACACACCCTATACCAGGAAAGGAATGCTTCTTTCTCAACTGGGCAACATAAATTGCATTCTGTAAGCGTTATTTTAGTGCTGTTAAGTGATGTTTGTTAATCAAATATAGGTAGATGAACTACATATTTTGGGTTT
Organism: Polypterus bichir lapradei; assembly: GCA_026402145.1. Classification (NCBI taxonomy): domain Eukaryota; kingdom Metazoa; phylum Chordata; class Cladistia; order Polypteriformes; family Polypteridae; genus Polypterus; species Polypterus bichir. The sequence continues at coordinate 51,186,338 of JANRMT010062835.1, read as the reverse complement.
ATTGTTAGTTAAAAGTTATATCACTGAGCTATTTAGCTTAAATTGGTTTGATTTAATATAATTGTAAGATTTAAATTAAAAACAGAATGAATCAATTCAATTTAATGTTAATGCTGATAGAATTATAATTGTTGATAGCATTAATTGGTCTATGCTCCTGACTGTTTTTAGATGGCTAAATAACTGACAGTTTTTTTAACCATTAAACTACAACCATATTTTGTACAGTGAATAAAATGTGTTTGATTACTACATCTTAATATTGTATTCTCATTTTGCTTATTGTTTGCATAAATTGAAAGCTTTGGTATGCACATAATGATTTATCTAATGGGTTAATTTAGAGCATAGTTAAAAAAAATGGATGAACAGCAAAATTGCTGTTTTATTTCTTATGACACCAAAAATGCCAAAGAATAGATGCTTGTTCTGAATATGGATTTCAGGAACTGACATGTAATTGTTTAAAAAATAGGAAAAAAGAAAAGTTGCCTTTTGATTTTGTGTGCAACTGACATCCATGTGTTGTCCTGTGTCATTCTGTTCGGAATTAAATGCTGTGCTTTAAAGCTTTAAAATAGCATACACAGTTCCAACTATTAGACAGTAATTGCTAATGAATATTTATGCTGGCAAAACAATTTTCTTTAAATTTCTTATAAAAAATGGAAACAATGACAAAATAAAGCTGGCCATCAGAATACAGCATACTGAAAGAATTGAATAGTAAAAGAACATTGTGGCAATATCAGGCCTGAAAATGGTGAATGTCATAAAATGACATACTGTACTTTTGTGTATTCGGTATATAATTGTGAACCTCTGTCATGTCAAAAATTGCAAGATGAGCCCATTTATATTATATTTCTGATAAGAAAACACATCAAAAGCATAAGCCAAAATTAACTGACATTTTGTACTGTATATACAGTATTACCCAGAATGTTTGCAAATTTATAAAAACAACACATGGAAAGAGCAGTACTGCAAGACTGGACTGTCAGCTATGGTCAATATGAGAAAAATTATTTGTTCTGCTGCCATGTGACACCCCAAGTAGTGTGAAAGATGGCATCAGACTACACACTGGGCATCTTGTAGTTTGGGACTGATTGGGATTAGAAATGAGAGATTTTAGACAGGGAAACACAGACCCAAAAAGATTGCATTGAAACACAAAAGTGAGTTTTTATTTACAGGTGCATGTACTGTATAATAGTATCAGGCCAGTTTTTTGGCACAGTTTTCATAGCAAATGACACAGAAAACACATAGAAGCAATGTCAGAAAAAAATAGTGAAACTGTACAATACTTACAGTGCATATGGCAAGTCTCCAAATGAAAAAGAAACAAAAACAATAAATGTCTAAATTGCAGTCTTCCTAAATAAAAATGCAGTCAGGAAAATAACTACATGAAAACACTTTCCTTCCAGTAATATAATTCACAAAAAATATTTTATAACTAAAAAATCAGTGTATATACATAAAGACAAAAAGTACACCACAAAACTAATTCATATAAATACATTACATTAGTAAGACAGGAGAACCCTTGAGGAGTGTTGTGAAAGAATAAATGTATTCTTCTCCTCTGTGAAGGATTATAGTTTATTGTTTTGTCTGCTTGGTGGAATTGTCAGCAATATACATTTATCTATGTGAGTCACCTTTGTGGGAGCATTTGAACTTTAGATGATTTCTATATTGGACTAAGTTTAATAAGGTTTTTTAGTGATGGAAACTTATTTCTGATTGGGTCAAAAGAATAAGATTCCTGTTTTTGGGTTTATGCAAATTAACCTGCTTAGACCTGCATCATCAGGAGACTATAGCATAATCAGCTTATGCTTCTCACCTCTGCTTCCCGGCTCAGTCTCAGTGAAGTTCTTCTTTAAGGTTCAAGAAAATCCACAACAGTAGGAGCACATACTGAATTGATTAGTTATGCTTGACAACCAGCAGGAAGGGAAGCTTATGGCTTATTCCTGTTAATGCATCTTCTGAACAAGCAATGTGCTAGGTTTTCTCTATTATTATTTTTCCTTTTCTTGGTATGTAAAAAACACTGCTTAATTTACAACCAGAATAATCTTATTAGCATATTGTACATATTTTGAATAGAATTTTGCAAGTTATAATGTACCTATTCGACTTTTGAATTAGTAATGAAACAACAGGAAAATGGCTAGACGTGTTCTCGTCCTATCGCTAACATAAAATGCATGATAATCCAGAGTGGTGAATGCTTGATCGCTTATATTACTTATTAGATGTAAAGGTACTTCTTTAGTACTACTAATTATTATTCTGGTTCAGTATAATATGTCTTGAATTAATGAAAATGTAAACACTGCATTTTTTTAATGTAACTGAATCTAGTTAAGGCAACAAACATTGTAATCCTTACTGTAGTGAAATGATAAAAGAGTGCAGTTGAAACTAGCCTAGTTTATTGTTATTAAGTATGCACTAATTGTAATTGTAATTATGGGTTTAGATAATTAATCTGTTAATCTGTGGAACTGAAACAAGAGTGATTTATTGATCAACTATAAAAAAGTACTACTGCTAATATATACTAAATGTAATTTGGAAGATATATGGATTTAAAATATAAATTTATTTTTATATTAATGTAAAAATAATCACATTAACACTTTGTGTATTACATATAGCAATGTATATTTGCATTAATTGATTCCTAATAAAGCATATGTAACAGGATTTCTCTATTCTTACTCTTGCTTTTCTAGACTAGGAAAGATACAACAACTCACATCTGCAATAACTGAGAAGACCTACAGAAGATTAGTCCAGCTGACCTGGCATTATCACTAAAGTCAGAATATAAGATTTTAGTACCTGTAAGGTTTTTAAAGGGGTAGGCTGTGCAGACAGCTTTGTTTAGAGAAAGTCTCAAAATCAGAATTTATGATCATTGCTGTGACCATGCTCTCAATTTTCTTATCTCTCTTTTTGGGAATCATTTCACTGGTCTAAAATGAATGGGTCAGTCCCTGAAAAAATACACCTCTTGTTCTTTAGTTTTAAAGGGTAGTTCTGATTCAATTAATGAAGATGACAGTAGCGAAAGCTGGTGTTATGATTGGCTGGTGTCATCCCGGCCAATACCCCCAGACCACCAGGTGGAGCCATCTCTGCATCATGGAGGGGCCCCAAATTCCAGCAGGGACTCATGGGAATTGGAGTCTTCCAGTGCAACCCTGCTGGATAACGTGGGGATCACCAGGAGACGCTGCTGGGAGGCCTAGAGACATTGGGGTTTACTACACTCCGGAAGTACGTCATAGTCACAGGGATGGAAGGAGCGATGTACTTCCGGGATGAAGATAAAAGGACTTTTTATATAACCCAGAAGTGATGGGGAATCATGGACTGAGGGATGAAGCACTTCCAGATTAAACAGTATAAAAGGATTGTGGGAAACCCAGATAGGTGAGCTGAGTTGGGAGGAAGGGTGGCAATGCGTCTGGGAGTAGGAGGATTGATTTGTTTATTGATTATTGGTATTGTTTATTGTATGAATATAGTGGAGTGTAGGGTGCTTTGTGCACTGGATTATTATAATAAATCCAAATTTTGGACTTTTATCTGGTGTCTGGAGTCAACTCTGAGGGTTCAAGGGGACGACAGCGCCCTCTATCTACCACACTGGTAAAAAGTAATGTAAAGTTTTCAAACTAATTTGTTGCACTTGCTTCTACTAACATATAGGTACATATGTACACTCACCTAAAGGATTATTAGGAACACCATACTAATACGGTGTTTGACCCCCTTTCGCCTTCAGAACTGCCTTAATTCTACATGGCATTGATTCAACAAGGTGCTGAAAGCATTCTTTAGAAATGTTGGCCCATATTGATAGGATAGCATCTTGCAGTTGATGGAGATTTGTGGGATGCACATCCAGGGCACGAAGCTCCCGTTCCACCACATCCCAAAGATGCTCTATTGGGTTGAGATCTGGTGACTGTGGGGGCCATTTTAGTACAGTGAACTCATTGTCATGTTCAAAAAACCAATTTGAAATGATTCGAACTTTGTGACATGGTGCATTATCCTGCTGGAAGTAGCCATCAGAGGATGGGTACATGGTGGTCATGAAGGGATGGACATGGTCAGAAACAATTCTCAGGTAGCCCATGGCATTTAAACGATGCCCAATTGGCACTAAGGGGCCTAAAGTGTGCCAAGAAAACATCCCCCACACCATTACACCACCACCACCAGCCTGCACAGTGGTAACAAGGCATGATGGATCCATGTTCTCATTCTGTTTACGCCAAATTCTGACTCTACCATTTAAATGTCTCAACAGAAATCAAGACTCATCAGACCAGGCAACATTTTTCCAGTCTTCAACTGTCCAATTTTGGTGAGCTTGTGCAAATTGTAGCCTCTTTTTCCTATTTGTAGTGGAGATGAGTGGTACCCGGTGGGGTCTTCTGCTGTTGTAGCCCATCCGCCTGAAGGTTGTGAGTGTTGTGGCTTCACAAATGCTTTGCTGCATACCTCGGTTGTAACGAGTGGTTATTTCAGTCAAAGTTGCTCTTCTATCAGCTTGAATCAGTCGGCCCATTCTCCTCTGACCTCTACCATCAACAAGGCATTTTCTCCCACAGGACTGCCGCATACTGGATGTTTTTCCCTTTTCACACCATTCTTTGTAAACCCTAGAAATGGTTGTGCGTGAAAATCCCAGTAATTGAGCAGATTGTGAAATACTCAGACCGGCCCGTCTGGCACCAACAACCATGCCACGCTCAAAATTGCTTAAATCACCTTTCTTTCCCATTCTGACATTCAGTTTGGAGTTCAGGAGATTGTCTTGACCAGGACCACACCCCTAAATGCATTGAAGCAACTGCCATGTGATTGGTTGATTAGATAATTGCATTAATGAGAAATTGAACAGGTGTTCCTAATAATCCTTTAGGTGAGTGTACATTACTTAGGTAATGAGACTGGAAGTTGTTTTAGCGACCATAAACAATAATGCTACAATTGCAGCAATGCAAAAGTTCCACACAAGACAGAGAGGAAGATTCTAAAATAAAAAAAACAGTGAGAATAACATCATCATACAAGGACTAAACTATCATGCAAGCATCAAGTGATGATATCTTATGTAGAAGAAAACATAGTCTTTCCATTAGAATTCAAAGGTAATCCACACTTGCTAGCCAAATGTGCTGTATGTACTGTATGTACAATATGTTTAAAAATCAAATAAAACATAATTAGAGTTAGCTTAGACAAGTTAAAGAGAGAAATGCAGTGCAAGACAGACATACATTAGCAAGACAAGAGAACCGTCATGGAGTGTACCCATACAGTACTTGTTTCCTAACTGGTAGGTTTTATACAGTTTTCCAAAGATTAGGTACTCTCATTGTTATCATTAGATAGATAGATAGATAGATAGATAGATAGATAGATAGATAGATAGATAGATATTTTATTAATTCCCAAGGGAAAGTTCACATATTCCAGCAGCAGCATACTGATAGAAAAAACAATATTAATTAAATAAAAATGCAGTTAAAGTTAAAAAATGCAAGATGGAGAGTGCAAGGCAGGTATAACAGTCAATAACATTGTATAATATTGTTAATGTTTACCCCCCTGGGTGGAATTGAAGAGTCGCATAGTGTGGGGGAGGAACGATCTCCTCAGTCTGTCAGTGGAGCAGGACAGTGACAGCAGTCTGTCACTGAAGCTGCTCCTCAGTCTGGAGATGATACTGTTCAGTGGATGCAGTGGATTCTCCATGATTGAGAGGAGCCTGCTCAGCACCCGTTGCTCTGCCACAGTCCAGCTCAGTGCCTACAATAGAGCCTGCCTTACTCACCAGTCTGTCCAGGCATGAGGCATCCCTCTTCTTTATGCTGCCTCCCCAGCACACCACCGCTTAGAAGAGGGCGCTCGCCAACTTTGTAATAAACGGACATTTCATTTGATTACATAACTAAAAGTTAAACAAGTTATTTTCTCCTGTAACAGCTGACCTTAGCAAAAGTAAACAATCTCTAAAATATAAAGATAATTATAAATGTGTCTGCTCTCACTGTTGAAGACTGAAATATACTAACTATTTTAGTCTCTGCACAGTAGTGTTGCATCATATGGTAGGAGAGTGTTTAGTTTGTTTGTTGCATTTCAGCCACATCCCTTCACATAAAACACATTTTACATTACTTACTTATGTGTGTTGCAAACAACAAAGTACACATTATCATTATATATAGTTTTGTAAAGGGGTGCCTAACCCAGACCAAGGTTTCAGGGTAAAGGGCCTGCTACTAGACTGGAGTAGGATCATACAAGATTAAGATAGAAATTAATATTCTTTGGCAGTAGGGATACTTATCATTATGCCACGGCAAATGGTAAAATATCTTTACTGCCCTAAGAGTGCTAGGAGTACTTACTTCAAGGGGAAATGAAAAAGCTGAGAGAGCTGAGTGATAGTAAGGCAGGAAAGTGGCAGCATAGTGGCTGCTGCGCTCTCTGCTGCACATCATGTTGGAAAGGATTTCTGGGGGTTACCTAGCTTTTTAAAGTATGAACCAAGGCTGAGAACTGCAGGATCAGTATTATACTGAAGGCAGGAACAGGATTTCTAGTTAGTGATGCTGAACAAAGACGTGACTAGGAGAAACATTTCTTTACTGAGTTTAAAACTGGGTAGTGGTTTGGGACAATAACTCGACTCGCAAAAAAAAGAGAGAGACAAGTGTCTGTGAGAAGGAATGACAAGGTAGAAGGTAAAAGAGAGAGAAGAGTGTAGAGTTGGTAATGCCAGCAGTTGGGCCAACTGCTCCACCAGGTAGACAGATGCACTGGAGGGCACCAATAGGCTTCAGGATTTGTTATTTTGTGTTTATTGTTTTCAATTATGTTAATAAAGCATGCTTTTTTATAGTTTTGACCTCCTTATTTGGATTGAAAAAGTCCTGGGAGAATCCCTATCATCTAGAGCAGGGGTGCCCAATGCGTCAATCGCGATCGACCGGTAGGTTGCAAAGGTAGTGCAGGTAGATTGCGTTGCAGTCCAAAAAATTTTTTTTTTAAACGTTAGTCTATCATATATCCTCCCTATGGCATTTGCCACTTGATTGACATACAGGGCAGCCAGTCTGATTTTGACACTACAGGATGACATTCAGCTGATGTCTGGGGCTCTTGGACAGTTTTAGAACTTACTCACAGAGGAAAAGTACCCAAACATGAGGAAATGCGCTACCTCCTTGACTGCATTATTCCGCTCTACTTATTTATGCGAGTCAGCCTTTACCCACATGAAGATTATTAAATCCAAATACTGTAGTGACCATAAATGTATTGAATTGTTATTGTACCATAAAGGTTATTCAGTTATGCAAGGTACGACAACATATACTGTATATTCATGGCATTCATAGTCTGAATCACAATCTGATTGTATGGGTGGTTACCTACCAGGTAACGCTTGTGGCTGGTCTGCAAGTCAGCAAACATCCGCCACGGTGCCCTCTTTCAGTTGCGAGAAGCAGATCATAGAATGATTGAATAGTTTTACTGTCAAATAATGCAAAGAGTACACAACACATGTTTCACCCTGGGGGTACAGTGAGTGTGTACGCCTGATGAGCCCAGAATTGGGGCGAAACACGTGTCACGTACTCTTTGCATTATTTGACAGTAAAACTATTCAACTATATATACAGTACAGGCCAAAAGTTTGGACACACCTCCTCATTCAATGTGTTTTCTTTATTTTCATGACTGAAGGCATCAAAACTATGAATGAACACATGTGGAGTTAT
>JANRMT010062835.1:51151521-51178103 GCA_026402145.1 Polypterus bichir lapradei | reverse complement strand
TAGGTAGATCATTTCGACCTGGTCATTTTAAAAGTAGCTCGCAAACCGAAAAAGTGTGGGCACCCCGATCTAGAGTTTATAAAATCTGTATGTATTACTGTGTTAAGACTGACCAAATAATGTCCATTTTACAAATTATGAAACAATTTTGTTTGTATGGAAAAGGGAATTAGATTATTTTTCATATCATGTAATCAATAATTAATGAAAAATCATGGTTTGGTGTTAAGATTGGCAATCTATGATTCATTGCTTCGATTCCCTGTTTCATACAGTTTGTACAACAAAACAGAAAGCATGTTAAATATCCACAGTTTGGACAGAAATTTTATATCTGTTTTTCAATCTGAAATAAATTTTCATTTAGCATTATGCATGTATGTAGTGTATTTTTTATGTCATCACAGAGATGTATGTCACAGTAAAATTTTACATACCTGCTGCCACCTTTGTGATGCAGGCAGTGCAATTTATTGATGGCAATGCAAATATTTATGTAAAAATGCCACCTCTCTGTCCAAGGAAAACTTTACACTTTAAATCTGCTCAAAACAATATTTAGTTTACTTATTCCTGCATTGTATTAATGAACAATGAAAGATATTTTAGCAGTTGCATAGAACATTCAAAATTAAAATGCTTTACCTAAGCAGAGTATGCAGAAAATACAAATGTGCAAATGGTTGTGTAATAAATAATTTAGAAAATGGTTGAAGTATTTGCTGCAGTTCTTACTAAGCATATGTTTTAGAAATAGTAATGTGTAAAAGCACAGTATTAGTGTTATAAAATATACAGTATGCAATAGTTCATAAATGCATCTTACACCATGATATTTGAATTTAATTTGCCTGTATGTACATTATTAAAATTATAATTCACTGTTATGTTATAAATATCTCAAACACCAATATACTCTTACTTGACAACCTCTTCACAGTTTTCATATTGTCAAAGCAAGAACCCATCAATGCTAGCTTCACTGTCAGGCACTAGGCATTAATATGCTGAAGTCAGTAGATTAACTTGAGAGATTGCACAGAAACAGTGAAAAAGCATAACCATAGTTCATCCTGTAGAGGTTTTACCGATTTCATTTCACAGTCATTAAATATAATGGGGCCTACTGGGAGTTCCAGTGAGAGAAATTAGACATTTTGACACAGTTTAGGACCTTTAATAAGGGCATTTTTAGCATTTTTGAAATTCATTCACTGTACTTATTCCTTAATATGCCAAAGATAAAGAATCATTCATGATAGCAGACGTTGACAAGAACATCCTTGGACTATTTATTATGCCTCAAACACAAGGGACTCATTGAACCAGACATCAGTATTTCAACAAGTATAAAGCACAGTTAATGAATGATATCCTCTGTTGCACACTACAGTCATCTGGAAATCTTTCAACATTGCTTAATATCTAAAGAGACAAACTAGAAACAATTGAAGATTAAAATTCCACTTTTTCTCACCATGTCAGATTATCTGTTGGCACTTAGATTAGCTGTGGATAGTTATGTTATATATAAGTTCATCTGGGCTAATTATTAGCATTAAGTCTGATATAACGCTAATTCCTGGCAAATTACCCCACATTAGTAATATGTTTGTCCAGTAAAACTTTTACCAATGGTTGTCTTATCTAAAGAGAAATTATGTCCACTATTCAAACTTGAGTCTAAGACCATTGTTTACTACATGACTGAAACTTAATTTATGATTTACTAGATCACTTAGTAGTCCTATTCAGGTTTTTTTAATCATGTACTAAAAACTCTGTATTGACTCTTAAAAACATAAACAAGTGAGAGGTTAAGCAAAATGACATAATTTATTGACTTACTGGAAAGATTACAGTATGCAAGCTTTCGTGTCAACTCAGGCCCCTTCTTCAGGCAAGATGTAATGTGTCTTGCCTGAAGAAGGGGCCTGAGTTGCATTGAACAATAAAAGGTGTCTTTTTGCTTTACTTCTCTCTACACCCATAATGGCTAACATAGTGCAACACCCTAGTACAACCTAACAAGACAAATGTGAAAAATTACTATCCTTTTCCATTTCTCTCTTCATTATTAAATCAAATCCCTGGCTGTACAATTTTTACAAAATTGGACTATTGGCATACATACAACCAAAAATACAAAATGAAGCATAAAAAACCCACCTTCAATAACTGGCATTATGTACACCTTGTGTTTTGAGTTTTGTAAGGGATAATCTGTTATCAGCAAATATGAACATCTGCCTGTAAACACAAGTCTAGTGCAGTGTTTAATGCAGGGTGGAAGGTGTGGTTCACTATGTGGGATGTATGCCTGAAGACTGCATCCCACATACATACTTCAAAATATTTTGATCCCTATACCATACAGTACTCAGATGTCCAGGTCCTCTAATTTAAAAATTGACCTTGCTGTTGCTTTTTAAAATTTGCCCTACATTTCATGTATCTTGTTTAAATCCTGTTTATTCTAGTTTGTATATTATTAAATCCTCTTCATCAGCCCCGGTTTTAGGGGAGGCTGAGCAGGAGCAAATCCCTTGAAACTGCAGAACTCATGTTGGTGTGGTCCTACGGTTAAAAGAGATGTCTGTTTCAGATCCTATTTTTGCACCCATGCCTGTTCCTTGCCATTTGAGTTACATATTGACCCCTCTAGCATCGGGATAGAGTTCCTTGACACCAATAAACTCCATCCTTTTGCCTTCTTTTCTAGGAAATTGACTCCTGTGACCAAAATTATGACTTGGGAAACAGGGAATTGCTACCCATAAAACTAGCTTTATAAGAATGGCACTTTCGGCTAGGAGAAGCAAAGCATTCTTTTATAAACTTTACTGACCAAAAAAATGTTATACATCTCTAGCCAGCTAAATGGTGAATTTGAAACAGACACACTTGTCTCAAATATTCAGACTATTTAACTTTGTGAATTCTATTCAAGTTGGAGACAATTTGATGAAGTGAAAACTAGTAAAGAACAAAACAAAAATATTATACACACCAATCACTTTATAGCTGCTACTTCCTCTTCAACAGAAGAAATATCTCAGCTTAATAAAAAGCAAAATTTACCTGAGAAATTACCCAGTGGTTTACAGTTTGTCTCAGACAAATCTAGACAAATGTTTCTCATCTCAAATCATGACACCTTAATAGTTTACAAGAGTTCTGAAGACCTATAAATGAATTAATTGATATTTCTAGTGGCCTTCTATGAAGAAGGATGTTAAAAGGTACATAATGACCTGTGAAATTTGCAGGTGGGCAAAACATTCTTCTGGCATCCCATTCTTCCTCCTGAGAGACCTTGGGAAAAGATCACTATTGATTACTCTATTTTGTTATTATTTTAGAAGGCAAATTTTCTAAGACAGTTCATTTTGTACCTCTCAAGAAAGCGGGGCTATTACCAACTGCTAAGGAAATAGTAAAAATATTCCTGTGGAAATTTTACAGATCTTGTAGGATACTAAATTCATAATTTCAAACTGAGGACCTTTTTGGGAGTATTTTTCTTCTAAAATAGTGATTCAGGTTAATGTGACTTCTGTTATCATCCTGAAATTGTGAGCAGACCGAAAGAAGAAACCAGATTTTAGAAAAGTTTTGTCTAACAGGAAAGAAAATTTACCTCTGTCAGAGTTCTTTGGAAATACTTTATTGTCCAATGAAAGCCCAAGAATGTCACTTTTTAAATGCTTTTATGGTTTTGAGTTCACTTATTGTCCAACAGCTCATCTAGGTCTTCACTGTCTACTTGATCAGTACATCTGAGTATTCTATAAATTCAAGACAACTTGATAAAGTCAGAAACCCCTGTAAAATGATACTTGGACAGAAAAAGAAAAGTAGCTCCAGATTTTAAAGTATGGCAGACAGTCTGGCCTGCTATCGTCTCAGAAGTTTGCACTAGAGTTTATAAGGCCTTACGCTATCATCATTGCAGAGTTGCACTCCCAGGTCTTTTTCAAATCCACCTAACCTTTTATGTATAGGAACATAAAATTCTGCATATTATCTATATATATAATTTACTAAGGGCATGCAAGACAGTGAGCGCAAGCAAGACAGAGAGCGCACACAAGACAGAGAGCCACGCCCGCCAACTCACAGAGCCCCGTCCACCAACTCTAAGACCATGAGATACACCCGCCAACTCTAACTAAGGGCAAGCAAGACAGAGAGCGCACGCAAGACAGAGAGCCACGCCCACCAAAGCCCGTCCGCCAACTCTAACTAAGGGCAAGCAAGACAGAGAGCGCACGCAAGACAAAGAGCCACGCCCGCCAACTCACAGAGCCCCGCCCACCAACCCTAAGACCATGGGATACGCATGACATAGCCCCGCCCACCATCTCTAATCCTACTTCCGCGTCGACAGTCACTCTCGATCAAACAGTAATAATTAGCAAACAAACAAAGATAACTGGCAGTAACAGTGCAAAATTCACAATTGGTATGCCACTTTGAAAAGAGTTTTGAGGGTAGTTTTAAAATGTGTTATTGAATCGAGCTGATGTATATGAGAGAGAAGAGAATTCCCGAGTTGAGGAGCACTATGAGAGACGCTCGAGCTCCCATAGCATAGAGTTTGATGTGTGGTACAGAAAGTACAGCTGCAGATGAGAATCAGAGTGAGCGAGACGAGTGTCAGTCTGTAGGAGATCAGTAAGGTTGTGGAGAGCTTTAAATGTTAAGAGCAGTATTTAGTATTGTATTCTGTAGTTAACAGGGAGCCAGTGAAGTTGAGAGAGAATAGGTGTAGTATGTTCAGTGGATTTAGAACAGCAGGTTATTATCCTGGCAGCAGAATTTTGAATAAATTGTAAGCGATGGATATGTTTTTGTGGGATGACAGATAGAATACCATTACAGTAATCTATACGTGAGGTGACTCGGGCATTAACCAATACTTTAGTACTGTGTTGCGTAAGAACAGGACGAAGTCTAGAAATGTTTCGGAGATGGAAGAAAGCAGTCCGAGAAATGTTACTTATACGGGAGGAATTATTTAATAATAATAATAATAAAAATAATAATAATTATTATTATTATTATTATTATTATTTAATAATTGCCATTATTAGTGTATAAATGGATATAAATAATTGCATGTAAACAATTCGCCAAAATCTGTTGTATGTAAACGATACTGTTTAAAACGTTATTGTTTTTTCATCAGAAAACCCGGTTTCCACGTCTACCTGTATTAGTTTAAATGGCACTTTTACCACTCGCAATAGGGCGGACGCGCTGACTTATCATGTTGTCTGGGCAACACAGTGAATGCAGCGTCTATCTATATATGTCTATGTTTTCCGTAGCCTGCTACAGGAAGGTACTCTCTCCACCACTGGCATTGGTTTTGCTCCTTGCTATTTTTGTTATACTGTGACGGTGGTTTCCTAAGCCTTTGTTATACTGAATTCCTTTCTCACCATTTTCCGTTCCTATTCTCACACCGCCATATGCTATGGCGGGCTTCGGCTAGTTTCTAAATATTACGGGTCTCAATGACCGTTCTTGGTTTTTGGCCATCGATGCACATGTTTCAAGTCTGCTAAGACAGTTTCTTGGGTGATATCCTAGAAAGACCTGATAAAGATATCTGGATTTCTCAACTAAAAAAGGGGAGGTAGTGTTCATGATTTAGTTTTTTGACATGTATTTACTGTTTGTGCTACTTTTGCATTTCTTCCTTGGTTTGTCTGGACACCAGAATTATGTGGTGCTCTCTCATCTTCTGTAAGGTAATGAGGCCCATTGAAAGTTATGTGGGTACAGCATGTGACATTGTGACGTCAGTTTCACAATTGCCTCAGCGTTCTAGTTTTTAGGATTCCTTTTTTCTTGTCCTTTTCGTGTTAGTGTTAATAGAAGCTAATAGGCACTTCCATGAATATTTTAATGTTAGACCCTTGTCTGCACTGTTTTTGACTTTGACTTGTTTTTTGTGTTTTATAGGTATTTTTATCTTCTCTCTGGTATTTTTTTTTACTTTTTTGACACTTTCTGACCACCTCTGTATCTCATCTACTTTGATTATCCCAACCCCTAGTCATTTACTTTCTTAGATCTGGAACGTTTGTGCCCCCTAGTGTTTTCCTAACAAGTGACAGGTTACCCATCTGGCAAAAATATGACAGTAACTTGGATTTGCCTGATCACTCCTTTTATATATAATAGGCTAATATTTGCAAGTATCCAGTTGTAAGGAATTTCCCCAATGCACATTAATTTTCTAAAAATAAATACCATGGGTATATATATTGTAATAAGACGAAAGGAAACAGTGAGAAAGTTGGGGTATCCATGGACAAACCCCATATAATTGAAACAGCTCTGATCAAAAATAAAGCTTTAAAATACAAAAATAAATTCTTCTTAGACCAGAGTCCTATTCAGACTGTCCAAAATGGTGGTTTTTCCAATCATATGGCTGCCGGACACAAAAAGGTGGGTCCAGGTGGGCAGACACCAGAAGCGACATCATTGGAAGAGAGCTGTCAGTCTTCCAGTCTGTTAAAGGAGGAAAGAAGAGAATGTTATCACATAGCTCCACCCCCTGGATTGGTGGGGAATTACCATCACCTGAGACCTTAAACTGTCTTCCATGCACACATGTGTGACAATATGTACCCACTACATGATCCCATTTTATGTACCCGATACTAGATATAATAGCCAGCATGGACATTCCTATCAATATTAAACTACTTAGGAGTGGTGCTAAAGGAGATCAAAGAGACAGCAAAAGCACCACTCAAAGTGGTCAACCAGTATTTATGAAATCCAGGAGTAGGACTGCCACCCAGAATAGATTTGGTCATACAGGTAAGCCATTCCAGTATGGTACAGAAGAAGGGAATGCAAGGGCCCTGACAAAACTGAAGGGAACCAAAGGGGTTTGTTTATTTGAAATTATAGTATGGTCCAAAAACTTTCAGATTTAAGGTGGCTGTGAAAAAAGACCTCCTGTCTTACCTTAGATCAAACATTATTTATATGTCATCAAAACTTCTAACCTCAAAATTATAAATGACAGATGTAATAAGAAATTTATAAGCATTAATCAGGTGTTCTGAGGTGTGCTGGCGCCCTGCCCGGGGTTTGTTCCTGCCTTGCACCCTGTGTTGGTTAGGACTGGCTCCAGCAGACCCCCGTGACCCTGTGTTAGGATATAGCAGGTTGGATAATGACTGACTGACTGACTAATTAGGTGTGATGTAACAGCAAAATAAACGTCAATGTAATAGCAAAACATGTCGTACTAGATATTCCACAAATGCCCTAAATCTGAAATGTTTAGGATCATACGTTAGAAATGTCATTAGGTGACAGTTGGTTAAGACAGATTTGATTGTTGTCCGAATTAATTCCAGACATGAGGGTCATGAGGTCGTTGGAAAGGGGTGTGTGGCGCTCCCGATATCTATGCAAAAGGACAAAGGTCCGAGTCCTGGTGCTTCCTGTCTTGCTATATGGTTGCGAGACACGGACACTATCCAGTGACCTGAGACAAAGACTGGACTCCTTTGGTACTGTGTCTCTCCTTGGGTACCATTGGTTTGACTTTGTGTCGAATGAGCAGTTGCTCATGGAGTCCCAAATGAAGCACATTACCTGCATTGTGAGGGAGTGCAGCAACGCACTGTACCAGTGCATGCTCCCTGACTTGACTTGACTTAATACAAATTACATAATTATAATGATATTTCTTTCTAAAGTTACATCATTGCAGTATTATTTATTTTTAATTAGTGTCACTTCATTTTTAGGTTTACAAAACGTTTGACAGTGGTTCCTGTAACGTAAGCGTACTGGTACTGCATACTAAAGGTGGGTTTCCTATAACTTCAGCATGTGATAAAAATAATTTTTTTGTTATGATTACTATCAGTATTCGCATTATATAATTTTACAATAAATGTTAAAAAGCATTGTAATAATAGTATATTTATAAGAATTATGTGGGCCATTTCATAAATGATGCACACATTGGTAAGCAATGTGAAGTGGGTAAGGCAATCCTAGTGCAAATGACATCACTTGTAGTTAAAGTCTTCAGAAATCAAATTGTGTGTTACTTACATTATATAGTTATATTTTTCCTGTTTGAATAAAAATGTACAAAATGTTTGATATGCAGTTTATCCCTGCCAAGACCCCCAAGCTGCCAGAAGGAGCCCTTCCTGCAACGTGGAGATGCCCCGAATTTCAGCAGAGCATCATGGACATTGGAGTTTTAATGCACAGCCCTGCTAGATACCATGGGGGCCGCCAGGGGTTGCTGCAGGGAGGCCCAGGGCCTGCTATTTGCCCTATAACCCGGAAGTACGTCTTAGTCACAGCGACAGAGGAAATGACGTACTTCCGGGATGAAGAAAAGAAGTTTTCACCTGACCCGGAAGTGTTAAGAATCACATGGACTGAGGGATCAGAAACACTTCCGGGTCAAGGGCTATAAAAGACTGTGGGAGATCCCAGATGGGCGAGCTGAGTCGGGTGGCAGGGTGACAACGTGTCTGGGAGAGTGGAGGATTGATTATTGTTATTGTTTATGAATATAGTGGAGTGGAGGGTGCTTTGTGCACTGTATAGTCTAAATAAATTCATAACTTGGACTTTTATCTGGTGTCTGATCTGAGGGTTCAAGGGGATGACAATGCCCCCTATCTGTCACAGCATATTGATGTACCTAATCCTAGAGGCCCGATTCTGTCTAGTTATGCCCCTGTGACAGATGTAAATCTGAAACATCCTTGTACTGTAGTAAAGGCCACACAGATGGTGAAGGGACCTTCTTTATCTAACAGAGGGTCCCAAGGCACCCAAAGGCCAAAAAGAATAATGGGAAGTCTGCACAAAACAAAAACACTTACCCAACAGGGGGAATGTATCCAATAGGATACGCCCATTGAGGTCACATGTCTATATGTCTCCACTTGCTCTGGCCGTGTCTATCTGAGACAAGCATGAGCAAGAAGAAGCCATTCAAAAAAAATTTGAAGCACTAGAATGGGAGAGTTCAGCCAAGTTCCTTCTCTGCTTCAAGAAAAAAGATTAAAAAATATTACCTTCTTGGGACATCAGTGGAGACACTGTCCTTTACAACAACCCATTAAGACTGAGGAATTGAGATTGGAGGAACAGTTGCCACGACCCCAGTAGTACTCTTACCCCCTTGTGGAGCAGAACACTGGTGCCTACAGAGCTCAGCTGATGGAAGGGCTATATAAGTGCCATGGAAGAAGGGCCGGAATTCTGGCTGGGACGGAGAATGATTTCTTGCCCAGACAGGACGCCATAATGGGTGGACTAAGAGGGCATTGGTACTGGGAGCAAGTTTGTTCTCCCACATGGCAGAAGGCAGTGTTCCTCAGATAGGACAACCACAAGGCATGCTGGGAATTGGAGTTCAGAAATGCAGCCCCTTCCTTGGGTGCCACCAGAGGGTGCTGTCAGGGGGACTGTCCCATTTTCCACACAACCCAGAAGTGCTTCAGATGACTTGTATGTGACATCAGAAGTAGTTCCTGGGTCTAATTCAAAAGAAACCTGCTGGCTCACCACAAGGAGTCAGGGTTGGGAGTAAGCAGGCGACAATCACTTGGAGGAAGGAGGGAGGGAAAACATCAATTACGTATTGTATTCTGGTATATATCTTTTATCTGGTGATTACTGGAAACATATTTTGACAAATAAATATCCTTTTGAGTCATTTGAACCCGGAATTGTATTGGGTGAGGTTTGGGGCTCAGTGGCACTGCCTTGTGGTTACACCAATTAAATCAGATAGCAAGGCAGGCACCAAGTTTGGACTAGTCACCAGTGGTACTGAAATTCACCATAACATTTTTGCAGTGAATATACTGTGTTCACTGTTTACCTTGTACAATGAATATTTTCCTAGAAATTTGTTGTGTGTATGGCTTAGATAAACATTTTTTTCCAGTGTTCCAGAATGTTCTGCAAGGTCAGTGTGACATTTCAGAGCTATAGCAGCCACACGCAGCACTGTCATGCATGTGTACTATTAGGTTGCTTTGCCCATGTCATTACCCGATTGGTACTTCAGTCAAATTTGCATACTGCTTAAAAAAAATTACAGTATTTCCATTTGAGGGGTATGTTAGCTGAAGATAATGAGATAATAAGTACTGCCACTGGATACGTAACACTGATCTCTGTGCATTTGCTCACTCACATGCTGCCACACTGTGCTACATGGCTAATTTTGTAAGCCAGCCAGAGTGTGAGAGAGAGGTTTGGAGCACGCACTGATACAGCGCATTGCCACACCTACCACATGACAAATCAACTCAAATAAGAAAAACAAGACTTAAAGTAGCCTCTCACTCTCTGTGTCAAAAATACAATATCCAGCAAAATAATAAGTAAAGATTTATAACTATTTACAAGGACTTTATAGCTTCTCAACAAAGAAAAAAATGTGAAGCATCTATGCCGACAGAAAACAAAAAAGACATTCCAGTTGGACCCAGAGCTGAGACTTCAAACAATGGAATAAGGAAAAAGGGTGCCTCAAGACTATAACTCTTTTCAGCACAATGGCATATGTATTTCTTTAACTTATTGCTATTTTGTGGTAATTTGTTGTATTTTGTTTGTGGTTATTGTTCCATCTGTGGTTAGCACAACTGCCTCACAGCTCAGGACATATTTTTGGCCACAATAGTCAGTCCAACATAGTTGGCAGATGCTTCCCTAGCCCTCAGGGACACTTAAACGACCACTGCATCATTCCAGTCCAGTCAAAAACTAGTTCAGTTCCTCCTTCACCATTGGCATCCATGCATTTTGTTGGGTTAATGAAGCTCCCAAACCTTTTTGTAATTTCGATGAACTCAAGACAGAGCAAACTGTGTTGGATTCGCTGATCACCAGTCACCAGTCTACAGCTGTGCCCATATTCCCCCCATTCACAAACTGCCAGTGTTTAACCACCAGTTAACCTTGCATGCATGCCTTTTGGGTCTGTACCACAGAAAGTGCAAATTCAATACAGGCAACAATCTAGCGTGGGAAGAAAACCTAGGACACACATTTCATGAAGCAATTGCAAAAACAGTTTTTTCATCGTACTCCTACAAACATATGAATTTTAATTTAACTTTATTGAAAAATCCAGACTTTTAAAACAAGTCCTTTGCGTTGTACGCTAAAAGAAATTGATAATCGCATAGTGAAAGTTTTCTAACAATTTCTACAGCCCACCAAGAAGTGTGGCTTTACACACTTAAAATAAATGCATGCTCCTTTTTTTCTTTTCTAAAGTATACAATGTTTACACTAATGGAGTCCCACATGAAAACATGAAATAAATAAAAATAAAAAAAAAACTCGGGTAACCACTTAGTCAATCTCTGCTTTAAATTGCATCATTAAAATATTGTTTCTGAATAGCTTCTCAATCTCAATACACAAACGCGCCACGTGCTCCGCGGCAAACTATCATTCTGGTGACCTGTCAGGATTGTGCGGCTTGTGATTGGCTGAACGCTAAGCCGCCTCTTCTTTGTAGCAACACGTGATTTACTAACAGCGCTTTCGTGTTGTTGCATCAGCTCCCGGAGCAGGAAGAAGAAAATAATTCCTTCCGCCGGCAAAAATCATTTCTAGAGCGTGTTAGCTGTGTGTCATTTTACTGAGGCACTGCAAGTAAAAGAAGAAGAAGTAAATTCTCGTCACAATGGAAGACGTTGCGGATGGTATTAAACAAATGAAAGTGGAAGCTGAGCAGAAGGTAAATAATTTTTTTATAAGAATTAATACGTGGCGTGTTCTGCGTGCGTTATTAATATATTAAAATATGGATACATTTACGTTTAAGTACATTTACAACGTTATCCATCGTGCGTGTTAGTTTAAATCGTACTATAATGCTAGTGAAGTGATCTAGAGGCAAATCTAAATGATGTAGTGTCACATGGATGTTACATTGCTCATAAATGCTTTAGATGGGTCATTTTTACTGTATTGTATTTATTGAGTTGTTGATGCTATATGAGTTCTTAGATCGTATGCTTTTCTATAAGATAGCATGGCCGTATCTAACTGAGAACTATAACTTATGACTATGCTACATATTCTCAACTTCTGTTCGTTTCTCCCCTTAACAGAGTAGGATGGTGTCTACTCATGATACACATACTTCTCCTAGTGTCTTTACAACGTCTTGTTTCATTTATTTTATACTGCTTAGTTTTTCATTTGTATACTTTTTATGAATTGATTTCGATTTATAATGCATCTTATTCGTCTTGTTTTGCATTTCGATATATTCAGTAAAGATTTACAGATCTTCCAAAGTCTATGTAATATATTTAACAGTGTTCACCATTCTACACTATATTAGATATGCCATTAAAACTAAGATAAATAGTGAAACCATGCTAAAGTTTAACATCAGCAGTTCTTATTTCCTGGTCTAAAGTACTGTCTTTAAATATAGCTTGAAATACTATCAAAAGCAGTATTAACTTGCAGGCGTTAGTCCCAGGTTCAATTACTAAGCTGAATACAGTGTGAATTCTGCCAGTTCTTTCATTTATACTGAGATTCCTCTTCTTCTAGTTTCGTTTTGGGTTGCCACTGCAGATCATCATATCTTCTGTCCTCTGCATCTTGCTCTGTTAAACCCATCACCTGCATGTCCTGTCTTGTCACATCCATAAACCTTTGCTTAGGCTTTCCTCTTTTCCTCTTGCCTGGCAGCTCTGTTCTTAGCATCCTTTTCTCAATTTACCCAGCATCTCTCTGAGGCTAAGGATCTGCACTGGTATCCTGAAGGTTGCCGGTTTGAATCCCTGTCACTGCCAAAAGAGATCCTACTCTAATGGGCCCTTGAGCAAGGCCCTTAACCTTCAATTGCTCCAGCGGCGCTGTACAATGGCTGACCCTGAGCTCTGACCCCAAGGGGTATGTGAAAACTAACAAATTCCTAATACAAGAAATTGTATAAGGTGAAATAAAGAACAAAAAAAAAAAAATCTCTCCTCTGTACATGTCCAAACCAACACATTCTCCCCTCTCTGACTTCATCTCCAAACCGTCCCACATCAAAAGGACATGTTTTGTTAAAGATGTTTGTGTCTCCAGATTGATGTACAGTAGTATGATTTGAGTGTTGGTATGAATGTGAATGTGTCCATGATAGTCTTGCATCTAGGGCCTATATAGGAGTCCTAAATTGCAGAAGCATGTTAGAATATGGATGGATAAGTGGATTAAAATGACTTCAGCCCTTTAGCAAATGTTACCCTATACGGTTGCATGTTATTGACACTGAGCTTTTATGGACTTGATCATAATTTTATTTAATGGCAGTATAAATTTCAAACTTGGCTAAATAAATGTTTAGGATACCAGTAAGTAGATGTGGTTTTAAATGTGGCACTGTAGATGTGTAATTTTTACTTTTGCAATTTGCTTATGTGAAATGATAGATTTTCAGATGCTTCTGGCATAGAGTAGTGGAGAAGTCGTTGTTAATAAGTTTGTTTGTCTCTAAAGTTGGGAGCATGCACTGATACAGAGTGTTGCTGCACCCACCACATGCCGAACCACCTCAGGATACCAAATTAGGACCCAAGTGCATCCATGCATCGGGTGACACCTCAGCCCCATGTGAGTTTGAATGGAATGGAATGGAACAGTGTGAGTTTTTTTTTTTTTTTTAACAGAGGCTGGAGTGCCAACCCCCAAGTTCTCCCTGCAAGTTGTAGGACCTGTAGCAGGACAGTATTAAGGTTAACATCATAACCAGGATGGAGCAATTGCAGGTTAAGTGGAATCACTTTTGGCATTTACATTATTCGAAGTGGCAGCCTTTCTGATTGCCAGTGCCAGTTCAGAGCCACCATTGTCCAACAATACATGAGTGTGCTCATGTCCATGACTGGTTTCCTATCCTTTTTTATATTGACAATCCTTTCAACTCTGTGGGTTTGAATGGATATTACTGATATTAATGTAGCTTGCACAAGTTCTTTATAGTGCTGCATTTTAATTTAAATGTAATGCAGATAATCTAGTGTTTAGCTTTTGTTAAAATTTATGCATGCTTAACTTTGTTTTCTGATTTAAAAGTTTGTGTCTGTTTTAAATGTAAATAAGGATTACAGGAAAAAAAAGGACATTGACAGAAAATGTAAGCTGACAAGTCTACACCCATAAACACAATGGCACCGAAGCTATTTGGGCTTTGACTATCTCACCAGCCCAAGTAAGGAATGAGAGGAGTATGCTTTCAGCCAGAATTTCCAGTGAAGAGAAACTTACTCAGAAGCTCTGAGGAACAACAGACTTGTTATTAATGTTTACGATCTTATGAATATTTATCCAGTGTAATAAGTCACAGTCATTCAGTATGAAAATAATATATACAAATATATATATTATACAAATGCAGTGTTTGTGTTTTGCCTGCCAGGTGTATTTTTTTTTATTTAAAAATAGAATTTTATTGATAAATGCTGTTGCCATTGTTTTCTGCTACACTGTGTTGTTATACCACATACTATATTGTAGCTGCACGTTTGACTTTTCTACATAGAACTTTATTTGTCCCCAAATAAAGCTCATTAAATAAATATATTGATAAATAAATATGTATACACAAACCAGAATGACTACAAAGAAAGAAAATTTAAAACGAAAGAAAACTTATTACTCGGTAGTCACAGAGAGACATTATGCAGTGTATTGTCACCTGGTAGACTTCTTCTGAATGATTCATTGGCAGAAAGTACTCCATGTTCATAAAGGCCCTCATTTTTGTCTTAATTCTCACCCTCGCTACTAACTCCAGGGGTCCTGAGTGCGTCCCATAACTGAGCCTGCCCTTTTAGTTTGTTGATTTAGTAAGTCTCTCTTGAAGTGATGTTACCGACCCAGCACACCACACCAGAGCATAGAAATTCACACTTGCCATCACAGAGTTGTAGAAGATGTGAAGGATGTCACTACCCATGTTAAAGGAATGCAGTCTGCTTAAAAAAAAAAAAAAAAAAAAAAAAGCCTGCTCTGGCCTTTATATAGCTCCTTTGTGTTACAAGACCAGTCCGACCTGTCATTGCTGTGAACCCCCATGTACTTGTAGGAGTGCCCCACCTCTACAACCACTCCCTGAGTAGTGATTAGACATAGAGGCTCTTTGGTGTGGTGAAAGTCAATAATTAGTTCATTGGTTTTGCTGATGTCAAGTTGCAGACATCATTCTGCACCAAGAAAATGAGTTCTTCCCCTGACTCCTATATTATGTCTCACCACCCCCTTATCATTGTACCCCATATGTGCAGAATTAGCTGAGAGCTTTTGTAAGTTACATGACTTGGTGTTATATTTATAGTCTGAATTGTATGGAGTAAAGAAGAAATGTGACAGGACTGCTCACTGTGGTGCTCCAGTGTTGCTCACATGCATATCATAGGTAAAGTTCTTGAGAATGACACCCTGCAGTTTGCCAGACAGAGAGTACATTATCCAGGACACCCTAGCCTCAACCATCTTTATATCTTTGAACATAACCCTTAACAAGGATGGCTTGATGGTATTAAAGGCACTGGGGAAATAAAAAAATACTCCCGACAGTGCTGTTACCTTTGTCCAGGTGAGAGTAAGCCTTGTAAAACAGATAGATAATTGCATCCTTCATTCTAATCCCTGTCCAATAGCCAGACTGCAATGGGACCAGGTGGTCTACCTCAAGAGAACTCTTAGTGTCCAGGACCAGCCTGCCAAATGTCTTCATGATTTGAGATACCAGTGCCACTAGTCTGTAGTCATTAAATGAAGAGGTGCCTGCCTTCTTTAGAACAGGAATAACACTGGATGTTTTCCACAGCAGCAGCATTTTCTGAAGGCCCAGGGAATCAACTGACTAGATGACAGAGGACACCAAACATTTGGTCAGCATAGGCCTTAAGAACTTGAGAACTGACTCCATCTGGTCCTGTGGCTTTTACTGTGTATAGTTTCCTTAGTTGTCTCCTCACCTAGTCTTCAGTTATGGACGGCAATTACTGATGGTCAGAAGTGGATTTTTCACTGGCCATTCCTGGTTTAGTTGTAGAGGAGTTGTTGAAGCAGTAGGGATAGTGTTGAGGGGCAGGTCATTAGAAGATATTACCAGTAATACTAGCAGTAAATACTATAAATAATATTGAACTGTAAGACATAATGACAGTAAATTTTATGTATGTATATAGTGTCCTTGAGGTCAAGCTCTAGTGGTGAAACATGCTTGCTGTGGACTGCATCTTTGTCTGTGCTCACAAACATTACCTGCACTTAGCTATTGCACAGGACCACTAATATAACACATAAGCATTGTTATTCTTTTTCATCTTCCCAGTGTTTAATTTTAAAGTCATATTCTTGCAGAAAATTCAACTACTTATCTATTTGCCCCTCTTGCTCACGGAAATTAAATAATTATGTCCATTAGATGTGGATTATGCATAAACTGAAAGAGGAACCATATAGGTGGTGGATGGTGTGCAGTTCTGCTAGAAGGACTTGTATGCACATTCAGTAGTTACTCTTTGCTTGGCTAGGAGCCCTAATATAGTACACAATTACCTGCCCATTCAGCTAGTCTCTCTGTGGGGGAACATAGTCTTTAGTCCTGTACCATTTGCATCATCATCCACAATTAACAGCTTATTCAGATCTAGAAAGAATTAAACTGGAACTTCAGTTAGGGCAATCTATAAATGGTTAAATACTATCTTCCTTTCTGCACCTTTTTTGAATGGACATCTCTTTTCAATGGTGAAGGTAATGTTCAAGGCTGGCAAAGTTCCTGACAGATCAGTGATAAAATGAAGGCAACACACCAACAAATCAAGTTGGCCATTGAATGTTATTACTATGTTGCCAGTCTCTCATAACAGCCACTCCAGCAAGGTTTGTTGGTGACACCAGTCTGCCCATCCATATGCCCCAAAAATGCCAGTTCTCCACATAGTGGCTCACATTTTTGGAGTTAAGCTATTATAAGACCTGCTTGTCTTGTACACTCCAATACTCTGCGGAGGTTCCAGTGAGCTGCCTCTAAGCCAGGAGCATACACCACCAAATATGTCACATTCCCTCCAATGACCAAAAATGGTGGTACTACATTAAACAGATGTCATGGGTTCAAACATACAAGCTCCATGCCCAAATGAGTTTTGAAAATGTTAAAAGAACTCTAATTTCCAATTAAAGTTCCAGAAGTCTAAACCAGGGCCACCCAGAGAAACCAGAGGTCTAAACCAGGGCCACTCAGAGATGCTCTCTGTGCATTGTCAATTCTGGGGAGAGGATACAGATCTTTCTGAGTTATGCTGTTCTGCTGATGTTAGGCTTTGCAAAGCCCATAAGACCCATACTTCTTCACAGTGGGATCTTTACCAAGCACTGCTAGATTATTCAATGACTGCCGCAGAAAATCTAGGCCCAAGATGCAGTCATCAGTAATATCTACAAACGAGTACAGATACTGAGGTTTGTTATTGGTAATGCCAATAGTCAAAGTCTGTGGGCCATACATTGAAGTTTGCTAACTGGTGACAGTCCAGATGCTCTGCAGTTCTCCAACCAGTGGACTGTTTTGCTTTCCTTCCTTGTTAAGACCTTCTGTTGAATTATTGAAGTAATATATCAATAACATAAAGGCCACATTCCTGATGAAAACATACCACTGTCCCACCTAACCATCTCACGTATTTGTGCTGTGGCAGTTTTCCATTGTGGTGTCTTTCCCTGCTTGATCTAATGTTTTCCATAAACATCTCAATTTTTTGGGCCTGGTTTTAGGCACACTGGGGAAAATGTCTGTTTTCCCCACGTCAGTAGCAGGCATTTTCTATATGGGTTGGGTCGTATTGGGGCACACGAGACATTGCAGTCATCCATCAATATTCAGATTTTGGCATGTTGGTTGTCTGACTGCCACACTGCGCACCTCATCTGCATGTGAGGATTTGAAGCCACAACCCCATGATCATTACTTGATGGCACCAAGATGGAGATGAATGCACCTTCAGAAACACTTGAACAGGCAAATATTTTTGCATATGAACTTAGTGCAGAAGGTACGGTGCTTTGCGCTGCGTTGCCTCACAGGTCCCAAATTACCCCATTGGCTTGCTGTGTACATCAGCTAAGTGGAGTATGTGCTTTGTAGAATTTATCACCAAAACATCTCTGCAGAGCTTCCACCAGGTTATGGAAAAGGTTATCCCTACTATAATTGAGAACCTGCTTGGCCAGACCTTGTAGTGCAACAATGAGACAGCCCTGTTTCTCTTCTGCTGACCATTTATTCAAGTACATATATACTGCAGACTGTTCCAGGTAAGGCTCAAAAGCAAATCTTCTGTCAAAGGCATTTACATCCTTTCGCTAGGTAACAGAGCCACAGTCATATGTGCTGGCTGTGACTGTAGCGTCATGCCTTTTCTCCACCCTATCCAGTTTTTTTTATTTTTGCAAGTGCTGGTACTCGGTGATTGCTGCTGCTTTCCTCTTAACTCCACTGCAGCATGTCCTAGAGCTTTGATGTCCTTATTCAGCCGCAAAAGTAGAACCTCCATTTTTCTTTCCCCCACTCGGCCAACTCCTGTGCTTTCTTTCTTTTCTGAGTTGGTTTTAGACCACTACTCCCTCCCATTGGCAGTATAACTGAAGAATGAGTTTAGAAACCACAATCCGAAAAAAGTAAGGCACCTAAAGGAGGTGTAAAAATTAAGTGATCCACTTGTTCCCTTCCACATTCTCTGTTTAAAAAAAGAACTGCAGCCTGCTTGTCTGCTAAAATACTCCCGTTAATTACTCCCTTTCTTTAATTTGATTGAACTTAAATCTGAAATCCTGTCACTCTAGGTTATAATGTATCAAGGACACCTAATAAGAAAAAAACATTACTAAGTCTAAATTCTGGCATGGCATGTTTACATTTTCAGTTAAGACAGTAATGTTAAGTTCTTTTAGTTATTCGTTTAGCAGTCAGAAGGTAGATGTTGTGCAGCCTGCTGCTTTTACTGTCACTGTTACGCAGATTTGTTGATTTGGGTGTTTTGAGTACTGAAATCTGCATTTCCTGCAGCTCTTCGTTATCGGCTCGCTTATTGCAGTTTTGATGGGGTGTGATGCATTGTTTAATTTGAATGTATATTTTGCAGTTCATGTCTTCACAAACATAGCTGGCAATTCTTTCAACCTTGCATTGACTCCTACGTGATCATCATAATTGTGAACAACAAAGAGCACGCACAGCAACTGTAACAATCTATCATTCAGTTTTACCACTAGCTTTTTTTCCTTGCAACAGGTTATATTTATTTTCAATGCATGCAATTTGCTGTCTGCACATGCAGCATGCATTTATGTGTTTAATAGGGAACTTTTAGGAGACCTTTCAACACTTTATAGTAATCAGAAGCTTGGCCTCTGTTGGATCAGGTTAACAAAGGCACCTTTGCACTGCAGTTCAAAATCACCATCCCTTATTTAAGTATAACTTGCACCACTTTTAATTCTCTACCAGTTATACTTTACATATGCCACCATGTTTTAATGGTACTTTAATTCAAACAAGCCTCAAATGCAAACAAAATTGTCACTGTTATGTCTGCTGCTTGGAAATTCTCTCTAGATAATAAAAGATGCAGACTGACTGGTCATAGAGTTAAACTACTGTCTTTTGATAAGAAATGTCCCATATTTCAAAATCCTAGTTAAGCTAGATTTTATTTGAGTAGTCTAAAATTACAATTAGGTTTTTTATTTCTGTGAGTTGAATATGTATGCAACATTTAAATTTTCCATATTCTTAAAAACTGCATAATTCAACTTAGTTGCAGGTGGCCAGAGGCCATCCTGGCACAAGTGCATTGCAGGGCCAACTCATACATGCTTTCACACTCGAATCAATTTAGATTCTATAGTTAATCTGCCATACATGTCTTTGGAGATTTAGAAGCAAAATCTATGCAGACATAGAACATGCATACTCCACATGGATTAAAACTGGGTGTGAGATTTAAACCCAGCTGGATGGATCCATGCGACTGTAGCACTAACCACTGTGCTGTTACTGTTCTAAATGCAGTTCAGTGTAGTGTAGACTAAATGTTAATGATTTTTTTGTGTTGGTGCTTCAAAACATATTATTAAAAGAAACAGAAAAATCATAATTACAACTTGCATGCTTTTAGTATTTATATGAAAAAAGACAGTAAAATCTTTCTGTTGTTGAAAGTCTACAGTCATTGCTTTCTTTTTAATGGAAGCACATGTATCATTCAAAATCAGCTTGTGCTGTTAAATACTCCCTGTAGCTATCAGCTGTTAAAAGATAGTGGTAGTGTTTCCTTAACATTTTTTTATAGGCAATGTATTTTGTTTTCTTAAAGACAAGCTAAAAATGTTATCTTTGCATTTATGCATATTTTTACTTGGTTTTTTATTGTAAAAGAATGGATTTTGATATTATAGAAATAGGTACTTTTCTTTATAGAGCAGTGTACAGGAAAGTATACAGTAAGTGTCTTAGCTTTGAAGTCAGTTATCCAAAATTCCACCAGGTTTAAATGGTATTCAATTGACATGTTCTTGGCTATAAAAGAACTGCTTCCTAAAAGAATTTTGACCTTTGACATATTTTGTTTACTACTACATGTTTTTCAGGGATGTAAAGAGGGAAAATGCACTGATGGTGGGAAGAAGAAAGGTAAACCAACCTCTGACCAGGATGGCCGTTCAGAGGTGAGAGTTGGTCTTTTTTTATAAACTTGACTCTATCAAAATATACATTATATAAGTACAGATGTTAGACGATTGAAGATTGTTATTATTACTACACAATTTTATTCAACTTGCGCCCTCTGTCTGGGTCAAAGTTTGTATTCAATTTTTTACCCACTTTTTTTACTGAACCAATTTCCTTTCAGTTTTTTGCATGCTTGTTGATCTCAAGTGACAATGTAATATTTTATCAGTTTGACCCAGGATTTGTATGTTAATTATGTCAAGTAAATTTTTTTCATTTCCTTGTACTTTTAACAAGGAAATACATATTTATGTAGAGCTTTTAGCCAACACGCATACATATGAATTAGCAGTGTTAGTCAGGTGGTTAGCATGCTGGATTTTCGATCAATTTCAATCGATTTTTGAAGGTTCAAGACCTATGTAGACAAATTAATTTTATAAAATCATTTTGATTAATTGATATTGAAGTTTTGTCAGATTACTTCAATATGAAAATTAAAAAGCATTGGTCAGTGCATAACTTGTTGAATATTTACATGATTTTATTCATGTTTGCTCTCTCTGTTTGTCAGAAGTTGCAATTTTTTACCTTACTTTTACATTCCTTAAATGATTCAAAAAAATAACTTACAATTTAAAAATTTCTCCAATTGATTGATCAATTTTTATATGATGTGTCATTTTCTTTCCATAGTTAAGCTGGTTAGAAATTTCTCTTTAACAAATTTATGTATTTTAATTGAATTAAATTCATTCTTTTATTATTTATTCTTATTTATTTTTAATCACATGTGACCAAGTGTCAGTAGGGTTTTCCCTGTGAGCAAATAGCATCTTTTTTTCCTATTTCTTTAAACTAAGGACCCCTAAAATGTGCCAGCCATATGTGCTTCTTGATTTATACAGCTTATCTGTGACCTACCGTCAGAAGTTTGATTGTAGATGCCCTGTTTAAGTGCATTAAAGGTGTATCAAAGGTGAATTTACATCTTTTACATCTAGTCAAACATTTATTAAGATTAGTAAAAATATCTACATTGGGTGGCAAAACAGGCATAACTAAGACCTTTTGGAGTCACTGACTGTTGCAGAACAGTTGTGGTCATTTTTATGTATATATCAGGGGTGTTATTATTTACAAAATTCATGATTTAGTTTGATAAAATACAGTGGTGTCATGATTTCAATACATTTTTGATATAGTAAAGCTGAGCTAACTTTCTAATTTAAAGATACGTGGTTTGTATTTTTTCACCATTAAAGTGGAACAAAATACAACTGTGTACGACATCTGCTGATTCACAGCAGCTCTGGCAAATGACTTGTTAGTTGTTTCCTGGGCCACTAACAGCTCCCTACACAACTCCCCAAACAGTTCAGACTTAGCAGATTTTTTCTCTTGTGGTGATGATTCTAATGTCTCTGCTGTTACTGCCTCTGATGAGGTGACAGGCATTTTTCTTTGTTAGAACTCTGCGTAAATAATAACTAATCAAAATATTAACATTATAAAATGTATATACCTATGAAATGCAATATTAAAAAAGATCAAGGTAAGTAATCATACTAACATTAAAATGATCATGTAATTAAAATATTAAATTGGTACAGTACCTCTTGTTCAGGTCAACATATTATTTTTCTGATACTTCTGAAACGCAAGGTGGTGCGTAAAACATCCTATTTGTGACTCCAGAACAGAAATCACTATTGCATTCACAATATTTTTGCTATTGTCATTGTTCACAGAATAGTCACATTTCCTCTCTCTAGTTTCAGCACATTTACTGCCTTTTTTATCTCTCTGGCCAAGTTTTCGCCAGCGTTACTCAACTGATTGGGTTGGAAGCATGTGTCTTTTCATTTTCCTTTCCCCTTTCTGCTGTAAGTTAGCCTTTCGGTATGGTCAAGTAGTTCACTGCAGTCTTAAACATCAAAAAGTATAGTTAGAGCAGAAGTGTGCACTTTTGATAATTCATTTTTAAGTTCAGTTCAAGTTGAGCTTTTGTCTTTTCATACAATGCAGGGAACATCACAGTCATTGTGGTTCAAGGACATATAATATGTTGTATAATCCTGCATTCGGCACTATCAAACAATGTCTTGTTTCTACCACTATAAGCATGTCAGCTGCTGCAGTGATTTCTTTATGACTGATTGAATCAGCCAGGAAAGTCTGCCAAAATGCTGTAGTGAAACTTAGCTGTGTTGCTTCATGTTTTCTTCTGGTTCCACAAATTAACAGAGAAGGATGCTTTCTATGTATTGTAATATGCATGACCCAGAGACATTGGGAAGGTTTGGGGCAGCCACCCATATAATATTTCCCGGCTGCAAAATTAATTAAAGAGATCAGAAATGTTCACACAACTGAGTCCAAAACAGAACTGATCATTGTTTTAAGATGGCGGTTTTTAAATGCTCGCAGAGGATGTGATGTCATCAGGGGCAGAAGCGGAAGTGATTTCCTGAGAATGGTCTGCAAGGAATTGAGAGAGAGAATTAGTATCCTTCGCCACCCCCTGGTCCGGCATGGAATTACATTTATTCAGGCCCTTTAGTTGTCCCCTAAACGTGTGTGTGTGTGTGTGACAGTATATTAGTCAACATGTTTGTGATATTAACATAGGTGTATGTTACTGTTGTTTGACATATTTCTCGCACTGTAACTTTACGTCCTGCCTCTTGATGGGCAGTATCACTTGGAACTTTAAAGGGAAGCTAAAGTGTTCCTAAGTGCAGTGTTGTCTTCAGCGAAGTATGCTAGAAAGTCATTTTTTTTTTCCTTGTGTATCTTTTTCTTTTGGGGGAAAAGGACTGTAGGAGGTTTTTCAGTGGAAAGAAGGGCTGCCCACACTGTGGATGTGCTTGTTTAAATTTTTAGCACGCCTCACATAATTCAAGTAGCACTTATAATCACTTGTATTTTTTCTACTCTGTACAATTATATTGTTCTCCTCAAATTTTGAAATGAGATCCTCTTATCAAACTAAACAGTAATAGCAATATTTTTAAACCCCTGCATGCATATATATATCAGTTTGTCTTTACACATCACATTTCCTCATGAACAGCTTTGTACTTCATGGCAAGAAGTAGCCAGTGAAGTAAAGGTAACAATTTATATTAAAAGAATGTTCCACTCATTAAATGTACTATAGACAAGTTACTCATCTGAAGATTGTTTTGGTAATTTTTTTTATTTATTTATTTTAGCTGAATCCTTGGCCCAAGTATATTGAAGACCGTTTAGCTCTGTACAACAAACTGAAAGAAGAGCATGATTTACTGCTTGCTGAAAAGTCTGCAAAAGAAAGTAAGCCTATCAAAGTCACTCTTCTAGATGGGAAGCAGATTGATGCAGAGTCTTGGAAAACAACGCCTTATCAGATTGCTTGTGGTATTAGGTACAGTAGTGTTTCTTCTTTTAAATATTGTTTTATTAATTCAGAAATATTGTTTTAATATCTAGGATATAGCGAGTTGGATAATGGTTGGATGGATGGATAAATCTAAAAACATACAACTTAAAGACAGCCCGAATCATCAGTGTGAAACTTTAGACATCTCTTTAAATCTGAAAGTGACTGGACAACCTGGCTTTTTAAAATGGCATTCAAAATTCAGCAATAATAATCCAAGTTGATGCACCTGTACTTGTTAGTTTATTTTATAGAATTTGTATTGTTATAGTAGATCTTTTCCCTTAAGGTTTTACTTCTTGGTATGAACGTGGTCAACCTTATAATCAAGTACACATTTGTACAACACTTTAGGTGCGTGGGTCTTTTCAAAAAGGCAGCCCTAAAACATCACATGCCTTTTTTTTTTTTGTTCCAGCAAGCGCAAGAGATGCAGTAGGGCTAGCTTTTTTATTTTTATTTATTTTTTGATAGCTGTGGTGAACCTGCTGTGGGAAAGAAGTTAATGACATGCACTATGTATAAGGCAAAAATTATATTCTGTCACTTCTGTAGGTGCTGTTGGTTTAAATTTAAAAAAAAAGAAAAAAATATGTTCTTTGGACAAGATATTGTAATTGATTATATTTCCTTTTAGTAGTTACAATAATTTTGAATGTTACATCTAATTTGTGATTATAACAAAGAGTCAGGCCATTGACAAGCAGGCCAAACTCTATTGTGTTTAACAGATGAGTAAAACATTTGTCAAAAGTGTCAATGTCCACGTCTCTATGGATATTAATCCCCCACTATAGGTAAATCACTATAGGTAAATCTGATTAAAGGGTGCCATACTCAGTCTGGAACAATGTATATGGCCCTTGTCATTTGTACACTAGTTTTCTGTGTTTGTTTTTTATAGTTTCACTGCAGTGATTTTTATGGTTACTGGTTATGATCCGATTTAAACATGTCCTGTTTTTTCTGTTTAATTTGTAGAGTTATTGTTTTTGTTTTATCTTAATGATTATGATTATTGATTTATTTGACACATTAATGTTTCTTTCTTAATATAGCCAGGGCTTGGCTGACAACATAGTCATTTCTAAAGTAAACAATGAAGTCTGGGATCTAGATCGTCCACTTGAAGGCGATTGTAATTTGGAGTTTCTCAAATTTGATGATGAGGAGGCCCAGGCTGTAAGTATTGGCTGGTTGCAACTTGAATTCATTTTCAGTTAACAGCACCTTTTATTAGTAGATTTGGAATCAAAGATCCTAATCTATTTATTTTTAATGTGTTGGAAAGTATCTTAATGTGTTTTAATGCAACCTATTTTGGTGATGTGCAGTTGTGTTGCAATTACTAATAACTTTAGATACTTAATGCTCTATGCAGTTCACTCTAAATGATAAACCTTCTTTTTTCTCTTAAACTACTAAGAATGTGATTAACGGGTAATTAGCATGCATTGTATTTATTTAGCATTCTCAAATAATTTTAGGGAGCAGTGATAGCAGTAGCAATTGTTATATGTCTTGCAAATTACAAAAATGAACATAAATTATACATTATAGGTTTTACTTAAATATAACACAACAAAATCATTAGTTTTCTTTTACAGTTCTTTTTCACAGACATGTTTATCCTTTCAGCATCAGTGTGTGTTTTACTTACATTTCTGGATGTGGAAGACTGCTAACAATAAGAAATAATTGGTAGTTAGTTGCCTCTAGTGTTAGGGTTTGGAATTGCCAAGGACACCATGATGAAATAACATTAGAATAGACTGTGATGAAATAATTTACTGTTCTAATTGTTATACCAAATAAGAAAGGTAAATAACACTTTGTCCCTCAGCACACACGTGAAGTCCTACCCATAGCAGCTAAGCAAGCAAGTCATTTAAAAAAAAAAAAAAAAGAAGAAGAAAATATGTGTAAGCAATTGAAATATTTTCTGATTCATACGTTGCCTTGGATAATGATGTCTGAGAAACCTATTCTAATAATAACCAATGTTTAACAAGAGACGTAAAAAGAAAGTTTCAGGGGTTTGAAGGTATGTGAAAGACTAATCAGATGAAGGTAAATGTATATTGCTGGTAGGGAAAAACACTGAAACAGATTTGGAATATGTGTCTCTTGATCAGCTTTTGCCCCACAATTTTATCCCTGACAATTTTTGATTTATTCAGAGCCATGGTCTTTGTTCAGTTGTTGCCTATATTAGTGACTAGCAGAATACCCGCGCTTCGCAGCGGAGAAGTAGTGTGTTAAAGAAGTTATGAAAAAGAAAAGGAAAAATTTTTAAAATAACGTAACATGATTGTTAATGTAATTGTTTTGTCATTGATATGACTGTTATTGTCATATATATATATA
>JANRMT010062835.1:51111292-51151121 GCA_026402145.1 Polypterus bichir lapradei | reverse complement strand
CAGAATACCTGCGCTTCGCAGCGGAGAAGTACTGTGTTAAAGAAGTTATGAAAAAGAAAAGGGAACATTTTAAAAATAACGTAACATGATTGTCAATATACAGTAATTGTTTTGTGACTGTAATTAGTGTTGCTGTTATCAAGGATTTGATTATCATTATTTCTTTCAATCAGGTTCGTATTTGTAGGATGTGTTGTGTTCAAGTTACATTCCGTGTTTGTCAATCGTTGTAAAGATAACAGGTTTCATTCATCGATTCGTTTCTTACTGCATCAATAAACAGCTTGTCTTACTCTTTATCTGAGACGTGACACACTGCATGCACGGTTTTTTTTTTTTTACACTGTCTTCCTTTAGCGGGACATTGACTTTTTGCACCGTGTGCTTTGTTTCTGCAGTAGCTGCACTTATGAATATGCTTGTATGTATCAGACGCTTCATATTTTTTTGCCGCCTTCTCAATTGCGTAATTCGGTTTTTGTTCAGCACTCTTTGGAACTGTTGCTTTTTGTCTGTGCACTGCGTCATTTCACGTGAGTCGCTCGGTGTACATGCATCGAAGCTTCTTAGCTGTGCTGGTGCCATCTCGTGCGATGTCCACGGCTGTATTATGTTAGCTAAGACCCGGCACTTAAAAGTTTCTCTCGCAGTTTCGCCGAGTTTGTGCCAAACACCACCCTGACCATCTCATCTTCCTCTGCATAAGCACAGTCCTTCACCCGTGAATATTTAGTGGCAGTGTTTCTATTGGATTGCCGCTGACGGACGGCCTTATATGGGCAGGCACTAAATTACGTGGGAGGCGTAACTCCGCCTCCCACGGGCATCGAGCAGAAGTCTATTATAGTCTATGGACGAAAAAATAGGTTCCAGTTATGACCATTACGCGTAGAATTTCGAAATGAAACCTGCCCAACTTTTGTATGTAAGCTGTAAGGAATGAGCCTGCCAAATTTCAGCCTTCTACCTCCACGGGAACTTGGAGAATTAGTGTTGAGTGAGTGCTTTGCCTTTTATTAGTATATATGAAAGACATGAATGCTTAGTTCATATTTGATTATTGAGCTTATGCTTTCAGGTTTTGCTGTCTGGTAAATCTTGACAGTAGTGTTAATTCTATAGTAATAATGCTGCAGTTTCAATTTACCACCCTCTATTGAGTTTTATACAAAGATATTGCTGCTGTTCTCTTGCTTTCTGTTTGTTTTAAATGTGTAATTTTTTTAAGGGACTGATGTACCTACATTTATGCTTTCTTAGGTGTACTGGCATTCAAGTGCCCATATAATGGGTGAAGCAATGGAAAGAATCTATGGAGGTTGTTTATGCTATGGTCCACCTATTGAGAATGGATTTTATTATGATATGTTCCTGGATAATGAGTATGTGCTTTATTTTGTTGTTCTTTTTACATCACATGAAGACTGCACAACAATCTACTGTACAATTGCTTTCAAATTAAAAAACGAAAAAATGTATTTAACATCTAACACTTTGTAAAATGGCATGCACTTGGTGGCTTTAAATTGGTCCAGTATGATTGTGTGCAGCTGTACAGTACATTGGATTAGCAAGCCATAACGATGTAGTTCCTATTGTGTGCCCGATATTTTTTGATTAGGTCTTGCTTTACATTACTCATTAACGTGGAAAAATGGGTTCAGCAGATAAGTAACAAAAGTAAAATTATCATTAAAAAATTTCAAATGTTATCTTTTGACATATTTTGTTAAAACACTCAACAGTGATTTACTGCTTAAGTATATATTTATTCCTAAGCATTATGCAATCAATTTAATTTATTAATAGATTTCTGTAGTTTAAACATTAGAGTTAACTGTAGCTCTTTTTAATTGTGTAAAAGAGAAAAAAACCTAAAAATATCAATGATTTCAATCAGAATTAAATAATAGAAAATGCTTTCTGAGAGTTGAGCACATTTGTGGTTTTAATTAATTTCTCTGATTATTTTTTAAATACGAGTTGAGAAATTACTTCTTTTGTTAACTATTTTGTTATATTCACTTCAAACACTAATCCTGAAATATTTTACAGCTGTGTGTCTAGTAATGATTTTCCTGCCATTGAAACACTCTGCAAAAAAATAATAAAAGAAAAACAATTATTTGAAAGACTTGAAATTAAGAAGGAAACTCTGCTTGAAATGTTTAAGGTGAGGTGACACTATTTAATGATTTTGTGAATTTCTGCATATATTAAATAAAGCACACATCTCAAATGCATATTTTTTTAACATTTACAGTACAATACATTTAAATGTCGAATTTTGAATGAAAAGGTCACCACTCCAACAACCACTGTGTACAGGTAAGATTTTTTTTTTTCTTCATCCAGTGAAATGAATCATCCCCTGGAAACACAAGATAGTTTGAGAATTATAGTAAGTATGCTACAATGTTGTTTTATACTAAAGATAAGTCTTAACCTTTCTAGTACATAGATGTCAGATTCAAGTCACATTTGCTGTCACTGTTGTGTTTGGATAAATTATTAACTAATTTATTAGGGCAAACAAAAGATGGTTTTAGTCACTCTGCATTCTGTACAGTACTTGAGTCATGGGAAAACAAGAATAAGAAGGATGGTAGAATCTTTCATTCATAACTGGTGAAGTTAATGAATCCAGTTGATTAGTCATAGTTTAATTAATTTTGCATCTAAAGTTTCCTGGTGTAGTTATCTGATGTTTAATATCATTCTTGTAGCCTTCCTATTTTCATCTCTTTCATAATCTCTTGTGTTTAGAGCTGGGGTAGGCAATGTTGGTTCTGGAGGGCCGCAGTGGCTGCAAGTTTTTGTTCCAATGCAGTTTCTGAATGAGAAGTCAATTATTGTTAATGAAGCACTTATTGCTTAAGTGACATTTTTCTGCTTCATTTTAGTGGTCTGGCTTGTTATAGTTACCCACCCTTAATTGCTTATCTCAGTCTTAAACAGCTGTATTCAATGTGTTTAATGGCTTTTTATCTCTCTTATTATAAAAAAAAATCCTGGAAAGGAAAAGCAGGGAGACGAGATGTGATACTTCTAGGAAGTTCTCGGAAGACACTTAAAAGACCCGCGAGACGCAAACAATATCAAATAAGAGCATGGCCAGCAAAACACTCAGTTGTGTAAAGGCACATAGCACACACAGATCCTGTGCTATCCGTACATATAAAGCGTATAAGGACAATACGTTCTAGATGAAACGTCAACGACTAAGCAAAGAAGAAAGAGCAGCGCGGAGAAAAGAGAAAAAAAGTCAGATAAGAGATTCTGAAAGCAGTGGAATTCGAAAGGCTCAAACAAACGATGGCGCAATACACATGCAGAGAAAGGTAAAGAATATGAAAGCAGTAAAATTCGAAAGTATTGTAGCATCCCAGCCAGGTTGAAGCCTTTTTTGTTTTAAGTGACTGTTAGGTCCAATTGAGGGAGGGAGGAGTACAGCACAGAAGATTGATAGCGGGGTATTGATTGATGTGGTAAGTTTTGGGGCGTGACCCGGGTGATGAGGGGTTGGAGAGGGTGCTAGAAAATTGTGTTTGGGGTTACGAAGTCGGCGATTGTTCAAGTAAAACTTTAGTGACACTTTATTATGTCAGTCGCTACAGTATCAAAATAAAGATGGTAAAGATTGCATTAGCGCAAACAAAAGGAAATTAATCATCAGAACCAGGTGTAATTGAAAAAACAGCAGGACAAAGCAAAGTCAGAAATAAAAGGCAAAGAGCGTAAAACAAAGTCTTTTCGCCTTTGCATCATTCAATGAACAAAACATAGATTTACACAATAATGGACCATATGCTATGAGAATCTGTGGTCCTGCAACAGTTAAAGCAACGACAAGTTTAATTTCAAATAAAACACAATTCGGTCAGGTGTATATTTATGATCACGGAGAAGCGATGCAAATTTTAACAGGCGACAAGAAAGGTAATGTATATATTCCATGAATAACATTAGACACCAAAGGATATCTTGATATGCCATTCATATTAAAATGTTTACAGTTTCCCGTGAGAATAGCTTTTGCTATGACAATTAACAAATCACAGGGACAAACATTAGAAAAAGTCGGATTCTTTATTAGAGAAACAGAAACAATATTCACTCACGGGCAGTTGTATATTGCGTTGTCTCCAAAAATGGAGTCAAAATTCAATGCGATATTGAAGAAAAGGTAATTCTAAATATTGTTTTTAATGAAGCTCTAAAGTAAAAGTGCAAATAATGAAATTGAAACAATTTCAAAGAAAAAAAAAAAAAGCTTTTAAAATTGTATATCCGATTAATCAAACACTGGGGTTGGCGAACGAAGCGAGCAGGGGGCAGAGCCCCCTAGTTAGCAATAAGATGCAAATGACAAAGCCAGCAGACCTCTGTCTAGCTTGTTTGCATTTACACATGTGTGGATTCATCATGCACTATTTGATTTAATAAAAGACTCAAGATAAAAATGTGAAAGACTGAAAATTATTTGTTTTAGGTTTTAAATCATTTGGACGATTTCCTTTAGAAAGGAGAAAAAACTATGCTATACAAACATTACATTGGATATTAACAAGCCATAAAAGTAAAGACAGTCTGAGATTGGCAAGGATTGGTTTCTAAATAAGCAATTGGGTTGGAACAGAAATCTGCAGTCACCGTGGCCTTCCAGGACTGATATTGCCTACCCCTGGTATAGAGGAATAACTGAAATCTTTAACATTATGTACAGTTCTTATTTTAAAAGTGGCCTGTGCCCTGCCATTATGATGGACAGATATGTGAATAAGAGTCAGGTTTCTTAGTTTTCCTTTAACAACAGTATAGTTTCTTTGACAGTAATATGAATAACTGTTAACATTTGCAGTGTTGGACATTGAAGAAAAGTTCTAGGTGTGGTTACCATAAGCTTTTGCATAAAGTTATACATAATTTAATGAAATGCTCATTTTACTTTTGTTGCCCATTTATTTGCTGCCACCATATTTGCCTGGAAATTTTTTTAAATGACATAAGGCCCTTTTTCATTGCACTTGTATGCTGTGGTAGTGATTCAAAGTAATCATTAAGAGCATTGGAGGCAGTGTTTAATGCATGACATAAACTGTCTTTGCCTTGCTTGCACAAGGAGTATGCTCAATGGGTGTGTTTCAAATAGAAGTTAAGTACTCCAATCCCGCCCTGCCCTGGAACTTTGTCCAAGATCTCTTCATGGTCCCACCCATGTTTGAGCACAGTGTTCCTCATCACTGCTTCCAGAACTGCAGGGGAGTGGATGGTTTCAGAACTTAGAGTGTAGTAAAAACTTGTATTATCCAATAGTATATATCCAGAAGCATGACTATTAATGCAAAATGGCATTTTGATATTTATATTGTATATACTATATATATTTTTATCATTAAATGAACTTTTCAGTGAGGATGGATATTTTTCTGCACTACAGAGCCATGAGATCTATTTGTGAAAACTATTTTTCTGTAGGTTGGCTCCAGATGGCCAAGAATTTGTCAATGAGTCAACCTGTGACATGTGACTTTAAAGAAAGATAGATATTTATGCCTTTTTTGGCAGTTACCTGTACTTTTGTCTTTTTCGAACAGCCACAAATGACCAGTTCAGCTGTGATTTGAATTCTCTTTTTAATTTTGCTCTTCTGGTCAAGGTTGTTGTTTTAGGTTTATTTAAGCAACAATTTTTAAGCTTCTGATTACATTGAACAACATTCTGATCACTAGGAAGAATTGTGTACACTTAAAATATCATTTTGCAGGTGTGGCCCATTAATTGATCTGTGCAGAGGGCCCCATGTGAGACATACTGGGAAAATAAAAGCAATGAAAATACATAAGGTGAGGCAAAACCAAGCTTTTAATTATATCCCAGTCCTGTCTAAAATAGCATTTAACCTCCTTAGTGTTACATATTTTCTCAAAAAACATGTAAAAAGTGTTGCATTTTTTGGCTTGAAAAATTATTTTTAATAAATCCCATCTTTCTACTGTAAAACATGCCAAACGCTAAAAGTACAAAGTCAGAAGCGTAGAAAGTATAGTATTGATACAAATAATAATATGCGAGTGACGCAATTTTAGATTCACCAGAATCTCTTTCGATTTCACTGACCGTTTCAATTGCACTGCCTGAAGACAGATTCACCTTGATATCACTGCAGATAAGATGCGTTTCTTAAGAGTAACACTTGGCACTAAAGCTGTTGGTACATTTAAAACCCGAGTAATCCTCGGGTCTTACATGATACATGTCTAAATTGTTACCAAGTGACACTAAGATCTAACACTAAGGAGGTTAAAAAAACATAAATATGAAGGTGGGTATTGTGAATGTTTGCTATAAGAAGGCTGAACTAATATATTTACCATATTATTACATGAAATATAAATTGCAGTTAGGGCAGTTAATAGTTTTTTGTTCATTATTGGAACATATATTATTTTGCATAAGTACACCCCATGATAATAGGAATAGGTGATATAATTTAGGGGAGAAAAATGAAAATTTGACTTTTAAATAACTGATGAAAATTTAAAATATATTTCCATCTGTAGGAAAGTAAGATCACCCTTTCCTGTAATAGATAGTATCACCCCCTTTGTCAGAAACAACCCAAAGCCGGAATGACCTGTAACTGTCTACCCGACTCTACCATTGACTGAGAGAAAGTTTTTCCAACTCCTTCATCTAGAATTCTTTTAGTTGTATGGTGATTTTTTTTTTGTGCCGTATCTTGTACAGTAAATTTCAAATCCTCTATAATCCTAATTGTAAGTATTTGAGGTAGTGATAAATGTAGGAATGCACCTAGTTTTCTCATATGTGAAACTTAATATTTATATTTCATTTACGGTTACATTTATTTGCTTAGCAGATGCTTTTATCCAAAGCGACTTACAAAAGTGGTAAACAATCGAAAAACATTAGGCTAGGGCCTGTTTGTTCAGCAATTGTAATAGGACAGGTAGGAAAAGTTGATTGATACAAGTGAAAAGATGTAACAACTCCTACATTTACAATCAATAACACAATTACACTTAAATAGCCAAGACTATAAAGTATTGGAGCGCAGTGTTTTTTTTTGTTTTTTTTTTATTCACAAAACAAATGGGTCTTCAGTTACTTCTTGAATACATTGAGGGAATCGGTAGTGTGGATCGAGGTGGCCAACCCGTTCCACCAACTAAGAACCACACACAAAATGAGTCTGGATTGAGACTTGATGCCATGTAGAGGTGGATGCTGTTCTCTTGCAGGCCTGAGTGGGTGAGATGGAGTATAGCACTTCACCAGTGTCTCCATATACTCTGGTGCTAACCCATTGACTACTCTGTAGGCAAGTATCTGGGATTTGAACTGGATGAGTACTACTACAGGGAGCAAATGTAGCAACCTCAAAAGAGGAATAACGTGCCCATCTTAGATGGATAAATACAAGATGGGCCTCTGCATTCTGGGTCATCTGCAGTATCTTGAAAGCACATGCAGGTAACTCCTGCCAGAGTTGCAGTAGTAAAGACATGACAAGACCAAAGAATGGATGAGAAGTTGTGCTGTATATTGTGTCAGAAAGTCTGATCTTGTGGATGTGGTATAGCATGAACCTGCATGGATGAGAAACAGTAGAAATCTGGTCAGCAAAAGACAGATTATTAGATTATGCAATGGATTACAAATTGTAAATGTGCTGTGCTATTTGTTTATATTGTATCAGTTTTACCTATAGATACTGTTTAAATGAAGGTTAAATTTTTTATGTCTTCTTATGTTAAAGAAAAAAAATATCATGGGGTGTACTTACTTTTTCTTGTGGCTGTATCTTAGAAAGAGATTCATTGTGCTCATTATCCCATAGAGACTACATCTGTACTTGGATGTGCATGAATTCAGTTTTGTGTTTTCCTGGTTATGAAGGTTGTAAATACTTAAACCAAAACTTCATTTTTATTTTTGGCATTCTATGAATTTACCTTTGTAATTATACTGTAATATATAGAGATGGCTTTCAAGATACTACAACACAAAAAAACAGGTTTAATTTGAAATTGTGGAGATACGAAATAAGAAGTCAGTGTTAAGCAGTATGATTTCCTCTAAATCACAAAATTGTTTCTTACAAATGCTTTCCACAGGAAAGATTTAGGCTAATATTGTCAATAACGTTGTAAAGTTTACTCCCGAGTAGTTTCAAAGCAAAAATTTCATTTGAATTTTTAAATTGGTTAACATTTTTTTTTTATCTTTTTTATTACTGCAAATTAATTGCTTAATCTTGAATATGCATCTGAATGATCTTGTTCTATTTTATTAAATCACCATCTTTGTAACTTCTTTTGTTGACTTTTCACAATTTCTGCATTTCTCTTTTTGATATACTTTGCTTGAATCCATACCCTATCTAACTGGTCATGAAATGTTAAAATTAAAGAACTCTTCTACTTACTGGGAAGGAAAAGCTGACATGGAGACTCTTCAGAGAATTTATGGAATTTCCTTCCCAGATTCTAAAATGTTGAAGGAATGGGAGAAACTCCAAGAGGAGGCAAAAAACAGAGACCACCGCAAACTGGGAAAAGTAAGTACAACATATAGAACTGTAAAAAGTGTGAGTTGTAATAATAGTATTAAAGGTGTTATACAATCTGTTTTTTGCTGATTTCTTCTTGGGATTAAAAATATGATATTCAAAGTCTTAAGTTACAACTGCCTTGATTGTCAACAACTTTTATTATTCTACAAATGAAAAAAGGTAGGCGGTCGAATTAAGCAGCCTTTACAATGTTAAGCTCTATGACTTGACTCTGCAGCCACTCTTGGCGAGAGCACACAACTTTGGGCGGTGAATTGTTTGTGAAACTATACTAATCACAAAAGGTATACATAACTCAGTATTTATTTTAAGTCAGTTAGTTTAACTTAGACTAATGTCACCTCCAGAGGTGGGTAGTAACGACTTACATTTACTCCGTTACATTTATTTGAGTAACTTTTTAAAAAAATTGTACTTCTAAGAGTAGTTTTACTGCACCATACTTTTTACTTTTACTTGAGTACATTTGTGAAGAAGAAACGCTACTGTTACTCCACTGCATTGGGCAACACTCGACTCATTACTTTTTTCCATTTACACATTACAGTACACTATATTTTTGCCAGAGAGAAGTCGCCAGTGGATCTACTGCATGACTGTTTCACCAATCAGACGTAGCAACAATAATCACATGACTCCGTTTCACCAATCAGATGTAGCCATGCAGTCACATGACTACACACAAACTTCCTGCGTCTGCAGCCTGTGAGAGACTTTTTATTCATGCGGGGCTCCTGTTCACTGCTAAACGGTCACAGCTTCACTGCAAGAACCTTAAGAGCCAACTTCTGCTGAAGCTTAACCATCACTTCAGTGAGTGAAGAACAAGCATGTTTTAACCAGACATGCACAGACAATCATGGTAAAGTGAGACTTTGTGTATGTGCAGAAGCTGCCTTGTTCTAATGTTATTTTCTATCAGCTGTGCTATTTGGAGGGCAAGTGTGTGACGACGCCAGTCCCCTACAGACTCCCTCTTCCCACATAGTTATGACTGAGATGAGCTAAAATATGAGGATAATTCACTGATGAGGCCAGAGGATGGTGGAAAAAGTGCTCAAGTGCTTTTATTAAAAACCAATCAAAACAAAAGTAAAATCAACAAAAATGTCAATGGTGCAGTGTTCTGAAAAACAGTACATATATAAATCCATAAAAATCATTGTTAAAAGTAAGGATAAAAAATCAATAAATAAATCTGTTAAAATACAGACTAACTCCTCCTGATCTCAGCCCACTTCCTTCTCATTCTTCTGGCTCACCCATTGCTTGCGTAGCCAGCGGAGACTCAGCAGCCCCGAGGTCAGCTCTCCTCTCTTCTTCCTTTGCGCTCATGTTGTTGCACCTCGGAAGCCTAGGGAGGGCACCTGCCTCGCTCGCCACACTCCACCCGAATGTTCAGTGGGGCGAACTAGCCCCTAGAGCACCACAGCTAACGCTCTTTCATGAGGCCACAGCTAACGCCCTTTCATGGGACCACAGCTTGCACTGCTTCCTCCTGCCCTCCAGGTGGCCAGATTGTCATTCCCAAGCCTGCCATTCATGTCCCTCAACCTGTTTTTCTTTGACTCCTCCTTTTTTTTTTTTTTTTTTGTGCTGACCCGTATATATACACTCCCGTCTCCGTGGGCCTTAATTACAAGCCGCAGGAAGGCAATGAAGCAATTGAGAACGATCGCACCCGCACATGCAGGTGTGATTTGCTCCAACTACCTCATTAACTCCCAGCGGTCGTGCAGTCACGCCGGACAGATTTGAAACTGGCTTTTTTTTTTTTTTTTTTTTTT
The DNA here is from genome assembly GCA_026402145.1 of Polypterus bichir lapradei. NCBI lineage: Eukaryota > Metazoa > Chordata > Cladistia > Polypteriformes > Polypteridae > Polypterus > Polypterus bichir. Next base: position 51,140,735 of record JANRMT010062835.1, on the reverse strand, counting down.
TTGAAGCCACGGACCTGCTACACCACAAAGTGAATATGCAGAATTATACTGTCAGTGTACAGTATATCTTGTCACTGTAAGTAGTTTGCACTGTTTGTTATCTGTGCCTCTTTATTTTGTAAACATGTTATTTATTTTTACTCATTTTTTTTATTTTATTATTTGGAAATAGCAGACGTGGCACATTATTTTATATTTTTGTCTGTCTTATTACAACATTTCTAAAAAAATAAATCATTTATTATGATCAAACAGTTACTCAGTACTTGAGTAGTCTTTTCACCAAATACTTTTTTACTCTTACTTGAGTAATTTTGTGGATGACTACTTGAGTAATATTATTTTGAAGTAATGCTACTCTTACTTGAGTACAATTTTTGGCTACTCTAAACACCTCTGGTCACCTATTTTTTTTCCATTCTTTTCTTTACCCAAGTTGTGGGCTTGTGAAAACTTTAATGTACTTTCATGATAGTGGATTGGTGTCGGTGTCTGTTCTGGCAGATAAATCTACATACCAGTAAATAGTAGTCTAACTATAAAGCCTAGTTATTAATGATTTGTGTGGGTTAACAGAGGCACTAGGCACAATTATGTCACACACTAATTTATGTATGTGTACACCTATCACTTTCTAGCATTCAGTAAAACAAAATTTAAATGAAATATGGTAAAAAAAGTAATTTCTCAGCAATTACTAAAAATATACAATATATGTATTTATATTAAAAATGATGCCGAGATGTTTCAGAGCCTAAAACATCCTATCTTGATAGATGCTTTAGAGTGAAACATGTAATTTGTGACGGTGAAAATAGGAAATATTTATTTTACCTGCCCAAACTGTAAGTTAGATCAACTCCTTCATATAGTTAAATCTACAAAAATGGTTTATTTTCTGTTTACATATTAAGAACATAGTAAGTTTTTTAAAAGATCATGCACAGTATAAAAATAACTTTACACAAAAATTAGTGTGTAATAAACATGACAATATCTACAGTAATTAGGATTAAATTTAGCAAAATTCTTTATGGGTTAAATTTATCAAGATAGAGTGCAAAGGATGAAACAACACTGTTCAATTTTCTTTGTAAAATTGATTTGGGAATGCCTCTGAGCCTTTCCTTGAGCTTTCAATAATACATTCAGTACTCGCATGCTGAATGTACTAGTTTACAGTTTCATGATCTACTCCTAAAGTTTGATAATAATCTTGTCACATGTTTTTGGAGTAAATTTTGTCAACTTTAAGTTCAAAAAATTTTGTAGATGTAATTATGGTGTACTCTGATTGCTAGGCACTTTCTTAGACATTTTTTATATATACTCATATTTTTGTTTTTGGCCCAAGAAAATTTAGAGAAGCCAAAATTAAGTGTTTTTATTTGCCTCTTAAATTACGAATTTTTGTCTTGTATGGTTTATGAACTGATTTCTTCTTGGTCTGGAACCCTTAGATAGATAGGTAGATAAAGTAAATCTATTTGTTCCCAAGGGGAAATTAGAACTGTAAGATGCACATACAGAACTGTGTTGCCAGGTCTGTTCCTAAGGTAGATTCTCTTGCTACTAAACAGCAAGGCCTGGGAGAGCGCATCCTGGAGTTGATGGGTGCTCTGATTAGCTCTTCATTTGGTGCTGTCCCACAATCGCCAGTATGTGAAGCATTAGCAAATTTAAACATAAAATGTTTAACATCACTACACACCCTCAGTGTAGTAAACTCTCTTATATTCTAGTTTGCTAGAATATCCTTGCTACCTGGGCCTTGTGAGTTTTTTGGATGAACTTCCTGATCCTTGCTGTGGTTTCTAGCTTGTAAGTAATAATTAATAAGTAATAATTAATACTTGCCTATTGTATAACTTTGTTGATTTATTTTCTTTCAGGAACAAGAACTATATTTCTTCCATGAGCTGAGCCCAGGAAGCTGCTTCTTTTTGCCAAAAGGAGCCTATATTTACAACACCTTAATTGAATTCATCAGAGTAGGTTAAATTTTACTCTTTTGTTGTTTATTGACTATGAAATATTGTGCATTAGTAGAGTTTTAGTGTTTTCACAGAAGACATTTCTTCCCTGCAGTAGTTATTTTGATTGTGAACATTGCAACTTTTATGATTTTTACATTAAACTTGAGACAAGCAGCATAGTTACTTTTTTCCAGTTAGGTTGTGCATGTTATGTAGAGTTAAGTTTTGTTTAGACACAGCAGCTTTTCCACCTATGGGGTGTGTGTGTGTGTGTGTGTGTGTGTGTGTGTGTGTGTGTGTGTCAGTGGTTGCTGCAGTGGACTAGTGTTCAGTCCAGGGTTGTTTGAGGTTTTGCATTTAGTGCTCCTAGGATAGACTCCAGCTTGAAAGGATTCTTATGTGGGTTAAGTGGCTTTGAGAATATTATATTTTTGCTTTTCAGTAGTGTTCCCAACAGTTCCTATTATTAAAGTGTTTTCTAGTCTGAATGTATACTTTCTGTAAGTTAGTAAAAATTTTGTAGGTACTTCATATATATCGCAGAAGAGAAGTATATTTTGCCTAATGTTTCTACTTTTTCCTAGTTTTAAAAATCAAACTGAAGCATCACTGTTCTATATGATATTGAGAAGCATGTCATTTTATTACAATCTATTTGTTCTGCAACCTCATTAATCTTGAATTTGCATTACTTAAAAGTATATTAATTAATTTATGAAAACCAGCAAATGTGAAGCAGTGTCTAGTATGCAATATAAAACAGACAGAATTCCTCTGGCATATAGAACAATAGCCGAATAACTAGGGCCCAACCAATAATAAATATCTGGCTCGGGTATATATTAGCTGATATTTGGTTTCTGCCAGAGTATCCGTATTGACATAATCTCCTCCAATATTATAATGCAAAAACTCTTCACAGCAAAACACATTTATTAAATTATTTTGCAAGTATTCACATTCTTGGTTTTTAAACCATCTTCTCTTGACTGACAAGCACAATCACAATAATGAATTGACAGTAAGGGTAATTTTCACAGAAGATGCCAAAAATTATTACTTTGCTTATTTGTTGCCTTAAGTTCACAGGTTTCCTGTTAAAATGTCATATTCCATGGTTTTCAACTTTTTCCATTGTCTTCAGTCTGCCAAAATATGGCCACTGTACATTCTGTTCCAAGTGAGAAAGTGATAATTAAGATTGTAATTGTTTCAAAGGTCAGACTATAATCCAATTAAAAAAAACCTTCCCAAGCTGCCTTGCTCACTGTGAATTTAGTAATTGTCAAAGAAAAGGAGATTTCCTTCATATATATCAGACAGTACCTTTACATATGCTTACAAAACAGAGATGACCTGTTTTAATATTTGTAATCCTTTTTGGTAATTGTTAGTTCTTGTTGATTTTTCACAAAAAAAAAAATCTGTCTTTGCTTTGTTTTTGTAGAGTGAATATAGGAAAAGAGGTTTTCAAGAAGTGGTGACCCCAAATGTGTATAATAGCAAATTATGGCAGACGTCTGGGCATTGGGAACATTACAGTGAAAATATGTTTTCTTTTGAAGTGGAAAAAGAAATTTTTGCTCTGAAGCCAATGAACTGCCCTGGCCACTGGTATGTTGTTTTATGGATGTTATTCTATAGTAAGCATATTTTGGGGAGATGAAAACTAAAGTACCAGTTCAGGGTGTAAAGCATCTAAAAAAATTTTTTATATTCTGTATGGGGTTTTCTCAGTTTTAAAATGTGTATGAAACTGGGTCAAATTTGTACCAAAGTTTCCTATTTGTTGCTTATCCCATGTCCATAGTGATGATTTATTTAGAGGTTGTAAAGCTCATTTATAATTTAAGTCACAAATTTTTAAAATGTGTGTAATATTTATTATGTTTTAATTAAATAAAATATAAGTATATGTTACTTCACTCAGTTTTCTGACGTAGACAGATCTAAATTAATCAAATTCTTGGTATTCATTAACTTCAGGTTAAATATTTTGGTAATTTTGTTTTATTTTTCATTCAGTTTGATGTTTGACCATCGACCTCGTTCATGGAGAGAGCTCCCTTTGCGCATGGCAGACTTTGGGGTGCTTCACCGCAATGAGCTCTCGGGAGCTTTAACTGGACTTACCCGTGTCCGCCGTTTTCAGCAGGATGATGCACACATTTTTTGTGCTATGGATCAGGTATAGAAAGTAATAAAATAGGCTCTATTGAAAATTCATGTAGAATTAATCTTTGTAAATAGATTAGTTTAAAATCTAACCATTGAGTACAACATCATTTGTATCTGCATATTCTGGTGGTCTGGAGTAGCATTGCTCACTGCTATGATAATTGGCTATACATGGACCACCTACTTTCTCCTTTTTCCCGGGTGCAGCAGTGTGGTTTTTTCCTCAATACAGCATTTAAGCCCCTGGGACACTTCACCTAAGAGATATGTTCATCTCCAACACCAGACTTGCTTCTCATTTCCAAATAGTGCCCTTTATAACTATGTCCGCAAAGAAAAAAGTTTCTTGAAGAATGTGAGAGACAGATATCACCATGTAACACCAATGAATATTGGTTACTTAACATTGTGATTATCTTTGGTGTACAAAATTTGTAATAAACATTACTACGTTTAAAATGTAATGTATAATGTTTAAATGGTTAACGCAACTAGTCCCATCTAGTGGTTGAAAACAGTAATTAAGTCTGTTTTATTTTATAAAGTAGTTTGTATAATGAAAATGATTAATTTGTTCATGATTTATATTTTTTATACAAGATTGAAGATGAAATTAAGGGTTGCCTGGATTTTCTGCGCACTGTCTATGATATATTTGGTTTCTCTTTCAAACTTAACCTGTCTACTCGCCCTGAAAAATTCCTTGGTGATATAGAAGTATGGAACCAGGCTGAGAAGGTATGATTGCAAATATTTTCTAAAAAAAATTGGACTCTTAAACATTTAAATACTATTATATGCTTTCAATGTTCAATTTGAAGAGCAAAAAATATTTGTCTGAATTCATTGTATAATGTCAAGTGTGAAGCTGTAGTTGCCAACTAATAGAGTAAGATGTCTTTGGTCAGGAGTGTGTAATAATAAGTTTTGTTTATTGAAACAGAAAAATGTTTTTACATTGCTAGTACTATTTTTTCATATTAATATATTGTCTTTATAGCAACTGGAGAACAGCTTGAATGAGTTTGGAGAAAAGTGGGTGCTTAACCCAGGAGATGGAGCATTTTATGGACCCAAGGTTAGCATCATGTTTTGTGGAGATAATTTTAATAGAAACATTTAGAAATGTATTTATTTAAGTTTGATAAAAATTATTCGTTCTAGAATGGACTGTCATCCGTTCTCGGGTTGATCCCGGGTTGTACCTTTACCCTAGTGCTTCTAAGATTGGCTTATGTATTCGGTTCATTTTTCTTTTGGTCTATTAAAAGAAACAACAGTACAGAACCTATAACTTTATTTAGAAGGCATCATTTAATGATACATGCAAACAACAAACTTCTTGTAAATTTTGGCAGAATGCAATGAAAAATTTGTCGTGTTGGAATCATTCATATAAATAAAGTGCTTATTACCCTGTTAATGCACTGGAGTTTGGAGCAGAAAATGTGTGTTATAATTGAATGAGTGTTAGCTCCTTGGTTATTTTGATTATTTGTGGAAATAAAACATCCTCCTTTGGTCTGTGTGAATATTGTCTGGGTATTCTGCTGTCCCCAAGCATTCCTAAAGACATAAGAGTGGACTAGTTCCCTGTCTAAAGTTGGTTTCTACTTTCTGCCCAACGCTGCCAGGTTAGCCTTTCTTAGATTAAGCATGTTTGGAAATGTAATAATTTTTTCTGTTTGTAAATTGCCAAGTTTTGTATTTTAGAAATTAAGACATACCTTTTTTCACAGATTGATATTCAAATAAAGGATGCCATAGGAAGATACCATCAGTGTGCAACAATTCAGTTGGATTTCCAGCTTCCAATCAGATTTAATCTTGCTTATGTAAGGTAGGATTGTGCTTTTGAGAGCTTTTAACTGTTATATTTTGACTGATTGTTTAAAGGACATCATACAAGTAGGTCAAATATTCATTTTCAACCCATGTTTTTCCTGTGATCATGTTTAAACGGTTTACATTACACTACATTACACTTTTTTCAGCTCTTAGCAAAGAAACAAATTCATCTTTTTTTCCTTTTTTTCTCATTTGTGGGTGTATTTCTATAATTGGAAATTCCATCAGTTCTTTATTATTATGGAGAGTACAGTAAGTGACATGCTTTGGGTCTCTCAGTGGGTGTTCAGCATATATTGTACCATCAAGTTTATGTACATTTGCCAATAAACCATAGTTCTCCTCAGTAAACTACAAATAAATAGATGATTGCAAAGAAGTTAAATTAGCTAAATAATTGATGATAGGCGCTTTGATAATTGCATTTATCATGCAGGGATTGATAGATCATTCCATGCCTACATTTTTTGTTTACTAATGGTGTGTAGAGAAAAAATAAATAAAATTCCATGAAAATGTAATGTTTACTTCAGGTTCCACACCATTATTATAATACATAACCTGCAAACACATATGTATTACACAACACAAAGCTTTTAATGTTTACATTAGTTTTTTATTGCTTCTTGTAGAATGGGCAGATTTGTTTTAGAGGGGGTAAGGAGATGACTTTTGGGGAACTGATTGTTGATGGGCTAGCTGGGCATAGGGAGCCTTGTTGGTCATTTTTGGTTATGTTCTGGTTTCTTGGGGGTAGAGGCTGCATTGACAGGGATCTTCTGAGCTGCCTTCCTTTCCATTTTCTTCAGTCCGCCTTAGGATTTGCTTATATTCTTTCTGTGGTCATGGCTTAAGTAACAGTAGCTTCTTGGAATATTAAGGGTAAAATAAACCTCAGAGTAAATAAACATGTAAGTATTCTAAATTATATGTGGCATAGGAGAACCAAGATTGTGTTTCTACAGAAATCCAGGTTATTGGCCAGATATGTGGCCTTATACAATGGCTAATTCTAGAAAGCATGTAGTTCTGATCCAGTGAAAACTGCAGTCCAAATTACTTGGCACCAACGTAGATGAAACCAGTAGATTATGTTAACACACTGACGGAATAAGATGGTGGATAATTGGCTCTCTGTAGTATTTATTTAACAATTAATTATCCAATCATCCTTTCCTTTATTCAAACCCAACCAAATCTTAAAGTTAGGATACAATATTACTGTGATTTATTGATACAAATGTCTTTATGGTACCAATGTTGGATAAAATGGATGCACCCCTTTTCCATATTTCCCTTGCACTACTCACTATGTACATCTGCCCCACTTGGGTCATTTAAACATCCTACATACATGTGGTTGGCTGCAAATGGTTCTACCCATTTGACTATAATAGTAACTCGGCTCAGGTGTGCATGCAGAGAATTCACAAATTTGAGTAAGACACATCTTTGGAATTTATTTAAACCCTCCCATAAACCTATTCTGATTTCTTACTGAATTTAATATGATTTCCTTGCTGAAAATAACTTGTGTGTAATTTAGGTCTACTTTTTGGTCTGTCAGTCTATAGTAGTTTATCTTTTACCATATTCTCTCATTTTTACATTCCTTTCTACCTTGTGTTAGCCTCCACAGAACTGAGAGTCCAAGAAGAGGAAATCTTCTTTGGGAACAATTGCTGCAGAATTAATCCTATCCTCTCAAGGGAAACCTTCTGATTCTTTTTCTTTACTTTTTTAGAAATCTTTTCTTTACCCTAATGTCATTTGAACTATCAGCAGTTCATCTGGCCCCAATATAGACGTGCGACAGGATGTGGTACAATGTGGACAGCATTGCATTTCTAATCTAGATTCATAACTTACTGCTCTTATTATACTATTTCTTTGCTCTGGGGCTTCATGTGTCTACCACACGTCTTTCTGTTTTGCATGAACACTAAGACTTTTGATCCATCAGGGACCATCTTCTACTAGATAGTCTGAGTGAAATGGCGCTGTGTCTGCTCTGTTTAAATTCAATAAAAATGAATTTACCAAAAATTATTGTGTACATCTACTTTTCTTGGAGTAGTAGGTAGCACTGCCAAAAATCACAACAAAATTTAAATTTTTACATTTTTTATTTGTATTGCTTTCGATGTTTATCAAGTCAATTTGCTTACTGATTTATTTTATTGCTTTTTTCCTATAATAGCCCTGATGGAAATGACAAAACAAGACCCGTCATAATTCACCGTGCGATCCTTGGCTCTGTTGAGAGAATGATTGCCATTCTTACTGAAAATTATGGAGGCAAATGGTAAGAACAGTCATCATTGAAATTTAAAGCTTTGAAAAAACTTGCATGTCTGTATGTACTATCCCCTCCACAATCATTGGCACACCTGGTAAAGATTAGTAAATACAGTTATTAAAAAAAAAAAAAAAGTTTACCTTTTGGTGAATTACTGTAATCTCAACTTAAAAAATGAGAGAAAACCAACCTTTAACTGAAGTAAATTTATTCTGAGAAAAAATAATTCCTCATCAACAAATAACTATTTTTAGCAAAAACTACTTGGGCCACGGTTATTGGTACCCCTGCATTTAACACTTTGTAAAACGTACCTTTGCCAGTAAAATTGCATTGATTCTTCTGATGTATCTTCTCAGGTTGGAGAAAATAGAGCAGTGAATCTGAGACCATTCCTCTTTAAAGAATCTCTCCAGATCATCCAGGGTCTTGGGTCCTTTCTTGTGCACTCTCCTCTTCAGCTCACCCCACCCCACAGATTATCAATGGGGTTCAGTTCTAGGGGCTGAATAGGCCATGGCAGAAGTTTGATTTTGTGTTCCTTTAATGATTTTTGTGTTAATTTGGACATGTTTTGGATCATTGTCCTCCTGCAAGATTCAACTTCAACCTGGTTTTAGTTACTTGACAGAGGCAGCCTGATTTAAATTTAAAATCTCCCAGTATTTCATGGAATTAATGATGCCATGTACCCTAACAACCATGCTACACAGTGGGGATCAGGTTCCTTTTTGGCATAGTCATCCTTTTTATGCTAAACCAATCTTGGGTTTTTGTTGCCAAAAAAACTCAATTTTGATTTTGTCTGACTATAGAACAGGTCTCCAATCAGAGTTTCAGTAACCTTTCCTAAAGTCCAGTCACTGGCTTTTGTGGTCTTTTTTTTTTTCTTTTTCTTACCTGGCATGCCTTCCAAATTTGTTGCCATGGAGGTGGCATTTGATGATGTTTTTGGACAGTTGGTGACCCTAAGCTACTGCTATATTTTATTTCTCCAACAGTTCTTTGGATTTTTCTAACCTCTTTTATAATCATGAGAACTGTGAGTGGGGGCAAAATAAACTTGGGTTATTTTCCAGGCATGTTGGTAACAGTTCTAGTTGACTTGAACTTTTTAATTATTGTTGTCTATAGATATGGGCCTTTTCTGGTGAGTAGTATTTTTTATAGCCTTTCCCTGACTTATGAAGGTCAACCTTTAACTGGTCCTTTCCCATTTTTATGAATGAATAAGACACTTTGGCCTTGCTTTTTATACCCGAAATTATGTATCACTGCTTGAAAGTTTCCACACACACAGATTCTTTTTTTTTTAAACAACCCTATTTACTTGTCTTTGGGATGGGACTATATTTATGTATTGGTATTGTTAATGGTATGGGATAAATAAAACTTATAAGAGCTTGTTTGAAATTATGCCTGTCATTCCACATGTAATGGTTCTTTGGAATTGGGGACCATTTACTTTTCAAACATCCCTCGTTCCTATTCAATTCACTTCTTGCAAACAGAAACCTTTTCAAAGATGTGCAGCATTGAATTTTTCAATATTATTTTCTAGGTCTTTTTTATTCAAGTGTTTATGTGTGTATATACTCCCAATTTCTGTCCATTTCTGGATAACAGATGCATTTAGCAGAAATAAAAGAGTGAAGAAGAAGTAGGTTATGATATCTGAGGCTAGATTTAAAGCAGTTTTGCTAAATGTAAACGATTGTCATGGAAGGACAACTTTGTTGTTTCAGAAGTAACAAATTTAAGTAAATCGAGTTGAGCAGCACTACAGACTGGCACAAAGAATAGCTTAAAAATGACAGTATATCAAGAAAACATAGTACAGTATTATGCTTTTGAAACAAAGTAATAAAATTAACTTTGTAAAGCTGCAAAGAAAATTTCCAGTAGTTTGTTAAAGAAGCACTTCCAGAAAGCTGTAGCGAAGAAGTTAACTTATAACCTGTATTTAAATGTTGCAAATGGCTTTAGAACAATCATATCTAGCTTGAACCTAAATGAACTTGTTTCAGATCTTAAAATTAGTATGAAGAATAGCATCAGAAGATGTTAGTGGTACCATGTTTGTTTTTTTTATATAAGGCAAATGGTGTGGGTGGGAATTTTATGGTGTTAATAGAAGAGTTCTATATCTGATCCTGTATCTGAAAAAGAGGTTGGTATACCTGAATCAGGTTAACTGAAATAAGATATATAAAAATGTTAAATCTAGGACTTGCTTTTCCTTAGGCCCCTTTGGCTTTCACCACGTCAGGTGATGTTGATTCCTGTTGGTCCCACATGTGAAGAGTATGCACAAAAGGTACAGTACCTTTAAATGCCTGCAAAAACAAGGTTCTGAAATGTATTTTTTGTATTCCTTTTTCTAGTCACTTTTTGATATTTTTTGTAAGTTGTTTATGCTAAATACAAGCTGCACAAAATAAACCAAACCATAAAATACACCAGTGTTTCTTATGCTCATCCACACTGTTTTTGCTAGCTCTGTCAAACAAGAAGCTACTTCTTCAGAGGAAGACTGGTAAACTTACATAAAGAAATGCAATATTAAGAGTATTAAAAGTACCTATATTTCATTATAAAAGCACATCATATATATATATTTTCAAAGCATGATTGATTTGAATATACAAGGAAATAAATGTAGTTTGGTAAAATTTATAAATTTTCTTTTCTGTTACTTACCCCATATAGTTTGTAGTTTCCATCCATCATCCAACCTGCTATATCCTAACTATAGGGTCACGGGGGCTTGCTGGAGCATAGAAAACAGACACAATAGTGTTAATTTTATGAACTACACATCAAGTCATCCAATCGTATGCTCCCTTCTTGTAAAATGTATATAGTTTTTGCAAATAAATTGTTAAATAAATAACTCCGGAAAATGAAAGTCCACAGACAGGAAGCTCATTCACATGGCATTAAGACAGGACTCTTGACCAATGAATGAAGGGGAGAGGCAAGTCTACAATTCAAAAGTGAGATCCTGTATATAGGTGATTCTTGTTTGTGAACAACTTTCATTTTCTGAAGTTAATTTATTTAATATCTTAGCAAAAAATACATATTTTGCTCATTTTGAGCATATAAATGAGTAACTTGAATTATGCAACACGAGTAATGTGAGTTTTTTTTTTTTTTTTTTTTTCATGGATGTTTTTGTGTTGTCTGTTGTTGTGTATAACCTGTTCTGTCATGAATGTTATGTCTGTTCCCCATAAAAGCATGGTATTGCATTATTTTTTTCAATCATCACTACATACCATATAGGGGTAAAAAACTTATGGAAAAAAACATTTTTGGATAGAGTATTCCTTTAATGAATTCTAGAATGTAAAATGAAATCTTTTGACAGTTTATTGAATTTTTTTCAGTTGTTAAGGATGCTGTTCTAAAGCAATTCCTCTGAGCCAGTTTTGCCAGCAGAAACTGGCAAAATAACAATTATCAATAACAGTTTAGAGAAATTTTCAAGGATTTTTGGATTCTATCAGTGTGGAGAATGAAGTCATATAACCTGTTGTTTATTACATTGGTTAACAAGTGGAAATGTTATATTCAAGTAAATGCAAAACATTAAGGAAAAACCATAATGAATGCATTTTATTATACACAAAAAAGCAAAAAGCTTAAGAGATTATCATCGGATGTGTGATTTAAAACCATTTGTTCTGGTTTTTGTTGTTATTAGGTGCGTCAAGAATTCCATAGTGGTGGTCTTATGTCTGATGTTGATCTGGATCCTAGCAGCACTCTAAACAAGAAAATTCGAAATGCCCAGTTAGCACAATATAACTTCATTTTAGGTAAGCAAATATATTCTTTTCTACAAAGTATCAGTGTTTTTTTTTTTGTTTTTTTTTTTTTTAAATAAGCCAACTACCTTCAAAGAGTATTTCTTGTTCAGATGCACATGGCTATAGAATCTAAAGCACAGGTCATTAATTTACAGCGCATATTATTTTTATAAGTAGCATTTTTTTTAAATGCAGTTTTTATCGCTATGTAATATTAAGCAAATTACCATAAACATGACTGTATTTTCTGCTGTTTCAATTAGATCAAATTTTTTAAATGGAACACTTATTGTGTAGTGTATGTTACAGTAATGTTCTTCAGTTAGGCAAAACAAGTGTGAATATCAGAATGAGTATTTTCTGTATTTCTTTTATAGTTATTTTAATAGCACTGTTGCAAAGCTTAACCCATTAACAGCTCAATCCATTCATTTTTTTTTTTTTTTTTGTGGAATTTAATTTCATTTATCTTGGCAGTCTCCGAAGTAAATTCCGGAATACTTGATTGTGGTACATAACTCACTTGCTTTTACATGTAAATTTAGTACTGGGTGAGTGGGAGAGTCCTTATAAGAGGACCTCTTATATTTATAGTAGGGCTGTCAACCAATAGTTGATACTAAAATGCTTAATATTTAATATATTGGAATGCATACCAATCTATGTTTAAAATTCTGCAATGAGGTATGTGTAGTCCTTTAACTTGCTGTTTTCTCAATAAATTATAACATTTTTATACACAACCGAAATGTGTTGAACACACTATTCAGTTCGTCTGATAAGTTTCATCGTAATTAATCATGAAAAGAGGCATCATCTGATATTTCAGATTATCTTCTTAAAACCACATTATTCCTCTTTTCATGTGCACATGGACTAGAAAAAATGCATCTGCAGCAGCTGAGCAGATTCAGCTGAGGTTTCATACTCCTCCACATTCTCTTTGATTTACATTAGTTTATAGATTTTAGATCAGCCTTCAAGTATTCCTGTCTAATACAGTTGGAGAATTGGTTCTAGTTCGTAGAGTTCCAAAGTCTTTAATTTTAATATGCCAATGCCTAAGGTCATTGTTTGTTGTAACGTTATGACAACAGAAATAATTTTGATATAGAAATCTCTATAGTACCACTAACATTTGTGGTATGGTACCTCTTGAATTGTTAAAAGAATGCATTTCCTTATGCAGGTGACAATTAAATTACATGCACATTTCTACAGATGGAACAGCAGAAATGTCACATACTACGATTCCTAATTCTATACAGTGCATCTGGAAAGTATTCACAGCGCATCACTTTTTCCACATTTTGTTATGTTACAGCCTTATTCCAAAATGGATTAAATTCATTTTTTTCCTCAAAATTCTACACACAACACCCCATAATGACAATGTGAAAAAAGTTTACTTGAGGTTTTTGCAAATTTTTACTTACTAATATTTGCAGCTGTTGTCTCATGAACATCAGCTACATGGAGAAGGTCTTGAAGCCTTTACCTTTTACATGGTTGTCTATAAAAGTTTCTTTCTGATCTCCTTAGTTGATAATTTCCTTTCTCTTGTCCATGTTTAGTGTGGGACACATGATGATACTAAACAGCAGAGCAAGTACTTTTCTCCAATTAAATAGGCTGAATGACTGATTGCGCAATTGGAGATATGCAATACTACTTAAAGAAAACAATTAGTTTGAAAAATCTCTCTAATCCAGTTATTTATGATCTTTTCTAGGGGTACCAACAAATGCATTCAGGCCTTTTTAAAAAGTCTTTGTAGATTAAGCAATACTTTGTGTCTTTTCACGCTTGCCTTGCTTTACTCAATTGATGTATCAGTGGAATGCAAATATGCATGCAGCAATGGCTTTTCATTTAATCACTTTTCAGGAAGCATACAGCACTTTTTCAATGAGCTGTGAGGGTACCATCAAATTTGTCCACGTTTACATGATGTTTTTTAGTACCTTGCTAAAGCAAATGGTTATTAAAAATGAGGATAACTCGTAGACAAATTGAAAATTACAGGAATTTCGGAAAGGCAGTATTGGTGTACATATTTTTAACTTTTGCTTTTTAGGGTAGTAGTCGTATCAGACTGCTGAGATGTTAGTTACAAGTATTTAGCATTAATGTTCAAGGTGTGAATGTGTTTGTGGGGTAGGTGTGTGTATATATCAATAACTGTCTTTTTTTGCAGTGGTTGGTGAGAAAGAAAAGAGCAGTGATACTGTAAATGTACGTACAAGGGACAACAAAGTCCATGGTGAACGTTCAGTGAAGGAGTGCATAGAAAGGCTGAAGCAGCTAAAGACAACCCGTTGCAGAAATGCAGAAGAGGAGTTTTAAAAATACTACTGTATTTAGAGGTCAAAATAATTTTTGTCCTTTTTTTTTTTTTAATTTATTTGGTCTCCAAAGGTTTGTCATTACAAAAAGTGTCATACAATAATAATAAAAAAAAAAATCATTATCAAATATGTAACTTTCATGGGCTGCATTTTTTTTCCTTCAATTTTTTCAAATGTTTTTCTTGATGTTACGTCATAGTTTAACATTTGGTGTATAATTATAAAATGTTCAAAACTCCTAATATAAAAGTTTAAGAACAATGTAAAATTCTGTAATTTTCTATAAGAACAGGAGTTTATTTTAAGACAGTTATTTATAAATCATTTTTACTGCAAACTGTTTGTGTCACTCATGAGAAGTGATGGTATATAAATATGTATAAAAAGTTTGCTTTATAAAAATACAGCTTTTCCTTTGTTTAATGAAGTGTCAATTTACTTGTGAAGGTTTTAAATTGAGCCAATGGATTTAGTAATTAGTTAGGAAACTTGCAAAAAAAAATGCATCAGATTTCTTTACAACATATGAGCACTGAACATTTTTTTAATATTGGGGCATTTAATAAAACAAGGAAAGTAAGTGAGACAAAATAATAAAGTATATGTTCTTCTCTAATTTATCTGCATATTTTGAATTTTACTTCCATTCTTTATATTGGTTATTTGATTTAATGGTTAGGACATCTAAAAAATTGTAACTTGTTTTACCCTCCAGGAATACATTTTCAATGATTTTGCATATCTGAATGTTTTTTCAGTTTCATGTTCAAAATATCTGCTCACTGTTGCTGAGGAAAAAAGTAAATTGTAAACATGTCACTTGGTATTTTGCAATAAATTATCTGTCAGTCTTTACATTTGCTGTATGAATTCCTAGGTTTCAATATACACTTTTGCACACTTTCACACTCATTGATACATATTCAGCTTATCCTAATTGAGGTAAAAACCCACTGCATACGCAGGGAATAGTCAGCAAATCTTGCAGTTCAAATAATTATCTTTGTATCTCCTGGAGCTGTGTGGCATCAGCACTAGCCACAATGCCAACCTTATTTATTCATATTAGGAAAAGTGTTGGCTTTTGGTTGCTACTTCATTTATACTGTATGAAGGTTTTACCTTTAGTTATGCTAATTTAGCCAGAGCAAAAAGGGAAACAAAATGTCTCTTTTAGTCAGTTTAATGTTGGTGACTTACATAAACTGCATCATATGTGAATCCATAAATATGGATAAATCCATGACTAAGAAACAAGCATTAAAGACTTTTACAATCTAAATATGTAGACGTTATCAGTTTTCCTCTGTAACTCCTTGGTTCTTACCTGCTGCATAAAACCTTCACTTTTCAGGGCACTGTCGTACCTGCATACACTATACTCTTGCACATCCCTCCAAGAGAGTGACATGTCTTGTGTTAGTAGAACCAATGACACGAGTCCCACTTACTCACTTTTGTTTAAGTGTTCTCTTCATGAGAAGCTTTCTTTAGGAGTTCATGTTTTGAATAGCGCAGTCCCGTCCGTCAAAAGCACTTATACTATCTCTCTCTGTCTCAGACAATTTTCTTCTCTTAATGACTTTAATGAATTTAAATGCTGCATTTCTGAGTTGCGAAGCACCTTTAACAAAGGGTATTTACTGCCCACTCCATGCTGCTTTGTCTCTCTCCCTCTGCTAGTTTATACATGTACCTAGATCATAAGGCACCTTTTTTTGTTATGCACCAATTTTGTTATATAACATTGCCCTGTCTTGGTAAAGATATGGTTTTGGAAGAGCAAATGTCTAGCTGCATATATCTTAATGTGAGGACTCTTTATTGACCTCAGATGGTGATAAGTTCTGGAATCCTCTGCACACAGAAACAGTCAAATGACTCCTTTAAATGTGTGGCTATTTGCTGGATTGCATTCAATATCAAAACTTTCAGCTTTTAGTTAGGATCTAAAACTCTGCACACACATGCTCAGCGCTAACGTGGTCGCTGACCTTTTTAAAAAGGAAAAACAAAATACAGTACAGGCCAAAATTTTGGACACACCTCCTCATTCAATGTGTTTTCTTTATTTTCATGACCATTTACAGCACTCCATCACTCTCCTTCTTGGTCAAATAGCCCTTACACAGCCTGGAGGTGTGTTTGATGTCATTGTCCTGTTGAAAAATAAATGATCGTCCAACTAACCTGACTTCTGCAGAACACAACTGCTGGTCCCAACCCCATTGATAAAGCAAGAAATTCCACTAAATAACCCTGATAAGGCACACCTGTGAAGTGAAAACCATTTCAGGTGACTACCTGTTGAAGCTCATCAAGAGAATGCCAAGAATGTGCAAAGCAGTAATCGGAGCAAAGGGTGGCTATTTTGAAGAAACTAGAATATAAAACATGTTTTCAGTTATTTCACCTTTTTTTGTTAAGTACATAACTCCACATGTGTTCATTCATAGTTTTGATGTCTTCAGTCATGAAAATAAAGAAAACACATTGAATGAGGAGGTGTGTCCAAACTTTTGGCCTGTACTGTATATCTGTGTATTCATTTTAACTTGCAAGAAATGCAGGAAATGCACTATTTTAATAACAAAAATGTTCTTTTAATAAGAATATCTTTTTACTGTAATATTATACAGTATGTTTTAATATAATTTGGTATATACTAGTATATTAAAATAGGATTTAGTATAATGCAAATTATTTTAAGGATTTTTAAGCCATGATTGTCAATTACAATAAATGTATTTTCTTCTGCAATAATGCATTTTTTTAAATATTTTAAGTAAAAACAGTAATTAAATTACTGTAATAACTTTGTTCATATTGGATGTAGTTAACCTCTGGAAATCCATTCTTTCAAAAATCACACTAACTTATTCATAATATATTTTTACTTTGTCTTGGGGTAATAATAAAACAAATTTACTATGCCTAGGACACAGTTGGGAACAAAATTGCCATGTTTAACAACAACACCATTTATTTCTATAGCACATTTTCATACAAAGAATGTAGGTTAAAGTGCTTTACAAACATGTCAAAGAAAAATTTAGAAGAAAAGAAAAAACAAATAAGGTAAGAATAATTATTCTTACCTAAGGTATCATTCGTAGAAGAGCAGTGTCCTTGTATACAATATCATATTGTTAATCAGTAAAGATGAATCTGATGATAAGGCCAGATGGCTCAGAGGACAGAGGGAAAAAAACTCAAAAAAACTGGAGAGAAAAAATCTGCAGGGGTTCCAAGGCCAAAAGATTACCTGTCGCCTACTGGGCATTCTACCTAACAAATGTGCTTAAGTCATTCCTCTTTGTTTCCAGTCTTCATGGACAGCTGGAGCACTTGCCATAATTTCAACATCACAGATGGCTGCACAGTGGCTCAGTCAGATGCTGGTGGCAGCACACAGAAGAACAGGAGAGGGAAATAGAGAAAAGTAGAGATTAGTAAAGATTGCAAATCCCTTAAGTATATGTTAATTATCTGCCCATATAGTCTCTTAAAAGTACAACTAACATGTTGCTATGAAAAAGCCAAACAGAGTTTTAGCAGTTTTTTTAAGATGATGTTTCTGGGATACATTACATTATTGTTCTGAAAGGAATAAATATTTAAATAATGTTGCTGCTATCTGTGAGTAGGGGGCTGCAGACACAGTGTGGGAAAACCATCATTTTACATTTATCATTGGAGCACATGGTACATGTTAACCTGTCATAGAAACCACCAATTGTTGTTTGCAGTAGGCTTAAATAAATTCATGACAATAGGACAAGTGTGTCCAGAGTGGTAAATTTTGAAAAATGCTTAATAGTGTTTTTCTTTTAGCATATTCAACAGGAACAGATGTCTATAAATTATGCCAGCATTGCTGGCATACATCAGACTGCTGCATGTTGTGAAGCACAAAGGGATCCACCCTCGAATTTTGCACAGCATAGCACATTTACAATAGCAACAGAAATA
The DNA here is from genome assembly GCA_026402145.1 of Polypterus bichir lapradei. Taxonomy (NCBI): domain Eukaryota; kingdom Metazoa; phylum Chordata; class Cladistia; order Polypteriformes; family Polypteridae; genus Polypterus; species Polypterus bichir. The sequence goes on along the minus strand of JANRMT010062835.1, from coordinate 51,122,299 downwards.
TTTTCGAATTTTGTATAAAGGAGTCTATAATACAGTCAATAAACTTGGCTAACATCCCAATGTAAAAATGAGTATAAAAATAAAATTAAAAAAAAAACACAAAAGGCAATACAACATCTGTATAAGGCAGCTTTAGCCTAGAATAATGTCAAAGGTTGCTTTGGTATTTTCTTTGTTTGTTTTTTTTTTCCTTCTGGAAAAGGACAGTGACACACAGAAAGACTACAGAGGGGGAGCAGGCATTGTCTTTTCTCTCACTGCTGTGGATGGGATATTTGAGGAGTAAACCACAAGACTGATTATATTTTTATATTATGTACATTAAAGAACCATCAACAATAAATCAAATTAATATATTGAACAATTGTTATGAAAGTAAAATTGAATAAATTGGACTCAGCAGCTGCAGGAATAAAACAATTTGCCATGATAATCTTATTTTGGTGAACAATTTAGGCAAATTGCCATTTTCATTTAGAGGAAGAGGTTCAAAAGTTGCAAGAGACTTTAGTAATGTGTGTAATGTAATTTCGTTTACGTAAAGCAAAAACGTTCTCAAATATGTATGTATTTCCATTTGAACGTCAAACAGAAAATTGCGATTATCTTGAACAGTAGTCATTTTTCAGCAAAATGCAAAGCAACAAAAATTGCTTAGAATGTGCTTCTTTGCCATAATATGATGTGAAATTATAAAATTTTTTGTATTTTTGGGGAAACATTTCAGGTAAAGTACCACGCCTGATTAGTGAAAATAGCTCAAACGTTGGTAGAAATCTACGTTTTGTACCTAATACTTGTATACAAAATTTGGTATACGTGTACGTGAACGTGTACTCAAGTTATCGTGTTTACGTACACACAGGCATAATTCCAAAAATGGTATTTTAAGACTCTGGGAGGTCTAGAACATTGAGATTCATCAAATTATCGAAATCAAATTTTTGGATGATTCCTATACTTTGTATACGAGAAAGTAAAAAAGAGCAGTGAAGCTGTGTCCTCTGCCTTGTGACTTAAACATGGTCAGGCCAACTTTAGAAGGCTTATTATTAATCTTTGAATGTTTTGTCTGACATGCTGAGAATATGAAAATATTGAGGTTTGCCATTAAACGGGGCCTGACATAATTAGAGATGTCAGGCATGCTCTTTCTACTCTAGTAGAAGTTTTTAATTCAGAGAAGAGTATGTGCATATTACGGAATATAACCTCTTGTTTTTGTATTGTATTCAAATCAGTGTTTTTTTAATTTTCCTAGGAATGGTATGCCGTGTCATTTTCAAGATACTGCAATTGATTGAAATTGTATCAATTTTACCTGAGTGATGGGATTGTTTGCTTAGCAGAAGGGACTGTGTCTGGTACAGACCAGAGTTGCCATTGAACCGTGCACTGTGACTCCTCTCGATGATATCCAGGGTGCCCTGCAAGATGAAACAGCTTCTGGGAAAACCAGTAACACCAACACAACACCTCAGCAACCTTCAGGGTCTTGTCACGGAAGGTCTCTCATATCACATTAAACACATTTTGCATAAATTCTCTATCATCCACATTGGGTGCATAAACATTTATCAAAATCACTTTACAGTTAAATAAATTACCCATGACAATCACATATCTCCCTTCAGGATCAGATACTACATCTGATACTACAAATCAGACTGTTCTATGTATAAGAATTCCTACACCTCTAGTTTTCTTTGTTAAGCTGGAACATAACATTTGGCCAGTCCAGTCTTTTTGCAGCCGGAACTGATCCTTGCTTAATGAGTGGATCTCCTGTAAAAATACTATTTTAGCGTTTAGACCTGTTAGGGTGAGAGAATAGTTTCTTTCTTTTTAATTTGTGATTCAGGCTTTTAACATTCCAGCTCACAAAGTTAACTGTCCCGTCTTAGAGACATTGATTCAGAATTTTTGATGCCATTTTGTAGTCTTAACTGAAAGTGAGACAGCTTTGACCTTAACTTCCAATTTTCCCAGGAGTTATTGGAAAATGGTTTAACCTACCCACCATGGGTAGGACTGTGTGGGGATTGACAGGCTGGAACAAGATGGGATCTGGGGAAGGGCAGAGCAGGGGGTATAAGTAGATATAAGTGAACTTAGAAATTAGGTAGGGTCTTGAGCTACAAAAAGGTCCTCAAATCACACAGCAAAATATTTTTTTATAAATTTCACTACTGCATCAATAGAATACAGTGTTAGACCTAGAGGTGGGCCTCTCCAGTCAGAACTCTGACCCACCCAATCATTACGAATTACTTTAGAAGAGCTTATGTTATTGGTCACTACTATCATACTGGATTGGGAAAGCATTTTTTAAATTTCTACTAAAATAACCCAATTGGTTTTATTGACGTTTATCTGCCTCATTAGTAACACTGTTTTTGCACAATGTGCTGGTTATTAGTTCGGATGTAACTTAAATGCTGTAGAGTGATTACAAATGCAACATCCCAAAAAACAAACATTTACTCAAAAAAAAAAAAAATTTAATTTATCCCGCAAAATGAAACTTTACCACCTACTGAATATATGTGCAAAGCATACAATTATTCAACTCAAAATTATATATCAAGCACATCTCTCTCTTTAAAATTGTCCAAAATGTTTCCAGGGCAAGATCCAACCTGTGAACGTTGCAATCAAGTTCCAGCCTCACTGGGTCACATGTTTTGGGCCTGCACCAAATTAACATCATTCTGGATCAAAATCTTAAAATTCCTGTCAGACAGCCTTGGTGTCACAATCCCTTCTAACCCATTAACAGCTGTGTTTGGTGTACTTCCAGATGGGCTTAAAGTGAAGAAGGACAAACAAACTGTGATTGCCTTTACTACACAATTGGCACGAAGACTTATCTTGCTAAACTGGAAGAATCCTAACTCTCCTCTTTTAAGTCAGTGGGTAACTGATGTTTTATACTATTTGAAATTGGAAAAAATCAAATTCTGACTTAGAGGATCTGTGCAGAACTTTTTCAAAACCTGGCAGGATCTAATCAATAACATTTTACAATAAGCATTTAAAGCACTGAGGAAGCAGATTCTCTCCCCATTTATCTGTATTCACTTATTAATTCATCTATTTACCTATTTTTACTAGCCTTAAGTTTCACTCTGCTTGCCATGCTCTCTTTTTCAGGGGTGGGGGTTGATTTGTTTTCAATCCTATTTTTGTAAAAATGTATCTGTTTGTATGGAATGTTGTGTGATTACAATAAAATCAATAAAATAAAAAAAAAGTTTGCCATAGAATGATAACTTAAGGATATGTGAGACTTCTTATTCAGAATAAATCCACAGGCAGCGTGAAAAAATATACAGTGGTATTCAGAAGTATTCAATCTCCTTGAAAGTCAACATAATTTTCTGTATGACAAAAGATTTGTTTACATATTTATCCTTTAAGTATTTTTGATGTAAACTCTAATGCTGTAACAATGCATTTTCAAAATAAAAATAATCCATTTTCTGTAGATATTTAACAGAAAAAGTGTTGCATAAGTATTTAAACTTCTGTGCCTTTAAAGCTCTGGGTTTACACAAATGACAAATTAATCACAAACGACACAAAGGTGGCAGTCATTTGACCATAGGACTTGTGAGTCCTCTCTCTGGATATAAAAGCGCCCTTTTGTAAGGACCAAAGTCTCTGTTGGACAATAATTGAAAAAATGAAAACAAATGAGCATTCTGCTGATGTGAGAAACAAAGTCCTTGAAATACTCAAGGCAGGAAATGGCTACAAAAAATATCAAAGAGTTTGAATGTCCTGTTAAGCACTGTATCCATCATCAAAAAGTACAAGGTTCATCATAGCACCCAAACTCTAACTAGGACAGGCCGTCTCTCAGGATTAACCCTAGAATTACCAAATCTTACAAAAAAACTCGTAAATCCATCCCACCTAAAATCCACTCGCACGTCTCCATTCAGCGTCTTTTATCTTGTGAATATGTCAATAAGCCCAAGGAGCAAGCAGCCTGCTATCCCATCCTCCCACCACCGCAGAAACTGCAGAAAACTCTCCCAACTGAAGCCTTATTTATCAGGGAGTCAGGTTCTTGAGCTGTATAGGCTAAAAAATATATCGTTATTTGGAACGCATGCATTTCATGTGTGTTCCGTGTCTACAAATATCTATGTAAGTGTAGAATGACAGAAATGGTCAACACATATCTAAAACCCCAATTTTTTCATGTTTTAGTACTAACGACAAAATTTTGACATGAAGTGTATAATGTGTGAAGACTGAAGTCCAAATATCAAATAAGCACTTTCACAAAAGGTACAAATATAACAGAACAAATGCACTTTAGAAGTAAAAGTACTCAAAATGTATAAAGTTACACCAACACAGCACGTGTTTTATGGTCCTCGTTATCCTCAAACCCATCTCAGCGCCTCTCGGTTTTCTACCTCGGTCTCGGTTTTCTTAACTCGCTTCGGACAGTTTCTCGTAATATTGTTCCTGTCAGACCAAATTGTAACTCTTTTTTACAGCACCTTGTGGATGCATTCACTGTAAGATGACACTATCTAGAGAAAATAAATCTGACTAACTGGAAATTTCAATTCGGCAGTGAAAGCATGGAGCTGTTGTTTCAAGTTGGTTACTCTACTTGAAAATGTGCGATTTGACTCCGATAACGCCTCTAGAAGGGACATCCACACCAAACCTTTACTGATGTACAAGTCCTAAGTAATAAGTTGCCTGATGGGGCCAGTGCTGTCCCGCTCGGAGACCTGAGGCTCTCATGCCCCCTGGATTCCCTGCAGCGGATAGATGGGCGTTCAGGGAAGACTTCAGATGGGGCGTTCAAAAGTGAAAATGCCGCCCTGGGCACCAAGTACATACCCCTCTCTCTCTCTTCACATATGAGCTGAAAGTGATGAAGGATGTAACCCTTTGCAGTTCTAACATAATAACTATTGTTTTACATCTCCAAAAACCTTTCGTCTATACTCAGTTTTACACATAACTCGTTATTCGTGAATACCCGACTAGCATTTAACCGTCAAAGTTTGAAATGCAAACGTACTAACAAATTACCGCGTGGCCGCTGATGTTTCTGATCAGTTTAAAGCAACTTGTTTTTTGCGTGGTGCTGCTGGAACGAAGATTGAATGAGCGCCGTTACGTTTGCTAGTTTATGAAATTTGTAATGCACATGTTGTGTGCATTCGTTGCCCACGAGCAGCCCATTCCACCGATGCGTTTGACGCGCACCTCCATTCCAGTCACCTTTGGGTGGTCGCACCCTTGTTTCAATGTGCTTTCTTTCATTCCATCTTCACAGATACCTCGAATCAGAGGGTAGATGAAAAGAAGAAATAAGAACAAAGCTGGCCCACAGAAACAAGACAGAAAGAAAGGATGCAGGTACCCAGAACTTCTCCGCAGCAGATCCTCCACCCCAACACCAAGCGCCATCACAGGAAGCTTGGCATTCACTCCGCGGAACTAGCGGGTCAGGTGCCCTGGGTTCAGGACTCAGATCGTCCTGGGTCTCCAAACAAGATGTGCGGCAGTCTTTCACCGCCGCCGTGGTTGCATACGCCTGTAAATAACTATCAGAGGGAGGATAGCCGTGACTGCTGCCTCTCCTTGTCTGGCCCCCAAAGGACTAGCTGCGCAATTAGCCACTCCTTGTACGTATTTACACCTGCGGCGAGCTACTCGCTGAATGGCCATGACTCCCTTGGCTGTGTGCCCAGCTCCTTTTAACAGGGTCTCGACACTAATTACTACTTTCATTCCGAATGTACCACAATGAGCAACTGGATCGAAAAATCAAGGAAACATGGACCCTCAAAAGCGCCGAATAATTGGACATCTTTACAGTGCAGTCGGACTGCAGAGAAAATTAAGGGATATGAAGGGCGCAACAGTATATTATAGTTAGGTAAATAGACACAGCTATGAAAGACACTATATGACACAGAGATGTAGCTATGAAAGAAACTAGACAGGGTAAATAGATATGAATGGCACGATAAGATAATTATGAAAGGAACTCTACAAGGTACATTGATAAGAAGGCACCGCATGATGCATAGAGTGGTTATTATAGTGATCCGTTATCATAGTGCCTTATATATATGTGGCAGGTGTCTGGTCAGACTTACAGGTAATCTCACCTAGACACTGTTAAAATATCCAACTATGCCACCCAGTTTTATTAAGAGACTGGGAACTCATGAAATTTACCGATAATAGCACACAAGTTTCTTTAAATTGGGTGGTGAGTAAACACAATGAAAGACACAACAGTAACTTCAGGAAAAGCAACAGTAACTTCTATTACACAAGACAATATAAAGTACATTAAAAAGATAAAGGAACCTAAAAAAAACTAACAATATCAGGAAGAAAACTCCCTTTTTTGAAAGGAAAGCACACAATCCACACTGTAAAAGTCCGTTAAAAACATGAAATGGAGTATACTACCATTAGTGATGCAGAGTCCAGTTTGTGCATTCTGTAACCCCAACAATTAATCATCCAGCTGTCCACGGATGCACTCTTTTCACCAGACACTCATTTCTCAACTGATGTTTTGTCAAATTGTGGAATCCCCATCAGTATCTCTTCGTCGTTCTTTTTTTCCACTCTGGGCTCCTTGTGTTGCTGCGACCTAGGCACGCCTCACTTCTCGTCCGCCAGCTTTGCTTGGTCCTTTCATGCGGCTTGCCTCTCTCGCTGGACCACCCACTCTTACCACTATTACCACTCTTATACACATTAATACACAATAGCCACAAAGACTCACACAACCTAAAACATGCCACACACCTGACAACAAAGTACACAATGCATTCAAAACCATTCTCTTCTAAAAAAAAGGTTATTTTTGCATGAGAACTGTACACACAAACCACCACATGAATAGCTTGTCCTAAACATCAACTACACACTGATAGGATAAATGATAAAAACTGGAATCTATTTTGCTATTTCAGTGTGCAGTGGCATTGTTAGCCTGTACCATACTTACTATTGCAATCTGTTGGTCAGAAATAAAGACAAGCTGCCTCTCCATCTTTTCAGGGTCTTTTTGCAGTTCTGAAAATACACCCATTTACTCATCTAATTGTATTTCTTGTGAAATGTGCCATATCTCGATCTACATTTACCTTACGTTTTGCTGTACCATTACTGTACCCGTTGTAACTTTCAAAACATCACATTATACCAGCCACTTCAAAATGTGACACATGGGGCCACACACATTGACCTGCTTCTCTCATGTTCAGGTCATGGTTGATGACATGTTCAACTACTGTTGCCTGTATCTCATTCCACACTGTTTATCTCCTTGAAAGAGCCCTTCCTCTTGCTCTATGAACCCATCCCACTTGCCTCCATGGTGCTACATAGGGTAGCAGGTAGTCACTGAAGCCTCTTCAGTTTCCTTTATATTCAGCTGACTACTCACATGGAGTAACAATGTGAAAAAAGTCAATGGTTGAACCCTATCTGACAAGCGTATCCAATTCATCCATTGTGTGCCTTTTTCCCTTATACTGTATATGTACACTCCAAAGGTACAATCTGTTGCGATAGTGGGCTTGCAGCAGTAGTTGCTGCAGTCTAGTGGTCAAGTTACTGTAAATCGCTGGTCATGTACATTATGACTCTGGAAGTCATGGGTTCAATCCTCTCTTCTGACACATAATGGTCAATTCTTTTTTTTTACTTCAGTCTAATGCCTCGTACTGTATTTGATTGATATCAGGAAAAGAACTCCTCACTGAGGTTCAGAAAGGGAGAATATGGTGGAACGTCTACAACAGAGAAGGTTGGGTGTTCGTCAACATCTGCCGCCCCATGAAAAGTAACATACTTTTTTCTTTATTGTAGTTTCATGCCTCTAACTGTAAAAATAATACAATTTTCACATTGGATAGCATTGGTAGAGAAGTGTAGAGAAATGTTTGCTCAGTGAAGCTCTGTGTTAAGTTTGCTGATTTCCTAATGTAAGCATTATCTAACTTAGCATTATGAAAATATAACATGACCTGATCATGAAATTTGTGCTTAGAAATTGAACACTAAGTGATGTGTTGAGCAGGAAGTGTTTAAAGGATTAGTGCAGAGAGCAAACTGCTGTGTGTCCGTTAAGGGTTTTGTGCTACTGGCTTAGGAAACAGACCACTGAGGTCTAACTATTGACAATTGTGTGCCAATATGCAGGACCAGTGAGTGTGCAAATAAGAACAACTGCAACATCCAAACAAACAGTTCAGGAAACAGCTACAGCCATGCAGTAACATCCAGCAAATAAAGAAATAATATATGTACAGTTTACATAAAAAGGAAACAAATTTTAAGTTAAAAGTTATGCAGCGTTTAGTGCCTGTTTGGCCACATAATTAGTCCCATGAAAACTTACATTGACAAACATGTTTACTTCATCCATTATGTGGCTTTGCCCCATATATATAAATATATCCTTACTAGCCAAAGCCCGCCGTAGCATACGGCAGTGTAAGAATAGGAACAGAAAACGGTGAGAAAGGAATTCAGAAATCAAGAAGAAATAAATACGTCTTGAAAGATGCAGTTGTGAATAGGTGTTTTGGTGGTGACGACAGATAATGAGTCGAAAGATCTAACCCTAGAAAAAGCCACGTACAACTGACCATGGCTGATGACTGGTTGTTAGAATTATTGTGAAGAGTAAACAGCATGTGGGTATGAGGAAGGCCGCGCTTCTGAAATTCGATTACGTAAATATAATCAATAACAACCACAAAAAGATGTTGTTGTAGAATGTCTCTAAGTAATTCCTGCAGCTTAATCCAAAAGACTCGTACTACAATATCAGGTTTGTGCTCCAGTCTTTGGGTATCCGACAGTGCATGTACAATTTCCGGCCAAGCAGGATTACATGTGAAAGTGATAAATAAATGAGGCTGTCCGAATTTACATACTATGGCCATGGCATCCTGATAGTTTTGTTGCATGTATCTTGGACTTCCTGGAAATGTGGACAGTAATATGATCATTTTGTCTACACGTACGTTGTTATTTTCAGCGTTTGCTTGCAGTGTGTCTGACAGTCCTTTGCATTGTTCCACGCGCAGATCTTGTTGATCTAATCTGAGATAGCTGAGACGCGCGCCCTCTGTTTTAACATATGTATCTGCGACTTACTTTTGGAATAGTTCGCTGCTGGAGTGCAAAATACTAAATGTATTCCTCATTGCTAATCTGTACGCGTAAAATTTGCATTGAGTAAGCCTTCTTCGCTTGGCGTTTCTTTTATCAGGAACATGTTGTAAATCTTTGTGCCAGTCAATGTCTCCGTAAGGGAATAAAAGTGGGTAAACCATAGGATCGCAATTCATATTGAGCGTGGAACTCTGTTTACAGGAGTTGCCTATGGGACAGATGCAAATGTCCCTTTCGGCAGGCGGTTCGCCATCTTCTCCGACGAAAATTGCTGCAGCATTGGTGTGACATGTCAGGGTATTGTATCGTTTTGTAAATCCTGCCTAGGGTTTTCCTCGAAAAACATTCGTACAGATGCTGTTGGATTGGACTGAGCGATTTCATGCATGTGCTTGTATGATTTAGCAAAGGGTTTGATGGTTCTGAGCATGGAATCTAGCTGGAGAAGTAAATTTTCGCTGCATGTAGAGTTTGCTTTATTTTGTAAGCGTACTTGAGAAGCTTGGCGAGAAATGCTGTCGGCTGCGTGTGGGCGGGACCGGTTTTGAAGAGGAGCCGCTGGCAGCATGGGGAGGGGTTTGGAAGAGGACAAATAGGAATCGAGAAATGCCGTGTCGGCTGCGTGTGGGCGGGACCGGTTTTGAGGTGGAAGCAGGACGATGGTCCTAGCTTCCTAGCTCTGATAGTATGAATTAGGGTTTTGTAGACAAAGGTTTTCCCTGTTCCTGCAGGACCATCTAAGAAGAAGCATGTTTGTCGCAGATGGGAATCGCTGTATGCAGCGTGTAAACGTGTTTGGTGAGGTGTTGGGGGCGGGCACATGAGCAGGCAGTGCGCATGCCTCGAGAGCAAGGGTGGACGTGGAGAAGGGGTTAAGTTGGCGGGCGGGGCTCTGTCGTGCGTACCCCATGACGGGGAAGGAGGGTTAGAGTTGGTGGGCGGGGCTCTGTCTTGCGTACTCCATTGTCGGGCGACTTGGTCGATTATATATATAGAAAAGCAGCCGGAACCGAAAAGAACAATGAAAAGTCAACGTGGCTCAGAGGTGCATGTGGACTGTAGCAGAGACGAAAGCGACTGAGGCTGTGTTTGGTAAGGCGTTGCGTGCGGGCACATGAGCAGGCAGTGCGCATGCCTCGAGAGCGAGGGTGGACGCGGGAGGAGGGTTAGAGTTGGCGGGCGGGGCTCTGTCATGCGTATCCCATGATGCAGGAGGAGGGTTATAGTTGGTCGGGCGATTTAGTCAATTATATATATAGATATATAATTTGACACTATCCGTATGTATGGTGTTCGCTGCAATACCTCGAGCAGCCACAAGAGCAGCGGCTGCGGGAAGGATGCGTAGGAAACGAAGTCACATGACTGACGCGGAATGTAGACTTGCTAATGCACACGTACACAATGAGCACAACAAACGGATGAGCAGCGTACGGCTACAAATGCTACTAACGCTGAAAGAAATCATGCAAATCGGACACAAATGACAGATGAAAAACATGCGCTACAGAATGCTACTAACGCTGACAGACATCGTGCCAGCCTTGCACAAGCGACTGAAGAAGCTTGAGCAGCCGCAAATGCAGCACGGGTTGAAAGAAATCAAGCAGCCTGTGCCTTGCGGCAGCCAAAAAGGTCTATGTTAACCACAAATCAGTGCCTTGATAACAAAATCATTTCAAGGACTTAACAAAACAAATAATTCTTTGCAGGGAAAGTATGGATTTCACAAACGTTGAATTTGTAGCCCGATTCAATCAGGCTCCCAGACGCTAGTGTATATATATATATATATATATATATATATACATACACACA
>JANRMT010062835.1:51063722-51110892 GCA_026402145.1 Polypterus bichir lapradei | reverse complement strand
TTATATTCTAGTTTCTTCAAAATAGCCACCCTTTGCTCTGATTACTGTTTTGCACACTCTTGGCATTCTCTCGATGAGCTTCAACAGGTAGTCACCTGAAATGGTTTTCACTTCACAGGTGTGCCTTATCAGGGTTATTTAGTGGAATTTCTTGCTTTATCAATGGGGTTGGGACCAGCAGTTGTGTTGTGCAGAAGTCAGGTTAGTTGGATGATCATTTATTTTTCAACAGGACAATGACCCCAAACACACCTCCAGGCTGTGTAAGGGCTATTTGACCTAGAAGGAGAGTGATGGAGTGCTGTAAATGGTCATGAAAATAAAGAAAACACATTGAATGATGAGGTGTGTCCAAACTTTTGGCCTGTACTGTATATATATATACATATATATATACAGAATATATATATATGCATACTCTGATGGTACAGCCTATTAAAAAAAACTTTCATTGTTCAACACAACTGTGGAGCGAGTCTGGCCTTACTCACTAATAATACTGTATAGACAATCATGAAAACTTCTTGTTTGTTTCCTGCCTTGTGCCCTGTGTTTGCTGGGTTGGCTCCAGCAGACCTCCGTGACCCTTAATTAGGATATAGCGAGTTGGATAATGGATAGGTGGATGAAAACTTCTTAAACAAAAACAAGTTTTAACATCATGGTTGGAAATCAATCCCATTACCACTAGTTTAAGGGCAGGTATTCTACCCACTACACCATATCTCAGTGCTGGTTTGGGTTGGGATATTTCACACATTTCTATTTTTTGTCAAACACAGAAAAGCCTCTGTCTGCCCTCAAACCTGACTGAAAGAGAGTCAAGTAAGAACTTAACATAAATATAAGGAAAAGTTTAACAATTAGTGTCCACCTCAATCTCTTCTTGTTCGTTGTTCAGATACCACAGGATCAACTGAGACAGTAACCCAGGCCAGGTATGGTAGTGTAGTGGGTAGGATACATGATTCTCAACCAGGAAGTGTAAGTTCAATTCCACGACTGACAAATTATTTGTGAATAGAAAATTACCTTACATATACAGTACCTGTCATTGCTCAACATCACTTCTTGTGGGATTTTCCATGACTGTAAAAATATTTCTTAAGGACAGTCTAAGGTTCCTCAAGGATTTTCAAGAAATGGGCAGACCATGCACAATCCTACAGGGCTCTCAACATCAATGTGATTTGCTATGCATTTTATGTAACCAAAGCCATCTGTATGAAAGTCATTTCTGCCAGTACCAGACTGCACTTCCCTATTTTGGAATAAGATCTTCAGTTTTACAGGCAAATCCTCAATTACAAAATAGATCATATTTAGTGACAAAACAAAGCTATATGTACTATTATGAAAATAATAATGAGCTTGAACGCATTTCATTATTGAGATGTGCTATTGTGCCTTTTTACCACTACAACCACCACACAATTCTCTAGTACAATAACTGCCAAACCAACAGCAAATGGCATCTGTTCTCACTGACGGCCCATCGTCGAGGCATCCTCATAACACAACTGCCATCAACTACACCAAGAATGCTTAGAAAAAAATGTTCGCCTAAACCGGCCACACGATGCATTTCCAGGAATATATTGAATGAACAAGGTCTCTGGAAAATGCTGCATATTCATTCGAAAAATGCTTTGCTAAATTTCACCAATCAACACATGCAGGTTAGTACTCACTGTAAAGCTTCAGTGATGGTGCCAGGTGCTGTGGCTGTGAGTGTAGACATTTTTTCACTAGAAGCAAAAATGGGAGGAAGAGAAAAGTAGACGCAGAAACAATAATACTTGCCTAATGGTAAAAATAAAAAAATAAAAAAATCTACAAACATTTTATAAAGAAAAGTTCTAACTTACACTGTACTTCTGATACATCTGATTAACAGCACTAACAACTAACACCCAGTCTTATTGTCTTATTCTATGAACCAGATATTTACCAGAGTTTTATTCTGTATAACTATTTGTAACTTTGAGATAGTACTCAAGAGATAGGTTTGCCTGAAGACCATACCATTTATCTGTTCTTTGATTAGTGTAATGAACATGCTTTATATGTAGCTGTGCAATGTAAATGAACTCAATTTATAAAAGAGACTGCTTTGTTGAGACAAGTGAGTCTTCCATGCTGAACTAAACAAGATCACAAAGTGGCATCATTTTTTAAAGTAACATAAGAACATTCATCTTTTGGATTCATGTTTAACAGCGGCTCATGAGTATTCTTTATTTACGGAGCATTTCCCCCTAACATAACCAATCATGGAATCCTAATAGGTTTATTTTCTCCATGAATCCTGCTCACTTCTGTTAACTGACGTTTTTCTCTACTCTGTTCATAGGTTAAGAGATCACAATTACTATGTGAGTGGGACCTCGTATTACCATAACATCCATCCCTCCATTTATCCATCCATTCCTCTTCCAAACCTAAGCTTCCTATACTTTTCCAAGGCAGGGTCATGGGGCAGCTGCAGCCTGTCACAAAAAGCAACTGGCAAAAAGCAGGACAAGGTGCCTGTCCATCACAGGACAAATACGCACAAACCCAAACACAGAGTCAAACCCGATACAATATACAATACCATACATAAAACACTACATATATGTTTGTGCTCGAAACTTTAAGGGGAAGAAACCTCCACTGCAATTTAATGTAAGAATATCACAATGCTCTACACTCCAAGTGGGACCTCTTCATCCGTGCTAAATTAAGAAATCAGACTTACAGACACCTTACTTCTGGCACAAAATTGAGTCCTAGTTTTCTCTGCTTTGAAAATAATCAGGTTTTAAAAACAATTGAGTTCATTTTTTTACAAATTTTTATCATTTATTACCATTGTTTTTCACATTTTTCTGTCTGTCTGGTGATCTCCCATTATCTTCCAGGCTCCAATGACCATGACCGGACATGCCATCCAGATAGAGTGGGTATGAAAAGTGTGAAATATCATTGTGCCCATTGTTCCTCAAAAGGAGTCTCAAGAAAATTATTAGCTCCTGAAAATCGAATTAGAATGGCAGATTCACTCACACTAACGTTTCTTTACTAAGCTGTTTTTGGAGCCAAATTCTTCTTAGATATATCTCATATTGCATTTTTAATAGAATATGTTTGTACTTATTCTGTTTGTTTGGCATCAGTAATGTGTTGTTTGTGCTCACTAGTGATGAGCGAACTTGGCTGAATTGTTTTTTTCTTAAGTTCCGTGAAATTGGAGAAATGTTCCGGAATTCAGTCAAATGCATTGAAGTCAGTGGGCAAGAAGAAATTAAACTTAAGTGGAATATGAAGATGCAATAGTCTTTTAAGAATTTCTGAAGTCTACAGAAGTGTTTGCAAATTATTCTGGACCACAAATTGTGTCCAAAAATGTAACCAGGCACCCCTAGAGATAAAAGTGATAGAATTTAATTTCAGAAGAGGAAAAGTTCATGAGGACAGGAAGAATGAATTCACTAAGTTGACAGATTTGTTAGCAGGTACTCACCTCTATCAAACTCAAACATTCAGTTTGTTTAGTTTTCCTTTATAGACTTGCTCACTCATTGCTGCTGCTACCAAATAGGCACAACACTAAAGCATGTGGACTCTTCACTTCTTGCTGGTAGATCAACTGAACAGCACCCTGCATCATACTATTAAAGGGCTAGGTATACATATTCAACACAGCTCACGTATATATCTATACAAAACCCACAACCTTTAAGACTCAAATGCACCGAGACATTTCCAATTTTCCTTCGATTGCATGTTTAGTGTTTACAGATTATTGCAAGTTTTCCAGTCATTTTTAGTGTACTATTAGGAAACTTGATGTAGTGTACAATTTTTACACTATATTTACAATATATTTAGTGGACTATTTGGATACTTGAGGGGCTGTCCCATCCAACATCAAAACTGGCTGCGAAAGCTCAGTTATATAACAATGAGGTATTAGGAGATAAAAGTGAGTCTAAGCTGGCCACACAATGAATTTTCAGGAAATTACTCTACAAACAAAGTCACTGGCAAATATGGCATATTTGCTTTGAGAAGCGCTTTGGCGAATTTGTCCGATCAACAGCAGTGATCACAAACAGTAATATTAGTCACCCAAGCACTTGCACTGACCATTTATTACCACACAGACAACACAAAAAATTGCAGGTTTCATAACAAGGCGGCACATTTTACCTATGCAGAAAAAAAAAAAAGATTTTTATTTTTTCCATGCTGTTGAGTTTAATTGCATAGCATACCTGGGTCTAGTGATGTCGGAGGAATGCACAAAATGATCTTTTTTGGACTCTCACGAAGAAGCATTTGATATGTGTGGTTAAGTCAATTTACTGCTTCTCCATGACTCAGGAACCCATAGGTTGACATCGCAGAAATTATTAACACACAACTACCACTAACCACTACACCATCTGTCCGAGTGTGGCAACCCCAACTGAATTTTCCATAATTCTCCCACGGCTACAGTTCCTTGTTATTTTCGCAGAAACACACCATAGAGCAATGGACACATACCAGTTTCAAAATGTCCAAATTTTAAGGCCCAGAATCACAACTACATTTGTTGAAAATCCAGATTTCAACACATTACTCTATATTTACTTTGTCACCAGGATATTGAAATGTTTTCATGCTGACACCTTGTAGCTGCTCCCCAAATAAGAATGGACAATACCTGAGAAAATATAATTGTGCAATTATGCATTATGAAATATTTCCTAATGATAGAAAAGAATACATTATGGCCATGATTTGAACCCAAAACGTTTTTTTGAGGGCAATTATGCTAACCACTACACCACAGTTTCTTTGGAAGCATTATACACCTTTCTAATAATTCTAAGTCAAACAATGTCCTCCTCCTGCCTCCAAAACAGAGTAAAAGTGAGTTTTAGAACTCAATCCACATATGAGGCACAGTTCCATTATTTCCTCTCACCTCTATCTCTTGCTCTTTGTTCAGATAATACAGTCTGATACACAGTATCAACTGAAAAAGAACTGTAGACCAGTCTTACTGATGGTGTAGCGGTTAACATTCATGTCTCTCAACCAAAACGTCACAGTTCAATTCCCATTTATCACCTATACTTTTTCCTTTAATGATCAACAATTATTTTCATATACCTGTCATTATTGCTTGCCACTGCTTGTCAGCTTACATCTCTCATAGTTCATGAGTGCAAAAAGACAATTTTTCATACTGCCACCTTGTACGTGCTTCCCAAGTAACTTTAGGCAGTGCCTGAGAAACTATGACCCCACCCACATACAAAACCCACATACAAAACAACCAATGACAGATTTTGAAATAAAAATCCTCCTTGTGCAGGATTTAACCACATAGTTTTTCTTTTAAGGGCAGATGTGCTAACCACTACACCAGAAATTGGTGGCAAATTTTTGGCATAGATCAAACTTTACTATTTCTTTACAATCATATGGTGCCCTCCACCTGCTCCCAAAAAATAATAACAAAAGTGACTTTTACAACATATTATATATATATATAAGGTAACATTACAATATTACCCTCCATGTCAGTGTAATGCTCTTTGTTCTAATTATACAGTATAATGAACAGTATCACCTGAGAAGGAGGTGCTGACCAGTTTTAATGGTAGCATAGTGGATAGGATACATGTCTATGAACCAACACCTCTGAGTCCAGTTCCCACAGATGACCAGCAATGTTTTCTTTACTTAAATTAAACAACAAAAAAAAAAAACTCATCCATTTTGGTCATTCCTCCATGACACTCCTTTTTAGGTTTTCTGTGTCTCATTTGATTATGCTTTGTTTTCCAGTCAAGGCTTAGTCAATTCCACACACAAAATATGTGTGGTTAAGTCAATTTACTGCTCCTCCATGACTAAGGAACCCGTAGGGTGACATCACAGAAATTATTAACACACAACTACCACTAACCACTACACCATCTGTCCGAGTCAAATCATCACCAACATCTCTCATAGTTCAATAAGCACAGCAAAGTGCAATATGCTCAGATTAAATACCTGTGACGTTAAGTGTCAAGCTGCTGGAATCCATGCTGTATTACAGTACAACTTGGTAAACATTACAGCTTTATTTAATTGTAATATATTAGAAGAATATTTCAGCAGTTGATCAAGAAATAGTAGTCTTATAACCTTCTTCCATCCTCCTCTGCATGATTTTGATTTCTTCAGTGATTACTTTCACAACTCCATGTTCACAAACAAACCAGTTTAAATAGCACAGTGGAAAGGGAGCACAGTTGTTAAGTCGTGGGCCAGGGTTCAGTTCTTGCATGCCACATGAATGTTTGACAAACACAGTAGCTTTTCATTTTTCTAATTAAGATTGTAATGAAGTAAGATTTTTCCCCAAATTCAAAAGAGAATACAATTTCACAACATGTTGCTCTTTTCTGGCCTTTCCTCTCATTCACTCTTCTCTCTGGTCACTTCTACAACTGTACAGTCTGTCTCCTGTTGGATGACCCCATGCTCTGCCACTATCCATACCTTGTTTTTCTTCTTCTTTTGGCTGCTCCCATTAGGGTTAGGTCATCCTTTTTCATATCGTCCTGTATTCTGCATCTTGCTCTGTTACACCATCACCTGCATGTCCTCTCTCACCACATCCATAAATCTTCTCTTAGGCCTTCCTCTTTTCCTTTTTGCCTGGCAGCTCTTTCTTTAACATCCTTCTCCCAATATACCCAGCATCACTCCTCTGCACATGTCCAAACCAAGGCAATCTTGCCTCTCTGATTCTGTCTCCCACCGTCCAACCTGAGCTGACCCTCTAATATACTTGTTTCTAATCCTGTCTATCTTTGTCATACCCAATGTAAATCTTAGCATCTTTAATAACTCTGCCACCTCCAGCTGTCTCTTGTTTTTTAGTCAGTGCCACCGTCTCCAACCCATATAACATAGCTGGTCTCACTACCAACCTGTAGACCTTCCCTTTCACTCTTGCTGATATCCGTTTGTCGCAAATCACTCCTGACACTCTTCTCCACCCATTCCACCCTTGCTGTACTCTCTTCTTTACTTCTCTTCCACAATGCCCGTTACTCTGTACTGTTGATCCCAAGTATTTAAACTCATTCACCTTCGCCAGTTCTACTCCCTGCATCCTCACTATTCTTCTGATCTCCCTCTCATTCACACACATGTATTCTGTGTTATTCCTACTGACCTTCATTTCTTTCCTCTCTAGAGCATATCTCCACCTCTCTAGGGTCTCTTCAACCTGCTCCCTACTCTTGCAACAGATCATAATGTCATCAGCAAACATCATAAGCAAACATCATAGTCCACAGGGACTCCTGTCTAATCTCATCTGTCAACCTGTCCATCACCATTACAAATAAGAAAGGGCTCAGAGCCAATCCCTGATGTAATCCCACCTCCATGTTGAATGCATCCGTCACTGTTACTGCAGACCTCACCACTGTCACACTTCCCTCGTACATATCCTGTACAACTCTTACATACTTCTCTGCCACTCTCTACTTCCTCATACAATACCACAACTCCTCTTGAGGCACCCTGTCATATGCTTTCTCTAGGTCTACAAAGACGCAATGCAACTCCTCCTGTCCTTTTCTATACTTCTACATCTCCACATCATCCAACCTCTTTTCTCTCTCGTTCTCTTCATTCATCAGCCTCTCAAAGTACTCTTTCCATCTGCTCAACACACTCTCCTCACTTGTGAGTATGTTTCCATTTTTATTTTTTATTACCCTAACCAGCAGCACATCTTTCCCAGCTCGGTGCCTCTTTCTAGCCAATCGGTACAGGTCCTTTTCTCCCTCCTTAGTGTCCAACCTCTTATACAACTCATCATACGCCTTTTCTTTAGCCTTCACCACCTCTCTCCTCACCTTGTGCCTAATCTCCTTGTACTCTTGTCTACTTTCTGCATCTCTCTGACTATCCCACTTCTTCTTTGCCATCCTCTTCCTCTGTATACTCTCCAGTACTTCCCTATTCCACCAGGTTTCCTTTTCCTCCTTCTTCTGTCCCGATGTCACGCCAAGCACCCTTCTAGCTGTAACCCTTACTACAGAAATTTAATCCACATATACATTTTTCATAAACAGTAGAATCATTAATAGAATATTAATGAACCTAGTCATTAATACAATATTAATGAATCTACTGTTTATGAAAGATGTGTATGTGGATTAAATTTCTGAATAATTTATTTAAAAATATAAACAAGAAAGAGTGTGAGCATTTTCAGCTTACTCTGGAGTAATTTATGGAGAAATGGCTTTAAAAAACAGATAAGGAACATCTGCTGATTCTTCATACATTTGTCTCTCTATTATAAAAGGAAAGACTTTTTCAAAGAGATAATTTCAAGTCCCATGAGACGAGACTTTGGCCATGAGATTTTTTCAAGTCCCGCACTCCTCTCAACCATATTCAACCATGCACACGGCCCTCTCACCTCTCATTCATGTGAATGCTTTTGACAGACACAGTTCTTGCTCTCTTAGCTCTTATAAATTTTTAAGTTTTCCTCACTTTAAGTTCACAATAAAAGAAGACTTATTATATCAAAACCTTATTGAATAATTTCATCCCGAAAGGTTATCAACAGAAGAAATGAGTATGCAGGCAATCCGAGCACCAAGAAATGATGAAGTCAAACGAAAATTGTTGATCGGTTACAAGGCAGATTGGTTAAATGCGTATCAATACACTATGCTGAAACAGTTGGTGGTGAGCATGCGGAAGATGAAAACATCAACTTACAATATTCTGAAGAATATCTACAACCATTAACACCTTACAGTCTTCCACCACCCAATTACTGTTGAAAGAAGGATGTATCCAAGAAAAGTAATGTAGTACATCTCTGTAGTACATCTCACCATCTTGATATGCCATTCGTATTAAAACTTTAACAGTTTCCTGTTAGAATAGCTTTTGCAAAGACCAAAAAAGCACAGAGTACTTTTAGCGTTTAGTGTCGGCCTGGGGGTTGGCGAGTGAAGTGAGCAGGTGGCAAAGCCTCCTAGTTTTATTAAACAACAAGCTGTAGCCACCTCCTACTGTGCTAAAAATAAGCTTATGTCAGATGGCTTGTGTGTTTTTATAAAATTAGATTAACACTTATTTGTAATAATATCAAAGTGGATGGTACTCTGTCAGTCATTAATTGTGTCCTGTTTACTAATAATATATCAGCTTTATTGATCTGGCTATTATTCTCATTCTATTATTCTACAATAAATTAAGCATTTCATGACCAGTTTCCACCAAAAAGTCAAACACAACAAAAATGAATTACATGTTTTCTTCATTAGTGTAACTATTTTTAGCAAAAATGTACATGGTGGTTTTGCTATAACTTAGATTAGATATAACTTTATTTGTCTCTAGGGAGAAATTTGGCAATTCCAAATGATTCTGGAAGGGGATGCCATTGTTGTTCAGGAGGAGGAGGAAGTTGGGAGCATGCGTTCATAGCACATTTCCGCACCCACCACACGCTGAACCACCTGGACTGAGGACAGTAAGGCTGCATGTTAAAACTGATCTCACAACACAACTTCTGCAATCAGTTGCCAATTTTGATGGGTGCCAAAGCCTATTCTGACTACATCTGACACAAGGTGGAATTCAGTGCCATATATTTTTTAAGTTTTAAAGCTGTATTGAAAAATTACCACCATTACAAATGTACCACTCATTTGTATTTTGGCAATGGTTTCCTAGTGAAAAATGTATGTTGCAGAGAGTTCAAAGAAAGACAGTTGGAAGTATCTTTGAACTTTTCATGTAGTTTGATGAAATGCTCGGTGTTAGAAAGATAAGAAAGATCAGCGGGATACCCTAGAATGTTCTTGTTTTGATAGAAATGAATACTTTTTTTTATCAAAATACTATTAAATTTATTTAAAAATATAGCAAAGACATTCCTAGTGTGCACATTGGCTATTACCACCTGAAATTACCAAAAGTTGCCCTTTGGATATGTTGATGTTTCAAATTCCAAATAAATGAGGTTATGATTAGTTATGATTGAATCTAATTTCTTAAAAAAATTATTTGTTAATGTATATGGAGATGCTTTGAAATAGAAAAAGAAGCTGGGGAAGGATATTCATCTTGACAGTGTTGATTCTGCCTGCTTATGTGACATGGAGGGTGGACCAACTATTCAGGTCTTGTTTAATTTTTTCCATGCAGACAGCCAAATTTTGTTGAAAAAGAGCTTTATATTTACATGTGATATTTAACCATAAGCCCAATCTCATATTGTGTGCTAGAGGGTTCACAGGAAAAAGCACAGTTTTTTTCAAATTGATTTTGAGTTCAGATATCTTTTGAAAATCTGCAAGTGCTTTTAGGACTCCAGGCATGGAATTTTGTTGGTCGGATATATACAGTAGCGTATCATCTGCATATAGTCATATTTTCTGTTCATGTCCTTCTCTGATAATCCCCTTTATATCTGATGCATTTCAAAAGTAAACAGGCAATGGCTCAATGACTTTTTCAAAGTGCAGTGGTTGTCGGGTACCACTTTCTAGTTTGAAATAGTCTGAAATAATGTTGTTAATACAAACTGAGGCTTCTGAACTAGTATTAAGTAATTTGATCCATGCACATACAGTATGTTTGGGCCAAAACCAAATTTGAGCAATGTGGTGAACAGATAGTCTTATTCAAACAAACCAAATGCTTTTTTTTGCATCCAAAGATAATAAGATCTCTGGAGTGTTAGATTTAATGGGTACATATAGTACATTAAACAAGTTTAGAAAATTAAAAGCTAAGTATATGTCTTTAATAAATATGTTTTGGTCATGTGAAATTGCAGAAGGAAGCACTTTCTCAGTCCTTCTGGCTAGAACTTAATGTCATTATTCAGGAATGAGATTGCTCTGTATGATATGTTACAGGATCCATGAGTGGGCCACAGCAACAAAAACAATAAAGCAGCAAATCCTGAAGTATATACAAGCTTCGCCTTCACCAAAGGATGAGCTGTGTTAAACAGGTAAGTCTGGAACTGAACTCCGCCGACCTTCAATGGTGCTGCACATCGGGGTTGTTGGCCTGAAGTCTGTTGTCTGTAAAATACAGGTGAAGTGAAGCATTATTTACATTTAATAATGTCATTGTAAGCCTACATATATATTTCACCATTTAAGTCCCCGTGTTTTTTCCCCTTTTTTATTTAACAGCATAAATATCCATTAGAAGTACACTTAATATTCTATATAAGAAAAAAAATACAGAAATACTGTACTTAAAGCAAGCTATGTTTAGCTGCCTGTCAAAACTATGGGCCAAAAATGTGCCCTGAATTAGATTATATGCAGAGGAACAACTAATTTCTTCATTGTAGAACTCTTTTTTTCAAATCACGTTTCTAAAGGTATGAAAAAGCAGCATTAACCATTAACCAAAAACCTTAAAGGGAACTCCATCATGTTTCATATACTTTCATAAATTAACCATTTCATATTCATACACGTATAAAATAATACAGCAGTAATCACTCATCACAAACATCTTTGTGTGCACTTCTATCTTTGTGTGCACATCTATAATTTGTGTGCACTTAATACAGTTTACAAACTATCCATCTAACAAGAGTAGCAAGTGTTTAGCAGCCATTGAATATTTACAAATTCAAACTGGGGATTGTTATTTGCATCACCGCCATCTATTTGACGCAAAGCGGTTGTATTTGTAACCTTGTCACCTGCATTTAGCGAGTTTTAAACTTTGTGTTTTCATAGCAATACTTGTCACCATATGCGCCACAGATGCATATTGTAGTAAGTCCACATTTTTCTTAGGAAAGAAGAAAATTAATGCTTGACAAAACGTTTGAGGTAGAATTTTGTTGTCTCTAACTTCTATAAACATTGATAATAATGGTGGAATTAACTTATTTGATTTTTTTTTTTTACAAAATTCCACTGGGTAGCCATCAGGGCCTACTACTTTCCCACTTTGAAGTGAATTTATAGCGTCTAGTAATTCTGAGAGGTTTATCCAGTTCCTCTGCTGTAAGAGTATCTAGCAGTGGTATCAGTGATACATCAAAAAACTCATTAGATAGGGTCTTACCTTCTTTAAACTGATTAGAATTGTGGTGAAGTGGTGGTTCTAAGGGCAAAGTTGTGCACTGGTATCTGGAAGGTTGCCGGTTAGAATCCTTGTTACTACCCAAAGAGATCCTACTCTGCTGGGACTTTGATCAAGGCCCTTAACCTGCCCTTGCTCCAGAGGCACTGTATAATGGCTGACCCTGTGCTCTTACCCCAAGGAGTATGTGAAAACTAACAAATTCCTAAAACAAGAAATTATATAAGGTGAAATAAAGAACAAAAAAAAAAAAAAAAGAATATAAGAACTTATAGTACTCTCAAAATGTTTGGGTTATATTTTTATTGTCAGTTATTTTATCTCCATCTGCAGTCGTTAATGCTGTTATTGCATTGTGCACTTCCTGCTTGTGGATTTGTTGAGCTAAGATCTTATTAGCCTTCTCTCCATGTTCATAATAATGATGTCATGATTTAAAGATGAGCTGTTCCATTTCTTTACGTAGTTGTCAAAAGATTAAATTCTGATTGCAAAACCTTTCTTTTCCTATAAAGTGCCTCATTTAGAGACCTGGTGTATTCTAGATCTATTCTGGTAAATTCATTCATAACTCATATGTCTAATTTCATTCATAACTGAGAGGTCTTCTCAGTTTTTAAATTATTTTGTGAGAAAGATACAAAACAATCAGTCCTCTTAAAAATGTCTTCAGAGTTTCCTAGAGTATTCCTGCAGAGACCTCTGAGGATGCGTTTGTCTCTATAGATTAATCAATTTGCTTTGGATATTGATCTCATTAGTTTATGACAGGGGGTTAAGACACCAGCTATGAGATGAGTGTGTAGGGCATAGTGATTTAAGCTCCATGATCAGTGGATGGAGATAACATTAGCGTCTTATTTTTTGATTTTGATATTGGACAAAAATTATTGTCTATGAAGAAATAATCAAGTCATAGGTAACAATGATGGCCAAAGGTCATGTTTTCCTTTTAAGAAGAAGGAATATGTTCATATGATTTGAATTTAAAAATCTTCATGGGTCTGATAAGTTCTGATCCATTACAAGCTGTGTATTAATTTTTGCGTTATTAGATGTTATTGCCATTGTACCTGACAACTTATCCAATTAAAGTCTCATACTATTATAATTTTATGGGTATTGACATTAGGAATAGATGCAAATACATTTTGGATGAAACCTCTATCAACCGCATTTGGTGCATAAATATTTATCAAAATCACTTTAGTATTAAATCAGGATCAGATACTACGTCTGATACAACAAATGGAATTGTTATGTATATTAAGTTTACCACATTGCTAGTTTTCTTTATATAGGTGGAGTGAAAAATTTGGCTGGTTCAATCTATTTGCAACCAATGCTGGTCCTTACTTATTAAGTGAGTCTCCAGTAAAAATACTATCTTGGCATTTAGACCTGTTAAGTGAGAAAATACTTTTTTCCCTTTAATTCATGATTGAGACCTTGGACATTCCAGCTCACAAAGTTCACTGTTTGGTCATAGAGATATTGCTTCTGAACTTTTGCTGACATTTTCTAGTATTAAGTTAAGGTACTATATTGTGACATATGATAGCTTTGACCTAGATTTCATGTTATTGCAAACCCTCCCCCCAGCATTTTGCCTCCCCAAGTGAGGCTAGACCACAATTCACGAAGTCCAGTTTCTTTTACATGTCAAGAGAAAGAGCATGACCAGAACAAAACAAACTCCCCAGCAGTGGTACAGAAAAAGTTTAAATTGAGAAATCTTATGATGGTGCAGTCCAAACACAATAAACCTAGGATATGATCTTAAACATTACCAATACAATAAACATAGGTAATGATGTTAAACAGTTTCCATTGAAACTGAGATAACGTATGATAGCACATTTCCGATACAATAAACCAAGGGTATGATGTTAAAAAAAAACACACACACACTGTAAATAACTAGTTTGTGAATACCAAAATGTACATATTTGCAATAGAACAGATTTCAACATAATAACTGAATTTTAAAAACAAACAAAAAAAAAAATGTGGCCGAATAGGAAATAGAATATACAGTTGCGGCAATTGTCACATTACAAATGGACCGAACCAAGTTGCAAGGAGAATCTTCTTTGCCAGGACATGACTTATGATCAGGTTTGAAAAACATATCGGGATTAGTCTTCTTAGCTCTTTTTCTACTTCATCTGGAGAGTTAAAAATGTAAAATTGGCTTTCAATAACTACTTTCAATTTGTCAGGAAACAAGAGGCTGTATCTGATTTTGGCCTTGTATAAGCACTGTTTAATACTGTAGAATGCCATGCATTTAGCAGCTGTTGAAGGGGAGAAATCTGGGAAAATATAAATGCGGTTATTTTTTAAATATAATCTCTTCTTTCAGCATGAGAAGTGACATCAAGTTTTCTTTAACCTGTTGTTTGTCGAAATACAATAAGGCTTCTCAGTTCTGAGGGATTTGATCCACATATACAGTAAGTTGCTGAGACCTCAGTGCACAGTTTGAAGACCTCTACAGTTATTTTAGAGAACAGTTCATCTATAAATTTCACTGGGTTTGGACTTTCACCGTTTTCAGGTATACTTTCTCTTCTGATGTTGTTCCTTCTATATCTATCTTCCAGCGCAGCCTTTTTATCACTAAGCTGTTTGCATTCTGATTTTGCAGCCTTTGCTTTTTAGTCAGCAGCGGATATCAATTGTTCAACTATTTTAATACGAGTCCTTTTGCTTTACATCTTTAAGCTGAGCAGCAAGTACTGAAATTTTACCATCTAACTTAGTCATATTTTCCTCTATTTGATCAATTCTTTTTAGAATTTCCATAAAGGTTGTAGTAAATTTTGTACTTAAACATTTCCCCAGGGGCCTCATGCATAATGCAATGCATAGAATTCACACTAAAACATGGCGTAAGGACAAAAGAGGAAATGTGCGTACACACACAAAAATCCAGATGCATAAATCTGTGCATTTGCCAACTTCCACGTTCTTCCGCTCCATAAATCCCGGTCAGCGTGAAAAGTCTCTTTGAACATGCAAATCAATATAAATAGCCCATAAGCTCACTGTTCTGTGAAAAGGCAATGGCAAAAGCACAGGGGAAAATAGAAGAATTTCAGCGAATACCAAGTGGAGGCAAGAAAAAACTTACTATTTGTTGGTTTAAACAGTGTTATAAACAACAAAAGGAAGTTGATCAAGTGACATAGAGTGTCGAAGAAACTCAAAAGCTCAAGTTCACAAAATCGCACAGTGCCCAAAATAAAAAAGTTGTCAGATATCAAATTCACCATGAAAAGGCGAGTCATAGCCTACCGCCTGAGTGTCATATGAAAGCTTATTAGGGTACAGAGAAAAGAAAAAAATAGGGACACAGTGAGAAAAAAGCTTGAAATGTCAACTTTAATCTTGAAATTTCCACTTTAATCACATAGTTTTTGTCATTAAAGTAGAGCATCATAAACTTCATCTTTAAATCGTTTAATTTACTAGTTTCTCAAATTCCATCATAACTAAAGTAGCACGTATGTGTTCTTCTATGTGCTCTATGTGTGTGAATCACTACGTGCTTCTTCAACGGGCTTTCTCTTCATCCGACTGGACGCAGAATCCATTACATCCATGATATTACAGCCCTCTGAATAATTAAAATACTGAGATGTATACTTGATTTCATTTTCATAATGATAGAAGTTAAAGCATGTTATTAAACATGGGAACACGGTGGCACAGTGATAGTGACGAGCTGGTGTCCTGTCCAGAGATTTTTCCTGCCTGCTGCAAGATGCTTGCTGCACCGTGCGTGACCTTCGATGAAATAATTTATTGAGGCAGTACTGTCTCTTTTAAACATACAAACATCCAATTCTTGTCCTTCCTTTTCTTTCTCTAAGTAAACAATCGCCACACAATCAGGTCTGTAATAGATGTTAAGCCATCTGTAAGCTTAGAATGCCGATTCTTCAAAACTTTTAAGGGACATTGAAATATCTTCGTAGTACATGTTTAATTATTCCATCCATCTGTCCTTCCAGTATCTTTTCAGCCCCAGCAAGAATACAGCGCGAGGCAGGAACAATCCCTGAACTAGCTAGTGCTGCACCACCGTGTCCTCACATGTTTAATTATTAATACTATAGATAATTTAAAAGATGTTAACATTTTATCTGTATAATGTAATAAACATATTTTACTGCATTTCATCTTAAAAATGATATCATCATCATATGTAAATACGCGCTTTATAAAGTGGCTCAGGTTGTGCAATATTATAACTTTTGCAATAAGTACAGCTTATTAATTGTACAAACAGTTCTACAAGAAGCACTTGATGGACTGATTGAGTGCTGTTATAGTTCTTGGGATGAAACTGTTTCTGAACTGCGAGGTCCGTACAGGAAAGGCTCTGAAGTGTTTGCCGTATGAGAGCAGTTCAATAGACAGCATGGCTGAGGCAGCGTGTGGTTGATGCTGTATACCGATAATTCTCTTTCCAATCAGCTGCTGTAGCGCTGTGATTCCACACTCAGATACAGTGATATAAATACTCTGAGTTGTGCAGTGAGAGTAATATGGAAAAAGATGATCTGCAGTGGGAACCCCTAACGGGAGCAGCTGAAAGAAGAAGAAGAAGGTGCAGTGAGAGTAACAATGCTAAAGCAGCTATGGTATTTGGAATAGTTTGGCCATTCAGTGGACAATTATATTGTTACAGGTTAATTACAATCAGATGCCTTAAGTTAATAAACAATGTGCGGTTAATTTCAGTGTATTTATAAAGCTGTGTCAGGGATGTGCATCTAAAAAAGAAATGGAAACCACACTGGAACAAAAACACTGCTTTGACTCTGGGTGCCACCAGTTTGCAAAACCGAGCTGAGAACATGCGTACGCCAGGGTTTAAGCTAGCATGAAAATGTGTGTGGCTTTACGCCAAGTTTAGGTTTTATACATCGCGATTTGAGTGTGGAAACTGGCACATTTTTGTGCCTATGCACCGTTTATACATTATTATTATTATATCCTGAAGCTGTTTCTCATTTTTCTTGTTTAGGTCCTTTATTTCTTTCCTTATATTCCTTATATTCTTTTTTAAATCACTCTTTATATCATTTAGGTCATACCCAAGTGCAGAAATCCTTACCTTTAGCTCGGACAGTTTGTTTCAGTTATCTTCGAGCTCTGTAGCCAGAGTTGTGAGTACAGTTGGGGTTGATGCTGCTGATTCTCCTTGCCCACTTCTCTTGCAGAGCGTTAGGTCCTGGCAGATCTGTTCCTTCACCATCTGTTCCAGGTCAATCTCTGGCAGTCCATACTGTGAACTTCAGGTCAATTTTGACTTTGATGATACTTTACATACCTTATGCCTTTCATTTTCTTTCTGAGCCCTTTGTTTGCTGCTCATGCTTATATATACTTGCATATAATGTAGTTCAAGCCACTCGGGTTGAGTAAATACAGGATACCTCAGGATGATACTTAAAAAAAAAAGATAAACTAACACTCCTGCTAATGGAGCTCTGTCTAGGCATCCATCTCTTACAACGAATGGGACAAAAGAAACCACCTAGTGA
Source organism: Polypterus bichir lapradei (assembly GCA_026402145.1). Lineage (NCBI taxonomy): Eukaryota > Metazoa > Chordata > Cladistia > Polypteriformes > Polypteridae > Polypterus > Polypterus bichir. The sequence continues at coordinate 51,093,199 of JANRMT010062835.1, read as the reverse complement.
CTGACTTCCATTCGCAGCCTTGCATTATCATGCCATAAAAATGCCTCTGTTATGTTTCGCAGATGATATGGTATTCATCGGACCATGAGCCATTTCTTCTCTTCTCCATATTCTTCTCTTCCCAACAGTCTGGTAAGATTGATCTTAGTTTCCTTTGTCCAAATAAAATTGTACCAGAACTGAAAAGGTTTTTAAAAAATGTTTTCTTGCAAAATCTAATCTGTCCTTCCTATGTTTGAGGTTTACCAGTGGTTTGCACCTTGTGGTAAACCCTCTATCTTTACTTTCATGGAGTCTTCTCTTGATTGTGGACTTTGGAATTAATAGGTCTACATCCCGGATAGTGTTGTTGGTTTGGCTGTTTGAACCTCATATTGAGAGTTCCCAGCGACAGCTTTCAAATGTAAATCCCAATTCCAGACCTTTTACCTGCTTAATGAAATAATGACGAAACTGCTCCCAGCTGGCTATGAACACGTTGTCAGTCAAATGTCCAAATACTTTTGAGCCCCTGGAAATTGGGCAGGTATGCCGAAAAATTGCTGTCATTCCTAAACAGCTTATGCAATATTTCTGCTAAACCCCTTAAATTAAGGCAGAAAGTCTATACTCCAATCACATAAGGATTGCTTTATTTCAAATCCATTGAGGTGGTGTACAGAGCACCATCCAAATACGTATGGACCTGACTGTACTTCTCAGGCTTGTTATCTTGACTTTTGGATTTGAAGTCTTACTATAAAGCATAAAAGGATGAACTTCTTACACTTAAACTGGATAACATAGGAGTCCTCTAAAACATTTTGAGTACATTACATGCTATAAATAAAATAGACAGTGTAAAAAGATTTATATCAGTTTAATTTACTAATTAAATAACTAGTTACGTCATATTATTGTAAATTTTATATTATATCTTTACAATTATAATTAAAAAGCCTTAAGACACATTCAGTCTGCTGACTTATCCTCACAAATTGGTTTGTTTTTCCAAATCCTCTCTGCGTCTTGTTTTATGAGGTTTATTTTAGCGACATTTCTAGCAATAAAACTAATTGGAAGAGATCCTAATTCATGTCAGTAAAGGTTTAATAGTTTTGCCTGCTGGCACTTCTTCTAAGGATTTCTTTTTTTTTTTTGGCATACTTTTCTTATTATGTCACTCAAACAAAGCACTACTGGCCTGAGCACCACATACTCATATATTAACATGCGTGAAATTTTTTAATTCATTTGTGGCATAATTTATATAGATATGAATTTGTAGTTTGCAGTGATCAGTGGTAAGGCGAAAAGTGGAACAACTACAGTGACAACATACAACATATTCCACATCCTTTATTTAAGTAATTATAATAATAGTCATCATCATCATCCATCTATTTTATGAATCAACAAAATTCAGGATTCTATGATGGCATCTACATCCATAAGGGAGGAACTAACACTGTATGTCTTGGGATGTGAGAGAAAATCAGTATTACACAAAGGAAGTAGAAATGTTACATTAAATACACAATAGGAGGTCTGAAACTTGAAAGTAACACTCATGAGAAGGATCACAGTGGGCTCCTCACCATCAACATCCAGATTGTTTACAGCAGCAGTTAAGAAGGTTAATAAGATGTTGGCTTATATATCACAATAAGTGCAGTAGAAGTCAAGGAAGGTTATGATTAAGTTATATAATGTGCTAGTGAGGTCTCACCTGGAATACTGTGTACAGTTTTGATCTCCATGTTACAAAAAAGACATCGCAGCACTTGAGAAAGTTGAGAAAGTCCAGAAGAGAACAGCAGGGCAAATTCCGGGACTAAGAGGTATGAACAATAAGGAGAAATTGATGGATTTTAAACTTTTCAATTTTAAAATGTGGAGATTAAGAGGTGACTAAATTGAATAGTTTAAAATTATGAAAGAAATTAGTACAGTGGATGCCAGCTGTTACTTTATAACAAGTTTTTAAACAAGAACACAGGGACATGGCTGATAACTTGTTAAAGCAGAGTTCTCAAAAATGTTAGGTTTTCCTTCACAGGAAAAACCATAGACACATAGAAAACTTTAATAAGTAGTGCGGTGGAGAGCAGGACTTTAGTGACCATTAAATCTTTGTACATAAGATGGTACAAAACCTTGTCTCTTTAATAGACAAAATAAATAAAAGGAGGAAGAACAAAAAGTACAAATAAACAAAGGGAAAACAACAGAATCTTCTCCCACGACTAAGTATTCAGAAGTTGAACCTGTGTCTCTATTTTGGAGAGACTAATCCACATACCCACCATAGTATTACAGCAAAGCATTCCATTTCTTACTTTTCATCTCTCATCTTCAAATTAGTTAAGTAATGCTTCATTCTCGTCCCAGTTATGTCCTCAGATTTTCCCTAGCTATGAAGTGGTTTTAACCCTATGCCAGGGTCACTTCCATGGTTTGGAGTCATCCATACATTTTCTCCAATGGCACCAAGCTAGAACTCCCAGTAGCAGCTCCAGGTTCCTGAATCCTTGAACCTTTAGTTGCATTTAAAGGATGGCTTCTCCAAAGTAAGTTCCCTTACTACCTAAACTATTCCATGGTCACATATCTTCTCTTCTGGAATTTCCTTCCTGGACTCATTGTTCCCTTCCAGAAGAAGATCTATTAACTCCAACAACTACCAGGTCATCTGCCCCCTTCTGTCAAATGGGAAAATTACATGTTTCCTTGCCATCCTACTTCTCTCACTTTTTGTCTCATTCTGGGGTCCTGCCTACTGCTCTCTGTGGCTCCTATGATTCCACATAGTGTCACCTCTATGACCTGTTCTGCTGCCCCCATGGATCTCTCTCTCAACTTAAGGGACTCTCTTGCTTTCTGAGCACCTCCTAATATGTACAAAACACTCTATAACATAGCCACTGAAGTATTACCACATTTGAAGTATCCATGATATTCCAAATAAAACAGGTTTAAGCTGTTTATTGCCATACAGTATGTCACTAGTACAGGTCCTGCCACGGCGGATTTCTTTCTCAAAGGCACTCTGTTATACAGACGCTATATAGAGACAAGAGTAAGCTCTCAGAATGTGAGTTTCCCCATCAATATTTTGGACAGAGCTGTAAATTGAGCCAGGAGCAGACCTGTTAACATCGAGTCTAAGAGGAATCCCAGTAATGAATGTCGCATTTCACTGGTCCTTCCTTTCCATTCTAACACTGTATCTCTCAAAGGTTGCTCTGGTAAATTCAGTATTAATCAATACGCAACACGGTAATCTAAAAATGTTATTTACTGTACTTCTTGTAGGAAGTGTTTTTGTGAAACAGGAAGATGGCGAGCAGATTGTTTCAGGGAACTTGTTCATGCCATTAAAATCAAAGACCTTCCAAAGCCTATTGTAGAACACTACACATCCCTTGATCATAGACACTCTGGTCTTTCTGGGTTTTTTTTTTTGAGTTTCAAAGGCACTTTTCGAAGAAAAGTAGAAGAAGCAAAGCTAATCCTCAGTCTGGGTTCACATACTGTATTTCCTCAGGGTTTTAATCATGGACTAGCATTTTTATCTGTTCCTTCATTTTTTTCTAATGACAGTTTTTTGCACCTTCTCTCACCTTTCACTCCTTTCTTCTTCCTTTGCTCCCTCCTTCCTGTCCTTTAAATGTTACCTGTTCTTTCCTCTTCAGTTACACACCTTTATAAGGCCTTACAGCTGAAAGTCTGTATCTCTTACCTCCTTACGTTTTAGTATGGAAATAAACTGTAGCTTTTATATTTTTTTAAAAATGATATATATGCAGTTTTTAGTGCAATACACAGTAGAGTATTCATAAGGTGGACAAGTCAAATCGCACAAGTGAAAATAAGTAAGCAAATATTGTAAATCCGACAATAACAGTGAAATCAAATGAGAAGAATGTATTGACTAAGTAGTACTAAAGCATACATTGCAAAAATACGTACTGTGGGCTATGACTTGTTCAGAGAAAAATGAGCATACAAACATGAGCCAGTCGTACAATTTTCCAGGCGTGGTCAGACGTCAGAGAGCTAGTCAGTCTGCCATTCATGCTTGCTGTGGGGAGGGAGTGTTGTTGAATGTGGTGCTGAATGTCCTGATGCTCTTGTACTTCCTAGGGGAGTAAAGCGCCCATGAGAGCATTGGTAAGTGTCCTCAGTAATAGCCTGAATCTGTTCCTGCACAAATTTAAATACATGTAAAATAAATATATTACTTGTAAATATATTACTGTTTATTAATGTATTTTAAAATAGGTTTCAAAATACCTTTACAATAAATATTTTACATTATCTCACAGTATACAGAAATGTATTATAAAATATGTAAACTATTGCCCTTATTGTGTATTGCAATATACTGTATTTTCTGAAACATAAAATATATTTTTAATACTAGCAATAATGTATGAATAATAAGATACCTTCTGGTTATCCTTGGTCCAAAAATCAGCAAAAAAATATTTCAGAAAACAATAGATGGATGGACTAACTGCTATAAATATAAAATTTCACCAGTGCCATCCACATTTAGGCATTAAGTCTGGATTCTTTGTGCTGATATGACAGACATCTGTAATGTTAAAAAGTAGATTGAAAATTTTGATTAATGCAGGGATATTTGCAAAGTCATGAAATATAAGACAATTTTAAAGTACTGCAACAATCACACTTTGAAAGTGGATCAATAAAATATGAGATGTCAATGCTGTTATTTAAATTTGACATGTCATTTAATTAAAAAACATATTTTACAGTTACTGAATGCAGGAAATATGTCAGGCTAATGCAAATGTATTAAACAAGAGGCAGAAGCTCAGCACAAATTTACCTAGGAAAGTCCTAATGGGCCAAGTAAAATTTTAATAAATAAAGATACATGTAAATAATTGTTAAAACGTTATTGGCTGATCTTGGAAGTATTACTAAGCTAAATAATTATTTACATTAGTGGCTATCAGGCCTTATAATCAGTTGGATCACATACAGTAAATTGCTGGCATCAGGTTATATTCTGATGTTGATGACAAGCCATTTGAAATCCCTGCTAAGTGGTATTCCTGATTAAGCACTCGACCCCCAGGTCACGAAGAGTCTACTGCCTACTTTAAAATCTGTTGCTTTAAAATGTTTTCTTGGTACTTGCTAGAATAGCTTGATAATGGAAAAGGATAATTAATCCTGAAAAAATAAGTGTTTTGGTTGTATGATAAACCCGATGAAGGCTATTCACCAGAAGCATTGTGTCTGCAAGCTTCTTTTCTATTGTTTTCTTCAGCATGAAATAATCTTTACCTGTTATTGCTGATCACAAATGTATTGTAAGAGCCATTTTCCTAGTTCTATAAGATTCATGATTATTTTACTAGATGACAATGCATAATCTAAGGGAGGTTCATATAACCCCAATAGTAGAATTGTATTGGTGTATTCTTGCCATTTCTAACAGCTTTGAGTAAACATTATTCTTCAGTTAGTGACAGCCTTGCCATGTATAAGGCATAGAAGGCATATGGTTTTAAACCATGCTCGTGCCTGTGCAAGTGCATATGTGTCAATGGGCCTTTTGAGTGTGTGAAGTAACTCGTAAAACAGCACTTATTTAAGTGTTCAACCGTACACTTAAAGTATACAGAAGAAGAAGCTAAAAATCTTTAAATATATAAGAAGTTAAGAACCTTTAAGTAAAGAAGAAGATGTAAAGAATTTTTAAGTACAAAAAACTAAAGTTTCTCAAGAAAAGCTAAGTTTATAGAAGATACAAGTTTCCTTTTTTTTTGCCTTTTATTCTGCGTGTAACTACTTTTTGCTTTTATTCTTTTGTGGATTATTTGCTTTTAACTTTCACTAAATGTTTTTAAAACGAACTTTTGGACTGAGAGATTTCTTTCGACAGTGTGTTTTACCCGTGCTTGACTTCACCTTACACTTCGGTGGCTACACGTAGGCTGATTTATAGAGGAGATTTCACACAAATGTTAAGCACTAATTCCTCGTTCCAACCTGGGTACCATCAAGATTCTAATCAAGACTATTAGGGAAAATTTTGATGGAAGGGACATGACTTTGACAAACTGAAGTATAGAATTCTAGGGACGTCTAACAATTATGCGCATGAAACTGTAAGTGGGTTATTTTTTAAAAACTTAATTGGAACTCCAATCCATTTTTGTGCCAACACCTTTTCTACAGGGTTGTGTGTTTTAATGCATTCTTTTTAGTCATAAGGGTGGAGAGTGGTGAAGTGCTGCATGCTGCTTGGACATTCATGCAAGAATTTCACTGCGCTCTGTACATATACTACAACTATTTATATTTCCATTGCTATGAGAAAAGAAAAGTAGGTAATCTTGTGATGGTCCTAATCTTCTTATCCCAGCTCAGGGTTGTGGGGATCTTGGGGCTTTCCAACAGGGCAGACAGGATCTATTACTTAAAAGGTGCCAGTCAATTGCAGGGCCTGATAACTAAAAGACACAGAGAAACCTAAGTAAGTGTCACCAGTCTGCTAAGTGTGCATATCACATGACTAAACAGGAATATCTGGAAAAAAAAACAGTGTGAGGAGAACATTCAAACTCCACACAGAATGCAACTGGATAAGGATTTGAAACCAGTCTTTTAGCTCTGTGTTTTTGTTAAATAAGGTGAGACTCAACCAAAAACAGTAGCAGAAAAGTCATAGTCAGTGCTGACTCTCGGGAGAGCATGGGAGTAGAGGGTGGACTTGGATAAACAAATGGTTTTTCCATTAGAAATCACTCAAACATCATTAAGACCAGAAGCTGTAATGTGGTCTACAGCTGCCAGGAAGGTCCTCATCGCTAAACTTACCATCCCCTCGGAGGAGCTGACACCCAGTAGCACATGAGTACAAGCGTCTCAAGTTCTCCGAGTTGGCAGAAGAGTGCAAAGAGGCAGACTGGGTGACTTCCATCTACCCAGCAAAGGTCGTATGCTGGGGCTTTGTTGGAAAATCAGTAATGTGGCTTCTGTGGGATGCGGGTGTGACTGGTCCCAATTTACACAAGGCCATTAAAGAGCTGGCAGAGGAGGCGGAGAAGGCTAGCTACTGGTTGTGACTGTAGAGGAGAGATAGTTTTTAGGGCTTAAATCCACAGTAAGGCCAGCTGTAGTGGCGGAGAGACGTCAACCATTTTGGCCACTGACCCCCACCAAGAAATGTACTGGGTAATGGGCAAAACATCAGTGAATGGTGGCACCAGCTGACGACCCTGCAGCTAACCTAATTTACACTGGTGGAGGTGCGTCAGGCAGGAATAATACCATCTGTACAACAAATTCTGATACCTTAACATCAAAGCTTGTTGCTACCATGCAGCCTTCCTGTCCTAGACTGCTGTATTAACAATTAAAAATACATAAATCAAACCTATTTAGAAAATAAAATCCATATAAAAGTATTAATTATGTGGCACTTTTATAGAAGTGTCTTTAATTCAGAATTAGAAAGGGAAAGATGGAGGGTTGAATAGTATGCCTTTTGCTGAAATGTAAAGCTTTTTTCTTATATTTTGCATGAAATGTTGTTTCATTAAACCTGTAATAAAATATATGTGGAGTAAATTGTCTTAATTAAAATTCAAACAACATAATAGCTTTTGAGAGCAATTGGTATCTTTTTGTGGACTTATTAGGCTGATAGTACATTTTATGGCCAAGAGGGGGCAGCAACAGTCTTCTAAAAATCATTTTCTTTCTTTCTTTCTTTCTTTCTTTCTTTCTTTCTTTCTTTCTTTCTTACTTTCTTTCTCATATGATACAAGACTTGCAGAATAACATAAAGTGTAAAAGTTGCTAGAGCACAATAGCACATAAATACTTTTTTTAATTTACAGAACTTTAAACAAACTACAGTATATGTTTAAGTGAATTGTGGTTGTGGAATTAACAATTTAACTTGTTATCTCCATACGTTTTGATAAATGAGAAAACAGGTCTTCTGATTGAGCAAATGCTGATGGAAATGTAAACAAGCACAGAGAACACTGAACTCTCTACAGACTTTAAAGTGAATCTTTTCAGTAACAGAGATAAAACACTAAATTCAGAGGATAGGTGGAAATATACAATTAACAGAAAAAAGAATGCTGTTTTTGTGTGTCATCTATTTAAAAATGTATACTGTTTTATAATAAGGCTCTCCTGTTAGCCTTTAACAGAATATGTCCATCCATTGTCAAACCCACTTAATCTAATCCAAATTGTCATGGGTGGGGTTGAATTGAATTTAGTTTTGTTACGTTTGACTTGACTGTATGGAACATTAATTGCTTTTAATAAATTTAATTAAAAAAAATTGTATGGGAATATCTGAGTTTGAAAAATGATCAGCAATGATGTATGGAGCTGAGACATGGCCAGTAAAGGGAATGCAGGAGTTGTGGCAGAAATGAGAATGTTGAGATGGCCGTGTGGAGTTACTATAAAGGACCGAATAAGAAATGAGACCAACAAAAGTGGTAGAGATATCTGAGAGAATGCAGGAAAGTAAATTGAAGTGGTATGGACATGTGAGGAGGAGAGACAATGAATATGAATGCATATGTGGTCAGTGAGGGAGGCCAAAGCATAGGTGGATGGATGAAGTAAAAGAAGAGCTGAAGGGAAAGGGCTTGACCAGCAAGGAGGTGCAGGACTGAACTGTTTGGAGAAGGTTAATCAGGCACATTGACCTCACTAATAAGTTGGAAAAGATGAAGAGGAAGAAGAAGAAGAAGACGTGTTTTGAAAAATGAATGATGTTTGGATTCAGATTTGTCAGATTGGTTTGTCAGATAAAAGTTTAGCTGAACACAGAGGTATAGTTCAGAAACTATACAGTCCCAGAATTTCAAATAACGCTGTAAATTGGAAATTATTGTGTAGTGGATGGCTGGGATGGATTGGTGTCCTGCCTGGGATGAAGCCTCTTCCCTTGCCTGGCCAGGAGGCCAGCATAATGGGTAATCAGAGGCAGAATATGCCTTGTCCTAGGTATTGCAAAAAAGGAGCCACCTCACATTTGGAGTCGGGAGGTAGGGGACAATGCATGTAGAGGAGATTAATGAATTCATGGATTAAGATAATCTGTGTTTATGAAGAAAAACCTGAAAAAAATATAATTGTGTAATAAAATAAACATTATTTGAATCCTTGACTGTGTTTGTGCACTTGTGTCTGGATCTGGGGGTCTGGGTGCCCCCAGCTGGTCACAAATGATCTAATGAAAACAGTTTTTAATAGGCTGGGGAAATGTATCAAATCCTCAACTTGAGGAAGTACAATGGAGGTTTTAATTACAAATATAAAGTAGGGTATGTATGACAGCACAGTTTGTCTTTGAATTAATCCAAAATACCCTCTTAAATTTCTACTAGACATCTGGAGTTGTTTATTTACAGCTTCATGTCACCATTTTGCACACACATGCTGCTGGGATAAACATGAGATGTCCCTGCAATAATTATTACTGAACACAAGCAGGCTCAAACCTGAAATGCTGTGGTCAAACCACTCTGAAAAATAAATGTTTATTTGTTATAACAAAGCAGCTTACATTACAAAAGAATATATGACCAGTGATACCCCTCCACCACCACCACCACCCTGTTATGTCACATTGGGCCATTGAGGTAATGGCAGTTTTCCTCATATACTAAAGGCCTTAGCTACTTCCTGCAGTGACACACAAAAGCCCAGCAGAGCGGGTCTTAGCTGGTGAGACATAACACAAGAAAATGAGACGGCTTACAGTCGGCCGATCTTACAATCAGTTGAGCCGCATGAGTTTACACCTTCCCTTGGTTTTTCCTTTACTTTCATCTGCACACAGCTCACACCATCTGTCTGCTTTTCTCACTTTCTGCTGAACGTAACTCAAAACTCCAAGTGCAATTAACAAGTACGGCAGGAGCAGTGCTGTGTTGTGACTCCAGCAGTGCAGGGCTAAGCAGAGGAGGTGGAGGCCGGGCTACAGGAGAAAACAGGGACACCATTGTAGCAGACTGACCCCAATCTCTGCGTTTCATCTCCAGTGTTGCGAATTTCAGGAAAAAGAAAACATCACATTTAACACTAGACCTTTGTTAGAAGTTGCACTGTATCTTTGAAACATGTTGAATTGTCAGAAGCTTCACAACTGTATTATATTATTTGGAAAACATGATTGGAAGAATGTACACACACAAAATCTTATTTAGTTCTGTTATCACAACTTTATATTTCACAAAGAATGAACTTTCATACCTTATTGTGTCATTATGTAAGAAACTGATTTCTCAGGTAGTCAATACATATCAATAAAATCACTAGTATGAAACACTATAGAATTTTTTTCCTTTTTATACATTCTTTCTCTCCCATTCTTCCCATATAATAATGTGTGTATACTGTATAAATAGATACAAATTTACATATACTATATACCAAATTTCCCCCTAGGGACAAGTAAAGTTTTATCTATCTATCTATCTATCTATCTATCTATCTATCTATCTATCTATCTATCTATCTATCTATCTATCTATCTATCTATCTATCTATTTGTACATAAACATAAATGTTGGAAGGCAGATACCAACTCCAGACAGGACCAGTTTAATTTACTATACATATATATTGCAATTAGGAGAAAAACCAAAGTACCCTGAGACAAACCACATAGACATGGAGAGAAATCCACAATGGCAGTAGCCCGGTAGAGGATTTTAAATCTTACATACTGGACTGGTGTTGCAACAGCACTAAATCACTGCACCACCATATTTGTACATAGAAGTAAATATTTAAATTAAATAAAATAAAGCCTAAACTAAATTCCATTTTTGTGGAGGTTAAAATAGCCAAGTAGGTCTGCTACAGTGTATCTTGTAAAAGAGCTGGACAGATAATTTGAATAAAATTAAAATTTTCCTATTTCAGATAATAAAACGTTTCTTTTAGCCATTGTGAAGTGAAGGGGAGAGTGGATTTCTTTCATTTAAGCAGATTTTTTTGGTGAGCAAGCAAACATACAAAAGCTGGTATTTTAGAGTATGTTTCAATGATGTGTGTTCCATCTGAAGAATTCCAAAAATTGCAATTAGTGGATGAGGATCTATTAAAACTCAATGGGTCATAAACAAATGTCCAGTAAGTATTAGCTTAGTACAAAGCCAAAACCTGTGCCTAAAGTTGGCTGGAATTATTGTGGGTAGACTTTATAAAGCCTGAGTATAGAGTGCCATTTCAGATTGTGTTAACACAAATTTTAAATGAATGTATTCTTCAAAGAGCGGCAAACCATTTATTGATCTTGATTATGAATTTAAAATATCCTTCCCAATGTTGTTTTTGTTCATGTAGCTGTGCAGTTTTGCAGTCACGCCTTTGCCTATAGGGTTTATTACAACAGTCACCCTATAGTAGTTCAGGTTGGGGGTAGTTTATAAAAACAAGGTACAATATATTAGAATGAACACAATCTCTAATCTGCAGGCAATGAAAAAGATGTTCCCTTGATAAGCTGCATTTGTAGCAATATTGTTTAAATAATGGAAAGTGTCTTCTGTTAATAGATATCTAATTGCCTAATGCCTCACTAGTACTGCACAATAAACATTTGATGTTTCTAAGAGATTGGAAACAATGTAATTTGAAGGTTGCAGTTAATAGTAACGGTGAAGATTTAAAACGATCTCTCTATTGTAGGATTCTGAGTGAAAGGATTATTACTGCAACTGTTTATACGTTATTTCACATCTAAAAGTTTCTGCCTTGCTACCAGTATGAGCATAAGAGAGCTCATAAATTGGGAGAACAGATGCAGGTTTAGCATGTAAGGTAATGACACCTTGCAGCTGATGATGGCCATTATTTCTTTTCTTCATACACTGTCATTCTTGAATCCTTTGTAGACTACTGGATATAACTTCTATGGGGAGAAAATAGTCAATTGAGACAGAGAGCTAATAACAAAATATTTAAGAATAACGACATTTTTAAAAAACATTTACAAAATGCGTAATAAAAGTTTTTAAATGCTTAAATGTTCATGTTTTAAATTAAACTAGGATCTTGTTAAACACAAAGAAATTGGAGGCCATAAATCCAGGACCCACTATTACCAATGCACATAATATTTACAATATACAGTATATGTTTTTAATAAAATAATATGAAAAAAATGAAATCAAAGTATTTTTCAAACAGGTATCAGTAAAATGTAATAGTCAGAAGCTTTGTTGCAGTATAGAACAGCAAAGATCAAGGGTTTAATAAATCACAAAAAGACGACAGTAAAACAGTCAGAGCAGTGTTCAAATGTTGGTGTATTCTGAAATGATTTATGTAACCTTTCGCACGTTAAAGATATTCAGTGTGACCTTAGCTATCCAGAGCACTCAATTATGAAAACAATCTAAAGAAAAATGTGTCGCCAGAGGAATTTGGATAATTGCATGTCGTCTATTCAAGCTTCGCTCCCAATTAGTGATGGCACTCTTAGCTGCTGTGGTAATCAGAGAAGGGTTTTGCATATGAAGGTTTGTATAACAAAGTATTTAAAGATGGAGCACATTCTTTCAGACAAGACTGCTTTACAGGGATTATAACAGATCATGTGGCATAGACATTGCATAAAACACGAAGGCCGTAATGAAAAGCTGTGTTTCACAGCTGCTCATAGCTTCCATTTTTGCAACCAGATATGTAGGATTAGGCCTCTTGAGTGGCCTGGGCAACAAGACACAGAAAAAATTTACATTTAAAGACCTAACACTTAATTTGAGGGCCATGACAAAACTGTTTTTGAACTGTCAAAGTTATGTAATGTTTATTTTTGTTTTTTTTTTAGAAAAATGCACATAACATTAAACATAATACAAATCTAGTACATCTTGCTTCTTGGGCAAGATACAGAGTCAATATAGACCAAAAAAGCTAAACAAATGAGACAATGAGATGGCAATGAGATTGTTGTTTCTTCAGTCACCAGTGACTAAATTGACTGGATTTTATACCTACAAGGTTATCAATTTAGACCTCGTCTGTGACTCATTAACTTTGAGCAAGACAATTAGCTTACCTGAACGCTTAACAGTAAACTATTAAATCAGTGTATGTCTTGATCTTGTGTATTCTCTTAGTCACTGAGTCCACTATATGTAGGTTAATAATCTCAATCCACTCACCTAAATGGCTTCAATACACTTTCTTTACAGGTGATTAGAATTGTTTTGAAGTGATGCACCACTATTCTTCAATAGACCATTCTAATATATGCTTTTCTGATGTTAGTGGTGAAACATGTTGTCCCAATTACTGCTTCCAGAATCATAAGAACATAGGAACAACCTATTTACTTAACTTTTTCAAAATATCATGAAGTCAAGATTTGATAGTCTACATGGCACTCCCCTAGTTCATCAGTGGTTTTGATGTTATGGTACAGCTAGTTTTTGAGCACAAGCTCCAAGTGTATTTTCTTTTGTTTAATCTTTTTAGTGTTCTTTAAATATTATTTTGTAAATAGTATGTTGGATTATTTTTTGTCAACTTTTTCACTTAATATTTCTTTATGATTCCTATTAAAAGTATTATTTTATGTTAATATTTATTCTTTTTGTTATGTGCCTTACAAACTTAAAACAGATTCTGAAGGGTGCAGCTGAAGGACCATTTCTTTATATTGGCAAAGTGGGATGAGTTTGTCACAGGGACTTATATGTTTGTTCATTGTGAATTTGCTTCTCCTCGAGTTTGGTGAAATCATGGAAATGTTTGTGAACTTTGCCAAACTCAGTGAAATGCATTGAATCAATGCAGAAGGAGAACCTAAACTAGTTTTGTGCGGATCATAATGGTGCAATGGTCTTTCGAGTGTATCTAATAGCTAGTGTCTAATAATTGTGGCCAAAAAAGTGACCTGAACAAGCAAGCAAACAGGAAGCTTGATTTCGCAAAGACTTGCCCCCTTCAGATCCGACAGCAGATATTCACCTCTCTCACACTGAAAAGTATAGTTTGTGTTTTTACCCTGATGTTTTTGCTCATTTATTGTCGCTGCTACTAAATGCACAAAATATCACCTGCAAAGGTCATGTAAAAAGACAGTTTCCCCTCAGGGATTAAGACACTGTACCAAATACACTAAATTAGACACGAATACTCCGACACATTTCCAGTCTCCCTTCCACTAATTTTTAGCCTACTGCTAGGATCAGTGTTATATACTTAGAAGACTGTCCCATCCATCATTGGCTGCTACTGCTCTGTAATGTCACACTGGCCTCGTAAAGCATCATGGGTCATCAGGAAAAAAAGTCTTTGTAAGCCATCCGCTCAGTGAGTTTCCAGGAAATTATTTGGCAAACAAGGACACCGGCAAATGTTGCAAATTCCCAAAAAATGCTTTAGTGAATTTCTAACACTATTCATCACCTTCCTTTATGGAATTGTGGATTTTGGATATTGGTCTTGTTTGCAAATTGTATTCTTTAAATTTTTAAAAAACAATGTTATGGGCCAGGGGTTTTTCAGTTCCTGTCTTTCTTTCTGAACTTTGTGAATATGTTGGGGAAGTTTCTTATAAATATTGGTTCATACGGACATCCTATATTCAACATATCTGAGGGAGCATAGACATATTAATGGCTTTGGGTCACTTTGGAAAATGTCAACAAGGTGCATGGGTTGATGAAGAAGGAGTTAATTTGCATAGCACAGTTTTACTACCAAAATAAAGAGGAGAGTAGTTGGAAGCCTATGCTGATTATAGCACATTGACACACCCACATCACAACAAACCACCTGGATTGGAACCCAAGTGCAGCAGGTGACACCTAGGCACCACAGTGGAACAGTGTGAGGTTTTTTATGGTAGCTGGAGTGCCAACCCTGCCTCCATTCCCCAAGATTTTCCTGCAAGTTGGAGGACCTGCTTCCAGGGCTGAATGCAGACTAACATCATGCCCAGGAAAAACCATTTGCAGGTTAAGGGCCTGACAGAGTAAAATCACTTCTGGCATTTACAGGATTTGAATTGGCAACCTTTCAATTGCCAGCACAGATCCGTAGCCTCATAGCCATCACTCTGCCCTAATCAAAATAAAGGGAATAGTAAAATCCATCACACTCCCTATACCTTGTATGAATAGGAAGGTACAGATAAGAATGTATGGATAATACCGTTAATGTAAAAGCTGATCATATGATACCATTGTCTTCACCTTAGATATGGCAAGGAATTCTCAGTTACATAGAAACATATGTATAAAAAATCATGCATAAAAATGAAACAGAAAATTTCCATTACAAATATTAAAGCCTCTGCCCCCTGTATGTTGGATTTACACTGCAGTTAGGCATCATAAGAATCCTGAGACCTACTTCTGGAGGCAACACCTTGTTCTAAGCTTAGAGAGCCAGACAGATCTTAACTCTTGAGAGCTATTTATAAATAAGACCATGACAAAAAATATATTGTTTTCACAATCCTAGAATTTCATTATAGGAAGAACAGAAACACTCAGAATAGCTTTGGTCTTTAACAGCTGAGGTGTCACCCCCTGCACTCGGGTACCAATCCAACTGATTCATCATGTGGTAGGTGCAGCAATGCACCATCAGCGAATGCTTCCAACCTTTAACAACATTTGCTTTGCCGTCTAAGAGAATTGGTTGGTTAATTCCTTTGCTGCACTCGCATTACCCATCTGAGTGTTGCAAGGAGGAGGAGCAAATCCAAGTAGTTAGGGAAGAAGCCAAACCTTTCCAAGGAAAATGGGAAGAAAGCCTGTGCCCCTACAACAAAAACTTTTATAGACCCATACACAGGGTGAAAGTACAAACTCATACTCTAATAGGCAGTTAATATTCCCCAGATAAGAAGAGAGTCTGCAGAATCCTTCATGGTTTAAAACAAGCACTGGGGCCTTTAGAATTTTTTTGTTGTGAGCCTCACATGTACTTTCCTACTTTTTCAAAAAATGTAAAGAACTTTTCTGGCTATAAGGTTTTTATGCAACACATTGCTGACTTTTACTTTTTTCCACACTAATTTTCCCACAAGAGCATATTTTTATTTAGAATAACTTATTTATGCACCACTGGATGGAATAGGCTATATGATCCAAAGTTAAAATCTGGATATTTGTAGCTATCTGCTTGGATGATCTGCATATTTTCTGCTAGGGTCACAAGAACTTACTGATTCCCTGAGGGATAGAACTGGTTATGAGCTCCTTTACAAGGGCCAGGAACTCTGAAAGGTTATGTTTTGGTTGGCCTCATTCCAAAGAAAAAAATGGGATGTCAGTATAAGGCTTGTAAATCCAGAACTCAGCTATGGATATCTGCCAGCAGCAAAAGGCACTGCCACAGATGATGGGGACGCCAACAAAATATTGCAGTGTGGCAGCTACACAACACTAATCAAATATATTCCATTTGTGCATTTGATTGATTCGTGTATATTAGTATATCTTATTAATAAAGGCTTGCAAGAAAAGTATATTCCTCTCCCTAAGAGTAGTCATTTTTACGAGAATGTGGAGCCTACAGGTAACACTCTCTAAGACAGACTTCAGATGTTTTGAATATTGTACACAAAACAATCACTGCCTCATAACAAATAGTTAAAAAACTGGGCAAACCCTCAGATAAGTCTTTCTCTAATAAGGTCATCTATTATTTATGAAAAGACAAAGTTCAGGAAGGTAAATTAATTTGTTTATGGTTTTCTGTTCTGTAAACTTGACCGTGTCCGAGTATCTGTGTATGTGCAAAGATGTCAAGCACCATAGTTCAGAAACATTCACCTTAAACAGACAAATGATTGCCATCTTGTTTTGTTAGACAGAAATAGATATGCCAGTAGTGAATCTTTAAAACTAAATCACAGTTCTTTTCTCAAAAAATTATGTACCTTTACAATGTAATGTATTAATGCAAATTGATGTGCAGTATATATTACACTGCTTCAGACTCATCTGAGGGTATTCAGGCTTCACAGAATTAAACATATCTATGAGAGAGCAATGTTTAAGTTGGACTCTAACTGGAAATGAGGTGTATCCAGTTATACTCGGAGAAAAGTCAAATTCAATACCTTGGTATTTATTCCCACAAAATGGTGGAGGTTAAAGATGCTGTCAGTAGAATTTGATCCTGCTTAGTATTCATAATTATTACTTTTCATAGTTAACTATATTATTGCAGTGATCTTAGGGTTCGACTGCTGCCCTCTCACTTTGTGGGTGGTGGCAGACTATCAAAGGGGGAATGCCTGGAGAAGCCAGCTATAAAACAACTCATTAGCAGCAGGTAAAGGAGCACGAGCACAGCACTTACAAGAGCACTTCAATCGCATGCGTCTCCTGGTTGCTGAAGCCCATTGGCTAGTAGGTATCTCCAGCAGAGAGCCTTGGATTGGACACTGGACTAGGATTGGCTTATAGAGAGCTTGGGGAATAGTGTGACATATAGATTGCCATTGATCCCAGAAAAGGAGGAGCTGGGCTTTGTGTATGAAGAGACAAAGTGACAAGCATCTTTATTAGCAATAAGATGCAAATGAAGAAGGAACCAGCAGTTCCCCATTTAACTTGTCTCCGTTTATACCTGCATGTATTCATTGTGCACTATATTTGGAAGAAAATTGAAGAGAAGAAAGTGAAGAACTGAGAATTTCTAACCATTTGGATGACATCCAAAGCCCTTTGTTCCCTTTGTATGTCTTATAGCCAACACTAGAATTACTAGTTATTCTAAATCACACACAGGGAATACACATGGGGGAGTGAGACCACTGGGAAACACACAGAAGGGAAAGGCACAGTCATAGGATACACCAACACAGTAGCCATTCTGCAACAAACAAACATGCTGAGCTATATTACAAATCTTGGACAGAGGAACACTGTCCCTCTCTTTTAATGTGATTAGTTTATATTTATGTTTACCATTTCTATTGTATGCCTTTCATTAGAGTTAAATGATTTAGAATTTATAAAGTCCTCGCACGGGCAAATGACACTCACCATGCAGATATGACTGACACTAGAGATTGCTCTAGTATGCACAATTACTTGCAAGCGTGCCCTATAATTAACTAACAGTACATCCATAACAGAATTGTTTATGTCACCAGGTGTTAAAGCAAGAAATCCAGATTGATTATTATTATTATTAATTATATCAAGTCAGTATTCAGTAACTGCACCTTTGGCCTCGAGTCTGTGTGCACAGGTCTCTAAAGGCTTTGCACATCAGGACACTGCAATTTTCCCCATTCTCTACAAAACCACTCAAGCAATGTCAGGTGGCATGGGGATCATGGGTGAACTACATTTTTCATGTCCAGCCACAAATTCTCAGTTGAATTAAGACATGGACTCTGACTTGGCCATTCCTGGACATTAACATTGTTGTGTATCTTTGGATTTATGGTTGGGGTTTTTTTCTTGCTGAAAAAAAAAAACTCCAAAAGCACAAGGTTGTTGCAGACTGCATCAGATTTTCCACCAGGATTTTGCTGCATTCATTTTACCCTCCATCCTCACAAGCCTTACAGTGCCTACTGCAGAGAAGCATTTCCCTCAACATGATGCTGCCACCACCATGCTTCATGGTGGGAATGGTCTGTTTTTGATAATGTGTAGTACTGAAACATGGTATTTAGTTTGAAAAGCTCAAAAATGAATTTTGGTCAGACCATGGAAAATTCTTCCAGATGAATTCAGAATCTCCCACATGCCTTTGGGCAAATTACAGCTGAAATGTCATGTGAATTTTTTAACACTCTCTATTAAAGCTGCAACTGGTGAAGCACTAGATCAAGAGTTATTGTAAGCAGTCTCTCCAATCTCATCCTTTGGTGCTTGTAACTCCTTTAGCTTTCGCATAGGGCTCTTGATGGCCTCCCTCACTAGTTTTCTTCTTGAATGATCAATCAGTTTTTGTGGATAGCCTGCTCTAGGTAGATTTACAACTGTGAACTAATCTATGTATTTCTTTCTGACTGATTTTACTTTACTCCATAAGATATTCAGTGGCTTGGATATTTTCTTCTAAATTAGCTTTTCACAGAGTTTCTTGGAGTGTTGTGTTGTTGTTGTTGTTGTTGTTGTATGTGTGTTGTCATCATTGTGTAGATTAGGGTATGATGCTGACCTACCAGATAAAAAGCATTTATACTGCAGTCAATTGAAACCCTTTGATTACAGACAGGTGCTCTCCATTAACTAATTTAGTTACTTCTAAAGCCAATTGGCTGCACCAGTGATGATTTAGGAGTGTCAGATTCATTATGTGATCAGTTATTTGTGTTTGTATTTGTAATTATTTTTGACGATTTTGCAATAATCTGTTTTCATTTTGACATTTGAGTGTTTTTCTAAAATATTTGATGATCAATGTCAAATAGGCCAACTTAAATCCATTGTGTTTCAATGTTGAACAAAAATAAAATGTGAAAACTTCAGTCAGTCATTTCCTAACCTGTTTAGTCCTGAATAGAGTCATGGGGAGATGCTGGAGTCTATCCCAGTTAGCATGGAGCAGAAGGTAGGAAAAACCCCAGATGCCAGTTCATCACAGGGCAAACACAAACCCTCACACACACACACATGCAAACACACACATTTCAACCACACACTAGAGCCAATTTTGTATCGCCAATCCACCTAATATGCATGTCTTTGTAATGTGGGAGGAAACTGGAGAACCCGGAGGAAACCCACGCAGACATGGAGAGTACATGCAAAATCCACTCAGGGAGGACCCGGGATTTCCAAGGGGGTGAATACATTTTATAATCACTGTAAGTCAAATACTGCCTTACAAAGCAATATTAAGCGAGATAGTATTCAGATAGACCCTTCTGCAGCTGTGTAGTATGCTTATTAAAAAGTAACCAACCTCTCCCTAAAGCAAGAACATAAAATTATTGTCCACAAGAACATAAAAGGGCACTGGTTATTTAATATTAAAAGATAGTTTCTTTTCCATTGATACTTTGTGGCAGTTTATACATTTTGAAATAACCACCATCATTGTCAATATTAATTTGTTGGCAATTATAAACAGTCATCATATTCATAGCGATATCCCATTTATGGTCTCAAACTTTCTCTTTTTTGCTCTTATTCAAGCACATAGTTAGGTCCATAAGTATTTGGAATTGATATAATTTTCATAATTTTTACTCTGTGCAACACTACAATGAATCTGAATTGAAGCAATCAAGATGTGATTGAAATGTACTAACAGTTTTAATTTAAGGTGTTAAACAAAAACATTGTATGAGCCATTTAGAAAAGACAGCCATTTTTATACATAGTGCCCCATTATTCAGGGGCTCAAAAGTATTTGTACAAACTAGCATAATCATGAATATAATGATCATTTTTAATACTTGGTTGAAAATCCTCTGTAGCCAATGATTGCCTGAGATCTGGAGGACTTGGCCATCTCCAAGTGCTGGGCTTCCATTCTAATGATGCTTTGCCAGGGCCTTTACTGCAGCTATCTTCCAATGTTGCTTGCTCATTGAACTTTGTACCAACAGTTTTGACTTCAGCAAGTGAAATGCATGTCCAATTTGGTTGAGGTCAATTGAATGAATTGGTCATTGAAGAATATTCCACTTCTTTGCATTGAAAAGCACTTGGTTTGCTGTCACAGTATGTTTTGGCTCATTGTCCATCTTTACTATGAAGTGTATGAACTATGAAGTGTTGTCCCATCCGTTTTGCAGCACTTGTCTGAATCTGAGCAGACAGAATAGCCCTGTACACTTCAGAAATCATCCTGCTGCTTTTGACAACAGTCATATGATCAATAAACACCAATGACCCACTTCCATTGGCAGTCACTCATGCTCATTATTCTCGTACAGATTGATCTTAATTTCATTTGTCCAAAGAAAATCTGTTCCAGAACTGGATAGTTTTTTTCTGGCAAAGTCTAATCTGTCCTTCATGTGCTTGAAGATTGCCAGTGGTTTGCACATTTTGATAAACTCTCTTTATTTACTTTTGTGAGGTCTTCTCTTGATTGTAGACTTTGCCAATAATAGGCCTACCTCCCAGAGATTGTTCTTTGTTTGGCAAATTGTTGTGAATTGCTTTTTCTTCACCAAGAAAAGAAGTCTGCAATCATCCACCACAGCTGTCTTCCATGGTTGTCCAGGCCTTCTGGTATTGCGTAGCTCACCAGGGTGTTCCTTCTCTTTAAAAATGTACCAGGTGGTTAATTTGACCACTCCTGGCGTTTCAGCTGTCTCTCAGATGGGTTCGTTTTGCTTTCTCAGCCTAATGATGGCCTGTTTTTACTTGCATGGACATCTCTTTGGACCTCAGATTAAGAGTCAGATTAAAATCAATTCCAGACCTTTTTCCTGATTAATAGTTAATGAAATAATGACGGAACTGCTCACACCTGGCTATGGAACAGCTTGTCAGTCAATTGTCCTAATAATTTTGAGCCCCTGAAAATGGGGGGACCATGTATAAAAATGGCTATCATTTCTAAATGGCTCATATGATATTTCTGTTAAACCCTTTGAATTAACGCTGAAAACCTACACTTCAGTCATGTAATTATTTCTTCATTTCAAATTCATTGTGGTGGTGTATAGAGACAAAATTATGAAAATTGTATCAATGTCCAAATACTTAGGGACGTAACTGCAGATGCGATCTAATGGACCTAAATTAGGGAATTCCTCAATTGCATGGCCCCTAATAATAATCACATATAATGGTAATGATTAGGTGAGCTAGTAAGCTGCATCTAATGAATGTTAATTTACACAACACTGCCAGTAATGCATATTAAATGTGATCATGCACCCTCACCCCCCAGCCCCTAAGTTAGTAATGAATACAACATCTTATGGACAAACTTTCCAATGTGTTTCCTTTACTCTTTCACAGATGCAGTAATACTTTAAATTATGGTCAGCCACTCATGAAGTTAGTTTTGCTAGTGAAACCAAGCTGCCATCTTTAATATCATAATGCTTCAAAATTGTATGGTTCTAATTATGAACTGTTTGATCGTGTGCTTTTACATCTGGCACTTAGCACACAACCACAAGGAAGCTTTTTCAGAGCTAAAATGTATGACCTTTGTATTTGACCCAGCATAAATTAGACAAACCACATTTACATCCGAAAACAGATTCCACCCCCCCATAACAATATCTGATTTTGGCAAAAGTCTGAAACAACTATTTCACTATTCCATTTGAGATTGTTTTAGAATTAAAAAAAATAAATAACATTTTCAAATTATTCTTACTCTTTCCTTTATTTTGAGTTAGCATTTTCAGGACATATTCAGGTCAATTCAGATAAGTGACATGACTGAGAAAAAAAGTGTGTACAAAACACACTGCGTGCATTTATGTGCTTTACAAATATAACATACATAAGGTGATCCCCAGCTGTTCACTAATTGCTCCCAGTTTTCGAAATAAGGTCATAATGAGGATCTGAAAGCCAATTATTTTAACCCCTGGGCAAAACACTTTCTTCTAATGAGTAGTTACTGGTGTCTCATATTTTCCAAGGAGTGCACCTTTTAGCATGCTGCATAGATTTGCACTAATAGCCACAATGACACAGATAAGGTTCTTTCGAAGCTGGAGGCTGGGCCACATTCTTGCTATCTTACTGCCTGTTAATGGGTTCCAGGCTTCTTCTCAAAGAAAACATCCAAATGGATTCAATTTAGTTCAAAATATGTAGGTAAAGCTGTCTTAAACAACTTTTCTGAAAAGTATTCCAGCATTCTATAAGGTGAATGACTCTACTTGATTATTAAGTACACTGGAAATCTTACAGAATTCAAATTCAAGGCCAGTAATTACATTTGATTACTCTATAAGGTCAGAAATAGTTTCTTATTTCTTAGTGGAAGTGTAGTATTTTTTTAGACTACCATTTTTATAGTCTATTACTTTGAGATTAGGAAAGAGGGGGAAAGGAAGTATACAATAAATAGCTCGTGTTCATTTTGAAAGGATCCAGAGGAACATTTAGTATATATAATGGACTGATATCTAAAAGTTTCCGCAAGAAATAACATGTACTCCATGTTTATGGAAAGATAATGCACATGCTACAATAGTTACTGTAATATTTTTATCTTTCTCATGATAACTTCAGACAGCCATCAACATTTATATGCATCTTAGTTTATGCTTAGAGTGGTTAGTGCAAAAATGTTGGCATTTGCCCATATGACTCATATCATATGATACAGTATAATGGTGACAGTATTACTGTGAGTCACTGCTAAACATCTGTTTAACTGAGCTCTTAAATGTCAATACATCTGGCATAAAATAAAAACAAAAGACAATAAAAGCAATCAAAAACATTGTAGTCCATATCTGAGAATTATATCCAAAATCTGAAGTGATCCAACATTTGGTAGTTTTTATCACTTCAGAATTATTATATTTCTCAAATTTGGCTTTCCAGCTCAAGCCATTAATGCAACATACACTCTTGTAAAATACACATTGAGTTTGTTATCCATCTATCCATCCACCCATTTTCCAAGCCTTTTTATAAAGAGCAGTGTTGAACGGTTGCTTATTATTGTATACATTTTTCCATGCCTATTTGTATTTTCTGAGCCCAAGTATTCCAGTTCAAGATCACAAGCCTATTGCTTGTCCTTAAACACCCCTGGCGCCTGGCACCTTCGCTGACACAGCCATGTTCACTTGATTTAGAGTCACCAGTCAAAACTAACTGTACACTTGTAGGATGAAGGAGGAAACTGGGGTACTCTGAGGTGACCCACATGGAGAGAATGTGTAAACGAATGATTATGGAGTTGTGAGGAAAGCCATGACACCCTATATACAATACATGATTTACTTTTATTGAAGTATACCTATAATTGTTCATTTTTGTTATGATAAAATAAAGTGTTATCAATATATATTGTATACTTGGTTACTCTGCGAAGCAGGATCACCAATCCACCTTTCCTCATTTTTTTTCTCCCTTACTTCACCTTAAACTCTTGTGTGGTGTGTGTGTGTGTCAGTTTACCTGGTGACTCTTATTTTTTCTCTTCTATATCAAGTTTCTGTTTAAATATTCATCTCAGGAGGGATGGGGCGGGCGCCAGTTTCGGGGTGGGGTGGTGTTTTGTTTTTGTCCTTATACAGTATAGCCTAAAAATCAGTTATTATTGTTGGTTTTCTTTTACTGTATTCCTTTTTTATTTTATCTATAAAAATTTGATAGAAAAAAATAAAATAGTATACCTGTGGTTTACCACTTCTCCAAATTTAGTTTGCTAAGCAAAGTGAATGGATGACATGTTACCTTTTCTAATATGTTATAGCATTTATGGTGCACTGTGTTACAAACACCTTTTTACAGAGAGGGAGCACTGGCAGGTTAATAGGTTTGTGAACGGTCATACAGTCAGCTGGTTATCCATATTAGGCTCTAAAATTGTTCGTTTAACTGAAAAAATCTCACATACTGCTTAATATAGAAAAAGTATTTTATATTTTCTTTTACTATTGAAAACATTCTTTAAGACAGTAATTTCTTGTTTGCTGTTTGTTGTAATTAGAAGCTGCCACAAAACGTAAAATAAACATGCCATTACTGATGTCAGGAAATGAGTGAATGGGTAGGGGAGAGGAATTCTTATTTTTTCATGCCAAGAGCAGTTTACTTAATCCACCATGTAGGAGGCAAACACCTTGTCCAGTGTGCCCACAACTTACTTGCACTGATGGAACTGATGAAGGCAAACTGACAGCTTCATAAATCACTGGCTGTTGTTAATAGGTAGTGGTATAAAAATCCAACACAGGACCACCCAGGCAGCAGGCAGCAGTAAGCTGGACAGCCGTATCTTATGTGCAGTATGATATAGTAATGTGAGGCATTTAGCCCCCTGCTTCTCTTATTTTTGCAAATTAAGTCATTGTAACAACCTCTAAGCAACACAGGAAAGGTCTGTCTGGCATTTTGACTACAGCAATTCATATTTGGCAGTTTAAAGGGATTACAGCTCCCAGAGTTCAATTTCACAGTCAGTTCATTTGTTTAGCTTTTAGGAAAAAGAAAATGTTTCAGAAAGAAACTCAAGTGGTGCTTTTCACGCTCTCTCTTATAAACAAAATAAAGCAAGCTAGCTGCATTAATACATGTTACAGGGCTGATTAGTTAGGAGAATGGAAACTTAGTGAGAAGAATCAAGTACCTTAATGGGCGATATTTGAGCGTAAAATCTTACAAATGTAAACTCCTCTACCTTGGGCACTATGTAGTTTATTAAATTAGCACGTTTCCTGAAAAACACATTTAGGTTATTGCACTTTCTATCTTTATTTCTATCTACATGTCTAAATATTAAATATCTTTGGAATATATTAACATATTTTAAGGATTTTTGTCGTAGATAGAAAAGTGGATACAGTTATGTAAGTTAGTATTTTATTTTAAACACATTTAATTGGAAAGATTTCAGGAGATCTATTTCTTTAACCACTTTGCTATTTCTTATGCACAGACGAGTCAATAATGTCGCACCCAATGTCGGTTACTGCTGGTCAACTCTGGGACTACTGTGTTTGCAGCTGGCAGAAATCTGGCATGCATTTTTTTTAAAAATGGTCTGCACACTCTTTTCTGATTTTCAACTATAAAATATATTTGTAACACCTGGCCTTACTTCTTGTCATTGCCTTACACTCCACCAGTCTCAAGGGTGCAGCTCTCGGCAATAAAGGAAATAGCCTTTGGCACTTTTTCAACTGTAATTTGTGTATACTACTTATTTACATTTGGCAGTTCCTCCAGTTTTTGAACATATGCTTAAATCAACATTTTCCCCACTAAAATGTTTGGAAACAAGCAAATTATTTGCATGATTTAGAATCAAGATGCACTGTCATAAATAATTACTCCAAGACACTGTTTTGGAAAACATCAACAAATCGGAAACCTTAATAGTAACATATACAATTTTTAACTGTTCTGGTAAATAGTGAATCTGGCAAGCCACAATGGCAAAGCTGAGGTTTTATATCAAACAGGAAGAGAGAGTTTTTTCAAAAGAGTTAATGATGAATAGAGTTGAGTACCAGGCGTAAGGTCTAACGCCAGAAAATCAGTGAGAGTAACAAGTGTTTAAGTTCAAAATGAGGAATCAGAAATTGAAGCGAGATTAACAATGCAAAGTATTGAGCTATTATTTTTTTTCCTAATTACAAAGTCTTTAGTGATTTTTCAAAATAATCCAAAGATTTAAACACATCTCGGTACACACAGCCAACTCAACTATCTACAGGATGACGATGTGATGATCCACACAAATATGACATCACACAGCATGTCTGATACGTATCATTCTAGAGCTCACACAAAACACTAAGCCTCATAACTCTGATGAGGTCTAAAAAGCACAAAGCAAGCCTAGCCTCCAAACTAAAAGCACAAGTTTATATTTCTTCAAAAGGGGAGAGGAAAACTGTAGAAAACCCCTGGCTCCAAAATATGAAAACAATGACTCTTAATAAGTATGCAGCATATCAATACATAATGTAAAAAAAAACAACAAAAAACAAAATAAGGGCAAAAAGAGAAGCAAATGTAACCTGAAGAGGCAACCAAAATAGATCAATGACAAGTCAATAATCCAAGAAATAAATGGTAAGATGAGAACACACAGTTCAGATACCAGAAAAACAAAAAAAGCACTAATTAAAGTAAGCCAAACAACACAAAGTTAACTAATGTCCCAGCAAATTCCTGAGGTCTCTCAAACTTTTATAAAGCCACTTAGATGCAGCATCAGGTTCAACATACAGTTCATAATACCAATAAATACTAACAAAACACTAATAAATATGCAATTAACACAAGACAATAATAAAAAAGAATTAGTGATAAAGACAATACTCACTAAGAAATAATAAAATACAACCAGGAAGAAAATAAAATTGTATTCAATGACATCAATTGTAAAAGAATGCTCAACACACAACAAAATAAAGGAAGAAAAAGAAAAGAAGCTAGAACCATTGATGAAACCTTGACTGAAACATAACTCCCATGTGACTAGCAATAGGCAGAGTGGCTGTCATGCTCATGACAAAACAGAAGAAAAATACTTCAGCTACAGGAAACAAAATAGTTTCAAGACAATATTATAAATACATAGCAGTCATAATTTATCAGTTATTCTTGGTAAATGTGCATAAAGTAAATTAATAACAAACACCATTGCAGTCCTGAATCATTGCTCGGGTTCTGCACATCCTGTAAATCTAAAGCATACACTGTCCCCTTCAATTTTTCAATATAAGCTAAGGAAAACAAAGCAAAGAATTATTGCTTGACTACAGTATGCTCTATTGTTCTCTTGATTCTTTGGCTTCTTCTCTCTTCAGAAATCCTCAGCAGAGCCATCTCACAGGGCAAAGTTTGCTGTCACTCTTTCACAATTGCATTCAGTTCTTGTGAATTGGCAACAAATAACGATGAGCAAAACCGTCAAGTTTTTTTTTTTCAAATATATTTGAAATATATTACAGCTAAATTTCATTTTACAACACATAAAGCTAAAATTCATATA
This sequence comes from Polypterus bichir lapradei, assembly GCA_026402145.1. NCBI lineage: Eukaryota > Metazoa > Chordata > Cladistia > Polypteriformes > Polypteridae > Polypterus > Polypterus bichir. The sequence continues at coordinate 51,065,590 of JANRMT010062835.1, read as the reverse complement.
TCAATATGTCACCATTGGTTCTTTTGTGCTGGTCTTTTATCAACTTTTCACAGATTTATTTCTCATTACATATTTTTTGGATCATTTAAATAATTCCCCAAGGTAGGTTTTGAATTTGTAGTTGGTTTAAAGTATTTATTTAGTTATTTACATTCTCCCGTGACACTATTTTTTTAAAAGCTATTTTGTATAGTTTTGTTTATTGGTTGCTGTTTGAAAGTTTGTGAATTTCACAAAGAAAAATAACAAAGTTCGTTCATGTGATTTAAGTTCCAAAGTCTATTTTCTCTTCTGAATTCTTGACCCTAATTTCAGGTTATGGTTTGGGTTTTGACACTTTCTGTTTGGTTTTGACTAGCCCTTTTCATCTTCCCATCCTTCTTTTTTGCCATTGCGGTATGACACAGTACTTTTTGGAGTTTTTGAGTTTTTCTCTTGCATATTATAAATTAAAAGTTTTGGGTTGGGAACATTTTTGATGGTTTTGGCCATCCCCTTTTAGAAAAATCATAACAGCAAACAAATTAATCCTACTGAGTCATTTTCTTGTCCAGCAAACTTTTCTTTATTTATACCGCCCTGCTAAGCAGTCAGTTACATATTCAAAGTCTAAGCAAGAAAACAGTGAAAAAGTAACCCCTTACCTAGGAATGATTTGGTCACTAAATCTATTCCTTTTCCTACCCATTTATGATTTCTCCAAGGCTAAAGTTCACAAGCTTGGTCCTGGAGGGATGCAGTAGCTGTTGCTCCAACCAAAATGCTTAATTAGAAGCCAACCCTTGTTGATAACACAACTTATTTAATTATATGGCTTGTTAGTATTTTCATTCTTTCATGTCAGGTCTTTCTAATACTGCAGATTTCCCCTTCCCAAAGATTATCTCATAAATGATTAATGTCTCAGAGCAGATTACCAGTTATCAATCCTTCATGTTTTTATGCTTATTTGCCTATAATAGACAAAGAACTTCTTGCAAAGGCCCATGTCTCTCTGTCCATCTGTCAGTCCACATACAGCAACTCGGCTGTGGACCAATTTTACTGAGTTGTGGCACACTTAAAGTTTAAAGAAATTTGTCAAAACAGTGCAATTTTTGTTCAGTTATCTTGAACAATCCGTGCTGTACGATGTTTTAAAATTTAAAATTTCCCATTGAAAGGCATTGGTGAGTTTGCAACTCATCCATCTTATAACATTCTATGTGTTCAATTTTCACTTGGATGCCTAGTGCAAGTGAGTTAAATGCTGGGCACACACAGCAGCGCCCTTTTATGTTGCTTTAGGTAAGTTAACTAATAGAGTGCAAAAAAGTCCCATTTCTGGAAATAAATGGAAGAGGAAAGCAGTTATGTAAGCATATACAAGAGTGAATTGATTCAACAATATTATCTTCAGATTGTTATGGCAAAGGACCAATGTTATCAACCTGCAGCTAAATGGTGTTTGAACTAATTAATAACACAGGAAAGGAACTGCTGCCCTAATTGATATAAACAGAGCACAGGTTCAGAAATGGACAGTTGCATCGGGAGGTGGGAGTCTTCAGTGGCAGAAGCCTCTGATCGTTGTGTACCATTTGTATTCCTCTCTTACGATAAATCAAGTTCTTATTTATTTATATAATTTTTAGGAATTGCTGTGTTTTAACTAACCATAACATACCCAGTCATTTTATTCTACTGCTAATCAGCAGTCCTTGTATATGCCACTCATACCTTTAAATGAATATGCTGTGGAGGAAAGGAGATGATATAAACATGTCCACCAAATCTTGAACTCGGATACATATTTAATATATGGTTTCATTAGATAGATAGATAGATAGATAGATAGATAGATAGATAGATAGATAGATAGATAGATA
>JANRMT010062835.1:51029916-51063712 GCA_026402145.1 Polypterus bichir lapradei | reverse complement strand
ATAGATAGATAGATAGATAGATAGATAGATAGATAGATAGATAGATAAAACTTCTGGCTTGGCTAATGATAAGAGAGAAGTCAAAATGAGGCATCATGCAGGCGGATTTCCGTAGGTATGAAGGAGCCCCAGTAGTGTTTCTCCACAAATTTCTGCTAAATAATTCACTGGCTGAATGCTCTCAAAGACAATCTGTCATTGAGTGAACGCGCAGCATTGTTCATAATGGCACTGTTTTGTTTTAATTCTCTCCTTCACTACCACCTTTCAAAAGGTTGAAAGGGTGTTCCATAACTGAATCTTCTTTCCTAATTAGCTTGTTGGTTCAGTGTGACTCTCTTGAAGTGAAGTTATCAGCTCTTCACACCTCAGCATAGAGCATCTCAATGGCCATCACGGAGTTACAGAATATGAATAGACAGTCACTACCCACATTAAAGGAATGCAGTGTTCTAAGAAAAAGAGTATGCTCTGTTTATGTTTTTTCTATTACTAGACTAGTTCTGCTTATCATTAATAAAGACCCCCCAAGTACTTATAGCAGTGCACCACCTCCACATCAACTCTCTGAATAGTGACCGAGTGCAGAGGCTCTTTATTGTGGTAATAACCAGTTCCTTGTTTTTGCTGATGTTAAAATACAAATAATTTTCTTTCCACCAAGAAACAGAGTTCTCCATCTGACTCCTATACTATAATTTAATTCCCTTGTCAATACACCCCTTTAGTGCAGAATCATCAGAGAATTTCTGCAGGTGACATGCCCTGGTGTTATATTTATAGTAAGGTGTGTAGGGTGAACAGAACTGGTGACAGGACTGTTTCTTGTGGTTCTTCTGGTCTGGTTGCTTACATTCATATCATGTCGTTCAGCCTCACAAACTGTGGTCTGCTGGACAGACAGTCTATTACCCAGGACAACACAGGCTCATCCACCTGCATATTCCTGAGATGCCCCCTTCACAGGGATGGCTGGATGATACTGACGGTGTAGACCAATCAAGCCCAAGTATACAAAGCAAACTTACCTTTTTCACAAGGCAGCCTAATTAATTCAAACAGGACCTCACTTGAGACACAAGCAATCAAACAAATAAAATTATAACATTTCTGTTTTAATAGACAATATTAAAAATTCAGCCTTCTAAAAAGAAAGTGTTTCCAAACTGAGTAGTATTATTTTTGCAGTAGGTAGTTTATGGCGTTGTCATGTTCAGTCATTTACTCATTTAAAATAGATTCAAGTGTGCTTTACTGGACAACAGGTTTTACAATTCCAGCTGCTGTCTCTGTGTTTCCACAGTTTGTTTTCAGGTATTTTTCAAGTTCTACTTTGTGCCTGTCAATACTGAAATATTGCAGTTTTAGGTTAAATTATCCTGTTATGTTAATGCAGAACATGTTTGCTATTTTTATGCACCTTGCTGTAAATAGCACTTTATAAAAGAGAGACTGAATGGTGCCAACATTTGTCACTCCTTATTTAAAAAGCAATCCAATGCTCTTGACCAACAAATCTTTATAAATGGTGTCCTCTGACACTGATTGTAGGTTGTCTATACAGAAACAAGAAGCTTCATTAAGACCAACTTGAACATTTATGTTGAGCAGTGGAACTTAAGCCAGTGATAATGATTGGTTTACATTAACTGTTAAATTTTTTTGGCAATAATACTGGTGATAAAATTTAAAAATGAAGGAATTAAACCATTAACATGTCATTGATAATGTACTAACATACAACCCCAAACGAGAAAAAGTGCAGTAAGTAAACTTAAATTTACTTTGAATTTCATTACAGACAGCACTAACCCAAGATATTTCATGTTTTGTCTGGTCAACTTCATTTCATTTGTTAATATACATCCATTCCTGCATTTCAGGCTTGCAACACGTTCCAAAAAAAGTTGGGACAGTAAATGATTTATCACTTTGTAATTTCAACATTCCTTCTTACAACATTTAAAAGACATTTTGGCACTGAGGGTACCAAGAGATGAAGCATTTCAGGTGTTATTTTGTTCCATTCTTCCTGCAAACACCTCTTAAAGTACGGGGTTGTCACTTTTGCATTTCTCGTTTCAAAATTCTCCACCCATTCTCTACTGAGGACAGCTCAGGACTGCAGGTAGGTTTTCCCAGTACCCATATCCTCTTCTTCTGCAGCTATGACTTTGTAATCTGTGCAGAATGTGTTTTTGCATTGCCTTAAAAAATGCATGGACATCCCTGGAAAAGATGTCATCTTGAAGGCAGCATTTGTTGCTCTAAAATCTCAAAGTACTGATTCATCTAACTACAATGCACATTTCCACTGTGTAATGGTCCATCCTAGATGCCACCAAGCCCACAGAAGCTTTGCCAAAGTAATTCTTTGCTCATGTGGTTTTATCAGCTATTCATGAGTAACGATTCTTGATGCAGTGCTGTTTGCAGGATCGTAGATCAAAGATGTTCAGGTTATGTTTGCACCCTTGCTCTTTACGCACTGAAATTCCTTCAGATTCCTTGAATTTTTTAATGATTTTATGCAAGGTAGAAGGAGAAATATGCAAATATCTCCCAGTCTTTCTTTGAGAAACATTGTTTTAAAACATTTCAATAACTTTCTCACGCATCTATAGACAAATTTCAATCTTCTGCCCATCTTTGCTCCTGAAAGACTCAGCCTTTCATGGATACTGCTCTTGTACCAAATCAGGATTACAATCACCTGTTGACATTACCTGTTTGAAGTCACATTATTATTTATTTTTTTTTACCTCATTACTGGCCCTAATTTTCCCACTATGCAACTTGTTTTGGAATTTTTTTGTAGGCCTGAAATGCAGGAATGGATGTATGTTAACAAATTAAATGAAGTTGACCAGACAAAACATGAAATATCTTCGGTTCAAGCTGTCTGTAATGAAATAAATGTAAAGTAAATTTAAGAATCACTGCGTTTTTTTTTTTTTTTTTTTACTTGGATCTTCCATGCCATCCCAACTTTTTCTGATTTGGGGTTGTATATTACAATACTGTTTTCTGATTGCATGCATTGTGAAGAGTGGAATATAAATGAAATATTGATTGAGTGAATAATTTACTTATAAATTTAGGCAAACGTAGCTTTTCAAATGTATTTGCAAGAAATGGTGCACAACTGTTTCTATGCCTACTGTAGGACTATCAGAGTATTAAATCTGTTTAGTCTGTCAGTCTCGTTTTGACAGCTATTTCCTCACACATACTGTATTCAGTTCCTTCAGGAACCTCTGCTGGGCACTGTTTCCTGGTGGCTTCATTAATTTAGTGTGCTGCTTTTGACTCTGGAAGTGAACCCTGGTGATGTTTAAAACATGGCCCCCTATTAAAGCCTGGAGAATGAGAATGAGAATGACAGCTTTTTGACACTGAGAAAGGAGGCCAAGAACTTCAGGTGTGAGAAAAGATCAGAGAAAGAATAGATTACCTGGGAGATAAGAGGAAATAAGGGATGAGGGAAAAGAAAGCTACAGTATCTGTCTGCCAGAAAGGGTACTTAGCAAGAATTATTTTGGCCTGGACAGGACTTGAAGGTGTTTGTTTATTTTATTACTGTGTGTTTGCGTGGATTATGTGCTTTTATTTCTCTTTTCAATCTCCTGTATTTTGATATTTAAAGAATAAATACATTTATTCAGCAGTAACTAGTACCTCTGTCTGTGTCTCTGTTTGGTTTAAGGAGAAGGGCTCTGCAATCCCCCTTGATAATACAACAGTGCTTTATATATGGGTGCTTGTTACATGAAAAATGACTAACTCTTCTGCAAATACAACCTCCTGAATGTCTCTGGGTATGGATTATAGGGGAATAGCAAGCTTGTAATTTTATACAGACTGGATAGTGGCTGGTCATTTCATGAAAATAGCTTGTTCCACCTCATCTTTCATTTGTTTCAGGATCTGGTGACTGAGACAGATGCTGTAATAAAGCTGCATGTTCTGGGAACCTTTCCCAGACAACCCTTGCTTTGTGACGTGGCACCTTATCCTTCTGGGAGTAACAACTATACAATGAGTATGCCGATACCTTTAAGGTATTGTGACATTTAATCTGCAGACCGACAATTTTTTTTAAAACATACACAAAAAAAGAACATCTGAAAGTATCTAATGCCAAAAACAAGAATAAGCCTAAACTTACAACAAAGCATGTCCATACTAATTCATCCCTTACTTTGAAAATATAGTTCAGATGAGATTTTAAAGGTCTCTGAGGTACCGATTTAAAGTATACATCTAGCATTCTCTGGTTGGAGTAATACTTCAGGCAGAGGAGTTTAGCAGTGGTTTAAGAACAGGACACCATTCAGTAAACATCAAGGTCACATCCATTTTAAGAGGCTTGTATTTGTTTTGAAATCCTTTAATGGTTGTGCCCCATTTTATTTGTTGGAACTGCTGCACCCTTATGTACCCTCTCGCTCTCGCTCTCAGACCAGATGCTTTTACGTGTTTCTAAAACACGATGCAAACTCTGAGATGATCAGGCTTTTTCAGTTGCAGCTCCAAAACTCTGGAACGATTTGCCGTTGCACTTTAGACAGGCTCCTTCACTTGCTGTCTTTAAATCTTATTTAAAAACACACTTTAATCCAGTATGATATGTTGACTATCTGTGTACTTTTTATTATGAACCTCTATAGCTCTTATGTGTTTCTGTTTCTTTTACCCTTTGGTTATTGTTTGTCTGATATGTTGGGTTTTTATTGTACAGCACTTTGGTCAGCCTTGATGTTGTTTTTAAAGTGCTTTATAAATAAATAGATAAATAGCCCCATGAATAGTGACAGACAGTTGTTGAAAGTAGTCTGTAAATGGTGATGAGACTTGTACTGAATAGCAGATAGGCCACAATTCAGTGCAACATCAGTATTTCAGAGTGCAAAATTCATTAACAGAAAATATAAGCATTTTAGCATTAGTAATGCATAGTACTATATCCATCCATCCATTATCACGGGGGACTGCTGGAGCCAATCCCAGCCCACCGCAGGGCACGTACACACACACACACACCCATACACACACCCATACACCAAGCACACATTAGGGACAATTTAGGATCAGCAAAGCACCTAACCTGCATGTCTTTGGACTGTGGAAGGAAACCGGAAGCAAACCCAAAACTACGAAGCAGCAGCGCTACCCACTGTGCCACTGTGTCGCCGCATAGTACTATATCATGAACAATAATAATGCATATGTTAAACTGTTAAAAGTATTACAGATAATATTTAATATTAAGAATTATAAGCCTGTAATTTTTTTTACTTTTTTATCTAGGTGGTACCAACTAGTCTAAACCTGTTTGTAGGGGCTTTTTGATGCGTAAGGCAGGCAAGCAAAAGGATTTTGTCTCCTTGGTCAAGCACCAAATATCGCAACTTGGGAATTTCTGGGATTTAAGGGCTTGGAACATAATAATACACATGTTAAAACTGAGGCCCTCAATCCTTTGTGCACTGGCGTGCATGCAAGTAACATAATTGTTGACTGATTGGATACCTTTGTGCATGCACATTGTGTGAACATGTACTGATATGATCTGCCAAAATGACACTGAATAGAGAGTAAGGCTAGGGATGTTAACCTTGTGTCACAACATACTTTAAAAAGTTAGCATCTTCAAGCAGAGGGTATGAAGAAGACCAGAAGACACAGGCCATGAGCCACATGCAACAGATAAGCAAGAACTAAAAGCCACCTGAAGACCGACACATATTGGGTGCATCAGCTGGATCATCCAGGTTGTATGGTGTGTGATTGTCAGAATTATTTGATTTGCTTCTACCTGAGGCATATTTAAGAATGTTAATTCTATAATGAGTGAATAAAAAGTTTAAGCCTGCTCCTCTATTTGCCTTGTTGCTCTGTCTTTCTACCAGGGGCCTAAAAGCTAATGGGAGCACGTCCAACTTTGGGAAGCAGAGTCACAGCTTGGGTGAAGTCAAGCCTGGGTGATGCTGCACCATAATCATAGATGCAAGTGCATAACAGCTGTGGGCTGTGCCTCCTTCTCAAAGAGGTGAGTGCAAGGATGAGGACAAGAATCAAGAGTCAAGGAGGACTTGTTCGTGGTCTACATAGTAAAGAGTCTGAGCATAGGAATATACAAATCTACTGCATGTTTCAGGATCTGGTCAATTTAAAAACTTTCCATATTCAAATATTCATTAATTTTTACTTTGGTTCCTTGGGAAAAGAAGCAAATGAGGATACAGTGGGTGAAAAAATACAAACACTGGACACCTCAACTGGTCTGAGCAACACCACATTCTGTATATTCTTGTTTATTCACACTGATGTAATAAGGATATGATGTAAACCCCATAAGTTCATGGAGCTAATCTGGCATTCATCGACAATGACAGTTTGTGGAGCTGGTTTAATGGCTTGAGATGTCTCATTGTGACATACATTGATTTTCTGATATCAGCAGAGCAGCTTTTGAATGTTGTAGCATATCTGAATATCATTTTTAAATCTGGTGCTTCCTTTCATGGTAGCAGTGTTCCTATCTGTGGATGGGTTTCCTTAGTGAGATAGTGCTGTATGCCACGAGCCTAAAGCATTCATGTAAGCTTTATAGGAACATAGCATTAATTTACCTCTCAATGCACATAACGTTCAGTGAGCAATATGAAGTTGAGAATCACCATCTGCTAATTGGAAGCACATTATTGTCAGCATGAGCCTATTCTCCCAAGAATGTCCTGAGAACAAACCAGGGACCAACTGATGTTTTGTTAAGTGTACTTAATAAAGTTGCTACTCACTGGTCATACTATTAGTAAGTGTAACACACAAACAATGATTCTCTTGAATAGAACTCAGATGAGTTGGTTGCTAGGATTGTAAAATATGACAATGCAGGTTTATGTCAGTATTCTTAATAAGTCATTAAGTGTGCCGTTGCTCTCTCTATAGAAATATAGCTAGAATATTTTGAAACAGTTTGGGTGGTATTACTTGAAAATGTGTTATTATATTGCAAAGAAAATGAGTTTAGTATGTTGCCTGTCTTTCATAGGGATCCATTTCAGATTGTTAGCATAAAGATTGCAATACTTTAATTCAAAATGAATTAAGCACTTTATTTATATTAGAGGATAAATGGAGCTATGCCAATCCAGAACAACATATATGTCAGAAGGAAATATCATCTATGAATGAAAATATTTATTTATGTGTCTTTAAAATAAATATCAGTGTTAAAAAAACAAAGAGTCACACATTATGCCATCATTTCTTCCTAGATTAGTACGGTGGACACATTCCTACCAGCTAAACAGAGGTTTTTGTCCAGAAACTCTGGCTTTCCTTCAGCATCCAAAAGGTGGACATTTTATAATAATTGGCAACTGAAGCTTGATCTTGACTAAGTGACTGAGTTTACATGTGAATGAATGTGCCTTATAATTTGTGTGGCTGTTCTCCTGGGATTGGCTCCAACTTTGTACCTAATGCTATCAGAGCAGGCTCCAGTTTCCTGCCACCTTGAATTGAACTGCACACATTAGTAAATGGGATGGTAGAATTGAATCTTGAACTATCATAAAGTGAAACCAGCTGAAGTGATTCTGGACCTGTGGTGGACAGTCCTGGTCTTAGAGGACCACAGTTGTTGTAAGTGTTTGATCCAGCCAAATTATTAAGTAAATATTAATTCTTTTGGTTAATTATATATTCTCATTGTTGGTCCTCGTGGTCTTGGGACCCTAAGCAAAATTCTGTTTGAGTCCCCAATGCCACCACCCCCAAGATGTCTTTCCTGCATCCCTCCCTTACTTATATCTGCTGTTCTGTGTAGCTGTCTGACTGCAAAGCAACACAAAGGTTGAGTTTAATGAATAACTTTCTTTCTTTCTTTCTTTCTTTCTTTCTTTCTTTCTTTCTTTCTTTCTTTCTTTCTTTCTTTCTTTCTTTCTTCATTTATACAAAATGGAGGATGGTTTACAGAAAAGAGGAACAATGTGCTCCCCATTAGCATTTTTTATTTTATTAGATTTTTTTATTGGACTTTGTTACATAAATATGAATTACTGCTGAATGCCCCTCAGTTGGTAGACTACGCTTTCACCAGCAATTCAGGTGTCGGTCTGTCAAACCTTTGCTCGTTCATCTGTCTGTTCTATGTTATTAGACATCTAGCATATAGCATTTTTTTTCTTTTTTATGCTCAGTTTTAAGATTTTCAGCATTGTAAACAGCCGCAAATTGCAGGCTTTTGTCTCAGGCTGTAAAAACGTAATCACTCTTGCTTGGGGGAAAACTTTGGGACAGCTAAAATAGAACTGGTTTCCTTAAATCATGCCTATTATTAGCACTTCAAGCCTTTAATGCTTGTTAAATGTGACATTTACTAGATGTCCACACACTGCATAAAATTCAGACTGCAGCAATGGAAAGCTCTTCTCCACTCCATGCTGCCACTGAGGTGGCCGTACCTCTGGAGCATTTCAAACTGACAAAAAAGATCACAGGGCAAAATATTATTTTAAACAGGATAGCTTAACCTCCTGTAACAATATGGTACAGACTATGACATTAAGGAATGAACTATTTTTTTCATCATTTATACTCTAGTGATTTCATTATTTTACTCATAGTTTACTGTAACATTTATTGACACACTTACAATTGATGAAAACAAGCTAAAATAATATATGAACAGCTTAACACTGATAATGACTTTAAAAGCTTTTAATCTTGAATAAAAGAGTCTGTCATAAGTGCTTTTTAAAAAGATAAATGGTTTGGAATACATTCTAGAGACAAGATATAAAAAGATTTGTCTTCTGAAGCAGTAAAATAGACTGTTATCAAAAGAACGTAAATGCATTTTGAGTTTTATCAGAATCACATGTTTAAATAGCTCATGAGAAAACAGATAAGCCTTACTGGACATAAAGAGCCTCATTTATTATCTACATGGGGTAATGGTTTTTACTTTGATTATGCAGCAGCTTTCTAAAATAATTATTACTCCAGTCTAAGGATGTGAAAGTTCCACTGGGAACCTGCTGAAATAAAGATGGCTGGAGTTTGCCTGTTGTGGGTGGCTTTTAGAAGTGCACTGTTTAATGTTTAAGAACACAAAAAAACTCTGGACGATAGAGAGAATGGGATATGAGACACATGAGCAGTAGAAAAACTGTGAAGAACTGCACCACTGAACTGTATTCTAAGCACTACTGGTTTATATTATTAAAGAAAGAAATTGAAGTTTACTAAAACATTAACATAATTGCAAGTATAAACAGAGCAGTTTTAAAGGCAACTAAATGTGTTACAGAAACTTGTTTCAAAAATAATCAAATTTGAAAAAAGAAAGAAAGAAAGAAAGAAAGAAAGAAAGAAAGAAAGTCTAAAAAATGAAAAATGCTAATGGGGAGCAAATTGTTTCCCTTTTCTGTAAAGCAGCCTTCATTGTTATATAATTAAAATGAATATTTTGTAACAAAGAAAGAAAGAAAGAAAAGTCTAATAAAATGAAAATTGCTAATGGAGAAGAAAGTGTTTCTCTTTTCTGTAAAGCATCCTTCATTTTGTATAATTAAAATGAATATTTTGTGACAAAGAAAGAAAGAAAGAAAGAAAGAAAGAAAGAAAGAAAGAAAGAAAGTCTAATAAAATGAAAAATTGCTAATGGAGAGCAAAGTGTTTCTCTTTTCTGTAAAACATCCTTCACTTTGTATAATTAAAATGAATATGTTGTGACAAAGAAAGAAAGAATATGGTATTTAAGCAAACCCCAAACTGGATTAAGAGGGTTCAGTTATCGATAAATGAATCAATTTTTCTACATTATACAGTATACTGATACCTCAGAATCTACATGTTTTATTAAATGTCATACAGTTGCCTTTTACATTAAGGAGGAAATCTGTTTGCAGTAATGTGCAGATTTTTCTCCTACACCCCTTTTATCTGTCGTGTTCTTCATTAATTTATCTAAGAGAAGATGGTGCATGATCATTAATCAAACGCATTTTGTATTTATAAAAGTAATCGCCAAGAAGGCTTCTCTGCTTCAGCATGCTTTCTGTATTAAAATAGTTCTCTAAGAGCAACAGCCATGCAAGAGAACAAAGGAAACACAACAGAAAAGAAAATATATCAACACTTAAAGGATGTTGGAAGTGCTTGTGGCAGATGTGTTTCATAAGGGTATGGAAACATAAGCACTGGCTTAATTCAAAAACATGTTTTTTTTTTCTTTAAGCATCTACGATGCAGCTGTGTTGTGAGAAAATGAAAATTAACATATGTCTGTGGCATAACTGTACACACTTTTGCAGTTTTACACTTCTTATTTTGTACTGACAGTGTACAACAAAACTTTAGAATTGCTTTCACTTTTACTTCCACAAGGTGTCACTGTGTATTTTGGAGAGACAGTGCATAACATATCTGCTCAATTGCAATATTATTCGCTTTCAGTTTTGTAAAATATTTATTAATGTAATTATTAACTATAAAATTATGAATATAAATGTGACTTGGAGTTTTGGAGAATTTATCTCATGTAATTGAGCCAATTACCAATTTATCTTATTCTTTTATAAATGGACATTTTCTTAAGATTTAAGAAATATATTTTGAAAGTTTTTTTTCTTCTTGTAAACATTTTAAGAGGACAAGACCTGAAAATCCTTTTCTAAGGATCTTTGAATGCTTGATAATATTCCACAAAAAATCCAACCTGTAAATAAGAATGTAAGTTTTATATACAGTATACATTAACATGGCATTTTGTTTTGAATAATGATCTTCTCGGAAGGGTCTCTGCTTTTAGAGCATTTCTTCTCAGTTCTACTAAGCCTGAAGCATCGATTTTTTTTCCACAGTTCTTCTTGGCCTTCAACATACGGTTTGCGAAGTGTGGGTTCTGCTGTGGGGCAGCACTGCCTTATATTTCCTTCAACAAACATTTGGACGCCATATTTGTACAATTTGTGTATTTGTGATTTCTTTCTTGGTTATGTGGTGTAATTAGGTTGATTTTTAATTCCAAGCTGATCCGCAGTGAATAAGCATGTGTGCTTGTTTTTTTTTTGCCATGTACTCAATACTATATATCTATGGAGGTGGAGTTTTTTCAAACCTAGTTTTGCAAAACTTGACTTGCTTGTATGGAATATTATTTGATTTTAATAAATTCAATAAAATTAAAAATTCTATCTATCTATCTATCTATCTATCTATCTATCTATCTATCTATCTATCTATCTATCCACAGAATACAATACAAATATAGTGGTATATTCCATTTACTTTGTTGTTTTAAGTAATTAAGGTTAATCTCCTTTGCCTTGTTAATCTTGCAAAGCTTTTAGTGTCTTTTAAATAATGTTTGAATATAAGTACAGTTCTACTATATCAGCATTACTGTATACATTAACATATGCACAGAATAACAAATGTATAAATAAGTAAGTTATTCACATAAGGCTGCATTTCTTCAAACTGAAATAAAATCACATAAATCAGCAGTAATTAGACTCCACCAATTTTACTAGCTTTTTTAACAGTTCTAATTACAAAGTATACTATCTGCTGTTAACATTTTACACAATTCTTTTAACTGTCAGTGTTCAGGTGTTTATTTAACTCAAGTAGATTTTCCGGTTATAATCAATTACATTAATTGGTTTAATGGATGGAAATTCATATATTCATATTATGTTAGGTAAAATAAAAAAAATACTTGTTATTTATAAAAACATTGTGTCCTGTTTGCCACAATTAAAAGGTTTTACAAAACTTTGCACTTGCCATTACTAGTACAAGACTACAAAAAGAATGATAAACCAGCATTGCTTGCACTTTGTTTCAATCATCATTCTTCCATCATCATAACCCGTATAATTCAATTCAGGGCTGTAATAAAGCTAAGATGGGAGGCAAATCCATCACAGACCAAACATATGCATGCACCCTCATTTACTCATGCAAGTCTAAATAAAAACTGTCAACAAGCCTTACAGAAAATATTTTTCTGATTTGAAGAAAAAGTGGAGTAGCTGGGATTGTTTCACAGTCCACACAACCAGTAACTAACTGGGTATTAAATAATTATATGGTCTCAAATAATGGACTTAATGATTGAACTCATCATGTTTTTGCACTCATATTAATAATAATATGAAATTTATTTAATTTACTGACAAATAAAAAGCATTCCAAAAAAATTACTTTATGATCAATTAAATATTAATCTTAACTCCCCAACTGAGGTAAAGATATTTTAGAGACTCTGTCATGAAATTGCTTAATTATCATTTATATTTTATCAATGACCACCTCTAAGATTAAACTTGGTATGTCATTTAGAATCTCCTTAATAAAAATAATAAAACAAACTATTTCACAGTTCAAAATGTCTCATTTGGACTGGCTTTATTACATTAGTACAGTATTATGGAATTATTCAGTACATGACCTTTAAAATACAAACATAACAACAATTAGAATTATTTAACTTGAATAGAGTGATGAATGGGTTTATAAGAATATTTCATGGGAATTGATTTAATTCAGTTTTCTTAAAGGTACTGTACATTCTCTGTATGGCAACTGGTTATTTCACAGGGATATATTGATTAACAAAAACATAACATTTTAAAATATAAGTAAGGGAAGCTTAATATGTAATGCAGATGTTCCTTAACAATCTACTGATACTGTTCAGCTGTCCAAGTGCTTTAAAAATGTATCCTGCTGCCTCTGACCTGAGGTGTTGCTCTGTTCAGAATGAGTCATTTATCATATGTTCATACTTCCATGACACATTACGATGGCATCCCGTCCTTCTAAACTGACTGATGGGGCTAATCAAACTGCAATCCTTGATTCAAAATTCATAACTGCTTATTGTTACTATTAAGTTTTAATATATGTAAATTCAGTATTTGGAATTTTTTACTCACAATCCTCCCTGTCAACTACATATATCATACTAAGTACCGCTACAGCATTCTTTAGAATTAAAACTACTGGATGTTTTGCAGTAAGTGAACTTTTAAACCGGGATTGTGAAACTGTTTTATTCAGCCATCTCAGAGCTTCTTCTAATATCCTTCAGCCAGATTGAGTTTAATGGGTAGAGTTCAATTTTAATCTTAAACTCAATTATGTATTTAGTTTATTTAACATTATTTTACATTTAAACAGCCTCAACACAAAGTATAAAATTAATTCCATCTGCAATAAAAAAAAACAGCAGGGTATAATGGTTTTTGTTCCAACATTAACATTATGTTGTTAACCTCAAGCCAAATTACTTCAGAAAAGAAAAATTGAAAAGTCATTCTGTAAACAAAGGATACCACAGATATCTGCTAACTCATTCCTGTTACAATATTTAACAAAAAGGGCTTTGCTTTCTTTAGCAGCTCATAAACATATTGCACTATGTTCTATAATTATACCTTACAAACTTTTTAGGTTCATTCACATTTTTGGAGGCCAAATAGAAAGGAATTAGCCTGTGGTAACTGAACAAAGTATTGAGTTCATAGTGATGCTAAGAAACTAAGTCGAGTATGATTATTCTGAACACTCTTTTTGTTTTGTATACTTAGTCAAACCATGTGCAAAAGCAATTTGAAGTTATCATTAGCAGACATCATTTCAGTTTACATTATCAAATTAAATTGGAAGAATCCGGTGGAGTTAGATTACTGCCAAAAGTTATGTCCGAGTACCACACATTTTGTAAGTGCAAGTTACATTTTGAGCACATTTTGTAAGCGTGAGTTGCATTTTGAGTGTGAGTGATGCATTTGGCAAGGGTTTTGCAGCGTTCTTATGCAACATCACTGCCAAAATTATTTGAGAGCAAAAGTAGCAAGGCAAGGACGAGACTTTGTTCTTCTAGCCATTGGGAGTAGTCAAAGCTAACCACTCAGTCATGAGGCACACCTCCTTTCCCACCTCCAAATGAGAATGCACATAGTTTACTCCATGTATGACTATTTTCGCCGGCTTGCTGCAGGTGTTTGCTCAAAATGTAACTTACACTTACGAAATGCATGGTACTCGGACACAGAATTTTGACAGTCAGTTAACTCCATAGAACCCTAACTTACCTTGCAGAACTCAGCTACAAAAAAAAGTCTTATTTTACCTAACATTCGAAAATAAACTTTCTTTATAAGAAACTGTCCAGATCTTTTTCAGAATGTATTGAATTTATTGATACTGTTTTAAAATAAGTGGATCCTGTGGTAACCTTACTAATGTTTTAATACCTGTAAGGGACTACATCACATTGGGTCCACTGATCACATAGCTTTCTAAACTGGGTAGAGACAAGGGGCCTCATGTATAATGCCTTGTGTAGAATTCATACTAAAACATGGCATACAGACAAAACTAGAAATGTGTGTGCGTACAAAAAAAATCAAAGCAAAATTCTACACACTTTCACTTTATAAATCCCAATTAATTTTAACTTACATGCACACACCTACAGCCCCACCCTGGCTTCTCCTGTAATTATGCTTATTTGAATGTGCAAATCAATATAAATAGCCCTTTCCATTTTAATGCAAAATGGAGCTCCTGCTCAGTGAAGTGGAGGCAAGGAAAAACATCTATTTGGTGGCTTAAGCAGTGGTATAAGCAACAAAAGGAAATTGAAGGAGTGGTTCAGTGTGGCGGAGGCACTCAAAAGTTCAAGTTCAGAAAGTTGCACAATGCCCAAAATAAAAAACAAGTGATCATATATCAAAGTCGACGTTTAAAGGAAAGTCATAGCCCACCATCTGAAAAAAGGTATATGTTGAGATTAAAGTCGAAATTTCCACTTTAATTGTGTAGTTTATTTTGTCATTAAAGTATAATGTATAACCATTTTAAAATCAATGTTTAATTTGTTAGAGTTTCTTAAGCCCAATTTTAACTAAAGTAGCACATTAAATGCTTCATTAATTGCTATGTGCTTCTTTCTCTTACACTGACAGGAACATGCAGGCAGTGATTGCCACACAGAATACATTCCATTCATGATATTATAAGCTCTCTGAACATTTTAGAATGCTAAGATGTATATTAGATATAATTTTCATGATGAAATGCATTAAAACATATATTAAAGACATGCGGGCATGGTGGCTCAGTGATAGCCCATCCAGGGATTGTTCCTGCCTCGTGCACAATGCTTGCTGAGATGGGCGTCACCCTGGATGGAATAATTTATTGCAGCAGCACTGTTTCTGTCAAACGTACTAACCCCCAATTCCTGTCCTTCCATTTTCTTTCTCCACGTAACCAATTGCCACACAATAAGGTTCTGTAATAAATGTAAAACCAGCTGTAAGCTTAGAATGCCAATTCTTCAAAACTTTTAGGGTATATTGAAAAATCTTCATTATACATCTTTAATCATTCAATCCATCTATCCATTCAGAGTTGCGTCAGTCCCAGCTAGTATCAAGCAAGAGGCAGGAGCAATCCCTGGATAGGGTGGCAGCTCATGGCAGGGTGAATATGAGCACACACATACACTAGTAGCATCAATTTAGCATCACCAAATCCACTAACCAGCATTCCTTTGGAAGGAAACTGAAGCATGCAGAGGAAACCCACCAGGAAAACATACAAACTCCAGGCAGGGTACACCCAGGACATGACCACCTTACTGCGAGGCAGCAGAGCTCCCACCATGCCCACATGTTTAATTATTAACAATACATTTAAATTAACTTAACAATTTATCTGTAAAATGTAATATACGAGGTGTGGCAGAAAAGTAATGAGACTGATTTTTTTATTTACCAAAGTTTTTATTTTTTTCAAACATCAATGTTATCCCCTTAAAAGTAGTTCCCTTGGGCAGCTACACACCGATGAAGACGTTGTTCCCACTGTTGGTAGCAGCGCTGGAAGTCTTCAACCGGTATGGTCTTCAGCATGTCCGTTACACTCTTTTGGATGTTTTCTAAAGTCCCGAAATGACGTCCTTTGAGGACATTTTTCAGTTTAGGAAAAAGTCACACGGACTGAGGTCAGGTAAATAAGGGGGCTGGGGAACCACAGGAATGCCTTTTGAGGTCAAAAATTCTGTTATGGAGAGGGCAGTGTGACATGGGGCGTTGTCATGATGGAGCATCCATTTGTCTGCAATGTCTGGTCTCACGCGAATGACCCTTTTTCTGAGCCTTTCAAGGACGTCTTTATAAAAAACACAACTGGAGGAACAAATTCTTTGTGGACGATTCCCCTTTTGTCAAAAAAACAAATCAACATTGATTTGATCTTCGATTTGCTCATTCGAGCTTTCTTTGGTCGAGGAGAGTTTGCAGTGTGCCACTCCTGACTTTGTCTCTTGGTCTCAGGATCGTATTTAAAAATCCATGATTCATCACCTGTGATCACACGACTAAAGAAATCTTGCTCATTAGCGATTCTGTCAAGAAGATCAAGACACTTGTTTTTTCGATTGTCCTTCTGCTCAATTGTGAGGTTTTTCGGCACCATTTTGGCACAGACCTTTCGCATGTGCAAATGTTCAGTCAAAATTTGATGAACGGTAAATCTGTTCAAATTTAATTGTTCACTCAACATCCTTAATGTTAAACGACGGTCTGATCTCACAAGAGTGTTCACACGTTCGATGTTTTCATTGGTTTTCGAAGTTGAAGGCCTCCCTGAACGGTGTTCATCTTCAACGTGTTTTCTGCCTTCCAAAAATGATTTGTGCCAGCGAAAAACTTGAGCTCGGGATAAAGAATGTTCCCCATAGGCCTGTTTTATCTTTTCAAACGTCACACTTGCCGATTCTCCAAGCTTAACACAAAATTTAATGGCACAACGTTGCTCCAAATTCCGCTGTTCCATTTTGCGTGACGCACAACCAAAAACACAACTTCGCTAATAGCAGTCACAAAAATCACGTAGTTAACGGAAGGAGTTGAAACTCGCACTGAGCTATGGGAGGGTACTGATACACGTGCTCTATCAAGGACAACAGCTCAGCGTTGCCAGATCGCTTGCAGTGTTGCCAGTCTCATTACTTTTCTGCCACACCTCGTACTTTAATGAATTTCATCATAAAAATGACATCAACTATACATCCTAGTATTCTAACAGCACACAGCTCTAAGAGGATGAAACTTGGAAGGCCAAATCGACTTATAAAGGAGAGAAGTTTCTCTGCATTGTAGGCATGTGTTGTTCATCAAGGATAAGAAATATATAAGTATAAAACTACACAGTATAAATATGTGTTTATAGGGTCATTATTGTCATGTGTACTGAGTACGAATATACAGTGTATTGTCAGACACGTAAGCACAAGAGTGTCTCAAGGGTCTGTGTCAAGGGAAACAAACAGGGAAGATAATTAAGGTGACACCAGCACTAACTTCTATTTCGTTTTATATCTTAAACTGGAAGACCCACAGAAAGAGCTCTGACATCAATTTCAGGAAGTCAAATATGGCCCCACTCCTGCGTCTGTATCACTGTTTAAAGAACTGGTGACAGGAAATCAGCATTCGTTTTGGGATCAGCTACGAACAAGGTCAGACCTCTACATGGCAGCTAACAGTGTGGCTGAAAAGCTGTTTCCAGCAGCTATGCTGAATTTTTATTCAAACTGGACATTAAATGGGACATACCTTGGGACCCCCCCACCTTTAATGATTTGTTGTTGTGTTCATTTTTATAATATACTAGCCATACTCCACGGCTCCACTCACGTAGTAGTGAAACAGAAAAGTGAGGAGGGCCCTGCCCAGCTCCCAACTCCTGACGTCAGACTTCCTCCTCCCCTCTAGGCCCGCATCCTCTGTCTCAGATTTGTATGAATAAATCACTCCTGTAAGCGAACTACAATTCTTGGCATGATGAGAGAAGTCGCAAAATCAACCAGAATGTTCAAGAAAAAAAAACCCGATCTAAATCTGTTAAGTAGTTCTCTCGTTCGCTAGCTAAGCAGACGTAAGGTGTGATCCGACGCTGGTGCGTGAGTGAGAAGGGCCCCACCCCACCCCCATCTCTAAATCGAGTCATAATCATGGGACAGGAAATCGGTATGATTTGTAGATATATGCTTTATTCTCTTCCATTTGAGATGTCTTCTAACTATGCTAAAGCAGCCGTGATAGTTGGAATACTTTGTCCATTCTATGCACTATTATATTGTTACAAAATGATTATAATTGAGTGAAATACATTTTTAAATGATATGCAATTAATTTTGGTGTATTTGATAAAGCACACGTCATGGATATGAATCTAAAAAAGAAAGGAAGACCACACAGAAACAGTAGCACTGCTTTGATGCTGGGTGCCACTTGTTTGCAAAACTGAGCAGAAATGTGCGTATGCATGGTCTGAGGCTACTGTGAAAATGTGATTGGCTTTAAACCCACTTAAATTTTTATACATCTGGATGTGAGTGTGGAAAGGGGTGTGCATATATAACATTTATGTGTGTATGCACCATTTATACATGAGACCCCAGGTGTTGAGATTGAGATAAAAAATAATTCCATGGGATGTAGTTCTGATTGTATCCTTCATTAGTTTGTATCATAATAAATACAATGCAATTCACAAATTTAAAATAAAAATAAAAATGTTAGTTAATGCAAAATTACAGGAAGCTACCATTAAGAAATGTATTAATATGGATGCAAAAATTTGTAGATTGACTTGATTAACTCCACTAGCATCATTTTTTCAAATTTCCTGTAATACAAAACAGGGAAAATCTTTCAATATATTCAGACATCTGTTGAGACTAGAGGAGGAGTTTAGACATTATAACCAGGGCAAACCATTTTTCTTTCTAAGGCTTGAACATAAAGTTATATGTCAGTTATTTCAAGATACTCATTCTCTAAACACCATACATATACCCATTCTTAACCTTCTATTACATACCTTTTAAACACAGCCTTATGAAACAATACCAAGTGCTACTCCCTCTCAGATCCAGTGTTCTACAATCTAAATATCAACCTGGCACTCTCTGTGTGGAGTTTGCATATTCTAACTTGATTCCAGCAGCAGTTTTCAGGATTTTCTGAAAGTGCGTTTTAGTCTGATTTATTACCGCAAATTTACATAGCATAACAAGCAACTATAAAACTGATGGCTTCATTGAAATAAGAGTTACTGTGACATTATAATTACTGAATCATGAATTAAAAACATACCGGCCACTTTGTCCATAAAGTTCATTTGGTTAGCTAATAGATAAGTTGATCCAGTATCTCAGTCAGATTTATTTGAAAATTTGTCAGGGATTCAGGTTCAACTTCATGACTATGTTTGTTCCACATTCTGCATTAAAAAGCACTTCATTAAACTCAAGAACTGTATGTGCATGTTAACTACCCAGTATGTGAATACCAGTCCTGTGAATGTACTTATTAGTATACATCCATCCATTTTTCAACCCACTGAATCCGAACACAGGGTCATGGGGGTCTGCTGGAGCCAATCCCAGCCAACACAGGAACCAATCCTGGGCAGGGTGCCAACCCACCGCAGGACACACACAAACGGGCCAATTTAGAATTTCCAATCCACCTAACCTGCATGTCTTTGGACTGTGGGAGGAAACTCACGCAGACACAGGGAGAACATGCAAACTCCACGCAGGGAGGACCCGGGAAGTGAACCCGGGTCTCCTAACTGCGAGGCAGCAGCGCTACCACTTCGCCACCGTGCCGCCCTATTAGTATACAGTATTTTAAAATAAAATTTGCTAAGATCTACAATGGCCTGGTGTCCTGTCCTTGCACCCTATGCTAGCTGGGATAGGCTTCAGAAGACCCCCAATGAAAATGACTGACTGACTGATTTGCTAACATTTTATTTTCACTAAAAGAAATAATTAAAATTATAAGTTTAGCAATATGAAAAAATAAAAATGGTAAAGCTGTTTAATATTTATTTGATGCACTTTAAAATACAGAGATAGAAAAGAAAATAGGTTGTATATTTAACTAAAACTCATGAGTGGTTAATCAGGTAATGAAACATTATTATTATTATTATTGTTATTATTATTCTTAAAAATCATAGTCTGAACCCTTGATGAGCATAATGCAATTTAAAATATTTAAGACTGCAGGTGGCACTGCAGTCAGCATTTTTGGACAATTGATAAAGTAACAACAATTTCATTCCTTTTCTCTTCTATATCAATTCCATCCTTCTTCTGTTGCATTTTCCCTCAAACCATAGAATCAGCTTTAGCAATATTGATCCAAGTAAACTGAAAAAATAAACCACCTGACAATGTAAGGTTTCATTTTTTCTCTAAAATTGACATGTAAAAAAATTGACCTTTTGGATTCATTAGATAAAATGGTTAATAAGGGCTCATGTTCATTTGTAGTTTGTTAAAGCTAATAAGTCTATTTCTGTTTTCTTCAAATTCCACTACAGCATAGTAAAGGACCAAACAAGGGCAGATTTGTCACATATTTATAAAAATCATTTTTTGCATGCAGGCTTCAGTACTGCTGCCTCATTGTCTGAGACCAGCAACATTACTATGTGGTGTAAAAGCTAGAGAGATGGACTCTAAATGTTTGCCAGTTTGGTTTTAAACTCTAACTCTCCAAGTATCCCTTAGCAAGTCACATAATGTTCCTGTGTTCCAATATCTTTAACATTTTATCAAGGGTCATGTTTAAAATCATCTTGGGTAACAAAGTGTGCCAAAAGACAACAATGTCAATAAATAGTAAGTAGAATGTCAATACCACAGCACAACTAAAGATGCTACTCAACAATCACTATAACACTAGTGTTAGTTGCATGAAGTGTGAATAAAAACTTTGAGAGTTTTTACATATTCTAGTATAACAATTATTGTTGCATGAGATAAGTTTAGTAATATTTAAATCCCTGAAATCTTGGCCATCTAAACCTATATGACAGTCTTATTAAAATCCCATCTGCTGCTTCCTCTATTCAACACATCACCACAATTCAACAGTCATTCTAAGTGGTACATTAAAAACATACAAGTGTGTGTCTCCAATAAAACCCAGATTATTTGTTTTGGTAATAATTACAGTAAATCTGGTAGTTGTCAATTAGTACTTTGAATAATTCTGACATTTTTAGTGAAAAAGCTTGTGCAGTCGTTTTGATGCCCTGTATAGAGTCATTATGTTAGATATTCAATCATTTCTGCAAATAACATTTTTAATTGTTCAGAAACAAAAGTGCTGCCCCATAATAAAAATCATTCATGATGTATGATTTGACAAAAGTAATTATTTTCAAACAGATTCATTAAAATATATATTTTAAATTTCAAACTATGCAATGGAGAGTCAAAGAACAGGCAGCATATTACCTTCATTATACTTTTAAAGTGTCATATTAGAATTATTCTTCACTTTAAGCAGTGGTCAAGATGATGACTATGTCCTGCTGTTGATTTTAAAGCCTAAATGGACATGAGCTTTTGTTTACTAGTGCTTTGTAATGCAAGCCTTCTTAATCCCCCTCCTTTCTGGAGCCACATTGTCTTGATGGCCGGCACACCAGCAGGCTGTTTTTGTTCCCCTGTTACAGCGTGTCCTGCCAGAGGGCACTCAGATCTTTCAACACAATCTGTTATCACACAGCAGGTAAGGTCCTTTGCCTTATCACAATAGATTAGAAAAATAGCAAACTTGATGGAGCAACACTTACTTTGACTTAAGGCTCCTTTATATCCATGATACAAAAGACTCCCTTCAAATCATATAAAGTGACTTATGCATGCCAAGGGGAAGTTATAGTTACTTGTTGACAAAGTAAGAAACAAAGCTTAACGTTGTGCATCTTTTGTGCTTTATCAGAGAAGTTAATCAATGAATACATCTTTTCCTCATGTTATACATATAAAGTTTATCAACACTAGCAGAACTCTGAGTAAAGAAAATGATCATTATTCTACCTGTGTTTTACAATTACATTACTGGCTCAATCAATTTGATTTCTTTACAATCTGGAGGCCTCTTATACTCACTGGTGAATATGTCACTGGAAGGGGTTGTCCTGTGGTCACTTCTTTATTCAATCTGGCTTAAATTGCTTCACTTTTTTCCCTTCTGGAGCATATTACTTGTGATGCACATCTTGTGTCTCCATGAAAGGAGAGAAGTTTCTCTGCATTGTAGGCATGTGTTGTTCATTAAGGATAAGAAATATATAAGTATAAAACTACACAGTGTAAATATGTGTTTATAGGGTCGTTATTGTCATGTGTACTGAATACAAATATACAGTATATTGTCAGACACGTAAGCACAGGAGTGTCTCAAGGGTCTATGTCAAGGGAAACAAACAGGGAAGATAATTAAGGTGACACCAGCACCACCTTCTATTCCGTTTTATATATTAGAATGGAGGAAGACCCACAGAAAGAGCTCTGACATCAATTCCAGGAAGTCAAATATGGCCCCACTCCTGTGCCTGCATCACTGTTTAAAGAACTGGTGAATGGAAATCAGCATTCGTTTTGGGACCAGCTACAAACCAGGTCAGACCTCTACATGGCAGCTAACAGTGTGGCTGAAAAGCTGTTTCCAGCAGCTATGCTGAATTTTTATTCAAACTGGACATTAAATGGGACATACCTTGGGATCCCCCCACCTTTAATGATTTGCTGTTGTGCTTATTTTTATTATATACTAGTCATCCCCCGTGGCTCCACTCACGTAGTAGTGAAACAGGAAAGTGAGGAGGGCCCCGTCCAGCTCCCAACTCCTGATGTCAGACTTCCTCCTCCCCTCTAGGCCCGCAGCCTCTGTCTCGGATTAGTGTGAATAAATCACTCCTGCAAGCGAACTACGATTCTTGGCACGATAAGAGAAGTCGCAAAATCAACCGGAATGTTCAAGTAAATAATAGAAAAAAAACCCGATCTAAATCTGTTAAGTAGTTCTCTCGTTCGCTAGCTAAGCAGACGTAAGGTGTGATCCAACACTGGTGCGTGAGTGAGAAGGGCCCCACCCCCCTCATCTCTCTCAGTTTCACGCAAATAAAGCGGTACCGCAAACAAACTATGATATTTAGCGTAATGAGAGAAGTTGCAATATCAACCGGAATGGTCAAGCAAATTATAGAAAAAAACCTGATCTAAATCCGTTAAGTAGGTCTCTCATGAAAAGCGGACAGATATACAGACAGACTTTGGATTTTATATATGTAGAGATATTCACAAGATCAGTACAGTCAATATATACTGGGCTGTGGTATATGGAAAATGCAAAAACTATGCATGACTGTAAAAGTAGAATATGGCACCAGTTAATCTCAAGGTATACCTACACACAAAAATACATTGGCACTCACTCATGCTGAGGCCAACATAGAATTTCCAATTCATTTCACCTCCACATTTTTGTGATTTTGTAGAACTAGACCAACCAAGGGAAAACCCATACATACACACAGGGAACATGTACACTACCCACAGATAGCATTTGGAACAAGACATGTGTAGGTGCAAGGTAGGTGCGCATATCATTAGGAGCACCTGCACACCCGCTTATCCATGCTGTTACCTAATCAGCCAATCATGTGGCAGCAGGCAAATCTGAGTATTTTTGTCACTGCTGATCTCCTGGAATTTTCACACACAACCACCTCTAAAGTTTACTCAGAATATTGGGAAAAAAACATTCTGTGAGTTTCAGTTCTGGGGATGGAAACACCTAGTTGATGGGTGGGTTCAGAGGAGAAGGACCAGGGTGGATTGAGCTGACATAAAGGCTATGGTAACTCTGATAACCACTCCACAACTGTGGTAAGCAGAAAAGCACCTCTGAATGCACAACTCAATGAAACCTGAGGCGGATGAGGTACAAGAGCATAAGACCACATCAGGTTCTACTCTTGTCAACCAAGAACAGAAATTTGAGGCTGCAATGTGTAAAAGACTCACCAAAACCTAACACATGAAGACTGGAAAAATGTCACCTGGTCTGATGGATCCTGCTTTCTGCTGAGGTACACACATGGTAGAGTCAGAATTTTGTGCTGACAGCATGAATCCATGCACCCAACCATGCCATGGCCTGTTTGAGTATTGTTGCTGACCATTGCATCACTTCACTGTCACAATTTACCCATCTTCGAATGGCTACTTCCAACATGATAATGCATCCTGTCACAAAGCAAAAGTCATCTCAGACTGGTTTCATGAACATGGCAATAAGTTCAGTGCTCTTCAGTGGCCTTTCAACTCACCAGATCTGAACACCTTTGAGAGTTGCCGCTGACAAATCTGCAGAAATTGCCTATTGCTATCATGTCAACATGGACCAGAATCTGAAAGGAATGTTTCCAACATCTTGTGGAGTCTATTCCATAAAGAACTGATTCTGTTTTAAGAGCAAAGAAAGGTCATACCTCGTACAAGTATACAGCTTCTAATAATTTACTTAATGAGTACATATATAGATTAATCAGTATAATATATACTGTATATAGCTTATGTGTATTGAAATATAAATTATGTGCTGTATGCATTTAGAACAGATCTAGGCTGGGGAAACTTAAAGAGCTTCACTCCTCAATGCCTGAATCTCTATTTATCTATTCTTCTGAGTGCCTTTACTGCCTTACGTCATTAAACTCCCTGCAGATAAAGGCTTTAAAAGCCTCCCTACATCCATTCACCTGTTTTCTTCTTGCAATCTGATTCTCTGAAGTCATTACACTCCAGTCTCTTAAAGCAGTTATTGAGACTCTAAGTTTCAATAACATTATTCAAAGCAGCAGAAGATGTATTTATTTTTTCCCTGCAACTCAAGAAGGCCACTTTTGTATGGTGCCATCCACTTCTAAAAAGTGGTCTTACGGTATCCTAGTAACTGCCAGCTTCTCATTCTAACTATTGTCTTAAGTCAAGACCCTGCTGTTAACTGAACTTGCGGCTTACTAATATCCAGCTGACTTGTTTTTGTTTTCCCTCAATAGAGTCAGAAGTACCTTGTGTGTGTTATAAATGTCTACAAAATTCAGAATGATAACAACTGTTGTCCTTGCCTTTTCCAAACAGCCGCTTTATTTTCCCAATTCGTTTTGCTTTCCCATTTTAATTCACTCACTTGTTAGATTTTCCTTTTGCTCCCTTTACCAAATAAACCCTCGTGTGCTTGTTGAAGGATACTGTTTGTGAGGTATGAATTTTTATTCTTTTGTAAATTTAGCACAGCAAAGACCTCCCAGATTTCTACCAGGAGACATCCTTGCTGAGTAGGGAGTGGAACTCCATCTTGAACTGTCTCCCTCAGTGGAACAGAAGTGCTCATTTATGTCGAACTTAATCACTTATTTCAAGTTTGTCTGCTCCTTGGTGTCTGTCCAAAGTGTCTCCTATTAGTCAAAGAGTCTTCTTTTACCATATGAAGAAGGGATCCAACTTAGCCCATCATAGCTTGTAAAAATCTTTGCCTCCATATACTATTGTTACTGGCTCTAATAAGACTATTATTGATTTTTAGGGATAGACTGAAAAGTTGTGATAGGCTTTTGGTAAGTCTTTCACGTTGTCTTTTTTAGAGTCCTACTATCCAACTGCTATTTTCAACAAGTTATCTTTCCTGGCTTTGGATTCGCAACTCAGAGTAGATGGCATCAGCATTACCTCTGGTACGCCAATTTTATAAATTCTACTGTTAAAAATGGACTAATGCCTTGTGCTGTTATACAAATTTAGTTTGCCCAAGACATGGCTATGAGGCCAGTTGGCTTAGGTCAGATGCAGTGGGTCTTGACTTTTGCTAGTGACTGTTGATTCCAGATGGATCTCTGCAGAGTGCAGTATTGCCATCCTCTCCACCATTGTCAGCTAGCCTTAGCCCAATACAGTATCTATGAATCCGTTATCAAACCCAATGAATACTTTTAATTTTCCTAAGGGGCCAAAGCTTAACCCAGTGAGCTACTGGCACAGGGTAAAAACCAGCCCATCACAGTTTGCACGGATATACGCACACCCATATGGAGCCAATTTAGCACGTCTTTGTGATGCTGTAGAAAAATTAGGTGCCTGGAGAAAAATTCAAACAGACATCAGGCTTAGCTTAAACTACTAATACATTACTAGTTATAGAGCAACAGGAAGGCACAAAATTCTAAGCACAGCTCCTGAAAATTTTGTTCAGTTCTCAACCTGGTGGTATTTATAAATTCTTCATGAGTTCTTCTGTGATTTCTCTTCTACTTTGTTATCCTCCCACATTCCAAAGATGTGTGTTTTGGATAGATTGGCCACTCTAAATTGGCCCAAAATGAACAAGCATTCAAAAGTGTTCATGCCATAAAATGACATGCAGTCCATTACTGGTCCCTGCCTTACTTCTGATGCTAGTTAAGTCTGGCTTGCTGTAATGGAAAAGGCAGGTTCAAGTATATCAACAAATGGATGAGTTATCATTTACTTTCATTATAAATGTTAGGTACTATCAGATACAAATGTCACTAGCCCTATGTGAATACGTGTTTGTAACTTCAATTAAACATTTTGGGAACACTGTAAATGTTACTGTTACTCATTAGGTACCCGCCTTTTAACAATGTGCCTAGGCATTTATACTGTGTGCCTACTGTTTAAGACTAACAACATAGTTAAGTAAGAGCAAAACAATTTGTGTAAAATTAAATTCACAGAAACGCTCATTATTTTGTTTTGTTAAAAAAAATCATGAAACAAATTACATTTTGCTTCTAGTGATATTTGTGTCACTGCATCAAGAAAATATTGGTTTAGTTAATGTCTGAAAGCATTTGCATGAATTAAATCTGCCTGTCATTTAGTATTAAATAAAGATCTCTAGTGAACAACTTTGCTAATTATGATGGCAAACAAGGCAGGTGCAAACTTAAAAATGGAGGAGAGAAAAGAAATGGATCAATCCACTTATTGTTCAAGTAGATCCAAAGAAGATGCATCACCTTGATCCTTTATACAGTACTGGATAACAAGAGGGGGAATTATGTGCGAATGCTGTTTATAAACTATAGTTCTGCATTTAACAGAATAGTTCCCTCTAAACTCATCAAACCTCTTCAGAGACCTGAGTCTGAGCACTTCATTGTGTAACTGGATTTTTAACTTCCTGACAGGCAGATGCCAGATGGTTTGAGTGGGTGATCACACTACATCATCCCTCATTCTCAACACAGGATCTTCACAGGGCTGTGTTCTGAGCTCTCTGCTGTACTTCCTCTACACATATGACTGAATGGCTGCTAATGACTCTAACATCATCGTCAAGTTTGCTGATTTGCTGTTTTTGCCTGATCTCTAACAATGAGCAGACTTAGCTGGATGAAGTGCAGAGTTTGTTACACTGGTGTCAGGACAATAGACTACTCCTGAATGTTAGCAAGACAAAGGAGCTGATTATGGACTTTAGGAGAAAATAGCAGAAGCACTACCACCCCCTTAGTATTAGCAGCACTCAAGTAAAGAGGGTGGAGGGTTTCAGATACCTTGATGTCCACTTCATACAGGACCTAACCTTTTCCAAACACACCGATGCCTTGGTAAAAAAGGCACAACATCTTTACCACCTCAGATGTTTCTGGGCAGAGACACAGCGACAGGACAGGCAAGGCAGGTAATTGCCTGGGGCCCTGAACCTGGAGGAGCCCCCCAAGGACATTTGTTTACATAGGTACTCATTGCAATGAAAAATCTGCAGGAACCCCCCTTGAAGCATAGCACTCACATGCAATAACAACTGCCAGAAACCCTGCTATGGTTTTTAAAATAATTAAAATTAAGGATTTGTGTTAATTAAGTTATCCATGTTGATCTTATTAATTTAGACATTTCACTAAAATAATATTAAATAAATTTTACCACGTCAGGTCTGGGGGGAAGGTAATTTAGAGGGCTCATTGGAGTTATTTGCTGGGGGCGCCCAGAGTCCCTAGAATCTTCTCTGCCTGAGGGATTTCAAGCTGCCCATCCAAATTACTAAAAACGTCTGTAAATCTACCACTGAAATAACCTGGACAGGAACTGTTACTGCTTGGTTTGGGAACTTAATGCATGCAGCTTTTTCCTATAATTCATCTGCACCTTGAAAAAAAGAAAGTATGTAGAAATATGTGATGCTCTCTTACATTAAGTTATTAAGTTACAGTATTTATTTAGTTACCAGTAACGGCACACTGCACGGAATACACTTGACTTGAGCATTCATAGTTTTCATCCTCTTTCCCTGTACATTTAGGATTCATTTGGTCAGAGGTTGATGCGCTTGCTGCTTCCTGAGCAGCTCTTCTTTTTTCCACCCTAGCAGCCCACTTCTTCTCTTCTTTTGTTGGCATCTTTTCACATTAAAACTGATTAAGTCAGTGTTTGTGTTGCAATTACTTAGCACGTTTTCCTTAGTTTTTCACTTAAGCTGGTACTTAAGTCTTCAATCTGCCTCAAGAATGATTTAAGATTTGAAGAGGTAGGGGAAGTGATGCCGAAAGTGGTAGGGATGAGAACGGCGTCCATACGCATGCACCGCACGGCTGCACTGCTGGCTGCTGCCAAGAGTTGATTTTACAATATAATAAAATAAAAATAAAAAGAGGAATAACCTTGGAGGTCACTCATCATCCCAAAAGCAGATAGTGGATGTCACATAGAATATGTATACCAAATTTCAGGTCAATAAGTCAAATGATTTGCGAGCTACAGGTGATTTAAAATTATGAACAGACAAATGGACAGCCACGGTAGCATATTATATAAGAAGATTATTTATTATTTATCACATATTTATAATTCTATTAAAGATTTCTGATAATTATAAAATAATGTTTTATTGTTATTGTCCTATTACTATTGCCAAAGTCATTAGAGGTGTATGACAGATTGTATGTAGTTGCAGAAACAACAGAGGTAAACATGAAAGTGGAATGAGGCTTTAGGGAGTAATATTCCTTGCTTCTACTGCTAGAAACCTTTAAACGTGAGGTTAATGTTTTGTAAATGTGAAATTAATTTTAGTGTCAGTTTTGCACTGCATGCAAATTGAGACTTGCCTGTTTTGCTTAGTACTATATGTGACCTGATTCTGTGCCTACCTACACTGTTTCTCTTGCTACATATTAAGTGCACAGTAACAATTCCCAGTTAAATTAAATAAGGCTGGTAGGCAGTGTGGTGCAGTGGCAAAGGTTGCAGGTTCAGTCCCCACGTGTGGTTCCATGTATGACCCTGATGTCATTGAAGTCACCTGTGCTCCAATTACAATCAATTAAACTTTGTCCTGATATTGTACACTTATGTGAGTAAAGATGTCAGCCAAATATTTAATCATAGTTAGATATGTAATTATAGTGAAGTCAAACTGTAATAATAGGGTATTACTTCATAATACTAGCAAATTGTTTGTAGGCTATTCTCCTCACTTGACAAATCCAGCAGATCTAAACCATTAAAACAAATCAATCCAAATGTATCAATTATCAAGGAATGTGATCAGTGGCATATTGTAACCCAATATTCTACAGATGCATACAATATATTGATAATAGGATACCATCTGCCCCAGGATTGTATTGTTAAAATAAAAAATAAAGCCTTGGTTTCTTTAGTTGAATCCACATTTAATGTATAAAATTACCAGAAATGCTTCTGTGGTTAAATTGAAATAAGTGAAAAACACATAAACATGTTTCAGTGTAGAGTTTTCAAATCTCCCATGGAGCAATCACAGCTTGGGGAACTTGGTAATGACGTCATTGCTGTTCGTCTCTTTCCTGAACTCTGTCTGATCTGCTTCTCGTCATGTTAATAATGATGAATGGTACACATTTCCATCAGCCGTACTGCTTTGCATTACAGAGAGTGAACACTCTTGGCTCCAGAATGCTCTATAAATCCCTAGAGTAAATTCACTGAAGGGGAGTGAAGGTAACAGATTTAGGCAATGGGTTTTTGTGCTATGGTGGTGCAGTGGTAGCAGCTGCTGTCTCTCAGCTCCAAAGTCCTGGGTTCATATTCTTGCCCAGTCTTTTTGGAGTTCATACACTGTCACTGTATTCATGTGGGTTTTCTCCGGGTACTCCATTTTTTGCCGTATATTTGCCATTTTGTTTGACTGAAAATTTTTAACTTAATTTAATGAGTGTGAATATTTACCATTCAGGGCTATTGTTAGGCTTATATCCAATACTGTCAGAATAGCCTCCAGCTTCTCACAGCTGATCCTGGGAAAAAGGGGACTGTGGAAACATAACTAGATAGATAGAATATTACACATTTTAAATACATACATTCAATAAATTAAATAATAAGAAAACATAAAAGTTACAAATAATTATGTGTACATTAAATCACTGATCATGTCAGAAGCATTGAAAACCAGAGAAGTCTTTGTCTGTAAGTTGTTATCAGCTTTCACAATTAAACTGTGGTATCACAGAATTTCAATAGGAAGGGCACATTTGGGTTGTTTCTGTTGTCGAGTTCTTTCTGTCAGTTGTTATGTGCAATAAACAAGTACAAAAAAAAGGTTTGACAAGAATACATGGTTTGACAAGTACAGGTATATGAAGCCATAACAGAATGAATTATTAGACACATTGAAAAGGATTGAGTGTAACTCAAGGATTAACTATGTACAACTTAAACCTGAAAAAGCAAGAGGTCTCTGCCTTATCTTTGAGAAACAACCAATGTAATTTTCCAAGATTAGTATGAGGTAAATGAGTAACAAACAACCTAAGATCAATAGGAAATCCACAAAACACCCTTCTTAAAAAAGTGGTAGTCAGAATAATGGGAGAATCGACAAGAGTCAGAAATTACTGGTGACATTAGTTGATTGGAGGAGGTAATAAAGTTCCACATATTAAGAATCAGGTGACATGATGAGGTAATGGTAATTAGAAAAAGTATAAAAGGAGATGAATTGTTGAATTGATTGCTCAGTCCATGGACTGAGACGTGTGCATAACTTCGTGCAAATAAAGAAATTTTCTATATTTTAATTGGGGCTCCATTACTGCATTGTTTGCCTTGTTCCCTTTATTTGGAAATTCTTTGTGCTCTTCTTGAGTTTACATAGCTTTAGAAAAAAAATTCTCACCACACTTCAGCTATGAAGGTAAAGCACATTGTACTCAGAATAAATACCAATAGATATGTTAACAATCAAAAATGAATACAAGAAGCACAGTGAATTAAATGGACAAAACAGGACATGCTTAGGTGATGATGGTTTTGGCCAACTTTTGCCCCTTCTCTGTTCTAAACTCTAAGACAGTATGTCCCCTAATCCTTTCATATGTTGTGCATGGTTTTGCTTTAGGATTCCCTGGTTCTAGCACAGTCTTAAAAGATTGACTTCCAGGTTGTTTGGCTCTACAAACCTACCTATAAGCCTGCGGTAGTGAGTTTTGTAGTAGATTGGTATGACTTTGTCATGCACCTGCTGATGATGGGCTCTCAGCTACACCTGGGGAATGCAAAATGGTCAATTAACTGAACAGCACACCATTGTATTGTGGTAAAGAAAAGTCACCTGAGGCAAATTCCACACAGAATCATAACCCTGAATACAGCCTTTTCATCTCCTTGGCAGAAATGCTAACTACCATACTGCCATGCCAAATACAAAAGGTGAAAGTCTCCAAAAATGCTTATATTTGAAGAAAATTCAGAATTGAAGAGTCATATGACTTTACAAGGAAAAGTAACCCATGAAAATTTCATTCTTAATGAGCTTCCCTTCTTTTTTAAAAAATAATTTAACAGCTTATGCATTTATCTCCCCTTGGTTCTGTAGAATGGCCGGGAGATGATTATGCTGGGTACGGGAATGTAATTACACAGTTAGAATAGGTCTAAGATACTGTTTCAGCATGAAAACAGCTGCCGTTATTTCACTGAGTAATAATCCAGATTCAGGATTTCTCCCTTTCATCCAGCATACTTAAAGTGTTATTTCATTTCTCTTGGAAAAAAACGCAGTGAGCCATCAGGCTGCAGTTAAATGGAAAGGCATATTTTGAGCTGGAAAAACTAAAGCAATGTTCGCTCCAAGCATGCATTTTACTTTCCTATTTCAATTATAAACAGCACATTTTTGAGAGTGGCACAGTGGTAGCACTGCTGCCTCACAATAAGGGGATGATGATCCTCCCTTTGTAGAGTTTGCATGTTTTCCTCCGGAAGATCCGTTTTCCTCCCACTGTCTAAATACATGCAGGTTAGGTGAATTGGTGATGCTAAATTTGCCTTGGTGTGTGTATGTGCATGTATTTGACCGTCAATGGACTGGTGCCCTGTCTAGGGTCTATTCCTGCCTTGTTGCCAATTCTAGCTGGGATACACCTCAATGCCGAGCCCATGGTCTGGATTAAGGAGGTTAGAAAATGACATGATGGTACATTTTTGCGTATTTTTAATGAAATTCAGAATTAGTAAATTTGTAAGTGCTCTGGTGGCTTATTTGTTTATGGTTCAAGTCTAAATCTAGCACTTAAGCTATAGGCAAGCAGTGTGACCTACAGAATAAAGCACATAACCATTCAACCACAGCATTTGTAACCCTGACCAAGTCACTTTACACAACTGCACTTCAGCTGTAAAAAAAATTAGTTTGCGCAATTGTGGGAAGTAGTTAGGACTTCTCCCTCACAGTTTCATATAAATTAGTTCAAATCTCACATCCATGTGAATTGTCCTTGTGTACTTTCATTCCCCTCCACCAAAAGATGAATGGGCCAGGTTGAGTTGTAACTCTAAATTGCCTCAATGTGAGATATGAAACTACTGTATGTTTGAGTGAGTGTATCCGGTTACTTGTTGGCACCCACTCCAAGACTGGTTCTTATCTTACTGCCAATGTTGCGACTCTCTATTGTAGGAGGAGAATGGGCATGAAGTCCGGATTGGTGGATAGTTCGTTACCTGGTGTGACAGATAGGGGGCGCTATCACGCCCTTGAACCCTCAGACTTGACTCCAGACACCAGGTAAAAGTCCAAATATATGACTTTTTATTATTAAACAGTGCACAAAGCACCCTCCTCTCCACAATACTCATAAATAAACTATACAATTTTCAATAATCAATTCCTCCACTCTCCCAGACGCGTTGCCACCCTTCCACCCAGCTCAGTTCGTCATCTGGGGATTTCCCACAATCCTTTATAGTCCCTGACCCGGAAGTGTTCCCCATCCTTCAGTCTCTGTGACCTCCTATCACTTCCGGGTCAGATAAAAAGTTCTTTTCCTCTTCCCGATAGCACGTAATTCCTCTTGTCCATGTGACTCGGACGTACTTCCGGGTTGCAGGGCAAATAAGCACTGTTCCTCCTTGCAACACCTTCTAGCGGCCCCCGTGGTATCCAGCAGGGCTGTAGAGAAAAACTCTAATGTCCATAATTCCCTGCTGGCATTCAGGGCACCTCCATGCTGCAAGGAGGGCTTCACCTGGCGGCGTGGGGGTATTGGCCGGGATGAACGGCCGGCCATACGAGATCACTCTAGGAAGCCAGCACGATGACGCAAGCAGACTGGCCAGCGGGGCAAGGCAATAAATTTACACCCATATTCTAATGGACAGACTGAGAATAGCTGAGGATTGGGAAAGGTTAAATCCCCCATACATACACTAGGTGGCAGTGGACATTGTATGTTGACCCAATTGGGACACCCGCAGGGGTGTTTGGGACTTGGAGTCGGGGGCCCTGGGAATCATTTATTATCTGTCTTGTTTAACATTATATTATATTATATTATATTATATTATATTATATTATATTATATTATATTA
>JANRMT010062835.1:51002727-51028251 GCA_026402145.1 Polypterus bichir lapradei | reverse complement strand
GCTTCTATCCAATCAATGGGTCTGAATATGGTGACGTTGCCGTACGCCTGCTAGAGGGCCCTACTGACACCAACTCAAAATCTGATTGGTTGAAGCAACAGGTTAATCGACATTTATTCTGTGTTAGAGTACCTGGATTGTGAAGGCCTCTCTGCCTGGCAACAAATGATGGCTGAAATGTGATTGGTTAAATGCTTTAATACGAAAATACATGCCTGGAAGCAGCACAACCATCGGAAAAGCTATAAAAGGAAGCGGACAGACTATTTGGAATTATTTAATAAGTATTCACGGACAAAATATAATTAACATCAGTTTGTGATTCAGATATTTTTACTTATGAAAATGCTAAGCACAGTCCTTGACCCGCGAATATTTACCTTATATGGGCAGGCACTCAATTACGTGGGAGGCGTGATAATGCGAGACGCAACTCCACCTCCCATGGCCATCGAGCTGCAGTCTATTACAGTATATGGACAAAAATAGGTTTCAGTTATGACCATTACGCGTAGAATTTCGAAATGAAACCTGCCCAACTTTTGTAAGTAAGCTGTAAGGAATGAGCCTGCCAAATTTCAGCCTTCTATCTACACGGGAAGTTGGAGAATTAGTGATGAGTGAGTGAGTGAGTGAGTGAGTCAGTCAGTCAGTCAGTGAGGGCTTTGACTTTTATTAGTATAGATATAGGCAGCACGGTGGCTCAGTAGGTAGTGCTGCTGCCTCGCAGTTAGTAGACGTGGGTTCGCTTCCCGGGTCCTCCCTCTGTGGAGTTTGCATGTTCTCCCTGTGTCTGTGTGGGTTTCCTCCCACAGTTCAAAGACATGCAGGTTAGGTGCATTGGCGATCCTAAATTGTCGCTTGGTGTGTGTGTGTGCACACCCTGCTGTGGGCTGGTGCCCTGCCTGGGGTTTGTTTCCTGCTTTGCGCCCTGTGTTAGCTGGGATTGGCTACAGCAGACCCCCGAGACCCTGTAGTTAGGATATAGCTGGATGGATATAATATTATATTCAATAATTTTTTCCCCACTAAATAGAATTCTGGGTCATAAGAAAAGATAAAATAATATCATGGTTAATTCAGCAGTCTTATGTCCAGTTGTTGCCTCTGTGAATTTTATAAGTTCTAACTGTGTTCATGGTGGTTGTAAGTTCTCCCTGTGTTCATAGCGGTTTTAATTTGGGCACTCTGGTTTTCCACCTACATCCTCAAAGATAGTGTCAGTGATTTTGGTTGAACTTATTGCATGTTCTGCAATGGACTAGTGTCCTTTCCAAGGTGGTTTGCTACTTTTCATGCAGTGCTGCTGTGATTGGCTATTGCCTCTTGTAACCCAGAACTGAATTAAGTGGGTTTGAGACAATAGAATAGAATAGATTAGACTAGAACTACAAAAGGAAGGTGACAAAATGAATAAGAACTTTGTACACTTTATATGCTTCTATGTATACATATAAATTGTGTACTTAAATGCTTATTATATACACACTGCTTACTTAACTCCTTATTGAATTAATTGAAATAAATAACATTATTTAAGCAGAAAATACTTCCTTATACACAATATTTTGAGTGAACACTGTCCTAATTTGGAATTAGTTTTCCTCGATTATCTGTATCAAGAACTTTAACTTTTGCTCTCAAGGTTGCCATAAGACCAAGTAACATATACTTGGCCTTGTGTAAAAACTGGAGACAATGAATAAATACCAACAATATCTAAAGTTTGCGGAGTGAAGGAGATGGAGGAAATGTAATATGTGCATACACGCCAAAATGTAGTCTGAAAATGAACGCAGTATTAAGGTTATAAACACACACATCTACGTCAGTCTTAAAATCTGCATTCTGTGCACAGGTTGTTGAAATAGGACTTTCTGGTGGGTGCTTATTACTATATACATATTCACTGCATAAGGTTCCACATGTTGCATATTTTATCTATACTTTGCTTGGGAATATGTGCGTGAGAGTCAAAGTTGTCAAATCTAAAGTGTCATCTTTGAGCTTTACATAGAAAAGAGGACATTGTCCAGCATGGTGACACAAAGCCATCTTATAAATCTGATTTAATTCAAAGTCGGTTCACTTTGCTCTAATCCTGAGATTTACTCATCCTCCATGTGGCATTCCTTTTTGAGTTTTTGCATAAAAAATTAATTGCTGACTCTAGATTGGCCCTGTAATGATGGGAGAGAGAGTGTGTGTGTGTGTGCCCTGTGAGGCATGGGTCGTGATCCTCCATGCCCCTTTACTGGATACAGTTAGAAAAAGGATTGATGAACAAATAATATACTCTTAGCAGTGTAGTTAAAATTCAGTCAATAAAAAGTTAAAGGAATGTTTATTGAATGGCACATTTGGTTTTACAGTGAGACAAATTAGAAAATATTTCTGATTAATGTGTGTACAGTAAATTCCTAAAGTGAATTATCCAATCATGAGCTGAAACCCTGACAAGGTCTAGTGATAATTAACCATAAGCCCTCTCGGATTTCAGATTAGTGTTTATATTGTTTAACCCAGAACAAATTCTCATGTATTACACCTGATCTAATGTTAATGGTGCATATGCTGAGTGACTTCAGAAATTTCCTTTTCTTTTCAGGTTTTTTCTTAATCCTTTGTTTGTGTAGCTCTCTGTACTGTCAGTTCAGTTTATTTAGCCTTTAGAAAATGTTAACTGTGTGCCTACCCTCATGTTTGCTTATTACTTCTAAGATCTCTGTAATGAGAGATGTACACCTTGAACATTTTCCCACAATGTATTTTATACAGTTTAAGGATTGACTAGCATTTCACAAACTATAACAAAATAAACAATTAAGATGAACCGATAATCTTCCTGTGTCCTGCAGCTTCAACGCTCAGCTCAAGTCCTCTTGACGGCCTGCCGAATGATTGCTACAAAGGAGGGGCTGTGCGTTCAAGTATAGCTAAGAATTGGACTCTGTGGCAGTAAAGTGACAGTCATTACAATATTAGCCTGATTCTTTTCTGTTTTTTAAACAGCACCAGTTTTAAATAAAAATTAAATCAAGGCCCACATTACAGAATGCCTATAACTTTATTTTTATATTAATATTTTTTACCAACAAACTTTATTCTTCACTTGCAGATTTAGTGTTGTTACAACTAAAAGTTCTTGGTTTTTGAATTTGGACTTTTCAAAGATTTAGAAGAGTTCCAACAACTTGAATATTTCGACACAAGAATATTTATTATACCAATTTTGAGAAAAAAAATACCCTCTTCCGTTTATAGAGTAGTGCTTCGACAGATGTAAAAAGCATATAAAAGAGGCCTATTGTTCACTGTGCTATTTTTAATCGTCTTACCTTGGCCACAAATGTAATTTTCAAGTATGTCATATAATAACTGGTAATAAATTTTACAAGGCCTGTTTTCCTTACTTCACTTTTCCATTTCACTTCTTAAAGTAATGTTTTAATCAGAAGCCGATTTCCAGGGCAGCTCTCCAAACGTTGCCTTACTCTTTCGCAGATGCTGAGCGTTTGAATTGCCTGTTAAGGCCACTCTGTTAGGTACCTCTACTCAGTGGCATTTTTGGAATGAAACAGAGCGATATTCTGGCAGAAGCCATGCAGAGGGTGAGGGTGTGGATGTGTGTGTGTGTGTGTGTGAGTAAGTATGAGTGAATGATTGAGACAGAGAGAGACAGAGACATGGAAAAAGATGATCAAGCACTTAAGGAAAAGAGTGTACAAGATCTGCTTAAATCTTTTGGCCTTGATATGAGGCTGCTGGAAACCTTGGGAAGAATCCTGGATTGGATCAGATCAAGGAGATAGGGGAATGAGCACAGATTGTGTTGCACCTGACCTTTACTGAGTGGTGTGAGACAGAGCTAGCAGAATAAATCTGTAGGTATGAATGTGAATGTGCAGCAAAAACAAACATCAATGGAGCTGCATGGAAAGTGCAAGAAAGATTGAAAGAAGGAGAGAATAGGAACTTCTAGTAAATCAGACTTTAGGGATTAGATTAGATTAGATTATTTATTTATACAAACGCATTTAAAAAAACAGAGGTTGCGCCAAAATGCTGTACAAAAAAGCTTTAAAATAAACACAATACAAACAATCATGCAAAAGCAGATTAATAAAACAACCAATTGTAACATCCACCAAAATCCCATCATACACAATGAAAGACAGAAGAAACAAGTAGGTCATAAACCGACTTTTGAAAACCTCGATCGAGGATGAAGACGTGATGTGCAGAGGTAAGTCATTCCAAAGCCTAGGAGCAACAACCGAAAAAGCTCTGTCTCCCCTAGACTTCAGTCAAAATCTTGGCACTACAAGGAGCAGTCGTCCAGATGACCTCAGTGCTTTTGGTGGCACATAGGGGTGAAGGAGGTCACAGATATATTTTGGAGCGAGACTATTGTGGATTGAGGTAGAGAAACTGCATTTCACAAATTCTTGGGCTTTCTGCACCATTGGTAGTAAAATGTCAGCCAAATAACGCCGTAACAATCACATAAAATAAAGATTAATTTTCATACAATGCAACCACCAAAGATATCAATATGAAACACAACACCAAAAGCTGGAATACAAACAGATATTCATCCATTTCCAATATCCGCTCAATTGCTAAATCTTATTGTACATAAGAAATTGACATGATTTGTGATAATGAATGATCAGTACTCCAAAATAACAAGTTGTACAAGTTCACAAACCATTTAAATGTCAACATGAAAAAATCAACCAATCATTTGTTTAAAAAAGATATGCAGTATTGCCTTCAAACCCTAAGATGGAGGTGATAAGTTCAAGCTCACACATGAGCAAATGTATGCTGAGAACATTGCAAGGCCAAACAGTCTGGCCAAGTGACCCATATTCACGAAAACATCAGATAATGAGAAAACTAAATAATTTTGGGCATGAAAATGGAGCATATCATAGAAAACTGGAAAAAATGATTATCACAATCTAATCATTTTAATAATATATTGAAATAATTAAGGTAAATTTACTATTTCATTTCTGCACCATTGATTGTCCAGTGCTGAGACATTACTGCTTCTACTTAACAGCAAGTTGGTCTTCCATTTGTTCTCAGGACAGCTCACAGGAATGCTGGGCCATCTCATTTCTAATTTGTCCCATAGCTTTTGCAGATTAAATTGATGTAATTGTTTAATAGTTTATTCTATCTCATCTTACCAATGCTAAGACACTTTATGTTCAGGAGGAGGCCAATTCCAATATAATGAATTTACAGTCATGGAGCCATTTCTGGGGCCTCATGTATTTAAAACTTGCTTATAATCAAAAACGTGAATAAACCATTTCTATTGCAAAAGTCAGAATTAATAAAATACAAACCTGGAATGGAAACTGGCTGAAAGTTACGCCAAATTTCGACTGTCATTAAGTCTTATGCAGACTTATTAGGTGCTGCCATTTTATCGACTGTAGGTACCAGGACAATAAAGGGAACAGAAAATCTCATTCCATTGCACATTTCAATGATGTGCCAGTCACATTCCGACATTCTTCAACTAATTATATCACAGATTATTCACATTATCTCTCAATGCAGCTGTCTTCAGTTTTGGTAATAATACCTACTGCATACACTTAATGCCAATTGCTTTTAGTGTTTGGCCTATTTATTTTGTCTATAAAAAGGGTGTGCTGTGTGTTGTACAACATAACTGGTAATGGCAGCATTTGATGCTTTGGAGGAAATCAGCAATGACAGGCTAAAGAAAGTTTTCATATTTTTTGTCTCATGATGATGACTGCCTTTTAAGTCAATTCAGACGTTCTGGAGCCATCATTTCAGAGATGAGTAGTGAATTACAGCCTACATTCCAGCGATCATCACGCAGAAATCGTGCAATCCCCATTCTATTATAGGTTTTAACAACCATAGGGTCTTTTGCGACAGGCACTTTTCAGCATCATCCGGCTGGAATCTCAGTCATCCCTGAGTCATGTCAGGCTATTTGTATGGAGTGGTATAATTAGGATACTACTCAGATACATTGGGTTGAACAACCCGAACTCAAAATGCAATTTCCAGCAATTGCTGATTTTCTTAATGTAATTGGTGCAATTGACTACACACGTGTTGTGCTAAAGGCACCATCACAGAATGGATTTGCTTTTGTAGACAGAATGCACTTTAATTCAATTAACAAACAACTAACATGTGATGCTCAAATGTGTCTGTATAGCGTTGTTGTGCGGCTGACCTATGATTCCTTTATTTTATCAAATAGTAGTGTAGGAAGCAGACTTCAAGGTTATGCTGAGTGTGATGGTTGTCTTCTTGGTAAGTAAGCCTAATCAGTAGGATTGCAACTAAGTTTAGTACATTACAGACAACTTGTGTAATATTTCTTTAAGGTGATAGTGAACACACCACAAGGTAGAAGATATAATGAAAGGCTCTCCTGCATGTGATCAGTGATAGAACGGACCACTGGCTCATTAAAAACTAGATGGCAGTGTCTGGGCTCATCGGGCAGCAAGCTGCTATATAGCCCTACAAAGGGCTGTTGTATTTTGAGAGCTTGTGCAGTACTGTATAGCACAGAAACATGAACGACCTTAGTACATCAACGCAATGGCAATTTA
Organism: Polypterus bichir lapradei; assembly: GCA_026402145.1. Taxonomy (NCBI): domain Eukaryota; kingdom Metazoa; phylum Chordata; class Cladistia; order Polypteriformes; family Polypteridae; genus Polypterus; species Polypterus bichir. The sequence goes on along the minus strand of JANRMT010062835.1, from coordinate 51,021,628 downwards.
AAGACATTAGAAGGTTGCACGTTTAATGTAAAGATGTTAGTATTGCAACATTGACATTTACTTGGCAAAAATGATTTTATTGGTTTATAAGTTATAAGAATGTATATGAATATAAGAATGTTCTTGATATCTTGCATTACTGCACATGCAGCCTGCATCAATTCACATGGCAGTCTGGCACTGTATGATGGCACATTGCTATTGCTTTCCCCACTTAGTTGCTCCCAATCTTATTATTATTTTTTTTTTGTATTATTTGTAATTTCTGATGAGAGACCAGAACAAAGAATGTTTTTTGTAGTTCTCCACTTCTGACAGTAATACTTCAAGTTCATATTCCCTTAAGTTTTATTTTCGGCCTTTTTTCCTCGGTTCTTAAATGGTTTGTAGTAAAGAAGTCATTCAAACATTTATATGGTGATTAGATTATGAATATTCAAAAAAGGCCTTTTTACCTCATATGTGGTTACTGACAGCCGTTGATGGGGAGCAGCTAGAAGTACACGCGCAAGCACATAGTTTTAAGCTGATTTAAGATTTATTAAAAAACTTTGCACATATGGTTATATAAATTTGATTTTTTTTGTGCCTATGGCTTTTTTGCTTTTCGAACATAAGCAAAATTTTAGTATGAAATCTAAGCAAGGTTTTATACATGAGACCCCAGGACTTTTGTATCAGTCTGAGAAGAAGCATTGTGGACAGGTGGGCAGCATCATCCCCAGGGTTGCAATGTCTTTTGTGATTGGGCAAAAATAATCTTCCTATTTTTTCCATTCTTCTATGTAAAAATAGTTTACAGTATGTAACATACTCTTTAGTAGCTCTGAAATTTAAAAGGAAGTTTTCCTTTAAGTAAGCTCATTCAATAATCAGAATATCCCCAAATAACAATTTTCATAACATAACTCAACCTATATTATACATGACATTCTCAAACCTGCTTAATCCAATTTGGGATTCAGAGACTATTCTGGCAGCTCTGGTACAAGGCAGGAATCAGCCTTGGACAAGATGCATAACATTCTCAAACCTGCTTAATGTTATTCAGGATCACAGTTGGTTGGAAGATATCCTGGTGGTGTTGGATACATAACAGGAACGATATCTGGACAAAGATCCAATTCACCATAGGGCCCTTGTCTACACAAATACATACTCACAAAGGGCCATTTTAGAATTAACAGTAAACGTAACATGTATACTTTGCAGTATGGGAGGAAAAATAGAATAACAGTAGAAACCTCCACACAAAAAAAAAACAGGATGGATACTAAAGATTGGAGAAGCCGCAAATCCTAACATTGCAAAACCACGATGCTGCAATGTACCCTTTTTTGTCTTAGTAATATACAATTTCAATTTATGTTAATTTGATTAAAACGATATGCATATAAAAACGAAGCAGTATGTTTTTTGATTGTATTTCATGCTTAAAAAGCAAAGCACAGCAATACTATATAACACTTGATTCATCTTTATTTGAAACCTTTCCAGGAGCAATGAAGGCAAATTAGGTATGCTACAAAAATCTGTATATAGTTTAAAAGCAATTTAAAGTAATTAACATCAAAACTATCATTTACAATTACAGTTATATCCACAAATCATTATCTGTTTCTTTTTTTCTCAGCTGTTAAAATTTGTCAGTAAATTCCACTCTTTCTAGTCAAGAATCTGGTATTGTATACTGCCAGACAGACTAGGACTGGAAAACTGAGGGACAAAGTGGTTTTTCCCTTTCTGCAGACTTAACATGCAGGACTGTAACACAGGGTGTCAACAAAAGCATGATGCCAGCTGGTTGTCAATCCCCAGGCAGACACGCACTCCAGTCCCAACCCCCGGAAATTACTAGGTATTACATGTGCATCTCCTTGGCCTGGTCCAGCCGCTCGGGTCCTCAACAATGAGAATCCTGTGAGCTGGGTCACCCTCAGAGAATCACGCAACATGGCCGTAGTGCCATAACTGACTCTTTCTCACAATGCAGTTAATATGCCTCATTCAGAACTCTGTAAGCAACCGCTCGTTCAAAACAAAGTCAAACCAGTAGTACCCAAAGACTCTCTAAAAAGAAACAGTACTGAAGGTGTCCAGTCTTCATCTCAGGTCACTGGAGAGCGTCCATGTCTCGCAACCATGTAGCAAAACTGGAAACATCAGGATTCTAAAAATTTGGACCTTTGTCCTTTTGCAAAAATATTGGGATTGCCATACACCCCTTTTCAGGGACCTCATGACCTCCCATACTCTCCCAATTAATCTGCTGACTTCATAGGAAGAAATACCACACACATAAATAGCACTTCCGAGGTAAGTAAACCTCTTGACAAGGTTGACACTCTCTCCGCATACAGACACACTGCTGATGGCACTGAAGACCAGGATCTTGGTTTTTATCCAGGACACTTGCAAGCTCAGAGATTCAGACTCCTCACTCAGAATCTTGAGAGCCCCAATCAGAGCCTCCATTGACTCTGTAAAAGTCACAGCATTGTGGGCAAAGTCAAGATCATTGAATCTTTCTTCACCAACAGGTGTTCCACAGCAGCTGGACCCCATGACCCTCTGGTTGATGGTAGACTCTTTATGTGTAACATCAGACTGCTCTGGTCACTGGTAGGTGAGCAAGTGATCATGACTATTATTGAAGATGACCCTAGCAAGGACCTTACTCAGCACCGATAGCAGTATTACCCCCCTGTAGTTGTCACAATCCAAGGCGATCACCCTTCCCTTTCCAAATAAGAATGACAAGTCCTGTTTTCTAGTCAGTTGGGATGGAAGCAAATAGAAGCAAAGATTGCTTGCAATACCTTATCACCAGCCTGGAGAAGTTCACCCCAGATACCACAGATCCCTGCAGCCTTCCCTACCCTCAGCTGGTTCACAACCTGTGCAATCTCAGTGAGACTGGGTGGTTCACAGCTAATTGGAGGATCAGCCTCAAGAACCATGGACCCAGAGATGTCCATCGTCCTAGCTGGAGGATCAGCTTTAAACAGCTGTTCAAAGTAGCCAGCCCAGTGGGTCACAATTGCAATGTCATCCGTAAGAACCGTTTCATCACCTGCCTTGACTGTAATTCTCTGAGGAACAGATTCGGATGTGCGTAATGCTTTGATTCCTCTGTAAGCGGGATGTGGGTCTCTGGAGCATAGGTGGTGTGTCACCTACTCACAGATTCCTCTAACAAACGCCTCCTTATATGCCCTAAGAGCCCTCGTAGCCATCCTTCTCTGTTCCCAGTACAGACCAAGTTGCCATCAAGCTGTGAGCTGCAACTCCTCTGTATGATATCCAGAGTGCACTGCAAGATAAAACACCTCCTTCTAGGCACACTGGTAACACCAACACAAATCTCAGCAATCTTTCAGGGTCTTGTCATTTAAAGTCTCCCACATTCTTCTAGTAGGTGGTAGCCTACTAGACCTAAGCTGGATCTTCAGAGTAGCAGCAACAAGTCTGTGATCAGAATTCATAAAGTGGGCACTTCTGTAGACCCTGCCATTTAGTAAGAGCCTCCAGTGTCTATCCACAAGGATGTGATCGATGACCTTTCCCGCACCACCAGTATTGTAGTACCATGTACAACAATGTGGCTCAGCACGGTCCCCAGCCCCTGACCCCTTTGCAAAGTCAAGGAACATGGAGCCACTTTCACCAAAGTCGCCAGACTCATGGTGACCAACACAATCCTCATAGCCAGCCCTGTCAGTGCCAGAGGTCACATTGAAATCACCGATATAAACTAGAGGAGTGTCACATCATGGGCACCAATCAACTACCGAACAAAGCTGCGAATAAAATGTCTCCCTCACCATAGCATTACTCATGACAGTCGGAGCATACACTGAGACAACAGACAAGGTTCCCTGAGAGTTCCTTAAGCTGAGTCTCATAGCATGCTCATTGAAAGGAGTGACATCGGACACCATTGGAAGGAGCTGATCTGCCACAACAACAGCTATTCCCTGAGTGTGACAGTCATCACAGCAACCAGACCAATAAAAGGTGTACCCACTTACAGAGATCTGGCCATTCCCAGGTCAGCCACCTCAGATAGTGCTGCCACTGAAATGCAGAGTTTACAAAGCAGAGGAAGATGATCATCATGCCAGAGAGAAACGCGCCTACCCGGATGGGCCACCTCAAATTGAGACCAGAGTGCTGCTGTGTAGTGGGCAACGCCTCAGCACCACACCAGTTCTGATCCCAAATAGGCCTGACCCCATTGTCTTTCCAGAGATGAGACTACCAAGGGCTTTCCCCAATCCCCTTCATAATGTGAGCAGCCTTCCTATAGGTGGCAAAAGCAGAACTACTCCTGCAGAAAGCAGAAATTAGTCCTGTCTGTTGTTTTGAAGCTATGTGAAATTTTATACGGTTCCTGGAGTGCCAATCCTGTCACCAACGCCCAAGTCATATCCCCAAGTCATACCCAGGACAAGGTGATGTTTAAATAATGAAATAATTAAATTGCCTGCCAGCCTTGTACAGGTACCCTATCTCACAGTTACCCTGAATTCACCTTCTCATTGCTCCTCTTATTCTTTTTTCCTTCTCCCTCCTACATTCAATTTCTGGCTGTGTGAGAAAGCTGTTGTCCTCATTCTCCTAACTTCTTTAGCTCTACAGAAGGTATTTACTTCAACTCTCTCATGGAGGTTTACTTCTTGTCTTTTTCCCACAAAATCAGAGTGTTTAGAGTGACCCTTCAAAATATTGTAGACATCAAGTCATAGTCCCCTGCCGTCCATGTCCTTCTGCAACCAAACTAAAATTGGCTTTGGGCTTCCTATATTGTACTTGCCGACTGACAGCTTTACAATTATACTGAAAGTCACTTAATAGCTAAGGTGTCGTAGGTTGGTCTAGGCCTTCAGTTAACTTTACCAACAGAATACACCACAAGAGAATCTCATCTGTCTGATGTCTCATTTTTTACATACCACAACAGAATGGAAAAAAGAAAATGGACCAAGAGAGCACTGGCTGTGTCAGGCAGGGCACTATTGGCTGTCAGTTAGAGGGTGAGCACAATTGTGCTAGAAAGTCATTACGTAGTCACTAAATCTGACATGCCTAGCAAATTATTATAATGTAAACTGACATGGTTCAATGACCACATCAGCAACTGCAATCAGCAAATTTTATATACTCCACGATTAGAAGTGACATTATGTAACATTGGCTTTACATTACCATTATGATAATTTAACTAAAACCTGTTTTCTGAAGACATGTATTTTAATATGTAATTTTCAGAATGGTCCTGCGGTGGGTTGGCACCCTGCCCGGGATTGGATTCCTGCCTTGCGCCCTGTGTTGGCTGGGATTGGCTCCAGCAGACCCCCGTGACCCTGTGTTCGGATTCAGCGGGTTGGAAAATGGATGGATGGATGGATTTTCAGAATGTCATTAAGTGGAGACCCAATGCTGAGCCTCCAGAGACTTTTCTTGTCCACATTCTGACACCTCTTTTAGGTGCCCCGGACAAAAAATGTTTCACCCCAAACTTATTTAATATTGATTGACCATCTTAACCTTCCATGCCAATGATGCTAATGTTGAGAACAAATTACATTTAGGAAGTTTTATGGATTGTGAACAAAAAAAGCACATTAAATGCAATTGAGAATCTGCTAAATTCAATAGTGGGTTAAAATTGACCCGAAGACACCTGCCAGTATTCAAAATGTACAGCAGCTGTGCAAAAATATGAGATTTATGAAATGTTTTGCTTTTTGTAAAATTAGTTCACTTTACTAAAAGCTTTTACATTTCTAATCTGTTAACATTACTTTTAGGACTTGTTTCATGTATAGTGAACAGCCAAACTACCTTAAACGCAGCAGAAAATCAATTAAAGTCAATGGTGGGTCAAAAATGACCGGAAGGACATGGCAAGGAAAAATATTTTTATATAAAATTATGGAATGTTTACTTTTTTACTTTTCATTAATTTGGGGGACTATAGGATAAGTCTTCACGAAGAATAGATGGCATTTAGGGTGCTTTTTTGATTTCAATTACAAATTTGACAAAAAGACATTGTGAGGGTTAAGTCAAGTTTACAACGGCATTTAACATTAGCAATTTGCATTGAATTGATGTGAATCAGAAGCTTTATAATACAGAAACATAACCGTTCATTTGCTTTCTTACTTGGTTATTGGTGGCAGAATATCCAGGTAGCACTAAGTGAAAGTATGATACCACTGCGAATAGTGTGCCAGTCCATCATGGCCTACTTACACACTCATAAAATATACACACACTTTCTCAAACAATTAACCTGCAAAGCTGTGCAAACTTCAGAACAACAATAGAAGAGCTGCAATTTAAATTTAGGATCATGAGAAAGGTTGTGGCAAACATAACTTAAAAAAATGTTAATAGTATGACACTGCAAAAATTATAAATAATTTTACAAATATGCAGTACATCAGCAGAGATGCAGTAAAGGCAAGAAAAGACAATTTTACAGAGAAGAGATGAGTCTTCTGTCTGCATTTTAATTTTTTCCATATTCAGTTGTATATTTTTTTTGTATAGAGCGCTTCACTGAATGGAGGCTCAGAGTACTGTAACAAGTTTAAAGGTAAATGCAGTTCAAATATTAACTATATAATGAATACGCAAAAAGAGACAGATTTGTTTAAACACCCCTGAAGAAAAAACAACTCCAAAGAAAAATGGAACAAATGGAAGGTTAGTGTTAAAATGTAAAATTCATGTATACAAAATATTCAAGAGTTTTTGAACAGAAAGAATGTCAATTACATAAAGAAATATTGTCTTGTAGCTATTAGTAGACAAAAACAATTATCACAAGTTATTGTTTTTAAGACCAAAATAATAGGGCAGCAGTCTTGAAAAGGAGTGGGGCAGTAAATTTCACCATATATTTGGGCATGGCATTTAGCAAGTGGCATGACTTCCTCACAACCTTTCATCTTTGTAGGAAGATCAATGAAAAGAGAATTGCAGTAATCCAGTTGGTTAAGAGGCAATGCATGCATGGCAAAGTAGTTCTTTGTCCAGGTCTGAGAATTAAAGCTGGATGACAGAAAGAATTTTTAACAGCAGTTGGTCTTGTGCCATTTGATCCAAGTGCCAAGCTGGTCACAATGCCTTGTTGAAGCTTATTGTGAGCTTAATGTCAAAGTGATTGCTTGTGAACTCCTGGCAAAGTTCTGTCTTGCGTACTGATATCCAGCAAAATCTCAGAAAATTTGCATAGGTTTAATAAACATTTTGAATTTGAAGCATTGTACAATAGAAGGAGCCAGACAAATATAAAACCAAATTAGACATGTAGAGGACTAGATTGAAATTGGTACTAAATCATTATTATCCTAAAAAACCAACAGAGTATTTCCTTTAAGAACAAAATGTGCATAGTGATTTATACATTTATTTAGGGACTATTGGATCCTGTTTTAATCCTTCTTCCCTATTGAAGGTAACCGAAATACTGCAAAATGTATTTAATTTACTTCACAGCCCCATTGTAGTTGGTGTTGTTGCCTCTCAACTCCAGAATCCTGGGTATGAATTGTGTCCCACTGACTATTTGGAGTTTACACATTCTTCCCAGTATGTGTTTCCTTCTAGTGCCTGAAAACATGCAGATTTAGGTGGTTTGATGAGCCTAACTGAGTGAGTCTCAATTTGCCATTGCCTCCCATTCAGTTGTACACTCACATGTTGTGTGGGATACATTGTGGCTCACAGAATTGAGAGAAACCCAGTGCATGAATGTTATCAAGCTTTAGTGTTGAATTCTGCACAATGTGCAGCTTGAAGAAATCTGAATACCAATGCACTTTTTAGTTTAAGCAACTTTTACACCTGTACTTCTAAATAAGGTGTAACTGGCACTGTTTTACTTGCTCTTTACACACTTTTTCCACTGGTCTTTCTATTAAAATGTATAATAAAGAGTAGCATAAAAAAGCAGAAGAGCACTAATTATGGTACATATTGTGAAGCCATCTACTTCCATTCTCCCCTAAACATGTGCACCACATATTGCTAAAATGTATTTTAAAACTTTATTTAAGGAACATTTCCAACCTTATTTTAGAGATGGTAATCATTTGATGTGAGCTCGCTTCAACTTATTTTTAGCAATGCAGACTTTTCTGATGTGGGGCCTTCACTTTCATTAGCACAAGCGGAGTTCTAAGTAAGTATAAGCTGATTGTCTTGCTCCTGTTGATACTAATGCCCTCTGATTGATTTGGCCTTAAAGCCCTCTCAGCATTAAAGTCAAAGAGCGGCTTTTTTAATTTGGTAGATTGGGCTGCTCTGTATTCATTTGACGACACTTGAAATTACTTGTCTTGATTGCTGATGTACAGTTCTGCTTAAGGTGGCACCACTATCATGTATTTTCATTTAAACTATGTTCAATAACTGCTCACTGACCCCCATTTACTTTAGCATGGAGATAAATCAGTGAAATAAACAAAACCACATAGAAATTTAAGTCTGTTTTATTAACCAAATGTTCAGTATTGAATTTGATTGTACACCTGGACATGGAGCAATAAATCTCGCAAATCACAGACAACATGCGCCTGCACATATTTGTGGAATTAACATAAAACCATGCCCAGCAGGCAATATATGAGGCAATAACTTGCTTTCAAAGCAGCCCTCCGTTCAAATAGTTCACCACAAAAACAATGAGGTTTAAAGAGAATAAAGTAAAAAATACAGTATATATAAATAAACAAATTTCATCAAATCCAAGACTAAAATCCTCATTGGCAAGATGGAGGCTAGAAAACAAGTTTTATTGGGCAACATAATGGAGAAGCTTGTAAACAAGTATGAGTGGCTTTTATTTGTATGCTTTTTAGTAAGTTTTTAATTAAGTCTCATCTAAGCACATTTGAGTAAAATTGTTTATGTGAGCTATTTAAAAGCTGTGTATTGTTTTGTTGATCAGACTTGCTTACAAATAGCAACCCTTCTGTGTAACAACTTGATCTTAGACAGACTTCAGACTATCCCCAAAATGATAAATACGGTATAAAACCAAAATGAACAGCTAACAATTTGAAAACTCTATCACTAAAAAATCAGTTTTTAACCTCTCAATTAGGTAGCATTGAACTTATTCAAAGTTGCACTAAGAAAGGTCATAAAGCTACCCCAATTTAGTGACGAAACCCAAACTGCTCCCACCCATTAATTGTGCTATTCACTTTACAAAATAACTTTCTCTCTCTAGCACAATCAGTGCCAAATTCTGCCATTAGTTCCTTCTTCTCACTATCCTTAAAAATCTGCTTTATTCTGATCTTGGGCAAAACACATATCATTCATATTTTTACCACGTTGATGGCGCTTACTAACAATCTACCAAAACTGTACTTGGTATTTGATGGTTACGTTCTCCTAAACCTAGGTTAGCTCTGGATATTAACAAACTAAAAACATTTCCTTAATGTTCATACCAATACCATACAGTGCAGTACCCAGCATTGCATAGAGGATGGAACAAGAAAAAACAAAGGAAGCTTGGGAAAGAAGAGTTGAATGGAACTGACATATCTTCAGGACTGACCTCAAACTGTGCACATTATGTCTTCAAGATACCTCCGGGCATATTGAGTCATGAATCACCTTTAGAGCCTTTGTTCTTAACCTCAGAACCAGAAAATTAAAACAACTTGTTGACTCCTGGGGTTGGTTTTGCTGGAGGGAAGTAATGCAAAGATGGAAAGAGGCTTCCGGGAGCAAGAGCATCTCCAGGTTTGTACAAAGGCTAAAGTTGTGTGTATTGCAAAATGGGAAGAAAATCATTAGCCATGGGGACTGCTTTAGGAGAAAGTGAGTTTTGGGATGTGGAGAGATGTGTTGTGTTTGCTAAGGAAGACAAAACAGAGATGATCCAGCAGGTGCTACAACTATCTACCCTCTGCACATTCAGTGACTTGGATATTTCCATGTATCCATCCCATGTCTTAAGCTTTTCAATCATATTTTCACGGAATTGCCTGTGTTATTCTTTTGTCTTCATTGTGTGGGTTAGATCATGATGTGGACTTCCCACAAGTTGGACCTTCCAGATCAGGTGCATTTAGACTACAGGCTACTTGACTATAGACAGGTGATCTTAACTAAAATAATTCTGTGACTTCTAAAACCAATTCCCTATGCCATTGATGATATAGGTGTGCCATACTGAATACTTATATGATCAATTACTTTGTGTTTTATAGCATTAAAGTGTCTTTGTTCTGTTGATTAGAGTTAAAAAGGCCAGATTAAATCCACTGTGATTCAACTTTGTATAATAATGTGAAAACTTCCAAACCAGTGAATTCTTTTTATAGGCAAAAAGAACACACCTGTTTTGCACCTACTGCTGCCTGGGACTGGGTTAAGTGGGTTCAGAAAATAAATTGATGAGTGGAGATATACTGTATATACAGCATATGTGCAAGGCAAACACCGTACATTGAAAACACATTTATAATATGAAGAAAGAGAACTTTCTTTCATTTCATTTCATTTCAGTTTTGGCATATAATCAGTGTTTAATTTATATGATGCATCATCTTGAAAGCATTCATAAAATATGTAATGGAAAAAATCAGTGAATACAAAATTGGATTCAATAAATCAATGACTACCATTAACAATATAAAAAACACATTCCTCTATTATTATCCTACATATAGTAAATAATCAGTTAACCACAGTGAAATTTTAATCTGAGAAAACATTGGCTTCTTAATAATCTACATTACATTTCTGAACTAAACATTGCAAGTGTGAAAACACAAATGTTAGCATCTGTGAATATTGAGAATTCCACAACACACTTTTCCTAATCCTTTACAGAGGAGGTGTTGCCCAAGTATAAACGAAATCTAACTGCTGTAAAACAGCGCACTGTTCCTTGCAATTTTTTCTGTGCAGTATTTACACCACACTTTGCAGACAAGCCATTACATTACCACAAAGTATTTAGCAGCTGCAACAAGGAACCCAAATAAGACGCTACAAAAGCACTGAGTGACATTTTATTTCTTTAAGAATGTTTAGCAGCAGAGTGTTTGCAGACTGGTATGTAAATGTTGTTTTTTGAATCCTGAGAGGAAGCTGTGTATTTGACGTGTGAATTTCTGAAAGCTGATGCCGTCTCCAGCTGTGTTCAGCAAGACTTCTCGTCATTTGACAGAATCGTCTAATGTTTTAATTTCCATATACGTTGCCAGATTAGAGTGCAAACATTTCTTGAATCAAATTTGGACACGTTGGCAACAAGCTCAATGAACTGTTAATCAAGATTTCTTTTTATCAGTTTCGTTCTTCTTATGCAGTGAATATTAAAATTCTAATCTTCTGAATAATTTTTAATTAGATTCATTGAACATAATTATCTACAGTAGCCTTACATCAAGAAATCAGCATATTAGATTTTGAAAAGGATTCAGCTATTACACCCACAGGTCTATTAATGCTTTATATCATCTAAATACTACATCAATAGACTTGAAAAATCATTAATGCAATGAAACTTGGTGCTTTATAACAAGATGTATACAGGTTTAAAGAAACTTGTAATAATTTTATGCATTAATCAATAATCTATTACTACCACATTACTTGCATTTTAAAATATAACAAAGCATTCTGAAACCTGCTTAATCCAATTCTGGTTTACAAGGGCTTCATACCGTAATATTAGCTAAATCAAGAGAATTACAACAACGTCCAGCATCCTACATGGACTGCCAATCCATTTCAGGGCCTTCTCATTCCCACTCCTACAGAACTAATTTGGAATCGCCAGTTAACTTAATGCACATGCAACAAAAGCACTGCTAAGCTAATTCAGAGAAACTTTCTTCCAGCTTTAGATGTGTATTTATTTATATCAATAACACAATTAATTCAAGAGTGTTTCTTTGTTATGGGTGAACATGTTCCTTGATTCATTTGAGCTCTAATTTCAGTTCTGCATGAAAGTGTCTTCTGTGCAAAGTCTACATAATCTTTAAACATTTATAGTATTCTGGATTTCCCCAGGCACATTGACCACCTCCTCTTCCTCCCACTGAATATATGATCAACATAACTGGCAGCACTGCTGCTCTGGTATAAGGTGATATGTAGACTGAGGCTGGTGCCCATTTTTTTCCAAGTTCCTGATGGGTTATAGAATGTTCCAGAACAGGGATTGCCATCTCTGGTCCTGGAGGACCACCATTGCTGCAGGTTTTCACTCTCACACTTTTCTTAATGAGTGACCTGATTTTGCTGCTATTTAACTTCTTTTGATTTCATTTTAGTTGACCTGCTCTTGAAGACTCAGACCCTTCAATTGTTTCTTTTTCCTTAATTAGCAGCCAAACAATAATGAGATACAAAATGAGCCAAAACAACTGGTGTCCATCATACAATATCTGAAAAGAAAAAAGAAATAATGAATAAAAGAATAAAGAAAGATGAAGGTCTCAGGAATGCTGATCTGCTCAGGTCCCCAAAACATTTTACCAGTGCTGTTTGAAAGAGAAAATGAACAATTTCAGAAATGCCTGCTAGTGCACAATGAGAGCAGTAACAGGCCATGGAATTAAAGAACAGGTTTAATTAATGATAGGAATCGACACCTCATTAAGCAACTGGTTAGAGTGAAATTGGTTGGAGTTTGAGGCCCTGACTTAGTTGGTCTTCTGTTGACTCCCTCACTTCTCATTTCTTTTCTGTTTGGGTGCCATTTAATGAATGAAATGAATCAATTCAGAGGAACAAATCTTAAAAAAAAAAAACAAGTCAATTTAAATTAATTCAAAAGAAATTATTAGCAGCAAAAACTGTGCATTAAATTAAGAAAAGGGTTAGAATGAAAATCTGCAGCCACGGTGGTCCTCCAGGACTGGAGCTGGCATCCCATGTTCCAGAAGACTCAAACTGCATTTCAGAAAATGATCAGATGTTTTTTTGCCTTGACACAGCTTTAAAATAAAGTCCGATATATAAATAAGGAATATCTTTTGCATTTTTCCATCAGGACTCTTAAATGAATTAAACTTTTTTAAGTGTCTTTTTCTTTAAAATTGTTGAGGAAAGCAAAATACACATATACTGTATTTTATTTTTTTAGGTACATTTGCATATAATCTGAAAAGCACTTACTTTGAGAGCCATGTCTGTTTGTCCACTTGAAACAATTCAGCTCCCAGTGGATCAATTTTGTTGACATTTGCCACACTTGTTTTTCAAGTAAATTTATTATAACAGTTTGATTGCTGTTTGGATATCTTGAATACAGTATGCGGTACACATTTTCGAAATTTCAAATTCTTTCATTGAAAAACATTGCGAATTTTGTAAACCCCATCAATCATATAGCAGAGAACATTCTGTGTAATTTCAACTACAACTTGCATTAATGTTTCAGTTTTTGCCTTGAGAGCAGTTACTTCAGATTTTATATTTTTATTTTTTTTCCTTTACTGATGCAACAGCTGCTTCTCATGCCAAAACAGTGAAACACCTGCTGTCATGTACACTGAAGCAAGTACAATCGTGCATTTCATGGGATGGAGTGGGGTTGGATGACTGAGCGTAAGAAAGGTACGACAATAGATACTATATGTATTTCAATTTACTAATAATGATATTCCTTATTTATTCATTCTAGTAGCATTGATATTATTTATTTATTTATGATTATATATGTTATTAACCCCAAGTGGAAATTGTTTCAGCCATTTTACAGCATCGCTGGAGCTATTTATTTATCTTTGTACAAGGTGAGTACTTTCTCTTAACTAAAATGCTGTAGTAAGTCTCGTAATATGCTAACAAGCAAGCAACTTATATAGCAATTTGAGACAGATGGATTGGTGACACTTGATTCTATAGACACTAAAAATATATTCAGGATTTCCATTACACTAAAAACAATTTTATGGTTGCATTATCTAAAGATTACTCAATATTTCTTTGAAACTATAATTTATCAGCAAAACATCACAATGATCCACTATGCATCACATTCAAATTTTAGTGTAAGAGCTCATCACAGATTTTACATTTGTATTGGCTACTTCTTTGAAAAATATTACCTTTAAGAAATTAGAAGTATGTTAGTCACAGACCCTTCACTTCCAACAATTAAGCATAGCACATGTTTTCATCACTTGAGTTGGACTCTTCTGTCAATGAAAGCAATTTTTAGACTCATGATTTTGTAAAATGGTATTAAAAAACATTTTATGCACACTATTAATGAATGTAACTACACTGTATTTTATCATTCTGTGGTGGGCTGGCGCCCTGCCCGGGGTTTGTTTCCTGCCTTGCGCCCTGTGTTGGCTGGAATTGGCTCCAGCAGACCCCCGTGACCCTGTAGTTAGGATATAGCGGGTTGGATGATGGATGGATGGATGGATGGATTATCATTGTTACACTGTTATTTTGAGTATGACTCACTGTTACAAGAGTTAATAATAAACAAAATTCTGCTTAATTGTGCGAACAATCTCTTTGATCAAGTGCCTTGAAAAGTTAAGATTTAAAATCTCTGAAACCAGCTAACCAAGTCTCTGACCACATCTGAATGTTATCCCAAGTGCATATTTCCTTACTTGTTATAAATGCTTGATATCTCTATTGCTAAAAGTATTTGAGGGACTGTGAACGTTGTCGTGTCATGCATGTTAATTGGCTTTTAGTAATGTCTTAGTGTACATACAGTATATGGGTGTAGAACTACATGATCAGATTTGATGTTTGTATATTTCAAACAATGTGTGTTGTAAAAGAATCAGTCTCAACACAGGACAAAAAGGTTTGGGGCAGCCACCCATATATTCTCCTTAGCTGCAACTGGGTATTTAAACTAAGCAATCTTGCTTCATTGAGTTCCCATATTGAACTGACTGAATAGAGAAATGATGGCAGCTTTAAAGGCCAAAACCGGAAGTGACGTCATCTGTGTCCAGAGCCCGAAGTGATGTCGTTCGTGGCACCGGAACTGGAGGTGACATCGTTTGTGGCACCGGAACCAGGGGTGACATTGTTTGTGGCGCTGGAGCTGGAAGTGACAATGTTGATGGTACGTTGGGTAGGTTTTCCCATATCTGGCCTGCAGAGATAACATAAGTAGGATTAGTGCACCCAGCCACCCCCTGGCATGGCAGGTAATCACCTCCCCTTGGTCCACTCAGCTTCCTCCTAATCGCACATGTGTGACAGTGTTCAGAAAATAGCTGGATATGTCTCTGTTTCTAATTATTCCACATTGTCATCATCCTTCAAAAAGTCAAACCAAACCTAAAAAGTAATACAAGCAGCCTAAAGCACTGAAAGTAAAACAAAATGTATTATTTTAGTGTTGTAAAATTTTGAATCAGTTATAGTTGTTTCACAAATTGTATCTGTGGCATACAGATAACATTTTAGAGGATTCATTCTTATTAATTCATAATTTAAAAGAACTTTTTATTGCTATAAACCAGGTCTACTGAAGAAATGATCTGGGCTGCCGTGCGTACCTGTGTTCATTTAGGGAAACTTTACCAGGATGAATTACAACCTTTAAATTGCTGTAATCACTGAGAAGAAACTAAATATATGCATACTGTACTTGTTTTCTTTTATCGTACATTATAAAGAAAAGGGCTAGGAACTTTTTTTTATCCCATTTTATGGTTGCCTTCCATGACATAATTCCTGAAGTAATACAGATTATTACAGAACACTCACACTTAATTGAACACACAGCTGCTCTGGCAGTGATTTCAACAGCTTAATTACATAAGTTGTAGGAGTTGTTCCACGACTGCAAGGCATTCCTCACCTTTATTCAAAGGAGACGGGAAGAGAAACTATAATTAATGGGGGGAAGGCAACAGGGATTAGAGTGATAGTGAAAAATATCAAATTTATTTAAAGAATGTTTTGTACCTCCTTACTATAGAACATGGAGAATGAATTGCATATACGAGGGACGTTCAAAAAGTTTCCGCACTTTCTTTTAACTCTATTTATTAAGAACTGCAAAAAAAAAATTACATCACTTTTCTACATATTCACCTTCATTTGCCATGCAATTTTCCCAGCGTCGTACCAACTATTTACTACTCCTCCCGCCTTCACCATTTCCAAGGAAAATATAAAAGTGTGGAAACTTTTTGAACGTCCCTTGTATTATTTTTTCGTAATAAGAATTTTCTTTCTTTTTTATTTCTGTCATTCTTTATTTGAGATGTCAGAATGGATACTACTGAGGTAGACTTGTAAAAACCCATTAATAAGAAAAGGTTTGTATATTTTGACTTCAGGTACTGCTGGATTTTTCTATTATGTTTGAGTTTACAGATGTTTTACAGTGAAAGTAAGCAAATACGCATTAATATTAATCCTGTGATTAATATTTCCATGAAGATAAAAAGAGGACTCATTCACACAGAGTTAATAAACTGAATAATTTACTGTACAGGGCACTTGAAATCCTCAAGGTTGATGTGCTAGAGATGAGACCTCTGGGCTGCTAACTTTACAGTTTTCAGACACAGGACTCCAAACAGAGAGCAGTATTTTGGTAAATTCTCATAATATTTGTCTGTTTAGTGTATAGTTTGTTCCCTATACATTCACAATAGGGAATAATTTCTAGAAACAAATTAGCATACAATATACGTAGAACAGAATAGCTGCATTACATCAAATGATAGGTTAATAGAGCATAGCCGTCATGCTTACCTGATACTGATTAAATGGTGTGGTGTCTCAAACTCTCCTCTTTACAGCACATTACTCCGTTCTACTTAATTCAACTTTGGAAGAATTAACATCCAGTTGTTTAAAAAACAAACACAAAACAACCAGTTGTTATCTGAATTTCTAATAAAATAATTTGCATTGCTCTCTAATGGTACGTGATGCTCATGACACATAATTAAAAAAGCCATTTTGCAAAAGATACCACTTGTTAAAGCTGTAAATTGATATTCTTTCAAAGTGGCAGGATAGGGCAACATACACCAGCGCTCAGACATTCAACTAATTCAGAATGACCAACTGGCCTAATGTACATGTTTATGGGATATGCGAAAAAAATGACATGGAGTGAATGTATAAACTCCACACAGATTCTGACGGGGCTGGGATTTAATCATATTTTTCTAGAGTTGTGAGGCAGCAGTTTTCCACTATGCCACCTCTGTACTATGCAATTAAATTAACGAACCAGCAAAATTATCATAAATTGGGATGTCATAGTGGCTCTGTGGTTGGCCATACTGTTTCATGAGGGCTAAGAACATGGGTTTGACTCTTGGCTCTCAGTTGCTGTCTCAAGGGAACAGGTATTGAACAGACAATGTTGGGATTTGAGCTCTAAGTTCTAGTCAGTACACGACACTGTGATGCCTTTTTTTGCCCTGTGACGAACTGGCACCCCTGCTACGTTAATTGTTCTGTCTTCCACTTAGCTTTGAAAGGTGATTATAGTGAATGAATGGATCAATAGACATTAATAAAAAAAATAAGGTACAGTGTGTGCGCTATGTATGTTACACATACACTAACCTCAAGTTAAATGTCTCAAATCTTTATGCAGAGATATATCTGCAGCAATTCAAGTTAATTTAGTGTGTTCTGCAGGTAGTGCACATTCAACACACCAGGCACATTTTTACGAACAAAGAGACACACAGTGCTGCTGGATTTTTTAAAATGCTTGATGCTGTGAAAATTCTGTTCTTCATGCCCTATAGCAAATTTACATTCCCCAGAACAAACTACTTGTCTCACTTGTTAAATCATGTCATGGCATTTGCATTCTTGTTTTTGAGTGTTACAAATTAATGAGCTTCAATAAATACAGCGAAAATCTCAAGCTGTCTGTTGTTATTATCGCAGTGCCACAGTCCTAATGAATTTGTTTTTTCAATTTGTTTGTGAGACACTGACTCTGTTGAATGGGTTTAAGAGAGAATAACTGATTTTGACCATAAGTAATCAACATAAATCCAAAATGCAACACACTTATGAGTATAAATGTTTTTTTGAGTAAATAATTTACCTAACCCATTAACTAACTAATCACTATATGTTTCATTCTTAGGTCAGAAATATACAGGACCTTAAGTGTTTTAGTTTTCCTTCGTATGACCCATATCATTCCTCATGTTATTTTTATACAAAATATGTACTACAATATTTAGATGGAAATAGAAACTTTAGGTAAAAATACCTGTCTATCAATCATTTTTCCCAACATTGCAGCAGTTTAAAAAAAAATTAACTAAAAAGCATAGAAACTTCCAGAATTGGATTCTGCCTTGAACTCAGTTTGGTGACATGTAAGCCTGTGATGGAACAAGTATGAAAATAAATGGATGGAAGATTTAAAAAGAAACAAAAGTTAAAATCCAAAAGAAATGTCATATCAACAACTTTCTCTCGAAGTGTATACATTTCATTTGAGGAGGAGCAGCACTTTCATATGCAACACCATCTGCATCACCATCTGCAGGTCTTATGGAGAGGTTGGCCGTTGTAAAAGATATTTTAAAACAAGAACCTGGCAGTAATAAATGAAAAATAAAATGAAACTTTCATAACAAGAAGTGGACAACATGTCACATTAACTCAAGGAAACGTGGCAGTCAGTGAGAAAGAGCATACCTTTTTGATGTTTTTGAGTTTGAATATTCAATGCCAAGAATGCAACAGCACTGGACATTTTCAAAGCAAACTGAAAAATTAAACAAATGTGAAAATCCAGAGAATGAATCCAACCAGTTTTATTTATTTATTTAAACACTTTTCTGCAGAAACATATATAGAATTCTATCTATCTATCTATCTATCTATCTATCTATCTATCTATCTATCTATCTATCTATCTATC
>JANRMT010062835.1:50991933-51002717 GCA_026402145.1 Polypterus bichir lapradei | reverse complement strand
ATCTATCTATCTATCTATCTATCTATCTATCTATCTATCTATCTATCGATTGATTGATCGAGCAATGGAGAGAGATGACCCACAATGAATAACCTGAAAAGAGATGAGGGTGGGATTAATATTTTAACTATTTTTTTGCAGATTCATATGAAAATAACACATGTCTTAAAGTACAAACCAGTTCTCAACATTATATTAATCTAAACTTGATTTGCTCATAAACATTTAAATGACCATACTGTTGTTTATTGACATTAGCCCATGTAGCAAAACGATCCTCAGTCACCTTCCCCTTTTATGTTTCTTTAATGTCTTTTGAATGCCAAAAAGATACACATGAAGAAAAATATAGCATACAGGTATATTATGGAATATTCAAATATATCCATTTGAAGTTCCATTTTCAGTAATAGAATCTTGTTGCCTATTGACTGTAGCCAAATCAAAAAATGTATTTTCTCTGAAAAAGAAGATGTTCATGCAGCTCTAAGGCTGAAACATAGGCTTGAGAGACCAGTCAAATTCTGAGCACTACCCAAAATGAAGAAAATGCATGTTATCTGAACAAAATTAGAGAGAACCTGGATAAAAGAGGTGTATGTGTTTTCTAGTGCTGTAACATTGTGCTTTTTAGTTTTTACTTATATTTATTATGATTTTTAACATTTTGCAGGTATTTCACTCTTTTTTGTGACTTTATGCTTTGCTTATTGTTTTTTTATTTGTCCTCTTGTCTCTCCTTGACCTTGATTTGGTTTATAAATAGTAAATTCTTTTGTCCTTGTATTAAATCATTCATTTTATGAACATGTTGACACCACTACAGGTATTATTCTGTATTACACTATAGCTGCTGTTTCTGTTTTCCCAAAGATCACTTTTTCAAATCCACCCCATTACATGTGTGCAGAAAACATGTTGACAGGCCCTTCATCCACAAAACAGATTTCTGCTTAGCTGAAGTAGCTTTGGATTGTCAAAACTGGTGGTTGCCACACTTGATACTTCTTTAGTTCTCTTTTATACTGTTCCTGATTTGTAGTGCTTTCCATTTATCAGTTTTCTGAGTCTACCACTTGGATATGTCATCCTGCTTTGTAGAGTACACACCTGAAGGTCAAGCCACCAAAATAAATTAACTTGAGCTGATATATAATTTTAACAAATAATTTGTGGAGGGCTTTCCCAATATATAAGGGGTTACTAAAAATGATGCTGGTAATGGGACTTTCCATTATACTGTAATTACTGAACACAGGACCCCCAAATAGTACAGTATTTATCAGTGCAGGAAACTAGATTGCTGGCAGAAGATGGCAGGTCCTGAACATGTAGCAGGTGTCCTCAAATCTATTTATGAGCTGATGGTGTTAGAGAGCAAAACATGGTCTAAATTCAGGATATTTAGTTGAGGTCAAGGAAGAAGGCCAGTCATTACCCTCCAGCACATTAGGTGGCAGTACACAATTCAAGCTAGAAGAATGAATACCATATTGTTCCTTAAGGAGGACAGGCAACAGATGAGCTGCAGTTCAAGCATGGTGTTTTTTATAATTGTTCAAGACTAATAGGTACAACAAAGCCTGACTACAAAGCCTACAAGACTGATGCTCCTGTAGCTAAAGCAAGCAACCCTGACTTTGGAAGTGATCCTGGGACTTGACTTGAAGTGATTTTTGAAAGGGAGTTTAAAGCTGCTTCATTTAGAAGAGCAAACTGAGTCTGGAGTGGGGAGGAGGAGTGTTTGAAAGGGATCACTGGTAAGTGTAAGAGAGGCCAGAGCACTAAGTGGGAAAGAAAGAAAACAACAGAAATACAGAGTGAGAAAGGAAAGTTGTTTGTGTAGTACTTGGGATTTAGGCCAGCAGGTAAGACACCCTACATGTTAATTAGCGATGAAATCTGTGCATAAAGACCCAGAGTGTCAGTGGATTTGTTTTTTTTTTTCTTATTCCTGTTTTTCTTTTTATTCCTCTACTAATTTATTTATCCCTCCATTTTGTGTCAAGCCCACTTCGTTCTGACCAAGACTTACTAGCCACCTGCCTCTCCATGGACTTTCTACAATGATTTATGGTGCAGGTTATTGTCCATGACTGAGGTGGAGCCCCACGGAGGTCTAATGCTGTGACCTGTCACTTATCTCTGATCAATTTAGAGATCATGAAATTTTTCACAGGAATATTTTAAAAACTTCATACAGGTAGTGATAATTCTAAGAATTAAAAAGTGATCCTAGAAACTGCATAAAGGTAACACTAGCGACTGCACTACTATATTGCCCTTTATGGACTATTAAACTAATGATTAATCTAAGTGCAGATGTAAGCTATTTGTTTCAATGGCTTCTTGAAAATACATTTCATTTTATACTTTATTATAGTACCAGGGTGTTGTACTGTGTTAGCCATTATGAATGTAGTGAGAAGTTAAGCAAAATTACACCTTTTATTGGCTAACTAAAAAGATTGCAATATACAAGCTTTCAAGGCAACTCAGGCCCCTTCTTCAGGAAAGATGTAAGGGAGGCCTGAGTTACCTTGAAAGCTTGCATATTTTATTATGAAATATTAATGTTGCAATACATTACATACAGGCAATTCAGATGATAGTGTACAGGAAAAAAGTATTCAGATAAACTAATCAATTTGATTTATTCCTTTATAGTGAAGCACTGAGTTCTGCATATTGTAGATTCAAAATGAAGTATAGTTAAACTAAAACAAAGCAGGGCACAGTGGTCAGAACTGCTGCCTCAAGGCTCCAATATAATGAATATAAATGTGACATCTGGTCATATTCTGTTTGGGGCCTGTGTACTCTCTAGTTACGCTAGATTTCCTCCTGCACCCCAAAAAGGTTTGAATTAATTAAGTTAATTTCCAGTTCTAAAATGTCCCTCTGTGTATAAAGAGACCACCTAGTACTTTATCTACAGTTAATTCCTACCCTGCACCCAATGCTGCTGGATATGGCCCCCACAACTCTGAATTGTATTAACTGGGATTGAGGATGTATGCCATTTATAATACAACAACAAAGACAGCCGACATAGAGCTCAAGCAAAAAAACAATTTTAAGGCTTTGTATTATTCGGGTAAGCATTCAGGAGCTCTGTCCTTCACTAGTGTCAGTTTGGTGGCTGAATGTCTGGAAATGAGACAGCTTTCTAGGCTGAGACCGAAGGGGCAGAGTTTTCTCTTCAGTCGTCCTTCTTGAGCATTTTTTCTCGACTATGGAAGAGGAAGGAGAAGATAATGTTAGGAGCCGCATTCCGCTTCATCTTGGGGTGGAAGTATTTACTACACCAGAGCCAGGAAGGTGGTCCCCAGACACGCATCAACAACAACAACAACATTTATTTATATAGCACATATTCATACAAACAGTAGCTCAAAGTGCTTTACATAATAAAGAATAGAAAAATAAAAAACACAATATGAAAACAAAATAAATCAGCATTAATTAACATCGAATAAGAGTAAGGTCCAATGGCCAGGGGGGACAGAAAAAACAAAATAAAAACTCCAGACGGCTGGAGAAAAAAAAATAAAATCTGTAGGGATTCCAGACCATGAGACCGCCCAGTCCCCTCTGGGCATTCTACCTAACATAAATGAAACAGTCCTCTTTGGATTTAGGGTTCTCACGGAAAGGCTTGATGATGGTCACGTAGAATTCTGCCTTTTAGTCCATCCATCATTGTTGGAGCATCATGAAGCTTTGAGTAGGTGGAGGTGGCGCAGGCCACCACCACAAAGAAACCGGAAAAAGAAACAGAAAAGAGAGTAGGGGTCAGTACGGATTGTAGAGCTACCCTGAATAGTTATTATGAGGAAATTGAACATATAGAGTATCAGGATTAAGTTAAATTAAGTTAAATTGAAGTTATAGAAAGGCCATGTTAAAGTAATATGTTTTCAGCAGTGTTTTAAAGTGATCCACTGTATTAGCCTGTCGAATTCCTATTGGCAGGCTATTCCAGATTTTAGGTGCATAGCAGCAGAAGGCTGCCTCACCACTTCTTTTAAGTTTTGTTCTTGGAATTCTAAGGAGACACTCATTTGAGGATCTGAGGTTACGATTTAGAATATAGGGTGTCAGACACTCCGATATATAAGAAGGGGCGAGATTATTTAAGGCTTTATAAACCATAAGCAGAATTTTAAAGTCAATCCTGAATGACACAGGTAACCAGTGTAGTGACATCAGAACTGGAGAAATGTGTTCGGATTTTCTTTTCCTAGTTAGGATTCTAGCAGCTGCATTCTGCACTAGTTGCAAACGATTTATGTCTTTCTTGGGTAGTCCTGAGAGGAGTGCGTTACAGTAATCTAGTCGACTGAAAACAAACGCGTGAACTAATTTCTCAGCATCTTTCAGTGATATAAGAGGTCTAACTTTACTTATGTTTCTTAAGTGAAAAAATGCTGTCCTAGTGATCTGATTAATATGCGATTTAAAATTCAGATTACAGTCAACAATTACCCCTAAGCTTTTTACCTCCGTCTTGACTTTTAATCCTAATGTATCCAGTTTATTTCTAATAGCCTCATTGTATCCATTATTCCATCCATCCAGAAACGCGTGTATATAGTTTCTTCACATGTTCCTAAAAACAAGTAATTAAATGGAAATGTATAGATATATGAAGCTAAAGCCACCAGGCAAGATAGACAAGAAAAACAAAATTGCAGTCTACACAGAATTGATCTTTCCGGGCTTTCTGTTCATCCCACCACTTTCAGGGAATTGCACATTGCACCATTATTGACTATGAATTTTGATATCTAGAAAATTTCAATGAAGTCCTGACGTTGTTTTCAGAAAACCTAAAATGATTCAAATTTACTGTGCTTCCTTACTGAAATTTTAACATTTTCCTCAAAATTTGCTCCAGGTTCATTGTACATGCCAAGCATGCATTGTAAATATCCCTGTTAGAAATGTGAAATGTTAAGAGTTGGTGTGTGAGCGTGTGCCATGCTGCAAGGATAGGCTCCAGCCCACCATCAATTTGCATTAGAATAAGTGGGTAATGGAAGTGAATTATGAAGGGAATGACTGATAGAGTTTCAATGTTAAAGCACTCTATCCTAATCAAGTATAATATGTAATATAATAAACTATACTAGAAGTAGCTACTTAGATGGAAACTTAGATGCAGAGCTAACCCATTGAGTGCAGTATGAATGGAAAAATTGGAAGAAGGTATCAGGAGTACCATGTGATTGAAGAATTAAGACAAAGATTATCATTAAGGTTTTTAAGACAGGGTTAAGTCCAGCAATGATGTATGGAGCTGAGGCATGGACAGTAAAGTGAGCACAAGAGAAGAAGATGTGGCAGAAATGAGAATGTTGTGGTGGATGTGTGGAGTTATAAAAAAGGGCAGAAAAAGAAATGAGACACTCAGAGTTAACAAAGTGGGAGAGATATCTAAGAATTTAAAGGGAAGTAGGTTGAAGTGGTATGGACATACAGTATGATGAGGGGATACAGTGAAGATGTGGGTAACAGAATAATGGGAATGGAAGTACACAGGAAGAGAAAGCAAGGGACACCAAAGTGGAGGAGAATCAATAAAGTAAAAGAAGATCTGAAGGACAAAGGTGGTGCAGGATCAAGTTGTATGAAGAAGGCTGATCAAGCACATCAACCCCACACAGTAGAAAAGATGAAGAGGAAGATGAAAAAACAATACATAACTAGCTACTGTATACTTACCTGTAACAGACAGATAATTGAATATGTTTTAAAACAGTGTCCCTACTGCACCTCTCCTTGAAGTCTTCACATGCCTCAACCCCTCTTGTCATATGGGTACCCTCAACATTCTTTCTGTGCCTTTTCTTGGGCATCCTCTGTTTCTCAATCTTTCTTGCTCTACATGTACTCTCACCATTCCTCCTATGCCTTTCCTTGGTAATATCACATTTCCATAAAGCTTACTTCTCAGACTTGATCATTTCAAGATACCTTGCTTGCCTCCTGCCTACTTTTTGACCACCACAATTGGTAGATGGGCCCCCATTACCCATTGTAAAAACATTATTTGTATTCTTGTGAATACTTCCTGTCTTGGAAGATGACTCGGGTTGTGCTTAGTTAGTATTTAGCGACTTGACATCACTTGGTAACTTATTCAATTTGTTGTCATTGAAATGCTCTATTTTGACTCTCTTTTGTGAAAATAAAAGAAATAAATGTTAAAATCACAAACTGAACTTAAAATCCTTAAAGTGTCATCATTCTTATTACTGAACAATCACTGCTAAACTGACCAATCAGATTGCTCGGAGGTACTGGACACGCACAAACACACACACAGACAGTAGTGTTTTATTATATAGTATAGATATAATATCTGGAAGCAAATCTGGAAAGAAATATAAAATGAGTAATGTAATTTTTCCTTTGGCTTAAGTAAAATTCTTACTTGAGAGAACTACAACTTCCTTGACTGATCTTTTCGTTTGATGGCCATTTTAAAATTAAGATTATAACTCATCTCAGAAGTGTAAAATATATGCGGGGTGCTTGGCTGATGTTGTGGGTTTCAGCCAAAAGGTAAGTTCATGAATTGGATGTAACCCAATATTTCTGCTGCAATTTTTCTAAGAGTATGAAAAAGTGACTTTTACTCTGGGTTCCTAGAAAGAAACCCCTTGAATCGCTCTGCTGAGCAGCTATTATTAGTACCCTTTCTGGAAGCCAGGGCTCCAGTTCATTTCAAAGCATCTTTCTTCCACTGACCCGAGGGTGTGCATTTCAAAGGTTCAGTCACAGGCTTAGGCATGCTACTGAGGCAGAATCTTTAAAAAAAAAACAAAAAAAAAAAAACAATCACTGACCTAAGAGGGAGTCAGCATTCCAGAGATTAGAGTCACAGGGAGTTTGCTTCACAGGTTCACTTCTCATAATTTAGCATGGTCCAGGCATCATTAATCTCTCTTGACTGAGTTGGCAATAAGATATGTCCATAGGCTGAAGACATTATTAACAAGGATAGGAGCAAAATGACTAATTGGAAACAGCAACATTTGAATTAACAGCGTTTAACAAGAAAACAGAAGTGCTGTGTTTGACTTATAAGGGGTAATGGCAGCTGCAAATGAGAACAATGAGCACTTCAGTTTGTTCTATGTTGAAGTTTTCAATCTGAGGGACTGATAATCACTCTCCTCTCTGGGGCAATCCTGATTCTTATCCCTATTTAGCACATGAAGAATGGATGTCTTTTATAAAGTGTAATTTACCCCATTCAGTACACTGCTACCATTTTGAAGTATTAATACAATCCATTTTTATTTTATACTTCAGAATAATTACAAGGCACTTTATTAATAATCAATAATTTGAAAAAGTATCAGTTGATATTTTAAAATCCCAGTTTGGATGTTATTTACAATTCTAACAGAAGGTGACCATTTCCCAGTTTAATATTCGAATCATCAGAAGTAAATAATTTGAAATAAATGATATATTAATATGAAATCACAGCTAAACATTTTTGTATTATTTTTTATTCTTCCAAAAATGTTCTGTATTATGCATTTCAAAAGCTTTTTCAAAACTTACTACTTCTATTCTAACTGGAGTCACAGAGAAGACATTAGCAGAACCCAAAGTAGGCAGATCCGCTGCTACTGCTATTTGTCAGTTGGAAAGCACAAGTTGAAATTTAGTAACACATTAGCTCATGTACTCTAAACATGCACCTGCTATTTATATATGGTTATGTAACAAGACCTTAACAAAGCCTTCTTCTGGTCCTAATAACATTTACAAAGCATCACTAAAGTGGCTAATCATTTCTGCAATGTTGTCAGAGGTAGCTTAAGTGAGAAATATTTCTCTTAATATTGCATACTTCAGTATAAGACCAGTGAAAAATTTCATATATTCATAAGTTCTTTTACCAGTATATCGGATGCTCTTAATATGCCACACTGTACTGAAATCAATAACCACTTTTATGATGCTTTGTAAGTATATGAGTAATATTTGCATTTTGATGTACCTAAGCTTGAATTGGTGTATTGTCCTCTTTTAATGACATTTAACAATTAAGAAATGAATTATAATGGTTATATTTTTTCAAATAATTACTAATATAAGTTAAAAAGAGCCCCATTTCAACTTTAATCCAGTGCCCGGAGTCTCTGGTACTACTAATGGGGAGGTATTAGCTGTTGAGATTGCGGGATTCTATGGTGGGATCACCTTGTTGTTAAGGCTTTTTCTGGGTGTAGCTGCTGCTATAGGGGGCCAGAGTTTCAATGGAGGGAACTTAATCAAACACAGTAGGGTGTCATCCTCTTCTTCAGTCTGTCTATTCCTTTTCTTCGTTGCTGTCCGCAGCTGACACTTCCCACCAGTGCTATTGCAAAACAGAAAAACATTCCACATTTGATTAATTTTTATTCAGCCAACTCTTCTAAAGCAAGAAAAACTTAAATAAAGCCCCACTCTTTCTTTTTCTTGTTCTTCCTTCACCTAAGCCACATCACAGTTTATGTGTCTTTCCTTTCAGGTCTTTTCAGGACATTTGCTCAACAAACCATGAGGGAGCATACTCCTCACCATTAGTAGATGCAACGTGATCAAATATGTTTGCCCATCTTTCCCACTCCTGCAAGACACACCACTTTAGTACAATTCTTAATATTTATTTTAACAACTGGAGCACAGGCAGTTTAATTGACTTCCTTAAGGTCACACAGTGAGTCAGAGGGGAGTATAAAGTTTGAAATGAGTGCACAAACCGAAAAATTTAACAGTCGTGATCTTTTTGCAGGTGTGCTTGTAAATAAAATTGCAACATGATTCATTAGGGTGGGAACAAGTATAAATGCCAAGGTTTAACAATTTAATCATGAATGTGTTTGTGCCAACTAGTTAAAAACAATTTTTCAAATTATTCACTCTCATTATATTGCTTTAGAACATATTGCATTTTAAATGTTACATTTTCAATTGAATACAGTTCATTTCATAAAAAAACATTGCAAATCTAACTATAATTAGAACGACAGGTGGCAATGCAAGAATCGGTTAGGGAAGCTTATTTTAATTTTACAAATTTGAATTATATTAACTAAGTGATTGTCTGTGCTTGGGAGTGCCCTGGATAAAAACAAAGATCCAGGCCTTTAATGACCTCTTAGGCACAGCCATCAGCAGCAGTGTGCCTGTCTGTGTAAGTGTCAACCTTGTCGAGAGGTTTACTTACATCGGCAGTGACATTCATGTCAATGGTGACTCTTCCTATGAAGTCAGTAGACGGACTGGAAGAGCATGGGGGGTCATGAGTTTGCTGGAAAGGGGTATGTGGTGCTCCTGATATCTATGCAAAAGGTCGAAGATCCAAGTCTTTAGAGTCCTGGTGCTTTCTGTCTTGCTATATGGTTGCGAGACATGGATGGTATTCAGTGACCTGAGACGAAGACTGGACACCTTTGGTTCTGTGTCTCTTCAGAGAATCCTTAGGTACCACTGGTTTGACAATGTGTCGAATGAGTGGTTGCTCATGGAGTTGCTAATGAGGCACATTACCTGAATTGTAGGGGGGCGTCAGTTACTGCACTATGGCCATGTGGCACGATTCCCTGAGGGGGATCTGGTTAGCAGGATACTCAAAGTTGAGGATCCAAGTGACTGGACCAGGCCAAGGGGACGCACATGTAATACCTGGCTGTGGCAGATAGAGGGTCATTTCTGGAGGGTGGGACTGGACCGCGTGTCTGCCTGGGGGGTTGGCATCCAGGATCTCAAGCTGTTTTGTCATGTGGTGGATGCGGCAACACGCTGTACCAGTGCATGCTCCCTGACCCTACCTGACTCTTTTATACATGTTGTATATACTGTACATACAGTATATTCAACATCTCTCTATTATATAAAAAAAATTCTGGGACGAGACAAGACTTTTTAGCCTGGGAAAAGATGTGACTTTTTCAGAGAGATAATTTCAAGTCCCACGAGATGAGACTTTGTGCCAAGAGATTTAACCAAGCCCGGGCCAGAAATAAAAGACAAAGAGTAGATGACAAAATAGAATTTAATAAAATGGTTCAAAAACACTGGCACGATACACATGCAGAGCAGGTTAGAGATAATGAAAGTACTAAAATTCAAAAGTCTCCAAAAAATGATAGTAAAGATTACATTAGCACAAACAAACGGAAATTATCACTCGGTGAAATAATGGAACAGCGAAAAGAGATTGAATATATTGTTCAGATTTAAACTTTGAGTTGGATAATTGTAGATCGTTTAATTCGTGTTGCCATCAGGGAAAAGTAGTGTTTCTTCCCAATGAAGAGGCCTATCTGCGAGAATTAAAAGATTTGTTGTGTGGTGAAAGTGAAATCCACATACGTGGGCGGCAGAGACGCAAAGTGGCTGGTGTGTAGCGCAGGCTTGGGGTTGGCAAGCAAAGCGAGCAGGGGG
Source organism: Polypterus bichir lapradei (assembly GCA_026402145.1). NCBI lineage: Eukaryota > Metazoa > Chordata > Cladistia > Polypteriformes > Polypteridae > Polypterus > Polypterus bichir. Next base: position 50,992,262 of record JANRMT010062835.1, on the reverse strand, counting down.
CAAAGGCCCCTAGTATTTAAATTAGGTTGAGCTGATAAACTATACAACATGCTACAGTCCAATAAGCTGTTCTGCTGTTTCATGACAGTCAAAATAAACACATACTTTCCATAAAAAGAAGCCAAGGCAATCATATTTCTTCCTGGAAGTGGGAGAATTTGCAGGAAAGTCTACAAGTGCCACTCCTCATAAAGCTACGAATAGGTGCTCACAGGAAGACCGATTAAATGGTGAGGTCTTCTGCATATATTGTTAAAAGGGAACTGAGTTTTACTCTGTAATGATAGATAGATAGATAGATAGATAGATAGATAGATAGATAGATAGAT
>JANRMT010062835.1:50973036-50991923 GCA_026402145.1 Polypterus bichir lapradei | reverse complement strand
ATAGATAGATAGATAGATAGATAGATAGATAGATAGATAGATAGATACATGCACATGCCATGTAGTGGACTTGTACCCCAATCTGTAGTTAGTTTTGCCTTTATGCCTAGTGCTGCCAGGGCATACACTGGCCACTGTAACTCTTAACAGGTTTTAATGGTTCAGTAACGGATAGATAGATATCCAAATAAGGAACATAGAACGTAACAAATGTAACAAACTCAGAGTACATTCTGACAGCACACCAAGCTAAGTGGTATTGTATAAAAATATTAGGCTGCTCTTGTTTTCTCATAATTATAACATACACGGTTAGAAAATAAAATCTCCATGAGGTTAAAATAGGTGTGACTGCTGGGATATAACTGAAACGTAAGTACATAAGAATTTTGACAAAACAGAGGAGAGTATTCATTAATCAAACTTTTTGATAGCCATTCGCTCAGTTGTCCCAATTATGTCATCCAATATTGTTAGGGTTTCCACATCAACTAATGACACAGCAGCTTGCCCACAATTCCCCAGTCTTAAAGAAGTTCTTCCTGGATTTAGACTTTGCACTTCCCCTTTCCATTGATGTCCTCAAATAAGCATTTTGCTATCTAAGAATTCTGATGGATCAGCTTTATCAATGCTTTACAGAATACTGTAGCTCAGGTACCACATAGACTGCCTTGTTCTTGATTAAGGAGGTTTATTTCATCTGCCTGTTAGAGTAGCCCTGGAGTGCAGTTGGCTGGTGATGAGAAAAGACATAACTTTACTAGAAGCTTTTCTAAGAAGATCAATCTGCAGACATTTCAGTGATATAGACAGCTTCATTTGCTGACTACGGTGATGCTGGCATGCTGCTTTGAGCATATTGTAAAAGCATATTCCTCAGTTGTGACCTTCTAAAATTAGTTTTATTTGTATGAATAAACATGCAGGTAGCTCCAGATCAGATAAATGCTAATGAATATCAGGAGAGTGAGCTGATAGCTCAATCATGATCACTCAAGTACTATGTGATATAAATACATATTTGAAGACGAGGTCAGAGGGGTTTTAAACAGTGAAAAGTAACTAGAAGATGAATTGTACTAACAGGGGATAGGCAGAGTTTTTGTCAAGACATCCAACAAGAGTCAGAGAACCCAAAAGAAGCTGTCAAAACTAGTTATCAAAAGCAAAACACTAAAACAAAATTGTTGAAATAAACAGTTCTTAATCTAACTTACACCTAATTGCCCCTAACTAACTCTCAGGAAATATTTGTTCTAAAATTAAATCTGAATTCATGAATGAAAGTGTAGCCAGCTACCATAATAAGCAATGGGTGTGGGCTAACATCATAGGTCATGCCATCAACAGATTCCATGACTAGCAGAGGATATCATTGTCAGCAACATAAGCCATAAAAATCAAGTCACAAAATGGCAATTCCCACAAGAACTCCATAAACAAAAGAAATGTGCTGAGTGGTGAGTGGCCATCATCATATGAATGGTGAAATATATCAGCAATTATAAAAATAAGTGCAGATCCTCCAAAAATAAAATGAGCTGAATGCCAAGATGACAATATTCAGAGTTATTACACAATGCAGAGAAATATACCAATGGATAATTAGATACAGAGATAGCCAATAGAGTGTAGAATGGATGGAACAATTGAAAGAAGGTATTAGGATTATTGTGTGACTGAAGAATTAAGGTGAAGGTTAAAGGAAAGGTTTTTAAGACAGTGGTAAGACCAGCAATGATGTATGAAGCTGAGACATGAGTAGTAATGGGAGCACAGATAGAAGAGATCAGATGTGTCAGAAATAAGAATGTTGAGATGAATGCGTGGAGTTATAAAAAAGGACAGAGTAAGAAATGAGAGATCTAAGAAAATACAGGAAAGTATGTTGAAGTAGCATGGACGTGTGATGAGGACAGACAATGAATATGTGGATAAAATAGTGATGGGAATGGAAATACAGGGGAAGAGAAGGTGAGGGAATCCAAAGCAGAAGTGTATGGATAAAGTAAAAGAAGATCTGAAGGAAAAGCATCTGTTTGGGGCGGAGGTGTAGGACCAAGCTGTATGTAGAAGGTTGAGCAAGTACATCGATCGCATACAGACGTGGGAAAAGATGAAGAGGAAGAAGAAGAATAAAAAGAAGAGAAGTTTACCTTATACCTGACTGATTTCACAATCTCCTAATTACACCAAGGAATTGCTGAGAGGCTAAATGTGTACATAATTCATACTGTGGACATTAAAGAGAGTAGGAAAGTATCTTATGGTCTGACAATTCATCATTCATCCTGTTCTCTACAAATAGATGACAGCATGCATGGTTCACACCTGAGTGCTTGATTCCAACAATGAAAACTGTGAAGGTGCATGATGGTGCAGTGTGGGAGCATTTAATTCTAGCATGTTGTGGCAACTTTAATGACAGTCATTGCTTAATGACCTTGTGGAAAATAATTGTAAGTGTGTAGTGCAAGCATTTTAGCGATAAGTACAATGTACCACTGTAGCATTAAGGGCTAAGGTATTAAACTATTGAATTAGGATTTAAAGTAAACATAAGGTTTCTGCAAAATAAGGAACATAGCTAAAAGCTGAAGCCTGCAGTTGCTGAGGGAGGAGAGATACAGCACATACCACATGATGAACCACCTCAGGATCCCAATTGGGACCAGAGTACAGCCGTGCAACAGGTTACACCTCAGCACCACACTAGTTTAAATGGAATGGAACAGTGTGAGTTTTTTTACAGTGGCTGGAGTGCCAATCCTGCCACCAACCCCCAAATTTTCCCTTGCAAGTTGGAGGACCTGCTTACAGGGCTGGATGCAAATTAACGCCATACGCAGGACAGAGCAATTGCTGTTTAAGGTCCTTGCTCAGGGGCACAACGGAGTGGAATCACTTATGGCATTTATGGGATTCAAATCAGCAACCTTCCGATTGTCATTGCAGATCCCTAGTCTCAGAGCCACCATTACACCCAGTTGCTGAGTATAGGAAAAAGTTGCTGAAGTAGAGCTTGCAAAATCAAGCAGGCAGACTGATTTGAGCTACCAAAGCAAAGGGTCAAACTTTCTTAGGAATAAGGAACTAAGCGCTCAGTGAAACTAAGAATGAAAGTGTTTAAGGTCACATACTCACACAAGTGACCATGGTCACATATGCGGATTTAGCCTCAGAAGGAGTGACCATGGGTATGAATGTTCAAAATGTAGAATATAGCAAACTGGCCAGTAACTGATGTAAGACCATTTATCGCAAATCAAATCTAATGTCAAGTATTATGTGACTAATTCTGAAGAAACGTTGTGTGACCACATGCTGTTGACAAAAATGCTTGCTGCATTCTGTTCAGGGAACATTTCTCAAGCAGCTTGCTGTGACGGTGGCACTCCCTCTTCACAAAGAGAAATAAAGATGCGTGATTAAGCTTCCTCCTGCCTGGTTTATTTACTAAAGACAAATTATTCCAAGGTAAACATAATTTCTTCCACACCCTTATTGATCATCTTCCCTCAAAATTTTAGGATGCCTTTATCTAGCAAGGATGTATCCTAGGATGACAGTTCTTTCCATAAATTATCTTTGGTCAGACAATGGATTATTGAGCATGGTAGTGAAGTTACCCATATTCATCGGGTTGCTTGTACACACTGTATGTAAATCATGAAAATGGTACATGTTTTGGCAGTAAGCCAAAACTTCAGTGGAAAAATATGAATCGTACACAGATAAATTTACTTTCTCCAGGTATACACTTTACCAATGGTTCATGGAATGTGGGTGCTCTATCTTTTTTATAGAAAATGTAGCACCTATAACACTAAACTGAATAGCAATAAAGGAAAAGTAACTTGGAATTGAGTTGCAAAAGTGTTTTTTGTTGTATTTTGTACATTTTGTTTGCTCTCAACACATACAAAATCTAATGGCTGTTATATAGTATAATTCTGCTTGGGTGTGGCTCACATTCTTCCCATATTTGTATGTTTCACTCTTTCATCCCAATATACAGTATGCTGACATTCAAATGAATTGGTTGTTCTAAATTGCTCTAGTATCATTAGGTGAGCCATGCAATAGATTTACATCCTGTGTAGTGCTAATTCCAGGCTTGTGCCAATTACTATTGGAAAGGCTCTATCACTAATTTGAATGAAGATACGTAAAAGTAATAAATTACAGAAAGCTGAATAGTTCTTTTCAATCCATTGTTGTATGTTTTTTACAAAATAAAAATAGCTTAAGTTAGAATTTGATTTATTTTTCTTTCTGCAAGTTATCAGTCTGATTTAAAATTAATAATTATCTTAATTTGTCAAGTTACCAAATGGTACGGGCAGGGAGTGCCTGGCAACATAAGCAGTCCGAATAGCTTACAATATTAGCTTAAAATGAGAAGTAGTTGTTTGCTTTGCTATAGGCCATTCCGATAAGAATTAGTGAGGGTGTGAACCTATTTGGGGATGAATACTGAAGACAAGATGACATAAACGACATCTCAGAAAGGAATGTGTAGTCTTTAGGCCAAAAGGGTCTAATTAGAAGAGGCAGGGAGGTGCCACAAGCAGGCCAGCTGTGTGTGTTTCTTGTATATGTAAATGATAAGCTTCATTTCACCACAGCCTTGACCTGTACAGAGTGGGTGCCCTAAGCTGATGGATTGATGGATATAATCATAAAATAGTTTAACTCATCATTTCACTCTGTCCTTATGTTGTGGCAGGAAACAGATTCTATTTTACCACTGCTGTCCCAAAACAAGGGTCATTTTACCAATGATTCCATACAACCCCAGGACATAAACTGTGCACTATTTAATCTTGAAAGGTTTGTTTTCTAATTTTTAAAACTTGTCAAGATTGTCAGCATTTTCACCCAAATACACTCATTCATTTCAATAGCACTGAATGAATGAAACCATCAGTATACGAGTGTACAATCATCTTTAGTTTTATATAGTGTGGCTGTAACCAACTTTACATCATGTATAATTTGGGACTATCTGAATGGCTTTGTGATAAAATGACCAAAGCATCTTCAGAAGAAATTATAGAAGTGCCCTTCCGGCCAACCCTAAACAAATGCTTAATTCTTCAGTTAAAAGTTTCCCAGGCAGGTCATATTCAATGAATTGGAATAAGCTGTTTCAGCATGCCTCAATTGCACTAATTTCCCTGCCCTATAATTAGCAAGGTTATGGCTTTTCTTCTCTCATCCATCATAAAGTATAAGACAACCCTTTTCCCCCACCCTAAAAATACTTTCTGTTATATGAAATTAATTTTTCCTTCCCAATTTGACCATCTAAAATTAATTGGAAGACCTTTGGAATGCATTATCCAACTAACATGACATCAACAATTTATTATAAGGAGTGCAGACAGGGATGGCGTATTTTAAATGCATGAAAAGCAATTGGACAAGGGCATTCTGAACAATCATCTCTTTGTATTAAACTTATACAGCTTCCCTCAGTAAGACCCATTTTTGCATAAACACCAATCATGTCTACATTTTTAATATTGAATACACAAATCTCACTGAAGAAAATATCTTCTTAAAGCATAATACTTCAAGCATAATGCAAGAAAATGTCATTTTTAAGTGTTCTTTTCAAAGGCACATTATTTTAAAAGTCGTCAAAATGGATCTGGTAGGTTTTCACTAGCATAATGATTCAAGTCTGTTCATGACATTTGGTCCCAACGCGTTCATTTCTGTGATGCAATAAAAAGTTTGTGAAATTATAAGTCTGATTCATTTGTCCCTCCCAACTAAATTATAAACTCTCTTTCTGTTTCTGGGTATTAATAAGACACATCTACAGATGTGAGACACAGCTCTCCATTTTTGTTAGTACACAGATGATTTAATCTAACTATTAAGCATTTCACAGTTTTTATTTTAACACTGCTAGAATTTTAATTTGTGTATATAATTAAAAAAATCACATTTTAAATTAGCTTTAGGGCTCGTTTATACTTCACGCTCAGAATGCATACGCATTCACAGCATTCATTTGATGTGTCCTATGAGCAGGTCCTCAGAAATTAACACGACACGTGCGTGAGTTGCAGTACCAACAAAAAGTCGGGGGGCGCAGTGTGCTAAAAGTTGGAATGTGATGTCAGAGTCTCTGGTTACTATCTATTTGTGACAGAAACCCGCTTTACGGATCCTACAAGATCGATGTGCGCACTTTAATGTTTGATGAATGGTTCGATGTGGTGAAGCAAAATGCCAACATACAAATGCATTCGTGGTGCTTTTATATTCAAGCATCGCATATTCCCGATCTTAATGGCACGATACATTTTAAAAGTCTGACATACCGTCTTCTGTACCGTCTTTTTTTTCTAGGGCTTCCTCCCGACCTGACAGGATGGCAAACAGCAATAGATCGCCACACAGAACACATTAAATGTATGATATTCCAACTCTCTGCACATTTAGAATCCTAAGATTTATACTTGATATCACTTTAATGATGAAATGCATTAAAGTATGTATGTATACTTACATACATACATTTACAGATAAATCGTTAATTTCATTTAAATAATGAATACTGTTAATAATTACACACATAGGGGTGACACGGTGGCAGAGCGGTAGCACTGCTGTCTTGCAGGGAGTCACGTCGCTGATATTCCCTGCCTGGATTTTGCATGTTTTCCTGCTGGGTTTCCACAGTGTGCTCCGGTTTCAGATGCAGATTTGGTGACACTAAAATGACGCTAGTGTATGTGAGTGCTTGTATTCACCTTGTGATGAGCTGATGCCCATCCAGGGATTGTTTCTGCCTCGTGCCCAATGCTTACTGAAATGGACAAATCCCTGGATTGATGGATTTAATTATTAAACATCCTTTTCAGAGATATTGCGGTAAGGTGTCATCGGAATTTAATGGGTGTTCCAGGCAATTCACAACACAGCAAAGCCAAACCTGTTCTCACTGTGATGACATCTCACACTGCCACCTGGTGGATTCCTCCAGATTTCCATAAAGTAAGCGTGCAAATACAAACAGTAAAACGCTCGCGTAGCAGGAGCGTCCTCTGGATCATGCATCGTGTGAAGTATAAACCCGGCCTAACAAGAATGATAAATTAGTTTCATTTCCTATGTTATTTCTGTTCATGCTTATCCATTTCAGGGTTATAGGATATGTCTATCCTGGAAGAACTTGGTGCACAAGGCAGTGGGGCCTGATGTTTTCTGACACACTATATCTTTATTGGTTAATTATCATCTTATTATTTCAGATAGTTATGTTGATTGCTAGAGACTACACAGATTCAACAGAAAATAGCATAGACTCTAAATTAGGTCATATATGAAATCCCACAAAGAAATAGGTTAATCCTCTTCAATATTAAAAGTCTACATTTAGGCAATAATCTAATGACTCCACAACAAAAAAGGGAGCCAGCACAATAATTTAAAAACATATTCAAAGTGTAATAACACTTAGAAATTACAGCGGTGGGCTGGCGCCCTGCCCGGGGTTTGTTCCCGCCTTGCGCCCTGTGCTAGCTGGGATTGGGTCCAGCAAATCCCGGTGACCCTGTGTTAGGATATAGTGGGTTGGATAATGACTGACTGACTGACTTAGAAATTATAAAGGACCACTGACTGCCCCAATGGAAGTGTTTATCATAAATGTTACATGACCATGAAATAAAAGTATACGATCTGAAACACTGAGCAACAAAAAAGCTAAATCTTACAAGAATGTTGGTGTTTATAATAACATGATGTTCTCAGCCACTAGCCAACATGCATAAAGCCGAAAATATATTAGGAAAAAGTGGGCAAATGTTAATTCAACTTTGAAAAATCAAACCAGAGATAAAACAATTTAGGTCAAGTCTGACTAGATGTTTTAAAAAATCTTACTATTTAACATGGAATAAACCTTTTTTTTCATATTTTTGAACATGTCTACCAATTAAACATTTTTATAGCTACTGTATGAAAGTATTTAAAACTATTCTACAATATATATCTGTGCAGTGCTGTTGGGTGCAAAAGGAGAAATTTAGGGCGCCAACTGTGTTGTCCCATTTAATATTTAACAGAAACAAAAGGTATGCTGTTTGGCATATTTGCCCTTGGGATTTCAGGCTACAAATGGCCGAAAAAAAGAGGTATTCAGTTTCTAGCTGCAAGGTAGGGTCAGCCTGCTTGAGAGCTCTCTCTGGTTGTTAGCTCTTGCTCGAGCTTTTATGGATGGTGGACCAGAAAGGGCAGAGTCAGTTACCATCACTGGGCAGATTTCTCAGCACTGCGGGGAAAGAAAGAGATGACATTGTTACCAAAAGTGCCCATTCTTATCCTGGCAGGTTATTACAAACCTCAACAGAACCCATAAGGAAATCCTCCGATAGCAGATTACATGCAAACAATGCCTTAGTGGAAACATTTAGAGTGTTTTATGATCATCAAGAAAGTAAAGAAAGACAGTTTTTAAATGCAGGTCTCAGGTGAACCAAAGCCTGGGGATACTGCCTATTTGAAATTAAAACTTCTACTCCAAACTGGAAAAAGTTGAAAATGTAAAAAAAGGTAGATGCACTGATTGATTAGATTGAAGGTTGAATGGCTAGACTTCAATAATACCTAATGTTCTTTTGATTAACAGATGGCTAAATCAAGGTAGGTGAACCCAAAAAGAAACAGGATTTGAGTAGAAATATCTATCCATGATCAAATTCATATAAGGCCATATGGGATGCCTATTCCAGAACAACTGGGTATAAAGTAGGGACCAACTCTGGTGCCACTGCATGGCATGTCCACACGTAGTCAGAGCTGACCAGGTTACCAGTTAGCATAACCTGCACATCTTTTACTTGAGTGTAAAATTCGAGTACCCAGAGAAAAATGCATGCAGGCAACAGGAAATGAGCAGACTCAACACAAACACGTAGAATCTGCAGTCCTGCCAAGCTGTGTTTGTCCTAAAATATGAAAGAAATTAATAAAATGCAATCGTAGTTGTTACTTTAAAATAAGCTGTTCCAACAGGAATAAACGTTATAGAAATGTTACAGACCTGTTTTGTGATGCAACTATAAATTCAAAGTCCAAAAGTAAGGGGGAATTCAAACTGATAACATAAAATATTTTTTAATATAATCTGTTTAATCTGTAACACATAGGTTGTAGCATTTCACTTGATTTTAAATATTTATAGGTTTCCTTGTTAAAATTTCTCTTTAACTAATCATGACAATAACTATCATATCCTTTTCCCGAGATTCATTATGCAAAATGTATGACTAGTTACGTGTGCATTTGAAATGCATTATTTTATATTGGATGATGCCTTTATCTAAGGTATCTTACAAGATCTACATTCATTACAATTGTTTACAAACATTTTTTCTGAACAGATCAATGGAAGGTAAAGTGACCTGCTCACTCAGGCCATACAGTGAGGCAGAGGCAGGGAGTCTTCATTCCATTAAGAACTTGCACAATTCTGACACTTTCCTCAACACAGTAAAGCCTTTTCACTTCTTCTTCAAAGAAAACAGCCATAGTGCTTTCATTCATTCTAAATGTCTAACAAAAATACAATACCTTATTAATACCACAGTTTAGTAAATGGGTGATATAATTATAAGCAGTGTTAATATTAAAAGAAACACCTACTGTAAAAGAAGAATAATTTATATTTTAAACACTGAAATTGCTATTATTTTTTTAAGCTTTTTATGAATTTAGTTGGACAGGGTGGCCCAGTGGCCAGTGCTGCTGTATCACAGTTAGAGTATTCTGGGTTTGAACCCTGCACTGAATAATTATACAACAGTTGCAAGTTCTTCTCACATGTGTGTGGGCTATTCTTATGGGTGCTCTGCTTTTCCTCCCTCATCCCAAGGATGCTGTAAGTTAAGTGGTGATTTTAAACTGGATCTGTGTGCCAGACTGGTGCTCTGTAGAGGGTTTGCCAGGGTAAGCTCTGCCAAAAAAAAACAAAACAAAAAAAAACTGAAATAGAATTAGAGGGAATAATTAATTATCCATCCATTTCCTCTCAGGATTAATAAAGTATATCAAATAAAAAAAATAAATAAATAAAAATTGCTTCTCAGACCTAGTCATTCAGACAGGTTATACAAGCAGTTATTAGATGTTTTTGGCTAAAAAAAGTTTTTGAAAATAACAAAGTAATGTTGTGGAGTGAAGTTTGCTCCTTATTGTTGTAATTATAAATCTAGGTTGGATTTGTATGTTTTACATTAGAAGGAAGTGTACTTTAATATTTGGAAAATATTAAATTTACAAAGATGATTTGGGAGCAAATAACACTGTATTCTTAGAAAACAATGGCTCATAGCATATTTAAAGACTTAATAGATGCTTAGGCATGATTTTAATTTTTTCCAGTGCTGGTTTATTTTATGTTCAAGTATATTTTTAGAGCTTAATAATAAAGCCAGACAATTAAATTTCAGCATGAGGAGATACTGTCCATCCTTGGAACAATGAGCTATATGAGGGATGCATTTGCTGTTGTTCTGAAAATATTTTGTTGCCAACATTTTTGTATTTTATAACCTGAGCATGTAGTAACCACACAGACACACACGCACACACACGCATATCTTTCTCTCTATCTCCCCTTTGTATGTAGATACTTAACAGGTTATATTGCACAGCTGGACTGTACTATGAAACCTGGTTAGTGATAAACTCCATGCATTCCAAACTGTCATTAATAAAACAATCAGATACAAGGACAAGAGCAACATCAGAGTTAAGATGTTGGCTGATAAAAGCAAAAAGGTGAGAAACTGACACTTAAGACTGAAACATTTGGGAATGTCTGCCCAGGACATTTGAAGCACACAATGAGTTTAATCTGATTACAAGTTATAACAGATCGTGGCCGCAGATAGCCGAGAATCCCCTGTGGTGACATTTCATCCATCAATGAAAAAACAGAGGATTTTATAGTACTACATTAGAGCAAAACATCTGCAGAAGCTGGAAAGGAAGTTGTTGTTCAGTTGTGTAATTAATATTTTTATAAGCAGAAATATTAAGGTAAATCCTTATTATAACATCCCATATAGTTTGTTTTAAAAGACACATTTTGTGTGTTGTGCCATCATTGTGTATTTCAGTATATTGTGGATCCTCTAGAAAAAGATTTCCAAAAAAAAAAGCAAAAGAAAACAACAACAGCAACATTTATTTATATAGCACATTTTCATACAAAAAAAATGTAGCTCAAAGTGCTTTACATAATGAAGAACAGAAAAATAAAAGACACAGTAAGAAAATAAAATAAGTCAACATTAATTAACATAGAATAAGAGTAAGGTCCGATGGCCAGGGTGGACAGAAAAAACAAAAAAAACTCCAGACGGCAGGAGAAAAAAATAAAATCTGCAGGAATTCCAGACCATGAGTATTCAAAGTATTCACCCACAAAATAAACTTCATGGCACAAAAAGACAATACATCCACCTATATCCATGATTGGAAAAACATCTTTGATAAAGCATGAAGTGTCTGTGATGGAATGTCCTGTCATAATGACATAACAACACTAAATAATGCAATATTTATGACTACTAGTAAAACAGAAATTTCTTCCTAGCTGGATGTATCACATGTTTAGCTGAATAAGTTTATTAAAATGTATTATAAAAGAAAATAGAGAAAAATGTTATAGAAACTGTATTGTTTCAAAGATTTCCCAAACATGAGTATGGCAAGCTTTACATGTTACTTCAAAAAGTTGTCAAGAGTTTTTGTTAATGTTAAAAGATTCTTTTTAAATCTTTATTGTTCATCTCCATTTTCTCCTGACACCATAAGGTGGTAATACAGATCAGGTATATTAACAAAGCATGTCACATTATTTAGTCAACTGTCAATAAATTCCAACTCAATACAGTATATTATCTCTCCTTCCAATTTCTAATTACACTTTCTTAAATTGGGATCATGGGAGGTTGGATACTCTATGTCGTACCAAGGTGAGCTTATCAATTTGTGATTAATTATTATTTTCTTACTATTTCACATTTATTTGGTTGTTATGCCAACTGCCTAAAATGATCAGGGTATGGGAGGCATTAATGAGGTACTGATTATTAGATTTTTAACTCATTTTTAAACAAAAAACTCTGGATAATAAGCCCTCCTTAATGAAACTTTTAAGACAGGCATTTTAACTTCATTCAGCTGTTTTGAGCACACCGCACTACCGAACTGCTTTTTTCACCAGCACAAGGAACAAGAAAGCATGGCGAGCATGGATATCTCTAAGCAATATCTCTAAGGATGGCATTATTTGTTCAGTGATTACATCAAACCTAAGAGGTGGATATCTGTCTGCTTACCTCTGTGGTTGAAAGGGAGACAATTAAGGTGCCAGTTGTTATGTAGATTATTACATTTTTGTATTTTATTTGTTATTTCTTTATCTTGACACTGGTTTGTACTGTGCAGGGTGCCCATTTCTAGCATCTTCCTTGATATTTGTATATTTGCAGCTTAACCTAGATCAGGTCATTCCTTATGCAAGTGGAAAAATGGCATAATAGTATGAATTGTCTATATTACCAAGAGATGGCTGGTTTATTAAAAAAAAGATTGGTTCCTCCATGCACTTTTAAAAACAATGGTTCCAAAAGGGCACTTTATCACTTTGTATGATTCCTTGTAGATCCGTTGCTTGACAAAGAACCATTTCATTCTGGGAAGGGTTCTTTGCAAATGAATTTGGTTCTTTGTGCTTTAAAAAGGTTTCTAGTATGTGGACAAAACAAAACACTTAACATCTAGTATGCTACAGGCTACTAACAGATCAAAACCTGAACTTAGCCTGAGTCATTTTAACATCAAGAGCCCAACTGGTATTTTACAAATCTGTTATAATCTATTCATGGCTATTTGTGGGACCCAAAATAAATGAAGGTTGCTTCTGGAGTCTTCACATGGGTGGTTCTTCTGTGAATCAAAAATGACTGACTCCCTTATGGCATCACTATGAAGAATCACTTTAGAACATTATTTTTAAGATTGTGGAAGGTAGTGGTCTTGATCTCATTGCCTTCTCCTTTGCTGTGGATATCTTTTGAGTTGTTGTGTTGCTGGTTTTTCAAAGAGCAAAAGTGGTAATTGCATGGCACAGGAAAGCGTTGATTCCTGATATGAGCTGGAGAAAAAGAGGGAAACCTATAGTGAGCACTTTAGCATTCTTTTGGAAAATTACGGGACTTCCTAGGGAGGTGGCATGTACAGGTATATTACCACCGTGAATGATAGGTAGACTTAAGTAAATACAACAAGAGTACTAAAGTATGAGAGAAATAAGTGAAGATTAAAACGACTGGTGAGTTTCCATTAGATCAGGATACAACAAAGCAAAAAGTCCATGTGTTGGTTGGTGTATGGTTAAGGCAGAGGCAGACTAACAAGTTTCAGAAGTGGGTAGGTGTTTGGCCATTCATATGAGAGCACTACATTTCAGCAGTATGATTAACAAAAGAAGTATACAATGGATATATAAGTACAAAAGACCACATAATCCCCTCAGCTGTTATGAGAGGCCTAAGAGAGAATCAGGTTAGTCATCAGGCTACCTATGCATTGATCTCTCTGTCTTCCCTATCTCAAAATACTGACAATACAAAAAGAAAAAAGTACTACCAGTAATCTCCTTTCCACTCAGTCTTAAAATTTGCATGCATTACTTTCCTGACAACAAATGTAATTGAACACACTAACCAAACGAAGTCTGAAAACTTACAGGGAATTATGTCTGGAAATTATGGAAATGTATTGTGAAAGGGGTGGCACGGTGGTGCAGTGGTAACGCTGCTGCCTCGCAGTAAGGAGATCTGGGTTCGCTTCCCGGGTCCTCCCTGCATGGAGTTTGCATGTTCTCTCCGTGTCTGTGTGGGTTTCCTCCAGGTGCTCTGGTTTCCTCCTACAGTCCAAAGACATGCAGGTTAGGTGCATTGGTGATCCTAAAATGTCCCTGCTGTGTGTGTGTGTGCCCTGCAGTGGGTTTGCGCCCAGCCTGGGGTTTGTTCCTGCCTTGCTGGCTGGGATTAGCTCCAGCAGACCCCCGTGACCCTGTATTAGGATATAGCGGTTGGAAGATAACTGACTGACTGTAATGTGAAAGCCATGGCTAGTACTTTTGATTTCACCAAAAACTTGAGTCCTCAATTGCATTAAAAGTGCTGTTCATGCAAAACCACCCAGTATGTCATACAAGTAAAGTTCACAAGTTTAACTAAATGGTATTTTCTGGGGACTACGCACACAGAATCTTCTTAACTTCTCACTCAATGAATGGAGTAAGTCCCTACTGTGAGCTGCTGCTGGAAAGGCAACTTTCAATTACTTTGTTGTAGGCAATTTTTTCTTTCTTGTGTGTTAACTGATGATGGAATATCATCTTTGAAAATTTTTTATAAGTCAGTATAGATAGAGTATACAGTACTTATTTCATACATATACACATATATCCAAATCATATTATGTGATATCATCTACTGTTAAATTCTGCTCTGTACTTGTAATATTTTTATTTTACTATTATACTGTATTGAGGATTACTTGTGTTATGTTCTGTGTATTGAATTGTATTGAGCCCCTTCTTTTTGACACCCACTGCACACCCAATCTACCTGGAAAGGGGTCTCTTTTTGAACTGCTTTTCCCAAGGTTTCTTCCATATTTTTTCCCTACTGGTGTTTTTTTTTGGGGAGTTTTCCTTGCCTTCTTAGAGACTCAAGACTGGTGAGTTGTTAAAACCCATTGCGGCACTTCTTGTGTGATTCATAGCAGATTGCATTCCCTTCACTGCTGGCTAGAAACCTGGTGTGCAAATAAAAGCATAGCATTTGTGAACAATTGGGATGATTTTTGGAAAAGGCCTGGATTTTTCAAAAGAGATGGTCTTCATCCTAACTGGAGGGGATCTTATGTATTATCCAAAAATATGGCAGCAAAACTGCCTGGTTGATTAGAGCACCATCTAGGCCGCAGTCATGTGATCTTAAATCACAGGCTGTTGTTTATCCCACCTGTTACTATCCTAAAGCTGTTATCCATAATCCCTGTTCTGGGGCATCCAGTAAATTTAGTCTTGATGCAAACCTTAAATTACTTGATAACCAAAAAATAAGGTGTATAATTAGACCAAGTGATAAAACCAGACCCTCCACCTGGGGCATCTGTAATAGAAATTTACTTCAAATTAAAACAAAAAATATATCACCAGTTCAGAAAGAAGAATGCAGTTTTAAATGCTGCTTATTGAACATTCGCTCTCTTGGCAGTAAAGATGTTTTGGTAAATAATATTATATTAAGTACAAAATCTGATCTGTGTCCTCACTGAAACCTGGCTTAGTAAAGGTGACACTGTTTCCCTAGCTGAGGCGTCACCAGATGGATACTGGTTCCTTTATAAGTCTAGAGATTCTGGTTGAGGAGGAGGCCTTGGAATAATTCATTGTTACAAAATGCAAATCACATCTAAAAATGTAGGTGACTTTACATCCTTTGAGGCATTAATTTTAAATATTAATACAGATTCCAATACAATTATAGTGCTAGTCTACAGACCACCAGGGCCATATTCATTTTTGCATGACTGAATTTAGCAACCTTTTATCTGATTTGGCTATAAATTATGGTCACAAAGTACTGATGGAGGATTTTAATGTACACATTGATGTGGAAACTGACACTTTTAGCAAATGTTTTACTTATTTGTAAAATTCAGTAGGATTTTGTCAGAATGTCAAAGGTCCAACTCATAATCATAACCACACATTAGATTTAATTATAACTTACAAAGTTGAAATTCAAAATTTAAATATTACTCCATTAAATTAAGTTATTTACGATCACTACTTAATTACATTTGATTTAGTCCTGCCCTTGCCAATGCACTCACAGATTAAAACAAAGACAGTGTGACATCTAGATTGTAATTCTGCTTCAAAATTTATAGATACTTTGAGTAAGTCAAGTGTAATTGTGGAAAACCATTTAGATCAGTTAACATCAAATGTAAACGTGGAAAACAATTTAGATCAGCTAACATCACATTATAATGTGATCTTGAGAGGTGCTCTGGACACAGTGGCTCCCCTTAAAACAAAAGTGATCAAAGCACATAGAAACTCTCCCTGGTTTAATGAAAACACTCGAGCTCTTAAATTAGAGTGTCGAAAACTAGAGCGCAGATGGAGAACAACAAAGCTACATGTCTTTCAAATTGCATGGACAGAGGGTGTTAAAAAATATAAAAAGCTCTCTTTAAAGCTCGCTCAGAATACTATTTTACAATAATAGATAGCAATAATAAAAATCCTCGGGTACTGTTTAGAACAGTGGCTAAATTAACAAATGGAAATTCAGATCTACAGTGCAAAATACCAACAGATATTAGCAGTACCGACTATGAACTTCAATGAGAAAATTAAAAATATAAGATCCCAGATCTCAGCATCACAGTACAAACCAAATACTAGCTTAGTAGACCCTGTCTCACATTGCATTCAGCACTTTAGTAATTTTAATCCTGTAACTGAGCAGGAAGTCTTAACTTTAATTTCTTAAATGAAGCCCACTACTTGTTCCCTAAATCCAGTGCCAACAAAACTAGTAAAAAGTGCAATGGATTTTCTTGCAGCGCCTATTCTAACTATTATCAATAGTTCATTATTACATGGCATAGTACCTGATGCACTAAAAGTGTCAGTCATTAAACCATTTCTTAAAAAGTCAGACCTAGACCCAGACATACTAAATAATTATAGGCCTATTTCAAATTTACCCTTTCTCTCTAAAATACTAGAAAAAGTAGTTGCCAATCAGCTTCAGTTACACCTTACGCATTACAATTTATTTCAGAAATTCCAGTCTGATTTCCGCACTGGTCATATTACAGAAACGGCACTAACGCGGGTTGTAAACAACATTTTGATACCCTCTGATGAAGGAAACTCCACTGTAATTATGTTGTTAGACTTAAGTGCAGCATTTGACACCACTGACCATTCTATTTTACTGCACAGGCTAGCAAATGATGCTGGGCTTACAGGCACTGTGCTCGCTTGGTTTAGTTCTTATTTATCAAATCAATACCAATATATACAGAAATGTGCGGACAGTACTCCATCATTATACACAGAAGTGAGATATGATGTCCCACAAGTCTCAGTACTGGGATCTTTACTGTTTTCACTTTACATTCTGCCCTGGGATCTATCATTAGGAAACATAATGTTAATTTTCACTCGTATGCAGATGACACCCAGTTATACCTTTCATTTAGATCAAATTAAGTTTCTCCGATGTTGTCTTTAATTAGTTGTGTTAGTGAATTAAAGGAGTGGATGGATGAGAACTACTTGTCTTTAAACACAGATAAAACAGAGATGTTAATTGTTGGAGGGAATGACACTGATCACAACAATATTCTGTCATCATTTAACTCAGTTGGAATCACCATTAATTTTACTGAATCAGTCCACAATCCAGGAGTTATCTTTGACTCTAGCATGTCATTTAAAGCTCATATTACAAAGACGTCCATATCTTGTTTCTTCCATCTTAAAAATGTTGGGAAATTAAGGTGCTTTTTAAATAAACAGGATTCTGAAAAATTAATTCATGCATTTATTTCTAGTAGGATTGACTACTGCAATGCGGTGTTCACTGGATGTTCAAACTGTTCTTTACATAGCCTTCAGTTAATCCAAAATGCTGCTGCAAGAATTATTACAAGAAAAAGAAAATACAAACACATAACTCCAGTTCTTAAATACTTACACTGGCTCCCAGTTATGTTTAAGGCAGATTTCAAAATCCTCCTTTTAACATATAAAGTCTTAAATGGCCACAGTCTGGCTTACTTGTCTGAACTTATCATGACTTACAAACCAGAGCGCACATTAAGATCTCAAGATGCCAGTCTGCTTATGATTCCAAGGATTAATAAAATAACAGTGGGAGGTCAAGCTTTTAGTTACAGGGCCCCTAAACTGTGAAATGGTCTGCCTGCTACTATAAGAGATGCCCCTTCGGTCTCATCTTTCAAATCCCTGCTGAAGACTCACTACTTCAGTTTAGCATATCCTGACTAGAGCTGCTTATTAACTGTACAGACTGCATCTCTGTTGTTAGTCATTAGCACTAAAACATAAGTAACATGGTAGTTATAATTGGATACTAACCCTCACCTATTCTGTTTCTCTTCTCGGTACTCAAATTTGGCACTTGGTGCCACGGCCCACCTGCCAAGTTGTTTTGCCTGCCTAAGGTAAAGTCATCTCTGATGGAGGATCGCAGGAATCATGGGAAAGAGGGTTCCTTTCATCGGATTAGCGCTATTTCAGCTGTGGAATGGCCAAATGGGGAAGGCAGCTTGATGACTGAGGTCTCCAGGACTCTAAACAAATCCAAATCATATTATGTGATATCATCAACTGTTAAATTCTGCTCTGTACTTCTAAAATTTGTATTTTTATACTGTATTGAGGATTTGTTCTGTTCTGTGTATTGTATTGTATTGTATTGACCCCCTACTTTTTGACACCCACTGCACGCCCAACCTACCTGGAAAGGGGTCTCTCTTTGAACTGCCTTTCCCAAGGTTTCTTCCATTTTCTCCCTACAAGGGTTTTTTTGGGAGTTTTTTCTTGTCTTCTTAGAGAGTCAAGACTGGGGGGCTGTCAAGAGGCAGTGCCTGTTAAAGCCCATTGCGGCACTTCTTGTGTGATTTTGGGCTATACAAAAATAAATTGTATTGTATTTTGGGCTATCCAAAAATAGATTGTATTATATTATATTATATTATATTATATTATATTATATTATATTATA
>JANRMT010062835.1:50948945-50973026 GCA_026402145.1 Polypterus bichir lapradei | reverse complement strand
ATATTATATTATATTATATTATATTATATTATATTATATTATATTATATATGATTCCATTTTAAAGTTGGGCATAGTTGGAAGAAATCTGTGGCCTTATAAGTATAGAGTGCAATCCAAAGAATTTCAATTTTTCTGCCTCAGTAGTTACAAACACTAGTTTATGACTTATTTTCATTTCTTGATATTCTTTTGTCTTATCTGGAAGTTCTGCCTCAGTTCATATTTAACCCTAAAATAATAAGCATCTAAAATTCTTCTATAGTACAAAGCATGATAAGACTTGTGATGAAACAGGAGAGTAAAAAATGCCAGCCCCAGCAGATTAGTGTTATAGGGGCAGGTAATAACTTTAACACATGACATCTTGCCACTTTCCATTACAAAGAGAACTTCAAAGCAAATCTGGTATTTATTGATAGACCCATAACTCACAACCTTAAAAAAATAGTTGGGTTTCATTAGACAAAGCAGGGAAAATGCAAAACAGATGATGAGCTGCCACAGCTCTCTATGAAGCATATCTTCTGGGGAAAGGTAACAGCAGCTCCCAGCACTGTACCCCTTTTAATGCAATTTATGTGGCTCATTTTGTGTTTGTTTTCTAAAACAAAGCGATGCTGCTATGATACAAAAACATTCACTTAGTCATTTTTTCTACTCTGTGTAACCCATTGGAGAAGCACTTATCAAGCCTGGAGTTAATAACTTACCACAAAGTGAATATAACACTTCATTTAAGAATAAAAAACAACTCACAAATTGATCTAAAAAAGTAAAGTACTTGAAAAAATACATATATTTTGTCAAATATATTAAATGAAGTTAACTTAATTTATATTTTTTGAGTCAATATGCTTCAGTGAGTTGAAAACAGATTTTTTTATAGTGCTTTAGTCATTCCTTTTAAATAAATTATAGGACAAATGTTTGATTTGTCGTGAGTTGTTTTGATTGTACATGCTATGCTTGATTTAATTTGACCATTGTGGAGTAACCAAGTAGAAGCCTCTTCAAGGCTACATGTCAATTTTGATTCAAGTACAGTGCTGTTGTCCAAGTCTAAAACATTTCTAATCCTTTCCAATCCGACCCCAAAAATCAACACTATAATCAGCAGCAGATGTACCCCAAGTATGCTTTCTTTACTTAATTAAAATGATATATATTTTCACAGATTGACAGTAAGGCATTGGAAACGATCCAAATAAGCTTAAGAATATTATTCTTAATGTATGTTACTTAGTTTTCTTGTTTGTTTGTGCTTTATTTTTAACTTAGTCTTCCCAGGGCGTTCAGTGTACCTCATGTAAGAGGGAGAGGCTAAGAATGCATTAGCACACAATGTTATTTTTGTTAAGCTTCTTTTTCAAGGGGAATATAATTGTTTAAGGGTCTAATGGAGAAGGAACATATTTATTTTTGACATTTTTGTTTTGTTTTGATATCTTGTTCATTTTTATTTCCGGTTGTTGTAATTTTGTATTATTTCCCTGATGACATTCTCACATCTTCATTTTGTGTCTGTGTCATTTTAGTTTCTATGAAGGCTGGCATTTTCCATAAGAAAATCATTGCCACCACAATTTTATGGCAAAGAATGTGGTGCTTTGCAGAGTAAGGTGACATGCACCAGCATGGAGCATGACAGCTGCATGATTATGCTATAAAAGATAGCAGTGCAGACAAGAAAGCATCAGAATTTTGACAAAAACTAAAGAAAGTCTTTTTAAATATGTAGCATTATGATTTGGTTTTACTTCTAATTTTCGAAGGGTTTCTTATGGTTTACAGGTGGACATTTTAAGATTTATTTTAGGTTTTGGAGCGTGTAGATTCAAATTCTAATAACAGTTTTCCTGTTTGGAATTTATTTAACTCAGCGCAATTATGTTTGCCTGTTTTTAATGCCATTATGTTTTTTGTAGGCATTGCTATTGTGTAAAGCAGTCACTATAGTGTACTTCTTGGAAAACAAACTTGAAGACAGCAGCTGTGGCATCACAAGGTTGTGGGTATAAATATCACAACAAACATTTCCTGTTCACCCAAGTTTATGGAGTAAACTTAGTAAAACTAAGAGACTGGCACATTGTACTTTTAAGTGTATTCTTTGTAAGTAAATCCTTGCAAACGTAATACTGACTTTAATTTGGAATTCTGATTTTTGGTTTGACGACTGTATTTTTGATTTCCTGGTCACCCCAGTACAAGACAGACAAAGCAGTACCTGAAGCTACAAGTGCATCCCAGAACCTAAGGACATGTTCTACTCTGGCAGACTCAGATAATCAAACCTGTTTAGTCTCGAGCAGAGGAGACAGTGT
Source organism: Polypterus bichir lapradei (assembly GCA_026402145.1). Classification (NCBI taxonomy): domain Eukaryota; kingdom Metazoa; phylum Chordata; class Cladistia; order Polypteriformes; family Polypteridae; genus Polypterus; species Polypterus bichir. Next base: position 50,970,700 of record JANRMT010062835.1, on the reverse strand, counting down.
GGGGACCTAATCCAGGCATTTAAAATCCTCAAAGGTATTGATAAAGTAGGTCCAGTAACATTCTTTCAGCTTCAGAGTGAATCACATATTCAAGGACATCAGTGGAAATTAAGGGGAAGTGCATTTAAAACCGAAGCTAGGAAGCATTTCTTTACACAAATAGTTGTGGGACTCTGGAGCAAATTACCAAAACATCTAGTCGAAGGTGAAACCTTGACAACCATTAAGAGGAATCTGGATGAGATATTGGGACAGCTTAGCTATTAGCTAAACAAACAGACATGATGGACTGAATGGTCTCCTCTCAAATTTGTCAAATTTCTTTTGTTCTTATGTCATGAATCTTTTCATGTTTTCTTGCCTTTTGGTTCCATTCTAAATTATTTTCTACCACACTTTTCCTGGCACAACACTTAACATTAAAACAACAAACAAAATGTGCATCATACAGACCAATCTCTCTTCTGAATAACGATGTAAAAATATTCTTGAAAAGTCTAGCCAGAAGGATTGAGAAAGTGCTTCCTTCTGTAATGTCACAAGACCAAGCCAGATTTATTAAAGGTTGACATTTAACTTCTAGCCTTCTGCGTTTGTTTAATATAACATATTCACCCATTAAGTTTAACACCCCAGAGATCTTACTATCTTTAGATGCAGAAAAAACAATTGATACCATTGGATGGGACCACCTATTCACCACATTGTACAAATTTGGGTTCAGGCCAAACATATGTGCATGGATCAAACTACGCTATACCAGTCCAGAAGCCTCCCTCTGGGTTAACAACATTATTTCAGACAACTTTAAACTAGAATGTGGTACTTGACAAGGATGCCCCTTGTCACATTTGCTCTTTACAATCGCCATTGAACCATTGGCTGTTTACTTTCAAAATGCATTAGAGATAAAGGGGATTCTCAGAGAAGGACTTGAACAGAAAATATCACTATATTCAAATGATATGGTACTGTGTATATCTGACCCACAAAATTCTGTGCCTGCAGTACTAAAAGCACTAGCATATTTTCAAAAGATATCTGAAATCAAAATCAATTTGAATAAAACTCTGCTTTTTCCAATGAACTCTCTAGCATACAATATTAGACTGGACTTAGCAGATCAGTTTAAATAACTAGGGGAAACTATCACAAGCAAATATAAAGGTCTTTTTCAACTAAATTTTGTTGTCTCCATGGAAAAAAATTAAAGATATGAATAAATGGTCTACTCTCCATCTTACATTGGCAGGGAGAATCAACATTTAGATGACCATCCTTCCCAAGCTTCATGTCCTATTTAAAAGCATCTCCATATACTGTACATTAACAAATCATAGCTTTATTTATTTGCAGTTCGAAACATGCACACATCCAAAGGGCCACTCTACAATGACTTAAAGCAGAAAGGGGCATGGCACTGCCTAACTTTCAATTCTATTACTGGGTGGCAAATATACAAGCTATAAAGACCTGGACATCGACACAAATCAGTGAATATACACAAGCCTGATCTGCAATAGAAATAAAATCTTGCAATACTTCTTTGTATTCTCCGCTCTGTGCCCCAGTTAATACAAATTACCGTACACTAATAATCCAAATTCCCTTCTTCATCTCAGAATTTGGAACCAATATAGGAAGTACTTTAAGACAGGGAAGTTTTTATCTGTTGCATCTCTAAATGACAGCTATCTTTTTCCATCATCTCCTTTCATATATGAAAAATGTCCACGATTAAAACACTTACAGACTTGTACATTGATAATGTCTTCGCATCCTACAAACAATTATGCTTCAGATTCAAATTCTTATCAACACAATTCTTCCATAAGTCAAAAACATGTCAATTAAAATTAATTCAAAAGAAGTTAATTAGCAACAAAAACAGGTCACTTATTAAGAAAAGGGTTAGAATGAAAATCTGCCGCCACTGCAGCCCTCCAGGACCGGAGTTTGAGACCACTGTTCTAGCTCCATATGTGCAAAGCATTCAATCATTCAACTTAAAATCTTTTATCAAGCACATTTATCTTATTTAAAAATGTCCAAAACGTTTCCAGAACAAGATTCAACCTGAGTTGAACATTGCAATCTTTCTCCAGCCTCACTGGGCCACATGTTTTGAGCGTGCACCAAAGAAACAACTTTTTGGACAAAAATCCTTGCATGCCTATCTGATAGCCTCGCAGTCACAATCACTTCCATCCCATTAACAGCTGTGTTTGGTGTATTCCCAGACGGACTTAAAGTGGAGAAGGAAAAACAAACTGTGATTGCCTTTACTACACTAGTAGCATGTAGACTTATCTTGCTCAACCAGAAGAATCTCAACCCACCACTTTTAAGTCAATGGGTAATTGATGTTCTATACTACTTGAATCTGGAAAAAACTCAAATTCTATCTTAGAGGATCTGTTCAAAACATTTTAAAAACCTGTCAGGATCTAATCAATAACATTTTAGAATAAGCTTCCACTTTGGGGAAAGGAGTACTCTTCACCTCTTGTTCCTTTTATAGAGTAGCTCTGGATACTGGCTCTCCTCACATTCTCTTGGGTTTGGGTTTAATTTTTATTTGTTTGCTTTGTTAAGTTTGACATAATTGTATGGAATGGTATCTGCTTCTAATTAAAATTAAAATTAATAAAAAAATAACAAACAAAAAAGACAAATCAAACAAATACAAAGCTACTGGTTTGAGGAAGAATTGCTGGTTATGACTTGTGTTTCATTTCATAGTAAGATTTCTGGTTTGCCCTGATGAAGTATACAATGATCACTAACAATTTCTCTGAATCCACTCTAGTAAATATTTCTGATTATTCTTCTCCAGACTCCTGAAAGAAAGATCTTAAAAATGTTGTCTGGTTGATACAGCATTTGTTCATATGGAACACATTACACTGGAACTTATGAGCCATAAAGAGAAGTCCCTACACAATGGCATTTTGGCTTGGTAACATGTACAGTTTTTCTGCTGTTCTCCTTAATTCTACCCTTCACAACTTTTCATTTCCTTCCATCATTTGAGAAGCTGCCAACCATTTTGCCCTGTTCCAAATGTAATTCCGCTTACCTTTTATTGCTTTTGAGAAGATTGTGTAACTATGGCTTAGGGCACTCCTGAACATATGGCATCACTCTGCAGGTATGTTTTGAATTATCTGTATGCCTGCATTTTTGTGACTAAAAATGTGGTTTGATCTTCATCTATCTCCTTGTGATATACAGAGAGAATCTAATTACAGAAATAACACACTAACTTATTCTTCATGAGCTAGTATTCAATGTTTTCATTAAAAAAAGTGTGAACCCCAAGTATAATTAAAGTAGAAGCAGTTTGAGACACACTGCCCAACAGACAACAATTGCCTATGAGGGACTCTTCCCAAAAATAAGGGAATTGGTTAGAAATATGACAGGTTATTCTATTGTGAATCATAAGCCATTCAAAAAAAGATATCATCAAAAGAGTTATCCAAACCTCGGAAAGGGTTACAAATCCATCTATAAACATTGTGATCTTCAGCTTCTCATGGCCAGGTGGATAATGTACAAATAATAAAAGAAATGACCACTATCACTAATGTTGTCATGAGTGGTTGCCCGTAGACATTACCCTTAAGCATCACTCCTACACTACTTCAGGAGGGCACAAAGGAAAAGGAGTGTATCAGCCTTTTTTGAACTGACTAATGTCTGTTTTAATTAATTCATTTTAAGTACTTCACTGCCTTGAAGAAAAGTAGTGTGTGTGTATGGGATGACACAGGAAACCACTGATCTGAAATATTGCTGCCTTAAGTTCAACTCAGTGATCCAGAAATTTATTGGAAGAATGAGGTTCACTGCTGCATTCTTGTGTTTTCTTTATATTTTCCTTTTGACAGCAGTTTTCACCTTGTGGGTGGCTTTTGCCTGATTTGTGATCTTAAATCTTTCCTCTGCACCTCACTGTGCCTTTACCTGCCTCGTGATTTGAATTTTGTCTTAGTTGGCATACTCACATCTGCTTGTTAGACCATGCCTCTGTGGTTTCCACGTACCTGTAGCATTCATTCAAATTGAAATGTTAACCATAGATGTTCACCATCCTGCACTTTCTGCATCATTTTTGGTATGTCTGTTATATTATGCTGCACTGCCCACTGAATGGGAAAACGTTCACTACATTTGGTGGCAGAAGATAACAGCTTATCAGTACTCTTCCATAAGCTGAATCTTATATGAATATGCTGTAGGTTATGTGTGAAAACATGCCTAAAGACCCAAAATATCTGCACTGGAATATCTAAAGTAGATGAAATATTGTGGCTTCAAATGGCCAGGTCAGAGTCCTGTAAGAAATCTTTCTGCTGGAATTTTATCACTGACACTTTTCTGGGGAGACTTGCAAGTAAGAATTACTTGTGTATACCTGCAATAAGCAATAAAACTTGAACTCAAATGTAAAGTTCATGTACTTTTCCAGCAAAGTGAATGTTGGATCATTGTTATCAATGAAAAACAAAGCCAATGTGTTTATGTGTTATATATTTAATCTATTATTAGGACTTAGAACAAATTTAGATTACTATTAAGTAAAATTAATGTGGGTATATATGTATAATTTTTAAGATTTCACAAATATTTTTCATTGGAGTGCAAGATATTCCCAGTTACACCAAAGTGCAGAGACAGGCTTATATTGGATCAGGGTTGCGTGTGTTCAGTTTCACTCATTATCACACTATGGACCGGGTTGATAAATGGTAAAGCCATACCAAATACTAACCGAATCTTGTTGATTTACATTAACATCAGCTTCAATAAAAGTCAAAAGTAAAAAAAACAAATAATGTAATCTGTGACATGGGCAGTAAAGGGAGCGCAGGAGAAAAAGTTAGGTGTGTCAGAAGTGAGAATGTTCAGATGGGTGTGTTACCAAAAAGGACAAGATAAGAAATGTGACAATCAGAGGTCAAAGTGAGAGAGATATCTAAGTACAGAAAGTAGTCTGTTATGGTATGTACATATGTTGAGGACAGGCAATGAATATGTGGGCAACAGAGTGATGGGAATGGAAGTACAGGGGAAGAAAAAGGGAAGGAGGCCAAAGTGGAGATGGATAGATAAAGTAAAAGAAGAGGAGAAGGAAAAGGGCTTGACTGGCGAGGAGATGCAGGACTGAGCTGTATGGAAAAGGTTGGTCAAACACTGACAATATACAGAAGTAGTAAAAGATGAAGAAGATAAAGAAGAAGAAAAAGAATGTAAGAAAAGTAAAAAGAAATCATTATAAAAGGAAAAAAGTTCTCCTTTTTAAAAGAAACTATGTTATATTTCACAACTTGTGCAAAAGAGGTTTTAATGATACTGACATAGTGAAAAATAGAACCATTTCTTGAACATATCCTAAAGAAAGAAAAATGTGCCGTGGTGAATGAGAACCTCTGAATCACATCCTGCCAATATTCACAGTAGAGTCTAAGAGTATAAACTTCAATTATCTTTAGTAAAAACTATCAGTTATCTACAGTAATTATAACCTCGATTATCTCTAGTAATGTAATTACTACAGTAGTTTGTGAATGTTGACAGCTCCTTCCTTAAATAACATCAAGAAAAAAGTTTCAGCTTACAGCATTCAGCAGAAAAATCTAATAATCTTTCAATAGTAGCGAGCCTCCTATATGATGTTACAGTTATTCTTTAAGTCCAGAATGATTCTCAGCTTCACTTGTTGATCTTGTCTACTTCGCTCAAGTTATGTGGTGGAAACTCTAAATTTTGGGTCCTCAGCATTGCCTCTACATAAACAATTGGACTGCAAATCTGGACATTCCATTCTGCCACAAAATTTCTGCTGGGGAGGAGATGTTGCTGATGCAGAATGTCCAAATTGTGTCTTGTTGCTATGTTCCCTCTTGCTATGGTATGTGGTCTGTTTCGTAATATGTTATGTTCTTAAATGAAATACAAACATGTCCTTATAGCATCCATCTAACCATCCATTATCCAACCCGCTATATCCTAACTACAGGGTCAGGGGGTCTGCTGGAGCCAATCCCAGCCAACACAGGGCGCAAGGCAGGAAAAAAACCCTGGACAGAGTGCCAGCCCACCGCAGTCCTTGTAGCATTTAACTGGAAAATTAGATCTTAAATTGGCTCTTTTCCACACTCATGCAGAAGGCAAAAACTGTATATCTGAGGTGAATTTATATAAAGCTAGCCGAAGTACATGAAGATGTCCTGGTGCTAATAAATCGGGAAAACTGTCTTTCAGAAATTCAACATGGTTAAACACAACCCATGATGGACAAAGAAACATAATGTTAGACAAAAGCTATGTCCAATGAGACAATGAAATGAAATTTCTATCTAAACACTGTATACACTGGGGGTCTTTAATGAGATTGCACTTAGGCCACTGCAAAACTTTGTGCACAGTGAAGGCGCACTACTGCTACCTGAGGGGAACTGTAGTTTCCTTATATGGCGCAGGTTTTTGGGTTGCCCCCCGCCTCCTATTACAGCCTCTCACCCCAATATGACATCCAAATAGCTTACAATTTTATTTCTATAGATATCTAGGATGCCTAAGATTTATCTAGAGTACTGTTTATTTGTTTATTATATTGCATTATGTTTATCTATTTATGCTTCAATATTATGTTTATGTTGCCTTCCTTTTTCATGCTATTTTTGTAATTATTTTACAGAATACTAAGAGTATAAATGGAAGGGCTCTTAATAAGTAAAACAATATGTATTGCTTCCTTTTTATTTGAACTTTCTTACAATTCATGGCCACTGTTTGAGGCTGCTAGTTTGTACTTGACAGAACTAAGCATTGAGCTCCATAATTGAAATGATCAACGGTGATGCTGTGGTGAGATTACCCATCAAACCTCACCCATCCTTTGTTCGTTCTCTCTCCATCTCAGTTTAGGACTATCAAGACCAGGACTACCAGATTTCATTAGAACACTTATCCACACACCTTGGGTAACATCTTGAACATAAAAAATATCTAAAATAATCTGAAGAATATGGGTAAGTAAATTATTGTTTAATTGGTTGTTTGTGGAATGCTGAAACATGATGATATTTTTTATCTGTACGGTTTGTTTATAGTGAAATTTTATTGCATAAGCCTCACCAATCAAATTCCATGCAGCTGCCATTGCTTTGCCAATTAAATAAAACATTCCAGAAGTCTATGCCAAGTGTCTCTCTGTAATTTCCTCTGGTCTTTTCTGGTTGAGACTTTGAAGCCTGCACATATTTCCTAGCATTAATTTGAAACAAGCTGCCATTTTCTTTCAGAGATCTTGTTGTCTATCACAGCCTATCATGAGCTCCTTGCTGTCTGAAGGAAGGCACTTGAGACAAGTGGAACGCTTTTGTAATATCGCCACAATTTACTTGCATATCGTGGGCCAAAAAAATCAGTGCCAAAGGCTCTCTGTTGACACATTTCCATACCAATGTGACAGGCATGAATGTGTGACAGAGGGTTTGCTATAAGTGAAGTGGAGAGGATTACCTGTGAAAACTTGTTTCTGAGAATTTGCTGTGAGGGCTTTTTCTCTTCTCCCCAGGAAAGACTTCTTGGATGATTTCTTTTAGCATTGTGATTGCTACATCATTACTAATCTGGAGGCCGCTGTACTTGGTGAGTGTCTGCTGGCCCATAGCTTCTGTATGGTTGTTGTATTGGTGTAAAAGCAACATCCTAATCAACAGGTCTGCAATAAGAATGTCTTTGGCTACCCACTGGATGATTATATGATTATCTTTGCAGCTGAAGGATAATCATTGCCTTGTTGCTAACACTGTGGGGGTCCTGCGTTCTCTCCACCTCAACAAGGCATCATTATACGTACATTTGTAACCAAGCGTCACCCTATAAAGAAATTATTCATTCCATTTTCCAAGTACTGCTGGAACAGGTTTCTTGGGCCTTATTTATAAAAATGTGTGTAGAATGATCCATAGTTTGAACATACGATCATTTCCTAAAAATTCCAATGAACGATTTCTAAAATATTCACATGCATGAATACATTTTCCTACATTTTCCTGTGGGCATATCAACAGGTGCACTCAGAGAATGTTGTCATATATGGCAGTATATGAATAAATCCTTACAAACAGTAATAAAATACCCTGATTACCTCTGTTAAAATATCAAGTGGACACCAGTTTCACAGCAAAAGTAAAAACTGCTCTTGAAATGGCACAGAGGTTTTAATGACAGAGAATGATGGTAGAGTAAATATTTTAGTTTGCATCTATGCACTGGGGTTATTGAAAAATCAAGCTGTGACAAAAATCAAGTTATGGATAATAAAGCAGGCTACCAAAATCAGACAGGAAGACATGATTCAGGTTGTGATACACCTGACCTGTCTGTCATTTCACTGTAAAATGTCCCTGTTACAAGAAACCCAAACCAAGGGAGGCTGCACATTGACTGAAACAGAAAGATTGTATGTAGAAGAGCTCTCAGTTTTAAAATGCAGTTGCTGACAGAGATCCAAAGAATGATTTCGTGGCAGCTAACAATTTCTCATAAATGAAAAAAGGCAACTTACCTCTGAAAATGCACTCTCTGTGCAACTCACGATTCAAGAAGGCCTGTGGTGGAGGAAATGAGACTAAAGCCTACATCACACTGTAAGATTTTTCTACCGATTTCAAGTTATAGACTTTATTTAAATAATTTTAGCAGGTCTGTGGAAGTTGAGCCACACTTCCATAACCGCCAGACACACAGTTTCACATTCTCAGTGGCTCAGTCAAATTGGCCTGCACCTTACTCCGACAAAATCGAACACATTTCTTAAATTGTAGTGGTGGGCATACGTATATGTGTGTACTAGTGCTAACCACCAATGATCCCACACTTGGCAGTACAATGTATACAATGAAACTGCAAATGAAGGCGGACATAGTCAAAAACAGGCACATTCTCTGTTTACTTACAAAGACACTGAATGCATCGTACTAGTGGGTGAGTGCTCCTTGGCTGTTAGCTCTCCCATACATAAAACTGAACAAGGAAAATAAAAAGGCAAGGATTGTGGCTGAGCTCGCCATACCTGAGAAGCCTTCATAGAGGCACTGGTCCTGTCAGGCAACTTGTTTTTGACTGTGAGAATGTATCAAGCTGGCAATACTTTGCATATGTGAAACCATACTGAAAATGCAGTCATCCTCTTCCATTCCTAGTCACATAATCTTCAAGGTGACAAGATCCAACAACTGTGGTTGGTAAATTTGACATCCTCTCCAACTAGAAAATGTGTAATTTGATGTCAGCTTCAGGCTCTTGACTCTTTAAAGATTTATTCCCATATAAATAATGATAATATTGTCCTAATTAGTGATTACCTTTGCTAGACCAGATTTTAACTCTTTCAGGGCTGATGTCGACTTTTGTCAAAAGGAGGAATTGACAATAGTAATCAGCTGTAAACTGTGACAACCGTTACGTTTTAGTTGGTCTCTCATTGCTAGAAGGAAAGTTAGATTCAATGGTTTGAGAAAGATTCCATGGGCTCACGTGAGTAGCAAGGCACACACAACGGCAAAAATGGCACTGACATCTGGAGAGAGATCAAAACGAATGCGAAAAGCAAAATACTCCGTGGACGACGTCTTGCCTATTATCTCTGAACTGGACTATGACTTGTCAGACTCAGATTTTGATATGTGATTGAAAATGAATGTGAGATTCCAGCTTCAGCTGATCGGTCCTCAGCTAGTCGTGGTACTGACAATGCTCGCCAGGGAGGACTGCTACTTAAAAATCAGATTGTAATGCACTGCGACTGTGACTGCCACTGCTGCTGTCCCAGCCACACAAAGACAGCCTGGCAGCAAGCCTGCTCCTCATTCTTGGCAAACTGACAGCCACAGCATGCAGCAACAGACGTTTTATGTTGATTTCTGTGTGAAACCATCGTTTTTTTGGAAAAAATATTCAGCCCTCAAAGAGTTAACTAAGTGGTATTTAAAATAATGAGACTCCGACTGAGTGTTTCATAATAGTGCACAGCATCAAGGCCGTCTTAACGTATGGGCATGCTGGGCAGTTGCCTGGGGTCCCCACGAGCATAGGGGCCCCATGCTATATGGTTTACCAATTGAGTATCATTTATATGTTGAAATTGTTGTGTTTTTCAAGGCTTATGCAATATTGTTCAAACATTTGTGTTGATTAATCTATGCTGTACAGAATGTTTTTAAATGTTTAAACACTGATTTTGTTGGAAGTACCAATACAATAAATATATGTTTAATTTAATCGACCATCTACATTTTTATTACTGTGAGTGGTTATGTAGGTAGGGGCCCCAGTGCACTGCTTTGCCTGGGGGCCTATAATGCTGTTAAGACGTCCCTCACAGCATAATCCGTTTTAGTTTTGCATATATTTTCATTTGTATGGGACACACATGTGCGATTGGGAGGAAGCTAAAGGCCCTGAATAATGGTAGTTCCATGCCAGACCAGGGGGAGGCGAGATGCACTGACTTTCTCTCTCAATCCTCTGTAGACCATTCATCCATTCGTTATCCAACCTGCTATATCCTAACACAGGGTTACGGGGTCTGCTGGAGCCAATCCCAGCCAATACAGGGAGCAAGGCAGGAACAAATCCCGGGCAGGGTGCCAGCCCACCACAGCTCTGTAGACCATCAATGGGAAATTCTGCACAGTTCCGATGCCAATGATGACGGCACTTCTGTTTCCAGTGCATATTGATGATGCCACTTCACGAGCGCATCGTACATGATGAGGTCACTTCTGGCCACGATGACGTCATTTCCAGTTCCGGTCCTGATGACGTCAGTTCCTGTCCCGGCCTTTAAGCCTCCATCTTTACAGCCTTAAATCGGTTCTGTTTTGGACTTGAACTTGAACACAACTCCTCTTAAAACAAACTCATTTTGCAGCCAGGTCATAATATACGGGTGGCTGTCCAAATGCTTTTTGATATCTTCTGTCTATTCATGTGACAGACTAAATAGTCCTATTTCTTGATGTCACTAGTCTGACTCAGTTGCCCTTCTATTACCCTGTTTCAATAGGTTACTGTCATTTTATTTTGATTGTCCATTTTTTTAGTACATTTAATGATTTTCACTCTTGATGTTAGTTTACCCTAACATTTTCTTTTTATCTTTTATTTTGTTTATTATTATTTTTGTATAAATATTATTCTGTCATAGGAAAGTCCCCAGCTTGGCAAAAAAATTGTGCAAGCATTAGCCTACCACTCTGAGGTGGGTTGGCGCTCTGCCCGGGGTTTGTTTCCTGCCTTGCGTCCTGTGTTGGCTGGGACTGGCTACAGCAGACCCCCGTGACCCTGTGGTTAGGATATAGTGGGTTGGACAATGGATGGATGGATAGCCTACTGCTACATGAGCACAACATAACAAGGCAATTTGCCGCAGTGTTTGGTTTTTCTGATGTAATCAGAGAAATTAATTGCACTCACATTAGGAGCTTTTTCAAAGCACAAACTCTTTTCAGAACTTTTGTAGCATTCCGTCCACAGGAACTTGGGTCATTTATAGTTCCTGATAAGTAGTTTTTTATCTCCTAATCCAGGGCATATACTTTTCCTGCAACCAGGAGCTATCATGAGTGGGATTCAGGTGATGAATTGTGCAGGCAAGAACACAAATGTTATCTTTGTATCAAAACATTTGTTATCATTTTTATATCTGAATTTCTTTAATGAATATACATTTAATGAATAATGCTAATGTTACCATTTTTTACTTGAGTTTTATATCTACCTTGATTTTCTGCAATCTTACTTGAAAGTCATCTTCCCATTTGCTCTCTGGCTTTTGTTTGTTTTTTTTCACCTTGTTAACTAATTCCTTATATTGATTCTCTGAAATTGCAATAAATGCATTTTTAATAACATACAGTACAAGAACTAACAACCCCTTGTTCTCCATTTTTGTGGTGGCACTGCCGTGTATTGAAATGATGTCAACAGTTTAACCTATGAACTCTGTACATCACGTTTTTTGCAAGATTTCAGTTCATGTTGTGTGATGGTACACACAAAAGAGGCCAGGGACCACAACTGGCCCAGGACCCACATTGTACATGAACTCATTAGTTACTGCAAACAAGTTCCTGCGGTGGAAAAGCAGTCATTGTAATAAGGGCACCTAGTGAGAATGAAGCTGCTTCTGTTCCATTTAAGCAGGTACATTCCATTAAAGTACAAGTCCTTTTTGATGCCAAGATGAGTGTGAGAAACTACATGGCTTGGTAGCCTGAGTCAACCTATGAATTATTTATTCTGAGGCAAAATGGCTTTTGTAGACAGCTTGCTGATGGTGCTGTACATGATGGATGGCTTGTTGGTAAATGTGATAGTTCAGGTCAGCTCCCCAAATCCGTTGTTGCTTACACATACACACATCACATCACATCACATCTCTCTTGTTGAAAAGTACTTGTTGGTTACTCCAAACCCTATACAAAAAGTATGGCTGCACACCAGAAACATTCCCCGATGTCCCCTGATGGTTCTGCCTTCTTGGTTAGCTAGTTAACTAATAAATATACAGGTACTAGGTGTAGGTTATGTCCAACCTTTCTCTTCCACTCTTTTTCTAGTTTGTTAACCTGTCTAGGACGTGTTCTCTGCCACCTCCCAGGCAAGACACAAAACACCTTGTAGTCTGGGATGTAATCCTAATATGTTTCATGTTTGTTAATTATTATATCTGCAAAACGTTTTAGGTAAAGATTTTTTTGGAGAGAGATATTAAAGGCTAGCTGCAGAGAAGTGATGTTCTTTAAAACCATAAGGTCAGCACATTTATATTACTTAAGTTAGTGCCTCACATATATCAAACTTTTGCAGCCAAATCCCTGCATTTCCAAATAAGTTCCTTGAACAGTACTTTTTCAAAATTATTGCAATATGTGTAATTTTTTGTGCTAAGCACAGTTTTTTTCTGTAAGAATACAACCTTTTGCAGGTGGTTAGATACTGTATATGTTCTGCAGCACATTCAAGAATTGAAGGTACACTAAGTAGAAATAGAATTGCTAGCCTTCTTTCATGCTTTGGTAGATCTTGATAAGATTTATATACTATGAGCATTATGGGGACACATTGTATCTTTATTTTATTAATGATCTCTATTCACTGTGTGCATTTATAAAATACAAAGCTCAGGCAAGAGGTTCTGTAAGTGATTCACGGTTAACCTTAGTGGTGGTGGTTGGTGCTGTCACCTTACAGCTCCAGAGTCCCAGGTTCAAATTATGGTCTTGATGCTTTCAGTGTGAAGTTTGCATGTTCCTCTAGTATATGCACACGTTTTTCTGTGGTTTTTTATAGTTTTCCTCCCACATTCCAAAGACAAACTAGATTAACTAGGTTAGATGTTTTTCAGTTTATGTGGATGAGTTCAAGTCAGTCAGTGCTTCGTTGTTTTGTGGGGTGCCGCAGGGTTCTATCCTTGGGCCTATTCTTTCTTCATTATATATGCTACCTTTAGCTCATATTATCAACTCTTTAAAGGATACTTCTTATCAATTTAAAAAATTTATGTCGATGACTTTTACATGCCAACAATGATACTAGTTTGCTTTTCTTGTTCATGGTCTGACAGAGATTAATAAATGGCTTTTAACCAGCAACTTATAGCTAAACTCACAGAAAACTGACATTCTAATTTTTGCCCCTTCTGACATGTACACAGCAATTAGCCAAAAGCTTTCATCACTTTCTAGCTTTTGTCAGGTCTCTCTGTACAACTTAGGTGTTGTTTTCAATCAATCTCTCAATTTTGATGCCCATGTGAGGTCCCATAGTCTTTCCTACTTTTTCATTTGATAATCCTAGCCAAGTTAAGGACTGTTGTTTCTAAGGCCAAAATGGAAATGCATACTCCTGCTTTTATTTCATCACGCATACCTGTCTAAGCAAATCTCAGTTAACTCACCTTCAGACCATTCAAACCACAGCTGCCAGGCTTTTAACACGTGCCCATAAGTGGACTCACATTTCTCCTATTTTATTCTCTTTGCATTGGCATCCAGTAGAAATCAGGATACATTATAAAATTCTCATACTTACTAAGCACTGCATGATCAGGCTCCTCAATACATTGTGGATCTCCTGCACCATTACACCACTAATCGAGCCCTGAGATCCTGCCCACAAGGCCTTATTTCTGTCCCTTGCTCCAGGATGAAGACGCTTGAGAATTGCGCATTTCAATCTGTTGCTTCCAGACTGTAGAAAAGTCTTCATCCTGCACTGAACTTGGTGCAATCAGTTGAACAGATAAAACCCAGCTTAAGACTTACCTGTTTAGACAAACTTTTGGGAAGTTTCTGTTAGTATATTTTTATTTTGTTTTTATTATAACTTATTTGTTCTTTTATTTTATTGTACTGCACTTTGTGACGCCCCTCCGAGAAAAGCTCTTTATAAATAAACTTTACTTTCTTACTTAATTGGTGACTGTAGATAGATAGATAGATAGATAGATAGATAGATAGATAGATAGATAGATAGATAGATAGATAGATAGATAGATAGATAGATAGACACTTTATTAATCCCACTGTAAGCTTGTCCTGTGAGCTGTGCAACAGACTGACCTCCCTTATAGGACTGGCTCCTGGTTTCTATAGTGCCACAGTAGGTAGGCTTCAGTACAGCCAAATGCCTCAACTTACTTAAGCAGGACCAGCAATTGATAGATGAATGGAAATCTGCATGAATAATGTCTCAAGCAAGAGGCGTGTTGGCCTAAGCTTTTTATCTATAGCAAAAAAATTCCCAAAGTATGCAGTATGAAAATCTGAAATATTTGAATCTTCAAAGGTATAATTTAAAAATTCATCTGGGCAGGAAAGAAAAGTAGAAAAAGATGTTAAGGTTCTTCTGAACATTAAAGGTAACATAGTTAAAGATCAAAACATAGCAGATGTTTAAAATAAATAAATCATAAAGTGCTTTTATAAGAGGGCACAAAGAAATATGCCACGAGCACCAGTAAAAAAAACCTTATAACAGAAAAAGTTAATATGGAAGTATCTACGATATTAAAAACACTGCTTGCTATTGTATCCTAAAAATAAAAAATAAAAGCAAAAAATAAAATGTAACTCATTCCATTGCTAAACATTTTAAAAGGTGACCACTTGTAAAAGAAAAAAAAAACTTTATTTTTTGATACTTTGGATTAGCTCACTTTTCAGTTTTTTGACAGAGTTTTATTCTATTCTAGCTGTGTTACCCAGCTTTGCCCAAGAAATTCCATAAGACAATGGGCCTCAGTTCTACTTTCATTGGTTAATTGGGTGTGTCAGAAGTACTATTTGATTTTCTATACATAATATATACAGTATATATATATTTTTTTGCCAAGGGCTAATATTACTTACTGGCTGGCAGTGTGTTGTAGTGTTTAAGACTTTAAACCTAGGACTTCAAAACCTGAGGTTGTGGGTTCAGATTCTGCTACTGATACCATACAACAATGAGAAATGTAGTCATATGTATTTTAAAAGATTGTAAGTTGCCTTGGATAAAGGCATCAGTCAAGTAATAATAATATCATAAAGTTGTTGGAGCTGCTTACTCTTGAACATGCTACTACACAATCATCCAAGTAAAACATTCCGGCATTAGATCACTTACTGCCTTTCCTAATGACTTGGCTTTTGTTGATAGTCATTGCAAAACCCAGTTTTAATTAATTAAACTTAAATTAATTTTAAATTAATTAAAATTAATTAATTAATTGTATATAGCGCTTTCCAAATATACTGAAAGTGCTTTATGTAGACAGTGAGGAACCACTTCAACCTCAAAAAATTATTTTAAGAAGTACAACCCTGAATACTCTTAGGCAATAATGGAAATGGGATATTTAGATTAGAATAGCTGACAACTTTAATAAGGGGTCTTGATGAGCTTTTGGGACGACTTACTATCAGCTAACCAAATACACTTGATGGATTGAGTGGTTTCCTTTCATTTATCAGACATCTTATATATCCTTGCACATATGCTTAACCATTGGCTGTGTGCCTACATATGCACATCTGACTGATGATTAAAAATGAGTATAGACTGCTTCACTAAATAAAAGACAAATATCCCCCATGCACACCCACTGTCCTGAAGTTCTCAAGTTCTTTGTGAAATGATGCTTTGGGGATGTTGGCTGTACATTAAAGAGCTAAAAGGATCTCATTTCAATTTTTATTTTTCCTTTCATTATGTGCACTTCTTCTTTCTCGTATTTTCCTGTAACATTTAACTGTATTTTGCCTGACTGAACTCTCCCCTGAAGCTACTTTTAAATTTGGCTTGAATTTTTACTAATAGTATTCTATATTTTCAAATTTTAAGTATTTTGACCCAGAACTAACCCAAGCTTGTCAATACTTCATTGCAGTATTTCAGATCTTTAACAAAGCTTATCTTGGCTCTGAATAAAAACATATTGCCCAATATAAAGAATCCCTGCATTGATGGGAGGGCTCACATTTTTATTTTGCCTTTATAAATTGATCTTTTTGTTTTATAATTTTTGGTTTTATAGTCAGCAGAAAATATTTATATAACCAATTACACATTTGGTCTAACATACTCATTCCCTAAACACTCAGTCCCCTAAGAGCTTGGAAATATCTGGGTGGTCTAATCAAGTCTTCTAAATCTGTGCATTTAACATTTTATTTAAAGCAGGTTTTTAACAAAGCAAGCATGCACTGTATGCTAAATTCAGATGGTCTTTGCAGCATTTTTAGCCCAGTCTGACGGCTAGATAGTAAGGAAGCACAGATGTTGCAGAAATAGCATTTAGTTTGCGGTTGTGGTTCAGGCTTGAGCTCAGTTTTCATTTTCATGGTGCTGTGGTTGGAGTGAAGTCACAGTGGTAAATTGAGACTGCCATTCAGTGCAGAATATTGTGGGTCAGATTTATCAATGAGTTTCGACCCTATCATTTTAGTTTGCCCTGTCTTTTGACATTATATTTCTCAATGGTCTCTGTGATTATTGTGTATTTAAACTGCTGACTTTCAGAACAGAATCTCAAAAATCTAAAGAACAGTCAATGTTTGTGAGATTTCCTCCATAGTTTATAAAATACACAAACCCAGAAGTGACCATCATTAAACTTTACAGAAAATATTTCTGCTAAAAAGTATCAGGAACTGAATATTCACGTGAAGCTACAGTATATGTATACCGAGTACTCACTTGTAAGGATATCCTTAACTGAAAAAATGGGCTTCAGCCGCACAGAGAGTAAACCTGGATAGGAAAGTGATGTGTCATCATGTATTTATCATGGTTCAGGGTGTCCAGTGCTAAGGTTGAAGATAAATGCTGAGCAGTGTAAAGGATAAATAGAACAAAAGAGAATGTTTTGGGTCACCTTGCTGCCAACCCTATATAATTATAAGCTTTGAAATGGAAAAAAACAATGCAAAATGACTTGTACCAATTTCTGTATTAAGCAGACTGACTAAGATGGCGATTCTTAATTTTTTTAGGCATTCTGAGAGGAAGCAGCAGGTCCAGGTTGGACGGACCCAAGAAATGACATCAGATATGGGATGGTGTCAGTCTTTCTAAAGAGATTATTATATGCAGTGCCACATTAGGTCTGGGCTGAGAATTATAGTCAACCGAGTCCTTAATCTGTTTTCTACGCACATGATGTGACAGAAGTGAAGAGCAAAATAATGCATCCTTTACTAAAGGGCTTGTGCTGTTCTGACAGGCTAAAGGAACTAAACCTCTTTAGTCTTGAAAAGAAAAAGTGAAACGGAGACTTTAATGCACATGTTCATATTGGTCAAATTTATTAATTAAGTTTTTCTTACAACTTTCCTTACATTACACAGTAAATGACATACTCAAGGACACTAATGGAAGAGAAAGTGATTTAAACTAGGATGAAATGGAGATCTGTCAACTTTTAAGAAATACCTGAATGAGATGTTGGGTCAGTGTGTCTATTAGCTTACTTAACAAACGTGTTTTATTGAATGCTCTCCTCTAATTTGTGTAATTATATAATTTTTTATTCTGTTGACCATACCTGTTGGTGGGAAGATATAGAATATTCATGAAAACCTAGCGCTTTAATTGGCTGAAGAAGTAGAATTTACAATTACGTTATACAAGGGGGTTCCCCCCGCTGGCTTCGCTTACCAGCCACTTCGCATCTCTATTGCTGGCTTTGTAAAGTGGGGGGGCTGAACGCACCCCAAGGAGACACGATTGCTTCTCAGAAACACCCCTCTTAAACGGTGATACAATGGGAAACAAATACAGTTTTTTTTACCTCCTCTTTGCTGGATCAGTTACTGGCTTGCTGCTGCTGCCGTGCGTCGTGATCTGCATCTCATACGGTGCTTCAAACATTTAAAAGCCTGTGCAGCAGCTGTCCAACTCTTTGTGTTTTATTTCCGGCCCCAGGCTTGGTTAAATCTTTTGGCACAAAGTCCCATCTTGCAAGACGTGAGTTCTTGATATTTCTTAGTTTATAATTTAGGAAACGGAATAAGAATCTGAAAATCTAACAACATCACATTAAAGTTCGATAAATTCTGAATAGAATGATACCAAATATATATATGTAGGTTTTAAAATAAGCCTAATTTAAAGCGTGACAATAAATGTGACATAAAAAGTCACTGTTGCATTTTTAGGCTTAGGATTTTATATAGAGTAGATTTACATTTACTTATTTAGTTTAAGTTGGAGCAGCAAGGAAGGAGCACTAACTGATGTCCACATACCCTTTAATATAATCCTACATGGACGAGTGTCCGAGAGTAAATTTGTAAATTGCTCTCCTCTAACAAGAGCTACAGGAAGAGAAACATTATGATGGAGTAATAGACTGATTCTGCAGAAAGGCTTTTTTCCCTTTTATATTCAATGTTGTGTCCTTTCAATTACTTAAATGGTTCAGTTGTGTGACATTTACTTGAATACTTTGGCACTCTTTGCAGAACGTTTCTCTTACTATTTTGTTGGCTTGTAGTATAATTAATTTTGCCATGAAGATCAAGAAATTGACATGAGATGCATACTTTATGTTAATAACATCTCATAAATATTCATATACTCTGACAGCATCACCTTAGAACAGGAAGTTTGTTTTAAGGTAACATAACCAAAAAAGTACCATTCAAGACAAAGTTACTTATGGCATGTGTTTTACA
The DNA here is from genome assembly GCA_026402145.1 of Polypterus bichir lapradei. Lineage (NCBI taxonomy): Eukaryota > Metazoa > Chordata > Cladistia > Polypteriformes > Polypteridae > Polypterus > Polypterus bichir. The sequence goes on along the minus strand of JANRMT010062835.1, from coordinate 50,951,459 downwards.
ATAATCAGAGAAATCCTGTTTCTGCCAACAAACAGGAATAAAGCAAGAATGGTAAATCATGTTGTAAGAAGAATTTAGACCGAAATTGAATTGCTAGGAGGACTGCAGGAATAAGGCATGTTCACTGATTGATAGTTTTACCGAACATTGATGAATGGCCGCTGTACTTCTGGGCAGAATCTGGAGATGAAAAGGCATACTTAAAAATGTACATATGGACAGTGGCCAGAACAAGGAAAACCAACAACCAAATTGGCTAAACTGAAAATATAAGCCAAAAATTGATGTTGAAATTCTTTGAATGGAACTTTGTGTCATCCTAAAATTCGTTTTAAAACAATATGTAGCTCAGCAAGAGATATTCGAAATCTTGGATGCCAGGAGGAGCATGTTGCCATTTTAAAAAGTCTCAGGAAGTTGACTTCATAATGTGCAACTTCCTGGCATGACTTTGTAGCAACAGAAATGTGCTACTACATAGAAAATGACTGCTAAACCGAAAATGGCAGTACCCACAAAAACAAAATTGGCAAAATAAAATGTAAGTAAAACATGGAAATAAGACAAAGTAAAGAAAAAAAGAAAAAGAATTGGTACAGAAAGGTACAACAATATTAACATAACAAAACATTCCAAAAATCACTACAGCGACTATACACTGAAATGTTTTCATTTTTAACTGATAATTTTAATTGTAATTCATGTACTTCAAGTACTTGCATTGTACTTCATATAATTTTCTTTAATTTTAATGCTTCATTTTGTATTTTAGCAGATACTGTAAGTTAGTATTCTTCTACAGTTGAGCAGGTCTGTAACACTTTTGGTTGTGCTTGAATTTGATAGTTAAAGTAAACAGATATAAGGAGAAACGCTTTTATGTGAAATTTGCCTGTGTCGCTTTAAAATCCTTGTCTTAATAATTTCTAGTGACCTGGCACTGTGACACAGAAAGAAGTGATGGCACATTATAATGCACTGATCATGTGGTGTTGAACATGCCATATGTTGTCCATACATTTAAATGTTTATTGTGGAGACATTTTGTTGTAATTGATGACTCTGATTGAGTCCAACTTTAGAGTGTGACTCTGTGTCAGTATGCCCTGTAATGTACTGTGCTCCAGTAAAAACGGGCCTTTCTTTAGCATTTCTTGATTCTGACATTGGATTTAGTTCCCTATTATACAGGGTGAGTTGAAAGTTTAGAACAACCCAAATATTTTAGGATGCCTAATGTTGGATTGATCTAACCAATATCATTTTGCATTAGGTTAATAGCTTTATCTGTGAGTATGTGTGGAAAACTCCTCTGCCATCCTGAATTCAACTAAATAATTTCATTTGGAGAGGAGGCCATGTGACCACTCTAATGTTTTTAAAATTTCAAAAGAAATTTATTTTTTGGTTATAAAAGCTTGGCCTTTCACAGTACAAACATTAACCAACCGTGTTACACAGGCATAAACTGAAGACCTTGAATACAATGTGTTTAATGTGCTGTCCATTTTGAACAAAACACAGTTAGAGATGGTGTTTCTCGTCAGTTTGAACACATTAAAAAACTTCTGACTGGATTGTAGAATATACCTCAATGATGCGTGCCTTCAAATGGTCCCATTCTTGTTCTTTGCTACATACACCATGCATTTTAAATGTCTCCAGAGGTAAAAATCAAGGGGGTGGAGGGTTAAATTGGGGACCTAGGTGGTGACTCAGCTAGTTCACATCAGCCAAACCAATGCCTTGCAAACTGAATTTCCAGTTAGGTACAGACTGTTACACCATAAAGAGGGAGGTGCATCATCTTATTTGAAGAACTCTGGAAACTCCTGTAACATATTCAGGTAAAAGTATACAAGCTTGTAACTTTCATCCTCACTATGGTCATCACCCTTATGCTTTTTCCATCTTTGGACTAGCAGCTCCTCTGATAATGTTTAATGGAGCTCCTCAGGCAGCAGTGATCACAATGCTACCATGTGAACACAAGAATATTTAATATTGTACCAGCACTGACAGGCTGCATCAGCCAGGGATGAGTCACCATTAGTGTGAAGTAGCATTCCTTTTACAGCGGCAGGGGGGCCTATAACAATGACAAGTCTTCAAAACACCAACCAGAATTACATCTAGTGTGTCACAGGCAGTCCTTTTAAGCATAGCAAGCCACCTAAAAGAATCATGTAAAGAGCAAAGGATCATTACAATATGTTTCACTTTAGGTTCCTCAGAGTCCCATACATTCTCAGATGTTGGTAGCCATCAGATCCTTTACGCTCACACAGTGAAACCTGTCAAGTTTGCAGCTTGTTTGAAAGGCAGGTCAGTCTGTGTTGACAGCAGCATCTCTTCAATGTAATTTAAAATTAATTAAAAAATGTATAGCAACAAGCCAAAGGCAAAATCTTAACATTCATAATTAATAGCTGGAAAAAAGAGAGTAGGCTTTTGTACAGTCTGCAGCATAGATAGATAGATAGATAGATAGATAGATAGATAGATAGATAGATA
>JANRMT010062835.1:50929784-50948935 GCA_026402145.1 Polypterus bichir lapradei | reverse complement strand
ATAGATAGATAGATAGATAGATAGATAGATAGATAGATAGATAGATAGATAGATACTTTATTAATCCCAAGGGGAAATTCACATACTCCAGCAGCAGCATACTGATAAAAAACAATATTAAAGAGTGATAAAAATGCAGGTAAAACAGACAATAACTTTGTATAATGTTAATGTTTATCCCCCCGGGTGGAATTGAAGAGTCGCATAGTGTGGGAGAGGAATGATCTCAGTCTGTCAGTGGAGCAGGACAGTGACAGCAGTCTGTCGCTGAAGCTGCTCCTCTGTCTGCAGATGATACTGTTCAGTGGATGCAGTGGATTCTCCATGATTGACAAGAGCTTATATATATACAGTACAGGCCAAAAGTTTGGACACACCTCCTCATTCAATGTGTTTTCTTTATTTTCATGACTGAAGGCATCAAAACTATGAATGAACACATGTGGAGTTATGTACTTAACAAAAAAAGGTGAAATAACTAGTTTTATATTCTAGTTTCTTCAAAATAGCCACCCTTTGCTCTGATTACTGCTTTGCACACTCTTGGCATTCTCTCGATGAGCTTCAACAGGTAGTCACCTGAAATGGTTTTCACTTCACAGGTGTGCCTTATCAGGGTTATTTAGTGGAATTTCTTGCTTTATCAATGGGGTTGGGACCAGCAGTTGTGTTGTGCAGAAGTCAGGTTAGTTGGACGATCATTTATTTTTCAACAGGACAATGACCCCAAACACACCTCCAGGCTGTGTAAGGGCTATTTGACCAAGAAGGAGAGTGATGGAGTGCTGTAAATGGTCATGAAAATAAAGAAAACACATTGAATGAGGAGGTGTGTCCAAACTTTTGGCCTGTACTGTATATACACAGTGTGGTAGCCCGGAATTTAATGGGCAAACTTCATAACCAATAAAGTCAGTAAATAATGGACTTAACCATTGAATATTTTTCAAAATTGTAAACCTATTAGAACTTGTTTGAGTGGACACAAAAGAACACCTTTCTATTTGACATTAATAAGTTGAATTCAAGATGGCCACTTGCAAGATGGTGGAGAGGTGTTTACACATATCTCTGTGCTATACTTACTGGTTTAATACAAACTGGTATCAGTTAGACCAACCCAACACTGGGAATCTTAAAAATATGTGTGTACCTCCAGGTGTTTGACTCAACCTGTACTGACCAGGAAACATCAAGTTTGAAAGATGGATGAAGAATTGTTTTCAAAGTGTCAGGAGAGCAGCCTTGGTATGAAAGTCATATAGTTAAAAGGAATATATTAATTTGAAAGTAATATTTTATACAACTTTAGTATATAGTTTTACAAAAATGTTTACAAAATTAATGAAGGAAAGGATGAATGAAAATGATAAAACTAAATTATTCATGTCCGTTCTTCTAGCTTGCATGAGATTACACTTTCAGCTTGCTTCATTGGTATAGGCCGGATATTTTCTTCAAAAGAGCATATCTAAATTGTGCTAAATTTGATGCAGGTGGTGTGTTCAAAAGTCCATATGCATTGTACTTGGAGCAGATTTTAAAGTTCAAAGGGTTAAACAGATAACCATGCCCTTTGCAAGAATCTGTAATCAGCATCTCAGCTAAACAAGCTTTAAAGACAATCCCATGTTGAAGTAAATAAGTATTGTGTAAAGTTTATTTATCCTATAAAAAAATAAATTAATGCTTAAGTAACTGAATGAAAAAAACTACAAAGTAAAGGACATTCTTCATGAATTGATCAGATTTTGTTTTTAATAATAAAGCTCCTCCATATGTGCATCTGACCTGTTTCCTAAATCTCTGAAATCTCTGAAACCTTTTCTCAAATGTATAAAATGCTCCAGGGCATTTGCCGCTCTTATATTCTTTTTTTTCTACCATTGTAACATGACAAAGACATGCACTCCACACTGACAGACATAACACAGATTTCTTCCAACTAACTCTACACATGCCAGAGGATTTCACAAAGCAAACACTGTTTAGTGTGGGTATGTAGTGTGAAACCTGCTGCAATTAGAGATCTAGTTACAAAGCAAGCTTCCTAAGAAGCATGACATGGTGCAGGAGACCTGGTGCTTACATGAGATGCTGCTTTATACCCATGAAACAGATAACAGTTGCAATAATGAATGTTCTGGCAGCCCTACAAGAACGCCTCAGGAAAGATAACAAGGTCGTTCACATTTGGTAGTGCTGCCTCTGGGTTGTGTCTTTAGCCAGGAGCTTTAGATGTGCTTCACATGCCTTTTCATCCACGTAAAGTTACTAATATTCATCATTGTTTTTCACAAAGGTCATTCATGTTCCGCTCTGTAAGTTATTATTCAAATCCTAGACTAATACCCCCTAAATTATAGCATTGCAGCAAGAAGCAAAGCAAGATATTACAAGGAAGTGATGAGAAAAGTGAAGCTGCACAAGTTAAGAAAAAAGGTCAAAAAGAGACCTAACAGATGTTTTTACATTCTAAAAATCAAGGTTTAAATGAAATAAAATCAAGATTAAGCTTCCCTTAGACATTAAGTTTATGATACAGGAAACCAGCACCCTTTCAGGAGCAATGTAAGCCAGAGAGGTTTCATGTGGAGGTATGTGTCCTATGGAGTTTACAGCCAGGACAAACAAGAGACACGAGTGCTGAACTTTTCAGATTTAGACCTGGCTCTTTGTTCAGGTCCAAGCAAGAGAATGCCTGATGGAAAACCTCCCATCCTAATTACAAAATCATTACAAAAGTCTGCTGTGTAGAAAAGTAAAGGCCACGGCAACTGGGCATCACACTAGGTTTATAAGATAGCAAGACTACCAGCTTACCACCACAAATTTTACAAGTTAAACCATTTTTGCATGTTTTTTTATTCTTCTCAACATAGCAGAGGAAGAAAAAAAATAATTTATCTGTAGAATATATTACACTGTTAAGTGAAGCTTGGCCGGCTAAAAAAAATTGTCATTGGCTCACACTGCATTAGGCTTATTCCTCAATTGGTGCTTGAGCACAAGGCAGGAGTCATTCCTAAACAGGGTACCAGTACATCACCTGACAAGCTCAACATTTACCAGTAAGAAAAAACATGAAATCCTGGACAAAAAACATGTACAAAAGGAAGATGTGCAGATTAGATTTCAAATCTACTCCCCTGAAAAGCAGTAGCACGTAACCATTGTGCCTCCATGTTGTCCAACATGTTTGCATTTCTACACATGGCTTCCATACTGTACTTCTCATGCAAGTTAAACAAATTTAGAAGAAGCCATCAGGGACTTTTATAATGACATGAAAATTAGTTACATTGCTTTTGTTTGCCAATATGTGTTTGGTTACAAGTTTAGCAAACACAATGGGTCATTTTTTCTAACAAGATCTGAATAATTACACAGATATTAACATTATTACATCATGCATTTTGAAGCACAGCAAATGCCATTTATTCCCCAAAATAAAGAAAAGATGTAATAAAGAAATGTTCAAACAAATTAACTCACTCCATATTCTCCATATGCAGTCTTTAATATAAATTGCACAATTGTGCCAAAAGTTAAGAATATAGTAAAATGTTGGTTTTATTTGGAATTGCTTACTAATATGACATATGTTCACTGGTTGGGATGACCCTAGAAAAATTGCATGGCTGGAAAAATTGTAATTAATTTTAATGCATTTACTAGAACAAAACGATACAGTTATTCCTGATTGCCACCATTTATTGAACTAAAAAAAAAAAGAAATAAATGTATTGATGCACACATCAGCTAATAACAACTATTTAATTAGAGCAATCCTGCCAGCACAAACCCATTATTACAATTAACAGTAAATAAGACAAAAACAAACGTGTGTGTGTTCTTGGCAACAAAATCCCACAGATTTTTCAAGATGTATCGCAGGTGTATGCAAATAAAATGAAGTGTACTCTGTAGATATTAGAAAGTTCACACGTCTTTTTCTTTCTTTCTTTCTTTCTTTCTTTCTTTCTTTCTTTCTTTCTTTCTTTCTCCAGCCATCTGGATTTTTTTTTATTTTGTTTTTTCTTTCCTTCCTGGCCATCAGACATTACTTTTATTCTATGTTAATTAGTGTTCCCTAATTTTAATTCTTATTTATTTTGTCTTTTTTCTCTTTCCTCATCACGTAAAGCACTTTGAGCTACATTGTTTGTATGAAAATGTGCTATATAAATAAATGTTGTTGTTGTTGTTTCTTGCTTCCTCCAAGACAGAATGCTTCAGAAATGGCCATCACAGAAATGCAGCTAGATAATTATCCTGCAGAGTTGCATTCATATGTTTTTGCATCATTGTAGTGCTGTATTAAAGTATGTCCCCTTACTTTTCACTTTTTACTTGTGAAGTACATTTAGAAATAAATCATACAATAGATACTACATTTTGCATATGGAACTCTTTCTTGAAAGTAACACAGTCGTCTAAAATCACATCAGTCCATCAGGTTAAGAAAGCAGGAAGTGATAATTTTCTTACAAAAACATCAAATATCTTCAGATGACCTCTAGCCAATTAAATTGGGAGTACAAGCAATCACATTTGACCCGCCTATAACCCTTAATTCTCAATTGCAGGAGTCATTTAAACCAAAAAAGAAACCATTATAGTCCTCAAGTTTCAGCGTTTTTTTTTTTCTTTTTTAAATAATGAAACATACAACCAATTTCCAATTGAACCATCCATTGGGATTTGGGGAGGCTAGATTGGAGTATATTATTATTATGCCTTTTTTCAGATTAATTCTCTCCATTATCATCCATTAGGCTTATTTTGGAATTTTTGTGAGCCTTTATTATTTATTCTACGTAAGATTTCTGTGGATTATTATGTATTTTAAATGGGCACTTGAATTTCTTGGATTTCTATTACTTTTACCTTTGCAGATGCTATCTTGACTGGTCTGCATTCCATTCTGTTTGTACTCAGGAGGCAAGAGCTAAAAAGTAACTACTGGCATCACCTTAATAGCTTGTTATTATTCTTTGCGCTGAAGAAAACATATTGACTGTGTTATCCTCTAATAGGGAACCTGGATATCATTACTGTTTGCATGAGACTATTTGTTTTTTATTGGCTTAATAATGTTGTCCTTGTATAGGGGAATCTTATCGAATAACCTCAAAGACATCATAACTAAAATGTATGGTGGAGGTTTTCAACTGAGTGATACCTAAGGCACATGCAACCAATGCCTATAATACCTTGGCAGCATTTTATTGCAGAAAATTGAAAGAAAATGCATTTCTATAATCAAAATTTACATTTTAAATATTTAAATTCTATAAACTTTCTTGCCATATGTAACACTGTATTAATTACATAAGAGCATAAGAAATTTGACAAACGATTAATTTCCACTGGTGTCCTCCAGTATGTGATTCACTGTTAAGCTGAACAGTTCTACTGGATCTACATTAACAATGCTTTGAGTATTTAGAAAACCCGGATAAGGTCCCCACGCAGTCCTGAGACTAGCCAGGTTTAATTCTTTGCGTCTGTCAGACTTTGTCATGTTCTTAAGTCCTGGGATGCACTTGGTTGCTCTCCTCTACACAGCTTCAAGTGCTGCTATGTCTTTCTTGTAGCGAGGTTACCAGAATCGCACTCAGTTCTTCACTAGTGCGTTAAACAGTCTGAGCATAAAATCCCTTGATTTATATGCAACAGTTTTTACAATACAACTTAATATTTCATTTTTCTTTTTAATCTTTTCTGTAAATTGCTTAAATGATGCAAATGTTGTGTCAATACAAACACCTTAATTCTTTTCAGAGATTTCTTCTTTTAGGCCAGTGACTCCCATCTTGTACTTATAACATAAAACAGTGATGAACACAGATGAAAACTATAACAGAGAGACATAAATATGCATCAGGTGATGAAACCAACAATGTCAGTAGTCCATAACAATTTACCAGTGCTGACAATGCTAACTTAGCAGCTTTGTTCAGTCTTAACAAACAAGAATGTGGCCGCATTGGTTAGCACTGGATCCAAAATCAGATGCTAACCCTAAAGTCATAACAGATCTTGTTAATCATATGCTAAATTCTTGGAATTTGTGTTAATTGTATACTCAGCAATCATTAATTTTATGGAGGGGTGCTTAGGGAGGCCAATAATGAGTTCATCCCTCAGTTCAAAACTCTTATTCTTTCGCTGGGGAGAAGTTGTTAAGCCCCAAAATGGCATAATATTAATGCTTTCAGAAGTATCATATCTGACCTAAACGTTCTGGGCTCACTAGCACAAAGTGCCCTCCAATGTGCTCTAATGTGTTGATCCTGGTTTAACAAAAGCAGGCCTCCAATGCCCACACATAGAAACCGCAAGATACCATTTAGCTAATCCTCCTTGCAGTCAGCAATAATACATGTGTCATCCTTGTGTTTTACCTGTAAATCATTTCCTTCTGGGTGCCTACCCATGAACTGCTTCTACTGTCTAAGTTTGGTACCAGTCCACACATGCCAGCTCAAGTGCTCTCTTAATATCATTCCATAGTCTTCTTTTTAGCTGGTTCTTATACTGCGCCTGCCTGTCCTTTGGTAAGTTTGTGCTCTTCTGGCTTCTGGCAGCCTAGGGTTTACATGTCTACTCAGGTTTATCACAAATGGAAGTCTCACAGTTTAATGTGCTTTACAGTAATAAACGTTCAATCTGAAGCTGGGAAGAAAAATTCACTTTATTATGGCCACTGGTGCAGGAAAAATATTCAGGAACAAGATTAACATAATCCGAAAATGTTTGAAATTACTTTAAAAGAATGCATAGCAAGTGATTATTGAAAATTCTTGTCATTTTGATGCAGTGTCCTAACGTGTTTAATATGCAGTCAGTTTGCCCTTTTTTAACCAGCTTAGTCCTGGACAAAGCCATGGGGGGTGCCGGAGACTGTCCCAGCTAGCTTAGGGTGCAAGGCAGGAACAAACCCTGGACAGGGCACCAGTCCACCTCAGGGTGGATACTCTTTAATACGAAGAGAATTGTTTATTTCTGTTTGTTCAAAATTTTCACAAATATTCTTAACTGAAAAATAGCTTGGTCACAAGAAATATAATTCTTAGTGTGTCTTTTATAGAGACATAAATGTTAAAATAAAATATTCTGTAACATAACAACCTGCGCTGGGAAGCATGTCAGCCCATCATGAGGCACACTCACATACACACATGCACATTTGTTCTTACTGGACAATTTTAATTTCCTATTAACCTAAAAGTAAAAACACACACAGAATGGAGAGGACACAATCTAGGATTCAGACTTGGCATCATGGAATTCTGGGTGGTAGTCCTAACTACTGTGACACTATGTCTGCCTCTGTGATGAATACACATTAGTAAAAAGATGTCATGATTATATGAAAAGGGTGCCAGTGGTTCAGCACACAATATAAAGAGTGATTCACCTTTCGTAATACATTAGAAAGATGTAACATTATTGCAAGTTATAAATATGTACACATCTAAAATGAAATGTGCACTACATCATAATGAAGTGCACTTTTGAGGTTGCTCAAGATTAAAGTGAGATTTAATAGTTACTGCTATTTCCATTTTTCATTCTTAAAACATTTTTTTTTTGTTTTCCATACTCTCATGGGACCTTATTTAACTGAAATTGTTTTACATCTGTTTCTATTAAATCCCACCAGAAAAAATGAAACAAACATACATGTTAATGGGTATAGTGAACAATAACTTTTGGCTTTAACTTATTTAAAAATAAATTTGACAAGAATGCATTTCTACACAGGGGAAGAGTATTGTGTTGAAGATAAAATATATTCTAGGGAGTATACAACAAAAGAATAAAAATACTGTAGCAGAATGACATTTCCTGTGTTTTACAGTGCAATGTGCCTTCCTGACATAGTGGAGGCTTGTGACCATTTTCTATTTTTTGTTGCTTAGCTGTGGTTTTTAAAGTTATACATTAAACAATTTAAGACTAAAACACTCTTTCACATTTTTAGCAAATTTTAAAAGCTTGCTGAAATTCAATGCTGCCAAACAGAAGTTGACTTCACACCCATCAAAAGCCAAGAATTAAATTAATTACTTTAGTAAGAGCCTAGCAACCTTCTGCTGTATAGAAAAACATGTCAACAGGCTGTCACTTCTTATTTCGCTGGACAAGTCTAATTAAAAAGAAAGACAGGAGAAAATGATACATCAGTGGAAAAAGCTAATGACATCATATTTCTACCCGTAAAAGTAATGAAGAACATATTGTTCAACTCTCATCCTCTGTGTGCAAGCAAGGTCTGAGGTAAATTAGCAATATTGTGTTTGATGCCAATCAAACCCAGCTTGGCAGTGCCATTAAAACAAGTAATCAAGGTGCCTGCACTTGTTAGATGTTATTTTTACAAATGTACTCTTGTCAAAAAGCCAATAATATTCTATATTGACACCTTTTTGCTAACACCAAAAAAAAAAAACAAAAAGGGTGAATAGAGAACAGTCACAGTTATGAAACACTTCACAAAAGATGTGTGTCCACAGATTGAGTACCATTGGTGGTAGCGCTAGAAAATCTTCTCTGTTAGGAGCATTAATTGAATCTACGAATACATGATGAGGTTTGATCTTTTTAATTTCATATTGTTTGTGAAAAAGGGCTTATTCTTAATGTTAGTTTGGGATGTTCTTTGGGCATGTGCTGCTTTGTAAAGTCAAAACATTTAATTTTGGGCCTTTTTACATAGCTATTAAATTTTTAGACATTTTCATCAACACCAATTGGAATAACCTACTACATTGGTGAACACAAATTGAGGGTGGGTCTTCAGATTTGCTATTCTAGAAGATATTATAGGTTTTGTACTTTTTCCCTTCTATTTAAAATAGCTTCATCTAATAACTTTCTTTCTTATCCTTTATAGTCAGGAGCTAATATAATACAGTGCTTTCAGAAAGCATTCAGCCCTTTGGTTTTTTTACATTTTGTTATATGGCAGACTTATGCTAAAATCATTTAAATTCACTTTTGTCTCATCAAGAAACATTCACCACCCCAGAATCATAGAGTGAAAACAGGTTTTCGATTTTTTTTTTCAAAAATATTAGAAATAGAAAACTGAAATATCACATTGATACAAGTCACTCAAAATTTGTTTCCGGTACATACCACTCTATTAATCACCATTGAGATATTTGTTGTTTTGTAAATATCCTGTGGTCAATTTAAATAAATGGACATGATTATGAAAGGCACACACCTGTATATATAAGGTCCCATAGGTAACAGTGATCAGAGTAAAAACCGAGCCATGAGGTCAAAGGAATTGCCTGTAGAGCTTACAGACAGGAGTGTGTTAAGGCACAGAATTTTTTTTTTTTATTTATTTCATGTACTTTATTAATCCCTGAATGGAAACTGTCTTTTCACATGACCTTTGGAAGTCAGGGCACAGGGTCAGCCATTGTTCACTTTTCAGGTTAAGAGTCTTGCTTAAGGGCCCAATGGCAGTAACAGGACTTGAACCGGCAACTTTCCAGATACTATGTACAATGGAACCTCGGGTAACAACCATAATTCGTTCCAAAAATTTGGTCGTGACCCGAAAGTAATTTCCTCCATAGGATTGTGTGTAAATACAATTAATCCATTCCAGACTGTACAAATTGTATGTAAATATATTTTCTTTAAAGATTTTTAAGCACAAAAATAGTTGATTATACCATAGAATGCACAGTGTAAAATAGTAAACTAAATGTAAAAACATTGAATAACACTGAGACAAACACCCAGGCTCCTTGCTCAGCAGCACGCGAGACTGTGCTCTCTCTCTCTCTCGCACTCTCTTTCTCTCATGCGCTTGCTCGCTCTCTCTCTCTCTCTTTCCCTCTCCTGCACCGGCTTTCTCCTCCTGCTTCCTGCCTTCTCCTGCAACCTCCCATTCTTTCCTGTTCCCTTCTTTTTCCCTTTAGCCGACTTGCACTTCTATTTATGAAGAGGCGTGGTAGTCGTGGCAATCAGCAGCTCCTGGGAACAATTACTGATGTGGGCCGCTTCTCACCTGTGCACTTAGATGAGAAATGCCCACATCACGAACTCCTCAGGAACCTCTTCAGCCACACACCACCACACCCCCTCGCTAAGCTGCGAGTGCGGTGATTATTCATTAAAACTGGCCTTTTTGACGGGAGCTGTGGACCCGCTATACCACAGGAGGAAGCTGGGTTGAGAAGAGGTTACAGTTTTGAGGAAGAGCCCCTCTGTGTGATGCACCGAGAACAATGTACAGTACAGGGAGAGACTAAACACGTGCGGAAATCATCGGCGTGTATGAACCGGAAGGGAAACTGGCTTGTTTGTCAACCGAGTGTGTGGTCGTGAACAGATACAAAAGTTTGGCAAACTTTTTGTTCGTAGCCCGATTTGTAACAAGTTCAGAGACATTCGTGAAACAGAGGTTCCACTGTATACAGTAGATGCAGGAATGACAAGAAAAAAGCTGCATTGAAGATAGGCAAGAGCACAGTGGCCTCCTTAATTCTTAAATGGAAGAAGAGTCAAACAACCAAGACTCTTTCTAGAGCAATCAAGGAAGAAGGGTCGTGGAAAGAGAGGTAACTAAGAACCTGAGCTCCAGAGAACTTTTGCGGAGATGGAAGAACTTCTAGATAGTTTTATGACAGAATGGCCAAATGGAAGCTGCTCCTTAGTAAAAAACACATTAAAGTCCTCTTGAAGTTTACAAAAATACACCTAAAGGACTCTAAGACTGTGAGAAACAAGATTCTCTTGTTTGTTGAGACTAAGATTGAACTGTTTGGCCTAAAACTAAGCTTCATTGGAGGAAACCAGGCAGCACTCATCACCTGAACAATTATATTCTAATGGTGAAACCTGATGATGGCAGCATCATGTTGTGAGATTTATTTTTCAGTGACTGGAACTGGGAGACTAGTCAACGCTGAAGTAAATCTGAACTTAGCAAAGTACAGAGTTATCCATAATGAATGAGTGCTCTAGACCTCCAACTGGGCAGAAGGTTCATCTTTCAATACATCAATGACCATAAACAAAAAGCAAAAACTACATATGAACAACTCAGTAAATGTCTTTCAGTAGTCCAGCTAGAGTCCCATCTAATCAAACATCTCTGGAGAAACCTGAAAATCTTCTGACAGTCTCCATTCAACCAGACAGAGCATGAGAGGATTTGCAAAGGAGAATATCAAGAAGAATGGTGTATGTATTATATCTGTTTAATAACTAATCAGTAGCATTTCCAAATGAAAAAATGTTGGGGTTTCAGGATATATACCATTTAATGTCCTAGTTGGCAATTTTAATGAAATAGACATGAAAAGATGCCAGTGATTGTTGTCAGTTCTGCAGCTTTGATGAGCATCAAAATAATACTTTTCTATGATGCAGCTCCTTTCCTTTTAACAGCAGGTTACCAAATGAACTCTGATAGATGACAGTTGTTTTGAGCTGGAGAGTGTTGAGGCCACCAAAATTAACCCTATAATTAGACCAAGTCCTTCTCTGGTCTGGCCAGAAGATGCTGACCCTACATACAGTCAGTCCCCAACTACCACCTGCTGGTCCTAAAAATAAGGAGCTTGCTTTAAATGTTAAAAAAATGTAAGGAATTCCTATTAAAATATTTCACGAGAGAGAGAGAGAACCGTAAAACTCTGGCTTATGGAGACAAATCAAAATGAGAAATCTTTATAAATTAACATTTATAAACAAAAGTAGGAAAATAAGGCAAACAGTTAAAAAAGCAAAAAGGAATTTGCCTAAAAGACAGTCCTAGGTGATGAAGTCTCAAAACACTATCCACAAGGAAAATCCAATAAGAAAAGCAAAAAAGCCCATAAACTAAAAAAATATTTACATAAATTCCTCCTAACACACTATAATGCATCACTCCAGAGATCCTCTTTCCTCTCTCTTAAATAGCCAGAGGGTTTTCACAGGAGTGTTGATGTCAGGGTGGCCCCACCTCCTTGGGTATCACCCACAGAACAATAAGAATGAACAGACTACAAATAACACATAATAAATAAATCTTACAAAAATAAAAAATAGTAGTAAAGTTAATCAAATCTAATCTGAACTATTCAAAACATGACAAGTCAAAATGAAAACAATGACAATTAAGCAAGTGAAAAACCCCAGTTGTATTATAACTAGAGTTTTTTTTATATACAGCAGTTGGCTGAAAGGAATTGGAAGAGCTTGTGGTGCTTAAGCAGAAGTGACCCCAGGTGCCCTTCCAGGTGGTTCTATTCCATTCTAAAGGCCCAAATGGAAACTGTGTTAATGGCTGTGTGTCACCCTTTATCTTCCCCCTTTGTTTCTCTTCGCAGAACATTCCCCAGGTAGCACCTATGATACAGTATAAAGTGTATTTTTTGTGTGTATGCAAATTATGAGATACCATTTATGTTAGGAAAATGCTGAACTTACGCTTTGTGGTAGTAAAACAAACCATGATGTTAATTCACTTTATTCTTTGGTAGAAAAAAAAATCTAAAGTGAATAAGTTGCTTTTTATGTTTTATTTTCTTTTTTCTTTGCTTTCGTCACACAGCCAACTTTTGTTAAATGAGCTAAAAAAATCCTTTTTCAGTGTAACCTTTTCCTAAATACAGATTGGCTGTCATACACAATGCTGTTTTATATAGACGACCTTAATCTTAATTAAAAATCAGAGGCAATGAGACTTCACAGATACTAACCATAGTTAACTGATACTGGTGTTACAGTTCTGCCTGGACTTCTGCCATCAGAGTACAGAAAAGCCCTTCACTCTCGTTAAGATTCCACAGTTAAAACAAACCGGAAAATGAAAGATTGCTGATAGAGCAGTCTACTTCTTGTTTTAACAGAAATGGAGATCAACACAGTATGCAGGTCAAATATTGTTTCATTTAGTTACTTAATTTTATTTTTTATCTTTAAGATAAAGCTTAAAATGTTTCCCTTAAAATTTACATCCTTAATAAAAAACCCTCCAAGATATATTTAGATTTATTAGTGCTAATTGTTTCTGAAACTTTTTAAGTATCTGATGCCAGGCTATAATATTCTTAAGAATTAGGATATACTTCAGTCTCAAGCTTTTCTTTCTTTCCTTCTTTGTACAGAGACTGTGACTTCTCCAGGATTATTGGTCTTATGTTCATTCTAATCACAACAAAAAATTACTTTAACTAAGCTGTTAATTGTACATTTGAAAACGTTATACATATTATGCTTCTGGACTTAAAGACCTGCCTTTGATGCATATGTTTATGGGACAGGCTTGATTTTTACATTATCATGGACTTTCAGGCAGTTTATTTTTTCCCTTTTTATAGCCGCATATGCTGACATTATGCATAAATAATATTATGTTTCATTAATAGGTCTATAACATTAATCATACTCACCTATAAACAAAACAAAGTTAAGGTAGTATAAAATAGGATCACAAAAACAAGTTGGGTCTAAGATGGGAAAGCCCCGTTTATTGCAGTTTTAACTGAGGTAGGTATAAGGTGTGCAAAGACATCGCTGGTGTTACCAGAAGCACACTAAATAATCAGTCTTCTTCTTCCACTCTTGTCTCCTCAGACAACTCAAGAGTCCCTCGGAGCCCCTTTCAAAAGTGGGTCACAGGGGTGAACAGGTAGGCTGAGTTAGCTAGGGGTCACATATTTTTTCCAGGTCAACAGTACTGGGACTAGTGAGGAAGCAGACATACATATATGAATCTGCTAGCCGATTCTAAAACCTTCTCCCTTCATTTCCTTTGCTTAGTTCCTACAAACTATGTTCAAATGCAATTTCAAAATTTTCCTTATTTATGAAAAAGTGAAGGGTTACCTTCCCTTTACCTTGCCAAATTTATTAAAACTTATACACTAGCGCACACACAGTGTGACCATAAATTGAATTTACTTTGAGAATAAACAGTAGTAGCATAGACAGTACAAAACAAGTATGCGAAATAACACTGAAGACCTCTTATTGTCTGCTTCTCCTAGTACTGATCTTCTAATAAATGTCATTTATACAATAAGCATAAATGTGTAAAACACCTACCTGATAATTTTGACTGTTGAGAGCTAACAACTAACAATTCCATTAAAGATCCTGAGTTGAAGGTTATGTGGAAAAGGCAACATCAACATTTAAAGGGGTTAAAAAGTAAATTGAAAAAACCACATTAGCAAAACCAGTATGTGTTCAACCAGTCATGCCTGCAGAGGAACAGTATATCTGAAATCAATCCTAATATAACATAACAATATCCTCAAACCTGCTTAATCCATTAAAATGTTGCAGAATTTTGGTAGCGATTACTGAAAGGAGTCACTGCTTGATTTAAATATCTCGTATTTTTACAAGTGGACTAGGTAAAATTTTTGTAGCACTCAGATTTTTTATAAGGACACAGCAAGTAAACCTTTGTGTAATCATACCTTAAATCCAGGTAGTTAAGTCAGTGGGCACACTACCTGAAGCTGCTTGTAATTTTCTAGTTTTTAATTATTCTTGCTTGAGAAAAATTGAATGAATCTTCACCACAGCTTGTAAACTAGTTTTCACTTCCTTTATTATACTATTTTGAAATGATTTTATTTACCCTACATGTACAGTGCATCCGGAAAGTATTCACAGCGCATCACTTTTTCCACATTTTGTTATTTTACGGCCTTATTCCAAAATGGATTAAATTCATTTTTTTTCCTCAGAATTCTACACACAATACCCCATAATGACAATGTGAAAAAAGTTTACTTGAGGTTTTTGCAAATTTATTAAAAATAAAGAAACTGAGAAATCACATGTACACAAGTATTCACAGCCTTTGCCATGAAGCTCAAAATTGAGCTCAGGTGCATCCTGTTTCCCCTGATCATCTTTCTGCAGCTTAATTGGAGTACACCTGTAGTAAATTCAGTTGATTTGACATGATTTGGAAAGGCACACACCTGTCTATATAAGGTCCCACAGTTGACAGTTCATGTCAGAGCACAAACCAAGCATGAAGTCAAAGGAATTGTCTGTAGACCTCCGAGACAGGATTGTCTTAGAGGCACAAATCTGGGGAAGTTTACAGAAAAATTTCTGCTGCTTTGAAGGTCCCAATGAGCACAGTGGCCTCCATCATCCGTAAGTGGAAGAAATTCGAAACCACCAGGACTCTTCCTAGAGCTGGCCGGCCATCTAAACTGAGTGATCGGGGGAGAAGGGCTTTAGTCAGGGAGGTGACCAAGAACCCGATGGTCACTCTGTCAGAGCTCCAGAGGTCCTCTGTGGAGAGAGGAGAACCTTCCAGAAGGACAACCATCTCTGCAGCAATCCACCAATCAGGCCTGTATGGTAGAGTGGCCAGACAGAAGCCACTCCTTAGTAAAAGGCACATGGCAGCCCACCTGGAGTTTGCCAAAAGGCACCTGAAGGACTCTCAGACCATGAGAAACAAAATTCTTTGGTCTGATGAGACGAAGATTGAACTCTTTGGTGTGAATGCCAGGCGTCACATTTGGAGGAAACCAGGTACCGCTCATCACCAGGCCAATACCATCCCTACAGTGAAGCATGGTGGTGGCAGCATCATACTGTGGGGATGTTTTTTAGCAGCAGGGACTGGGAGACTAGTCAGGATAAAGGGAAAGATGACTGCAGCAATGTACAGCGACATCCTGGATGAAAACCTGCTCCAGAGCGCTCCTGGCCTCAGACTGGGGCAACGGTTCATCTTTCAGCAGGACAACGACTCTAAGCACACAGCCAAGATATCAAAGGAGTGGCTTCAGGACAACTTTGTGAATGTCCTTGAGTGGCCCAGCCAGAGCCCAGACTTGAATCAAATTGAACATCTCTGGAGAGATCTTAAAATGGCTGTGCACCGACGCTTTCCATCCAACCTGATGGAGCTTGAGAGGTGCTGCAAAGAGGAATGGGTGAAACTGGCCAAGGATAGGTGTGCCAAGCTTGTGGCATCATATTCAAAAAGACTTGAGGCTGTAATTGCTGCCAAAGGTGCATCAAAAAAGTATTAAGCAAAGGTTGTGCATACTTATGTACATGTGATTTCTCAGCTTTTTTATTTTTAATAAATTTGCAAAAACCTCAAGTAAACTTTTTTCACATGGTCATTATGGGGTGTTGTGTGTAGAATTCTGAGGAAAAAAATGAATTTAATCCATTTTGGAATAAGGCTGTAACATAACAAAATGTGGAAAAAGTGATGCGCTGTGAATACTTTCCGGATGCACTGTACATCCTATATTCTTCCTGTTGCAGACTTTATGCTTAATTAAAGATAGATCTTTTTGTTTAAAATTTCTTTACCCAGAAAGTTATTGTATTTCATTTTTTATTTTTTTGCTTTGTTATTCTTTTCTTGCTTATTATTATTTTGCATTATTTTTGAGGGTTTCTGTTGCCATCATTGAGTTGTGAAATATCACAAACCTCAGTGTTTACAGTAAATCGTTAGACTGCACTTTATTTGATAGAGTTTCAGTTGTCATACATTACAGTGGCGTGTCCAAAGATCACTAAAAACTGGTTATACTTAAACAGGTTTAATAATGCAGTGTGTGTATGAATATTTATAAAGTAAGTCTTAATTCTATAGTCAGGTATAGCAGCAGAACAGCTTTATAGATACTGCAGATTTTTTTGGTCACATAAATATTTTAGATGGAATAAAGTTTTAATGGAATATTTACAGATTAATTTACCATTTGAAACTCTTACAAGTCTAAATAGATCATGTCTGTTTGACTGAACTTTGACCTGATCGTAGTTGGACTTTAGCATTGTCAGTTTTTCTCAAGTTATTCGAAACAGCTTGCTAATAAGACATCAGGGTTTGTCAGGTTGTATTACCTATGCAGGAATAAGTCTTGTAATTACCTGACAACACCATTAACTACTTTTGCCATTTTATCATATAAATGTTGAGTTCCAAATAAGTAAGCACATTGGAATAGGTTCTATTCTTTTAATTACAGAACAACTGACGTGCTTTAAGAAGCATGTGTACAAGCAGCAGTAGAAAGTTTATTTCTACGTTTGAAATATATATTCTTAATATTGACTCTTGAAAAATTCTAAGCAGAACTATTCTTCAATCCTTCCAAATAAATATAATGATAATATTTTACGATTATTGAAATGTAGTGCTCTTATATTGTACAGCAGTTTGAAATAAGATACATAGATTTATATTACCACCCCAAAAAATAACGTGTAGGAAATTCCGCAGATTAATTACAGATTAAGTAAATGAACAAAGCACTGGGGACAGGTTATTTACTTCTGTGGACATACAAATTCTACCTTTCATCTCAACTCTACTCTACATTACTATTGGTGGATTTCAGTTCTGTATACACCCATGCAAAGTTCCCTCCACAGTTAAGAGTCCCTTTAAGGTAGCATACCCACTGAACCCTAGATAAAATATCAAAGTATTCTGTTGGTTATAACAGGGGCCAGAATTCATAACAAAACAGTATTGTTCTCCTCCATGCTCTCCTCCATGCTCTCCTCATTAATTCTCACTTGCTTTCTCCAGTTCATTCCCAGCAGAGTTTTATATTTTCTGGTGCAAGACTTCCATGTTCAAGTTTCCAAGGCTGTGTCAGACATATTGTTGGTGGGATTACTTCTGGTGTCACCTGATTCTTATGCCAACCAGTTTAGATTTAAATGGCCAGAAACACAGGATAATTCCTTGGCTGTGTGCTCTCCAGACTGATAAAAAGAGTTGTAATAATCCACTGGGCTCCTGATACCATCTATAGTCCTGAATAAATATTACTTATGCAATTTGTTACAATTTAGTAGAGAATCATAATACACTGTTGTTTCTTTTTGCATTATTTTTGTTGTTCTTCTTTTTTTTACTATTGTTTATTTGTTGGTTAGTGATGTCATTAAATCACATACTGCTAAAGGGATCTAAGGGATCAATGTCATTGTAGCCATCTTATTTAACATCAAACCACATGCTTAGAAAGCATTTGACTTTTGTTATTTAAATAAAGGAAAGACTTGAGTATGATATTAGTTTCTCAAGCAATTCCTTTTCAAAGGTTTAGAACCTTAAATCTGTCTCTGAATTTGAGCACCATTTAGCCCTGTTCACGACAACTTGGTTTAGAAAATGACTGACTGAGATTAAATTGTATCTGAGGCAGTCCCTCGCTTCACTTTAGCCATTTGAACCTTATTTGTTAGGCTACAAGCCCATACCAACCTACAACTAAAGCTGGATACTCCATAAATCTCATTCTTCTAACTCTTTTAGTTCATTTCCTAAGTTTGATTTAAACACCACTGTCCAAGTGTCAGGTATGCTTTTTGTGTGAGTTACTCCTTTACTGTTTTCATCAATCCTTTGGAATGTTCTACATATTGCTTAGCTAGTGCATTCATCTTTTTAGGGATTTCTTTACCTCAGGAAATATGTTCTTTATATATTTCTTTGTTAAAAGCTTCTTAAGAAAATTTATAAATGTTTTATTGTTCTTTCATTTTATTTTAGGGGACAGATGCTACCATATTCTATCATATAATGTTGAGGTCTCCATGATGGTTTTATCTAGAAAGCATTTGCAGAGCCGCATATGACATTACCGGAGTGATCATATAAAGGTCAGTGCGAGCATCCCTTTATTTTTCAGGATCTGGATCTGGATATTGTGAGTGTATTCTGTTATTTAATGTAATTCTTGCATTAAAATGTTTAGCTTCTTAAAGGTTTTTTACTTTTGGCTCAGTATTTAGGATTTTTGAAAGATTTTTTTGACTTTCAGGTTATGAAATTGGCACTTTTTACCATGTGTCTTCTCCCAGTCTATTATCATTAGAAATCTGCTCTGTCTTTTTGAAGAACAAAGAATTACAATGTGTTAGAGTTCATACAGAACTGAAGAGCTGCTGCTTCTGTGATGAGTAATAATCTTCACACTGAACTTTATTTTTGAATACCTTACTCTCACAACATTTCAGATTTTAAAGGAAATTAGGGTAAATAGAAGACTTTGGTGGTCAAGACAGCAAGACTAATACAACAAGACTAATATACAATCAGTATACTGCTGCTGGATTATTTGAATTTCCCCTTGGGATTAATAAAGTATCTATCTATCTATCTA
>JANRMT010062835.1:50899317-50929774 GCA_026402145.1 Polypterus bichir lapradei | reverse complement strand
TATCTATCTATCTATCTAACAAGAATCCAGAACTCAGAACAAGTGCTTTACTCCAGAACAGCATTCTGTTAGACAAGAAGAACATTCAGAAGATTCATTCTCAGACTCTGAGTTGGATTCCTCCAGTGGCTACAAAGGCCGAATCTCTTCTTTAGTGATTTAAAGTGGAGAAGTATGTCCTTTAAAGATTTTTTTCTCTTGTGCTGCTAGAAATTCTGCACTAGAAATTTCCAACTATTTTGCAGCATTTTTTTGGTTTCTCTATTCATTTCTTGGGCCAGAGGTTCTGAAAGCGTCTGTATTAGAAGGACATGAGATCTTCAGGACCCTGTTAGCTACATCTGAATGAATTGGGCAGCTAGGACTAGTTAAGGAACATGTACTGAACACCAAATAGGATGTGATCACTGCTTTGCTAAAAATATCTAATACACGTGGTTAAAAATCCGGATGTATATATAGACAATTATCAACAATACTTTACTGTGTGAATGTAAACTTATCATAAAGAAAAAGTGGAGAACTTAAGACACTTGGGAATTCTTATGATCTTTTTTTGTCAGCATTCTCCTGAGTAATAACTAAGAGCCATCTGTTCTTAATAGAAAAAACTGTATGCATTTCACAGCATGTTGAGCTATTTATGACTTTTAAAAATATTTTAAACTGCAGGATGCTGTTTCAATGCTTTAGTCTTGACTATATGCTAATTCAAACGTAAAGGTATATGTCAGGAAGAATAGTTAGTACATTCTTTACATGATGTACTGTTATATTTTAAGGGATTTATTTGGATTCGTCTAACTTTCAACAATAAATTAGTTCTTGGAAATTGCATTTTTTTTATCATTTTAATTGGATTTAGTGGATTGTATTGATTTAGTGGATGATGTATGGAGGAACATCTCAATAAGCACATTATACCTTCAATAAGTGTAGAGTATTCATGGACATCGGGGATGGTGAGTGTTGTTTCCCTCGATTTTTTGTTCCCAAAACTGTTCCAGTTTCATTTCATTTTTAACAATCGCCTTAACTTTGAATCCCATATACTATTTTAATATGGTATTACTTCACCCAGAAATAAGACACAACAGAGGTTAATCTAGTGGAATTAAGGATCAGGAACTGGTGAGATTGAGATAACTCATGTTTTTTGTGTTTTAGTGAATCACCTTTTCCTGAATTTGTCACCTTTTCCAAGATCAGATAACAGCACAATTGTTTACACATTTTATTTCTTTCACATTCCAGAAAACAATATCTTGCTCAAGGTCACAAGGGAATTTTGAGATACAGATAGAAATGATGGCTTTCTGGTTTAAACTGTAATGACCTAGCTGTATACTGTACTGATTTATTCTCTGGGTGGGCCCTGAAACCTATGGCATGGTACAAAGCATTGATGGCACATTTTAAATGTGTAGAAGTCTTGTTATAGTCAAACACTAGATAAGAAAGATAAGGTACACTGATTGCTATAATGCTGTAACTGTATGTAAGGAGCACAAATAGGAGATTCCACCCTGGAATTAAGCCTTTGGCCATACCAGTTGTGGTCAGAAAGAGGTATGAAGTACACTATTTTTAACACCTGGAATTTTAGCCCATTAGTATATAATTGTTTGTCCTAATAGGAGACATAAATCACTAGTAATTATAATGTGTTATACAAAGCTATTGCAAGATGTGTTTTCAACCAGCACACTTTATAAATCTTAACACAACCACATATTTTAAATATGCAAGATATCACTCATAGTGCTACCTTCTCCTTTTGAATTATTGCTGGTTAGTGGTTTGTGTAGGTGTAAATACCTTAGAGATGAGCCAAAAGTGTCAAACAAGTGAAGGCAAAAATGTTAGAAGTGCCCTTGAGTGTTGTGAGGTATAAGTAGACTGTTGTATAAGAACTAACTTGACCAAAATTGTACTGCTTCCTTAAATTATGTAATCTATTCAACTTGGCACTGATATAAAAGAAACAATGAAACACTGAATGTCCATCAGACTGAGTATGCAAAACTCAAAGACTGTATCTGTGATATTGATGGTTGCAACACTGGAGCACCACAAGGAACGGCCCTGTGTCTTTTTCCATTCATCCTGTACAGGTTGGACTATACATATAACACCAGATGATGTAATTTGCAGAAATTTGCAGATGATTCTACACTAATAGGGTTTATTGACAAGGGGGATGAGACAGAGTACAGGAGTCAGGTGGAGAACTTTGCTTCTTGGTGCCAAAAATTTTTCTGCAACTCAACATCAGCAAAACTATGGAACTGGTTATTGACTTTTGCCACACCAATGCGCCTCTATGCCCAGTAACTATTCAAGGGGTGGATGTGGATCAAGCTAAACTTGATTAGTAATAAAGATGAACTATATAAGAAAGGACAGAGCAAAATCTTTTTCTTTAGAAGACTGTGTTTCTTTAATGTGGGTAGTGACATTCCTTACATGTTCTATAACTCTAGCTAGTAGAATTGTTATGCTGTAGTATACTGGGCCAGTAACATTCCTTCAGAGGAGCACCAAAAAATCAACAAGCTAGTAAACCAAACTCAATTATAGGATGAACTCTCAACCAGCTAAAGAGAATGAAGACAGATCTGATAGCCATTATGAGTAATGCTGCATATCCTCTCTCCAACACACTAACATTGAGTACTTCTAGACAATGAATTCAGCAGACGTTTACCAAGAAACACTGCTGGGGCTCCATCATATCTACTGCAATACACCGTTCCTCAAGTTTCTGCAATCTATCTATCTATCTAAAAAACGGAAAAGCTAATGTTGATTACCTGTTGTGTAGCAATAGGCCTAATACAGATACTATAGAAAGTTGTTGCTTAAAATACCAGGACGATTTTATACTGTAGATTAAGAATCATAACATGGCATTGAGCTGGTATAATTTTATCATGACAAACTTAACATGCTTTGAGAATTGTAGCATGAAAGTGATTGTCAGAAAGAAGTGAATTATTTTAGCCCCCTTTTCTATCCTTTTTTGTTATTATGAAAGGGTGATCCCTTTTAGATTCACAATTTTCCACAACAACTATAAAGTCATTGCTACATTTGGAAAACATCAACTTAAATAATCCAGTATGGGAATTTGGAAAAATCAAGACAGGGATTTAAGAATGTGACCCCTAGTGCCCTGCCTTAATCTAGTTACACATACAGTAGTAGTAATGAAGAAAAAACAGCCAGATATGTCCAGATTTGTTATGTTTTAGAATAATAAGCAGTGATGATCAGTTAATGAAACCATTTTTGATATTAAAGCTAATGACATCTCATTAACATGTTTTAAAAGCAATAGGCGGAAATCTGCAGCCCATTTAGACTTAATCTAATCTCCTTGAACCTTTCAGAGTCCTTCATTTGGGAAATGCTGCTATTACTACTACAATATTATTCATTTGATTTTATGGGGTAAAGACAATAACTTTTTCCCTTCTATGCTAAGAATACTAAATGTACTGTTAACATTCCCATGCAAACAGCTAACAGCTGTAATAGAAACACTTGTCATAATATCACTCTACGGCACGTCTGTAGGGCAATTCAACTTCACAGATCTTTATCCCTACTTTGAAGTTTATCAAAGCTCAAAAGCAAATGCCTCTGGCAAATGACCAGCCATTTTCCAGACCATGTAATGCAGTGCAGATCTTTCCACATCTGACAATCCACATTGTCATGAGCAGTCTTTCCTGTAAAAAAAAAAAAAAAAAGTTCACATAGGGAATAATTTTAAACAAATTTTACTGAGACTGTTTAGTATATTTACATACTGTACATATTCTCAGAGCCTATATGGCATATACAGTTTAACAAATATCAACAACAGCACAAATTTTTAATTTATATAGCGCATTTTCATACAAACAATGTAGCTCAAAGGACTTTACAAGATGTATGTCAAAGAGGATACTAAGATGTAGGTCACTTTTGAGATTTAAAATGAAAATATAGATTATTCTCTTCATGTAATTTTTAAAAATAATATACCATATAAAGTAACAATGTAAACTGGGTACATTTTACATGTATAAATATTTGTGTGTTTGCTTATCTGACAACCAATATGCCATCAACTGCAAATTACCATAAACCCAGAGATCTCTTATCATGCTTTGACTATCCATGGTATGAATGCAGAAACTCATGAAAGCCACATCATAAACAATATCATATTGTCAAATGAGCACCTCGTCTGATTATTTGAAAAAAAAAAAATTGACTTTCTCTTAGTTCATAATAGTAAGCTTAGATGCACTATATGTAAATGAATGAATTACTTTGTCCCATCTATAAGCCAATGATTTAATCTGTCAAATAAATAGAACAAGTATACTCTCTACTGTACCCTTGCAAACTTCACTAAGAAACAGAAAAAATAGTCACAAAGAATCAAAAGCACACACAAAAAAACCTTAGCAATTATCCATGAAGCAATCATATTACATACTTCTGGTTATGATCTGCATGTTTTTTGCGTACTTTTGACTGCATGACTAATTCAATTTTAAATAAAATGGGACGGGTGTGTTTGCATATTGTGTTTTTTTTTTTCATTTCAAACACTGGTTAATTGTGATAACAGTGTCATGTGACTGCCCATAGGAATGAAAAATCCAAAAAACAGAGATCTCCTTAATATCTTTTTGTTTTCTCCCAGACAATAATGAAATTTGAACGAAATCAGATGGGGACATTTTCTTTTGTCTCTTGCTTCTTAGATTTTTCTCCTGAAGTAGTCTCACATGTGTCTCCTCTTTAGTTTCAGCAGAGATCTTAGCAAAGTCGCACAATGGGCTCAGATATTCCAGTGTCTGGACAGTTGTTTGTGGTTATGAAACACTTTACTATCAATTATAAAATTGTTTTCCTTACTTGTAAATAATACTACTAGTTGCTGTAGTTTATATTGCTGTGCTCCAGTTAGATCATATACAGTATGTAAGAAAAGACAGGCACAGTGGCAAAGACTTCAAACCCTGAGGTTGTGGGTTCAAATCCCACTACTGACACCACTGGGAGACCTTGAGCAAATCAATTCATTGGCCTGTTCTCCAATTGGAAAGACAAAAGAAATGGAACCATTCGTATCTCAAATATTGTAAGTCACCTTGAATATAGGCATCAGTCCAATAATAAGTAAACAATATGAAGTCTTGAATGAGATGAATACAAGACTAGAAAGATATCTCACAAAACCTAACATGCTCTTCAAACCAAATTCTCGAGTTTGACTCTTTTTACCTAAGTTATATCTCAAGTCTCCTTTTTGTCTAAAGCTCTGTCTCCTAATGAATTTTAGGAGAAACATTTGCGACAAAGTTGAATCTTAAATGAAACATAAATGAGAATCTCATGAGCCATCAAAGATCAACCTTTGAACAGTTACATTTTCATATGGATGGGAATGAGCTTTAACATCTTGCAAACAATATGGTTATAACTACGTAGATAGCACAAAATGGTGATGTGCCCCCAAACAACAAAACACAAAATGGGAGCAACTGCTCCAAAAGAGTCAAAATGGCAGTGCAAAAACATAATAAGCATAATGATAAAATGTTTTTATAATTAAAAAATGATTCTTCACCAAGTTAAAAAAAACTTAAAGTTATGATGCTGTGCTGAAGATGAACAACATTGACTGTGGCGATGCAAATAGAAAAATAAAAATACACTGAGTGGTTGGTAAGGATAGTAAAAGTTCAGAAACAGGATAAAGAAAAAGTTGTAAATGGAACACCGTAATTATTTCCATTAATGTAATTTACTTCTCACAACAGAGATTTTTATATGCATGCTGTATAATAAGACTATTTACTTCAGCTTTACCTTTGCAACCAGTAGAGTTTATGTGGGTAAACAGTGGAAGCAGAGAAACCCCAACTGATGCAAATACTATTGATTTTGTTAGTACAGAAAAGAGGGTATGCCAAGCAGTGTATAGTACCAAGTACACACAGAAGAAGGGAAAAAGGGACAACTACACAGTAGACAGGAGGTGATGTATGGCACAAGAGCAAGTGCTATTCTGTTTAAATGCTAGACGGCAGGCAGCATTCTGTAGTTAAAGTGAAGCCAGTTAGGAAATGACAAAAGTTGAAATTCTGCTGAGTCACAACAGGGTATGAGTGGATAATGAATGATTGCATGCTTTAATTTTGTGTGTCCCTTTAAGATTTTTGGATGGGACATGGCTGATCATATGAAAATGGGTGCTTACATTTATTTCAAATACTTCCAAGGTATTCGAACCTGTAATAAAAAGCATGTCATGTGCTCCACTGTATGGGAACCACTATGTGACAACTTACTGCACTGCCTGAGGTACCGACTTTCAAAACAGAAGAGTGCCAGTCCATTTGATGGGTCATTTAACCTGCTTGCGTGCCAATTTTAAAAAATGTATGGAACTACTGTATATACTCGCGCATAAGTTGGGTCTTGAAACCCAAAAAATCGATCATAAAATCAGACCCCAACTTATACACTCATTCAAAAATACAACACTTAATGATTTTTTTTTATATCTTCATATTTCTTTCAATCTCGCACCAGTTTCTCAGACACATCAAATTTTGTTGCAGCAGTTCAGTTACCAATTTCTTTCGCCACTTCAACAACCTTTAATTTAAAACCAGCTTCATATTTTCTTCTGATCGAACACTCCAGCGTAGATAAGGGATGCTCTTACGATAAAGGTGTATGAGGGTGTGAGATACAAAAAAACACAAAACAGTGCAAACGTCGCTTTGGAATAGTGTGGGTATTACCGTGTAGTCACGTAGGCACAATACACAGAAAAAAAAGGCAGTGTGCTCCATGGTTACTCTCTCAGGTAGGGAAGCATATTAGGGCCACAGAGAAGAAAAAAAAAATACAGACACAGTGAAGAGAAAAAAAGGTATATGTGGAAAATAAAGTCAAAGAGAGGAAGTCAGTTTAAGAAGCATGTACTGAGTAACATGGGTCAAGGAACACTTAACACAAAGCATTTAATGTGCTACATTACTTATGACGGGGTTTGAGAAAATCTAGTAAATTAAACATTGATTTTAAAATGAAGTGTACGCCGTTCTACTTTAATGACAAAATAAACTATGAGAATAAAGTCAACATGTCGACTTTAATCTTGACATAAACGTAGAGATTAAAGTGGAAATTAGAGAATAAAGTCGGCATGTTGACTTTATTCTTGACATACATTTTTTTCTATTTCACTGTGTCCGTATTTTTTTTTTCTCCTCCATGGCCCTAATATGCTTCTGTACTTAGGTGGGCGTTAGTATATCATATTCTCTTGGACCAATAGCGTGATTTTTCTGCATTCAACTTATAAAACCGACATTATAAAATACCGGAAATTATACGGTAAAATCAAGCCCCAACTTATCCACAGGAGAACGTAAATGCGAGTATATACAGTAGTTGTATTGTATCTTGATATTGCAAGTAACCTTGAAGAAACACATCAGCCAAATACGTAATAATAATAATGATGATGATGGCAATAATCCTTTATATCTGTGTTATCCATTTAAATCTCTTTTTTTGACATAAACCTAAATGACAGTTATACACTTACTTCCATTCCTACACAATAGCCATTACAGGGTAATTGAGGAAAGCTAAATTCCCAGTAGGATTAGATACAAAGCAAAATCCACCCTTTAAAATGATAACAATCTAACATATTATACAAAGAACTCCTGATTTGTAAATCATTTTAGTCAAAAACATTAACTGTAATAATCTAAATTGCTGATTTTAACAGGTTTAGAAATGCAAATGTGCTGAAAATACCAAATTATATCTGCACAATATGTAAAATAATAGCTAGATATACACAGAAATACTATAGAGGTTTGAATATTGGAAACTCAAAGCACAACAAAATCCTTATTGTTTCATAAGAAGGAAGTGAATGGCAGGAAAAAACACAGTGCTTCTTTTCAGGAGGAGCACATAATTGTGAATAACTCTGCTTTTGTACTTTTTTTAAAAAAAGTTGCAATTTAGGAAATGAAGAAAATGAATTAAACAGCTAAAGATCTTAATTCTGGAAATTAAAATTCAAAAATACCACAGTGGGCAGTGCCTTGGCACAGTAGTTAGGTCTCACACATCCATTGGGTATGAATGTGGTGCTCAGTCATTTTCTGTGTGGCGTTTTCATATTCTGTCTGTGTGTGTCTGGATTTTCGCCTTCCTACTCTGGTTTTGATTGGCTGGATTTTGAGTTGATCTGGTATTAATACAATTTGACTTGAACAATACAGCTTTCTGTTTCTCTCCTTAAACCTCAATTGTATTATAACATTGCCTTAAACTGGTGAATAATTTAAGTTTCACCCTTCAATACTGTCTATGAAATTCTAAAATAATTTCTGTGGTTCTTGAAATATATAAACCTTTTTTCAGAATACTTTTTAATGTGTACTAATGCACTAAATTATGCAACCACCTTCTGAACAACTTGCAAAATGCTAATTTAGCCCTTTTGATGTCCATAGGAAGAAAATAAATGACTGAAACTAGAACAACGGCTAAGTAAAAGGTGTCCTGTCTTAATGTTGTGTGACCCTGTGCTGTAAGGGGCAACCAAATGGTATCTAGGGTGAAGTCCATCTCCACTTGATTGTCACTTGAAAGTCAGCTGGAGGTGGAAAATAGACACAGACTGTTGTATGGCTGCAGATGCTTTGTTATTTTAACGCTCTGAAGCCTGATATTTTCTTTGAGGCAGAGATATGCTTTGTCAGCCCAAGGACTTTACATAAACTATCAGTCAATGAAAGTCACTGATATGTAAATAAAGTGACAACATTAGCAGTGGGATATTGCCAGAATGTCTTCTCTAGCACTTACAAGATAATTACTTTGTTAAGAGTTGTGTGACTGCTGTTTTTAAACTAAGATTATTAATCTAATTAAAAACACATTCAGTAAGTCTCAGTGGGTTAAAGCATAAGCTAAATAGAAAATAGTAATTGTGAAAAAGTATATTCTGAAAAACTTAATACTTTTTTTTTTACTGATTTATATATTACTTATTTACACTTGGCTTCATTTGTACTTTCCCAATTTCAGAACATCTTATCATTACAGATGAATTAGGAAGTTTATGAAAATCACCAGTTTAAACAGTTTTACCCTCTTGAAGACTTGTGGTTAGAACAATTTTAATGTAACATTAATCAATCCATCCTATTCTGCCTCCCAGTAGATGTATTTTTTCATGATAATAGCATAGATAATTTCTTAATTCCTGAACTACAGCCACATAAATATTTCTTGGAAAAACTTGTGCAAATTAGTTTGTAAAAGTTTGTCTTTAAGGGATGGACATCTGACATACCTTGCATACTGAGAGCATGTGCCATGTGTATTCTTTTTATTTTTTGCAGTCACGAAATTTGATGTTATTTTTTGTCCAGCTGTTTTTTAAACCATTGAGTATTAGTTCCTACCCAACGATGGAGGCTGTTGAAATAAGCCTTTGACACTTATAACATTTATATAGAGGAGACACAACACCGTTAAAAACACAAAAATATATAGAACAAATCAGCACTCCCCTATTTTTATATAACTGATTTATGATGTCTGATTAAGAAGATTCTCTCCACTACTTGCCAGACAAAATTACACATTTAATATGTTTCCATGGTTTCTTCCTCACCGACATGAGACTTTCAGTCAGCTTGCTTGTGAAAAAAAATGAGTCTGCAACTGTGTAGCCAACCTTGCTAGTTATGAGTGCCCCTCTGTGAAGTTAGTTATTGACAGGAGGAAAACTGAGATTCTGCTTAGTCTAGCAGGAGAAAACCTTTGGGGAATGCACCCAGCTGAATGGCTATTTGCTGCAGCTGAGTAACTGAAAGGTTCATAATATACAGTAACTTTCATAATTAGTAAGCAACTATTTCCTCAAAGTACTCCATTGTTGAACAGTTTGCTCTAGTTTCTCTGCCACAACTATTCCTCTTCCTATGTATATTAGAAATCAAAACAGCATTGCAAAGCATCAGATCTCTGTCTTCCAGGCCGCCCCTGGCACCATTTAGAGTGACTAACTGCCACATCCTGGCTAAATCTGCTTCTTAACCCTTCCATTGAAATGCTCCTATCTCTAAATACAGCTAATTATTTTGTGATGATTAAGTACACACCTGGGCACAGTTTGAGGCATTACTCATTGATTTCCAGCAAGCTCTTTGCATGTTGAAATTTCTTACAAAGCCCTAAAAACTGTTAACAGTGGGGTACAAACAACTTGCCACCTGCAAGCTGTTCTTTTAAAACCAGTAACAGCATAAGATTTGTTCATTTTAAATGCTACAAAATGTTTCATTCTGTTGATGTAGCAGCTAATTTACTTTTTTAAGTATGAATAAGCAAAGCATGTCCATATAGAGTTTGGCAGTCTCTTTAAATGTTACTACATCAAAAAATGCTCTATTTCAAAAAATGTAACCTCTTAACTAGAAATGCATCCGCCTTACTTATGATCCACCGATATAAAACATTTGTCCTTGCAATCTGCAAATTATTCAGTTCTAACTATTTAAAAAGTTTTTCTCAAGGTCAAGACATTTGCTTTGTCTAGTAGTGTGGAGTTGAAGATTTTGTTTCATTTATCCAGCTAAAATTAAAATTAACATTTTTGGTCACACTAGTTGATCTCCAAAGCACAGAATCGGAATCACATTTATTGGCCAAGTATGTCTGCATACAAGGAATGTAATTCCAGTTATTTGAAGATTACATGACAAACATACACTCAATTGACTATTACACAACTGAGATAAATACAAGACAAACAATGTAAGCATAACAAAGTGCAAAACAGTGGAAGAAATACTGAAATATTTATGCATTAGTGTATATCTGCCAGAACTGTCTGGAAAATATTAAAAGCATACATGAGGAGGAAAAAAATTCACAATTTCATACAAAGTGAAATTTCAAACCAGAATGAATTAATCACATCCATAAAGTGCTGAATATGACTGTTGCTGAGATCTACGCAGCCAACTTATTACTTACATTCCATTATCCTTACTATTGCTGAAGTCAATAATATTACTGAAAAAATAGACACAAGCAGCATTTAAAGAACACCATAAGACACTTTCCCACTGGTCATATGTACAGAATTGGATAGCCATGCCTCCTTTGTGGGGCCTTCATTTTTTGATCTCCAAAGTTTAGCTGTAAGTATACAAAATGACCTTGGGTCATATGCATCTTGTTTAAAACATGGCATTAATACTCTCAGAGAATTTTTTGAATGTTACTAAAATTTTTCCCACTCGTTCTTCTTCTGTCATCATCGATGATCAATCCTCGAAACCACTGGAATTTCTCCATCTTCACCATTTTTCTCTTCACCCACTTTTCAAATGATGTAATTCAATGATTTCCGCAAAAAAAATATAGTTGCTGCTTTGTATGGCCTCATATGTGACACTTCCCGACACCCTTTATACATCCTTGCAATTTGACAAAATGATCTCACTACGTCCACTGCCCTGAAAAGCCTAAACCTTTAGAGTATTCAATTGAAATTTATCCATAAACTATATTATACTCATCATAAGCTAATAATTATTAGCCTAAATTTGGACTTGTTAGATTGTGTGTATCATAATGAAGCAGTTAGTACTTTTTAATCAATTTTAATAATATACTTTTTATTTTAGGAATTTCCCATTGTTGATGTCATTTGGTCCAATGTAGCCTCCATCCTTTCTATTCTCATTCCCTCACACATTCCGTTATCTCCTAATATTTTCTTATTATTGGACTTCTTCTTTTTGTTCAACTGTGTTCAACAAAAACATTTCTACCTTGGGACAACTGTCACTAAATCTGCCTTTATAAAATCCCTTGAATTCCTTTCAAGTATGGAAAATATCCTTTTTTAATTAACCTGTTTAGAGGTATCTGCAGTTAAAATAAATGGCTCAACAAGGCCAAACATTTTTCATTGGCACTGTTTGAAATAGAAGCCCTGAGACTGTATTGGTGGTGGTTCTCATGGATGAGTTTGATTCCTCTTGAGTGTACATGGAGTTGCATGGTTTAGCAATATTAACTTCTCGCTTTGATTATCATGGGCTAATATAGATAATGTTTCTATATTACAAGGGCTGGAGTCAGTGCACATCATTGGTGGGGTGTTCTTTTTTTATATAAACATATAGAGTATTCTATTTTATCTTTGGTTTCGAAACCGTTATTGAATGTGTGCTGGGCAGTTTCAATAAATATTTGATCAAATAATGATTTGTTCATTACAATTTAATAAAAATAATATTGAAAATAAAATATTTTAAGGCAATAGAAAAAGCACAACACCAGATGTCATGTGCAAATGAGATGGGTAAACGTTTAATTATTTCTTTAACCTTGGACTCAGTTCTACTGCAACAAAGTGGAAAAGCTGCATGTCCAGAGAGCTGTCCAGAAGAATGTTATCACTACCATCATTGTCATTGCCATTGCCATCACAACTCTTACTGTCTATTTGTATAGACAATCAGATTTGGGAAATTTTAAAGGAAGGAATTAAACAAAAGTATCTCTTAATACAGATGATGTGCTGCTTTATATTACTGATCCATATTTATTATAGTGAATTATTATTTATTAAATGCTTTAGAGGGCTTCTACAAAGTTTCAGAATCCAAGATGCATTTGAATAAGTCTGTTATTTCCAATAAACAGCCTCGCTCGCCATCTTGAATTTGATAAGTTTTATTTAACATTCTCTTGGTCGTTTACATACAGTATGTAGAAATCATAACTGCACAACACTTTAAAAACTTTTCTTCTTTATACTAATAAACAGCAATTCTACATAACCTGAGATATGTATTGGAAGTTAACCCTTATTAAGAATACACTTCATCAATCTGAGTAAAGAATGGCTTCACTTAAAGGAACACTCCACACAAAAATATTATTTTCGAATATGTTATTTACTCCATGTAGTGTTGGCTCAGAAAAAAAAAAATCTCATGTTTTCTTGCAAAACAGAGAAAAAAAGTTTATGATATAATTAAACCCAGTGGTGGTCTGTCTGTTACAATGGAAAACGATGTGAAAAACATTCGCGGAAAACAGAAAAAAGAAATCTTGCACTACTCATGTCACATAATCCATGTATCAGTCATCCAGATGTATGCTGAAAACATGTCAACCACAAGCATTTTTTGCAAAAATATTGTTAAATAAATGCTTCTGGAATTATCAGAGCAAATCATAAAATGGAACTGTATTCCCATAATACTTTCTCTTGAACAGAAGATCTGCCTCTCCACCTTATTCATTGGGAAGAGTCCTACTCTCACATTTTTTCCCTGTTTTGCATGAAAACACGAGATTCAAGAATTTTCTCAACCGTCAGTAAAACTAACATGGGGTAAGTAACAAATAAAAAAGATATACTCCTTGTGTGGAGCATTCCTTTAAGTGAGCCTGTTCTTTGCACAGATTGATGAAGTCTACACCATACACACCATCTCTATCCAAAATATATTTGAATCAAAGCCTTGTTTGGGAGCAATGTTGTCACGCATGTTTTGGAAATGTCCTTTGCTCATTCCTTACTGGAAAAAAACATTTGCTTATTTATTAGAGTACCTTGGAATCACAGCATTCCCTAATTCTCTACATTATAGCTTAATGAACACATTGCTGTGACTACTTTCACTGCATTGCTAGCCCATCTATCATAATGCAATGGAAAAGGAGGTTCTGTTTTACTTGAAGTTACAAAATATAATCACTTTGTAAAGTTTAATATTTCAGAATTTTTTAGAAACTGTCAATTAGTGTGTTTACATGTGCTTTAATAACTGAGTTATTCACAAAAACCTGGTTTCCAAAATGCTAGGTATGCACTTATTCTAGTTAGAAAAACTGGAATATTGGTTTCTGAAGAACCAGGTTAACACACATGGATTTCTCTGCAAGTAACCCAGTTATTTGGCCATGTAAACCCTTAACTGGGCTACACATAAAGATTTTGCAGTCTGCGCATGTCTGTTGCAATCTGTTAGCTTGCACATGCGTTAGCTTTGCAAATGCATCCAGCAGCCATGGGCAGAAAACAGTGGAAACTCCACAAAGATGAATCTCCCGTGGCAAATGTGTGGGTGATAAAAATATTCCTTCTACTGAAATAATCTGTCTCAATATTTCAGAAATCACAAAATTTATTTTGATGAGCCAAACGTACAGTGATAAGCTCAACAGCACAATCTTGGGTGTAGTGTTGGGGTAATGTGTCAAAAGTAAAGCACGTTACCTAGTCCAATTACTTTTTGGTGTAACAAGTAACCTAACAGAACATTTATTTTACTGAAGTGTAAATACTTGCATTATTGTTATCCCAGCAGCACTAGGTAAAAGGCAAAAAGTAAACATACCAGTATACTGCTTCTTTGTAGAGCTTAATCACACAGCCAAGCAGAAGAGTGTGCAATCCGGTAACAGAAACATATTAATAAAGCATCAATTTAGTTTTACTTCATCTGTTTGTTAGAAATATGTTGAAATGGTGTGATCGTGTGAGGCAGTGACTAGTGTTCATATTGCCAGTCTTTGTGGGCTCAGGCTAGGAATGTAAAAAGGGTGATGAATGTCATTTACTTAACAGCACATGAAGCATTTAAACGTATTTATGAAACACAAGGAAATGATCAAATTTAGCTGTGTTTCGAGTCAGTTTAATGAAGCTTCATACAGTATATGGTTTTAGGATTTAAAAACAAATACTGGCTAGCCAAATGTGCACTTTTTCAAACAAAAGAAGAAAACTGTAATGCAAAAGTAACAAAAAGTAATGCATTAAATTTTATAATAAGCAACTATATAACAGTTTTAGTTACTTTCTTTGTAAGTAACGAGTTAATATAACTAAGTTACTTTTAAAAGATACATTTCCCACACTGCTGCGGTGGGCTGGCACCCTGCCCAGGGGTTTGTTTCCTGCCTTGCGCCGTGTTTGCTGGGATTGGCTCCAGCAGACCCCCGTGACCCTGTAGTTAGGATATAGCAGGTTGGATAATGGATGGAAGGATGGATTTCCCACACTGCTCCTGAGACACAAGCTCCATGCTTGTTTTCAGATTCATGGCAGCAGTTGATGATATTTAATCATTTTTTAGCATGTTCGTATGACATTGGAGCATTTTGCCAAAAAAGAAAACTGTATTAGTGGACTCATGCATGTAAACAGTTTTTTTAAGAAACCAGGTTTCTGCATATAAACACACTTAATGTTGTATTTGATTAATTTAGCATGCAAAAGCATTGCTAACCTTATGGATATTTCTCTATCTTTGATTGATTACTTCATGTTTGAAGTTTTATGTGATCTGTTTTGAATAAGATCTTGTACTGTGTATCTAAATAATTCATTGCAATGAAATCTTTGAAATCAATATTTGTATTGGAGAGTTTAACAGAGATCAGTTCCCTTCATGCAAAGTGAATTGGAGTGTGTTAAATGTCAGCGTTAACATTCATTTTTGGGGAAAAATAAAGAATTCAACCTTATTTCTCACGAGTAATTTCTTACTTACTGTAGGTGACTAAAATGGAATGTATGTGAAGAACATCTGGTTTATGGCATGAAATACCACTAAATATGAGTTGAAACAGGCTGCATGTTTTGAGCAAAAGATCACTTAATAAACAGATCTGGAGCTGAGTAAGAATATTTGTGTGTTTTTATAATGAGAGAACAAGACCGAAATCCATTTTTAATGCAAAAACAGCACTTTCTGTAAATTAGATAGTGTATCATGCATTTCCCATCAATTTTCCAAACTCCTTTAATGCAATATTAGGGTTATCAAAAGCAGGAAACACTAAACACAAAGAATTAAGCCAACTATAGCTGAGACACCAGTGAACCATGTAATTGCTGAGTTGAAAGGAAAAGTCACAGTTTCATTTCCTAATTGTACTTGTGTCATGTTTTAATAAATTAATGCTGAATTCAGATCAATTCAGTTATATCCAGTGTAAAAAGTAGTAACAGGAAATATAATACCATGCCTTTACACAGCTATTCAGACACACACACACACTTCACATCTATGTAAACAGAAAATGATAAAATGTTACTTGTGTATACTTCCTGTTTGTAATCTCTACAAAGCCAATTAGTCAGGAAAATATACTTTTAAATGACAAAAATTGAGAACATTCAGGGTGAAATAGCAAAGGAACACAGGAAAACAAAAGCTTTACTTGATATGTTTTCTAGAGAAGGTCAGCTTCTAATGATCCATTGTCTATTAGACTATATAAGAAAGTTTTGCTGACCTAGGACAACTGAACTCCCATGTCTTCAGTCACCATTAAATAATAAACATCTTTCCATG
Source organism: Polypterus bichir lapradei (assembly GCA_026402145.1). Classification (NCBI taxonomy): domain Eukaryota; kingdom Metazoa; phylum Chordata; class Cladistia; order Polypteriformes; family Polypteridae; genus Polypterus; species Polypterus bichir. Next base: position 50,913,329 of record JANRMT010062835.1, on the reverse strand, counting down.
CTAGTTTTCTTAAATGTAGTAATGAGAGGCGAAGCAAAGTGACAGCTTGTATTAGCTAACTGAATAGATTACAATATGCAAGCTTTCAAGGTAGCTCAGGCCCCATCTTCAGGCAGGATGTAATGGTGAAGTGGCCGGAGGTACCTTGAAAATTTGAGCATTAGTTAGTCAATTAAAGGTGTCATTTTGTTTCACTTCTCATTGTATCTGTAAATGGCTACATATTGCATCGCTCTACTACTACTTGACTGTAGTAGAATCACAAAATGGTTTCACGTTTTCTCTTATCACGGCTTTTCTCTTATGTAATTAGTACCTTGTTATCTACTAACAAACATCAGCGTTGGATTGCTGTTCATGTTTTTGTTTTGCATTTGATCATCCTATTCTGAAGCATTCTTGAGGATATTTTTGTCATTGCAAAAAATCAATTTAAATAACATACTGGTTCCAGTTTATTGCCCCAATGCTACTTTCAAAAACTGAAAAGACTGTATACTGTATTTATGAAGGGATTACACTGTGAAGAACAAGGTTGCAGGTTTAGGTCTGTCCATGACATACTGTGAAACCATGAGCAAACCACAACCTGACAGAGCCCTAACAGTAGAAATACTCAAACAGTTACAGAAACCTTAAAATCACCTTGACATGGTGTTTACTGTCAGTCCATCCATCCATTTTGTGACCCACTTTGGGTTGGGGGAATCCAGATCCTATATTAGTGCCATTTGGTGGAATACCAATTCATTCCTGGACGACCTCATGAACAGACATTTGTACTTGGTCAATTTACACCCAAGCAATGCATATGTTTGAGATCTAGGTGTAAACCAAAACACCCAGAGGAACTCCATACAGGCACAGGGAGAGCATGCTCACTTCAGATCAAGCTAAGAAATGAAACTCGGGTCCGTTCTATATTTCAGAATGTCTTTAACCTTACACTTCAAATCGTAACCTTAGATCTTAAAAAAAGTGGTGAGGCAACCTTCTGCTGTTATGCACCTAAAATCTGGAATAGCTTACCGAAAGAAATTCACCAGCCTAATACGGTGGAGCACTTCAAAAAACTGCTAAAAACTCATTATTTTAACATGACTTTCTTATAGCTTCATTTTAGTTTAACCCTGATATTCTGTATATGCATTTAATTATCATTTTTTTTTCGTGGCTCCAAAATCCGTAATAACCCTTACTTTCTCTGCTGTTCTTTTTCCGGTTTTCTATGGTGGTGATCTGCACCACCACCACCCGATCAAAGCACCATACAGTCCCTGCATTGATGGATTGAAGGCAAGAGGTCCACATGACTATCATCATCAAGTTCTTCAACGTGAAGCCTGAAAACCATGAGGACTGATTAATCATTTATGTTAGGTAGAATGAGCAGTTGGGGCTGGGTGGTCTCAAGGCCTTGGAACCCCCTGCAGATTTTGTTTGTTTTTCTCCAGCCATTTGGAGGTTTTTTTTTTTTTTCTGTCCTCCCTGGCATCGGACATTACTTTTATTCTATGTTAATTAGTATTGCCTAATTTTATTTTTATATTCTGTCTTTTTTTTTCTTTCTTCATCCTGTAGAGCACTTTGAGCTACATCATTTGTATAAAAATGTGCTATATAAATAAATATTGTTGTTGTTGTGAGACTATGAAGCTTCATTACTAACTAGTGCACTACCTAGAGCCCCCTTGTGATGTGCGTTCTACAAAAAAAGGTTGGTTTGTGACGTTTTTAGGAAAGATATTACTAATATTACTAAAATTGTAGATTAAAATATTCAGTAGAGACCTGCTGTAAAAGAGCTGAAACAGCCATAATGTTCTGTGCATATGTATTCATTCGAAACATTTCGGTATGGCATTTTGTTTAGATTTTGCCTTTTGTTCTATATTTAAATTTTCTCTCAGCCTTTGTAAAAGTTCATTAGTTGAATTCAAAAAGAGTCTGAAAACAGTCTAAGATTATATTTATTACACATTACACTCCAGTGGTTTAATGTTGTTTCATTTGGATTAATTTTAATAACATACATCTGAAGTAATTATATCCAGTTCTTTTCAACTGAATAAAACATATTCCAAAATTTAACAAAAATCAAGATTAATTTTGTACATGCACACAAATGCACTTTTTGTTCCTGAACTAAATAAAATGCGTAGTTAGAGCATACCTAAACTCAGAAGTGCAAGTAACTTTGTAAAGATACACAACCACCCTGAACTGTTACAACCATTATTTGTAAATGTGTAACATATGATATATTTCACTTTTGAGGTGATTTTAAGTAAATGTATACAACAAGGGCACAAAATGAAATTTGTAATAAAATATAACAAAGTGCATCCACTATAGCCTACTGTTTTTGTAACTGGTTGCTACCTATGCAAAAAAAAAAAACCGAGATGCTATTCTGACAATAGCATATATCAGAATACCTAAACAGCTAATAAATTTTTTAAGCACTGCAAGGTTCTGCCTTAACTTGCCAGCTTTTATAGCTTTATCCTGAGTGCTGTAAATTTCACAGTTCGGGATATTACTACTTTAAATCATTCTCGTGTTTATTTGTAACTATGTCAGAATTTGTTCAAATACCAGAGGAAGGGGAAAAAAGTGATCTGCGGAAATAATAATGAAAATCTGCAAAGGTACAATTTCTTCTGACAGGCTCCTAGTGGGATGAAAAGAATTTGATTGATCAGATCACCACAAGACGTAAAATAGGAAAGTATTAAAAAATGATAATGTCCATCCATTTTCTAATGACACTTTTTCATTTCTGGATTTGTAGGAGGCTAGGGCCTGTCCTGACAGTTTCAGATACATGTTAGGAACAAATAATAGATAGGATGACAGTCCATCACATTCAATTCATCTTGCTCTCATTTTTAACAGTTTAGTCTTTTTTGCATTAAAAATCAAAAGTATTCCTGGGTTCTACATAATTGATAATAATGTATTGATTAAAAGTATGTTGATTTCTGTTAAGAACCTCACTCATTGGTTTACATCTGAATGATTTCCTTTCTCCATAAAATACAAATTTAAATATTGAGGTACCATAAAAATTAGCTTTATAGAAGTTTTCAACAAAACTTTATTCTCTGCCTGGAAAGTATCAAACAGGACTTTTCCATCTGGTCCAGTATAAATTTTGAATTGGTAACAAAAATGAACACAGTTAAAAATTTATATTTCTCCTAAGGACCAATGGTTTTCATTATATATGACTGATTCATGTCCTATTTGAAAAAATGAAATGGACTTTCTTAAGAAATTTCAAATTCAGAGATCTAGGACAGGTTGAAAACTGGATGGTATAAGTGGTTCAGCTGTATTAAGCCAATGTCAAATTATGCGACTTCAAGTCATGGGGTATATATGTATTTTAGTACATGAAACATGAAAGACAAACCCCTGTTTTGTTTGTGAAATTAAAAATACACACGCTCTTTATTCCTTGTCGCTACATTCTATGCCTTGTACTTCTGGATGAACACTCATTGGTTGTCATCTCTCATGCACATACGGCCCACTCCTACAACTAAAGACCAAATCAAACCTGTTCGGCTTTATCACAACAAGTTGTAGGCTAGTTGGAGTCAGTTGTTGGGTATATCACCTTAGGTGATTGGCTTAATGGGCTGGCAAATGCCTCTGACTGTCTAAGAGTATGTAAATGAAGGCCTCGACTGAAAATATGACTGGACAAGTCACCTAATGTAACACACATAGCTTTTACTTGAAGTCAAAGTATGTCTCTCGGCCTACTCTACACTGGCATAGGTTATTATAGAAAGCTGGACTCATGCTGTCTTGTAGGCAACATTTGCAACCATTGTTGTAGTTGCAGCAAATCTTTAGGGGTTAAAATGTCATTGAAAAGTTTGTACTATTTATGATATAATTTTACGCCTATCAATTACACCTATTAACTGTTATGAGTCTTCCGATTGGTTAAAAGATCCAATAAGTAGTTTTGGAACAAGCATTTGATTAAATTCATTTTACATCTTTCAGAGAGAACACTGATAAACGGAATGTATGGAAAATATTTGTTTTTATTTGTAAATTAGCGATTTTGTTCAAAAATTTAGTTTTTGGCCTCAAGAAACGTGAACATCCCTATTCCAAAAATAACATCAAAGCTTGCACATTTACCAAACCCTTACAGAGTACTATACAACAATAGTACTGAATATAGATGTTACCTTCACATTTCCAGCAGTGAGTGCAAAAACTACTTTCTGCATTATAACATTTTAAAAAGTCTACCTGATTAGATCCAAAAAGGGCATAAGCCACTCCAGTGCACAAATGTTGGCGTTCACCTGAAGCACAGTTATTTTTATAGTGCTCTTGGATGCCCTTCAGCCACTAACTGCTCCCTTTGGAATTATCCAGTACTGATCCTTGCCTCAATTATCTGCCAAATGCACTTGTAAATTGCTAACCTAATGCTTCATATTCTTAAACTGTACGAAACCTGTACCACCATCCATTTATTGATGTCTTAGTGACCTCTTATTTGAAAGTGGAAAAAATGAAATTTATTCAGACAGCAATACACCTTGCTGTTCTAAAAAAATATGCCTTTCTTGAATCTAGATTGTTTTTAGCCACTACAGCAATGTTAGGTCTTAGACCTTTTTCATCTTCTTTTCCCTATTATCAGAAGTTTCATTTTTTAAGTGAATAGGTGGGACCATAACTGTGTAAGAGGTAATATTGTTTACATTGATAACTTCTTTTGTGGTGTTTTACAGTTTTTTAAAAAACTGTAACAAGGTACTGAAAGACAGTAAATGAAGATTTAAGTTAAAAATGGGTGATTACACCGATGTGAAGGTATGTTTTGTTGTGTGGAATTTTGATATCCACAAAAAAGGTGTTGAAAATTGAAGGATAGGCTAAAGAGATGAGTATGTTAGACCACAGACTACTCTGTGACATCAAAGGGTACTTTAACGGTATCAGAAAAAAAGCAATATTATGATAAATTAAAAATAGCAAAATTTATACAAAACTTTCATTGGGAAATGTTAAAAAAGAACCGTTCAAAAAATACAATACACAACAGATTCATTGTGCTTTACTTTTACAACTCCTGAAATCTTCCAACATTGACATCTTGCAGTTTATGTCGGCAATAGTCCAAAGCCCTGGTTTCTATTAACTACTTCAAGCAAAGCAATACATATCTCTTCAAAAATTTCAGTCTTTCATTTTGCATTCATATTGCCAAATTCATTTGGCACAGGTTCAAGGCTAAAAACAGCAATGGAGAAAGGAAGAAACTTCAAAGTTAGTTAATGTTCTGTTACTTTTCATGACTGAATGCTACAAACAAAAATATTAGCCAAGTAAAAGAACTTTCCTACTCATTTATTGCCGACATTCAGAATGCCCTGGAAAAAGTCTAATCTTGGGGGTAATTCAAAACTGGTTTATCATTACAACGTTCAGTTTAATACATGCTTTCAGTAGATTTCAGATGATAACAGTTCTGTCTACATTTTAATCTTTTAGTATTTGTATACTCAGTCTGAAGTACTATATTTAGTCTGAGGCTTTTGCCTGAAACTAGACTAGATAGAACTACATATTTTTAAGTCTGGTGAGTGATAAATGAAATGAAATGCAATAAAACACTAACTTACACAGTAAGTCATTGCACTACAATCAGTGACACAAGTGAGATGGCTCATGTCTGTCGTTAAACCATTCCCCCATAGCCTCCTCTTTGCTTATTTTCTGTGCCTGCTTTTTCCAGGATTGGATGGGTCTCAAGTGCATCATGGTCCATGGCGTGAATAAACTCTAGAAGGGGCTCCACTTCTTTAAAGATCACACTCATGCTCTCTGATTGTTGGGTCTCTAGCCTACTCTATGCTGACGTGATAAGGTATGAAATCTAGTATTTCTCTCCTCTCTCTCTATCCCAAATTGTGGTAGTTATAGCACAAATATGTACCCACACTCAATGATTTATAAGCGACAACAGCAAAAAACACTTAATTACAAGAAGGGAAGAGCGTCTACGCTCTATCAACCAAGACTGGGCAAAGAATGGTAGAGCACCCTGGATATTTAACCTGTATGGTTGTAGCATTAATCTATGATTCTTTAGGAAATTAAAAATTGGCAAACAGGCTAATTTTGATTTTCATACATTTGCATACATGAAAATGACACTAAAATTGATATTGTGGTCAATTTTCTCAATTATGAAATGAAAGGTTCTCTCTAGAATTTTTTGGAGATTACTTTTGTGTGGAAATCAAGAAATACTGCTCCCTAAAGCCTTTTTCACACTTCTGTGTTAACCTGTGTTCTTTTCCACAACTGCGTAAAGCATATATTCTGTTCCACACCAATAAAATCAGTTCTATTTATGCCTGTCCTTCACATCACCCTGGTGGTGACATGCTGCATATTTTCCACGTGAAGAAACACTAAGATACACCATCAAGGACATTGATGAGTTTTCACCACAGGAAAACTGATTACTTAGGAAAATCACGGCCCCTTTACCTAGCAACTGCCTTATCATAGCTGAGAATAAGCACACTTCTGTGATATTTATTTCCACTAGAAATCTTTATTTAAATATTAAATGACAAGCAGACACTTGAGGAATTAATGCATGAAAACACTTCTGTCTTTCTTCTTAAGTGAATACAATAAATTTCATTGGAATGGAAACACAGTTTCTTTTGCACGTTGTTTTTTTTTTAGTTTCACAGTGAATTTAATTTTGTGCAGATTGATTCGTTAATTACTAGTACTTAAAGGGTAAGCTCTCATGTGTAGTATTTAACATAAATAAATACTACTTAAAACGAATGTCTGTGTGTCCACTCATAGAAATGTTTTAAATTGATATTGCAGTAGATCAGATGTCACCACCTACTTCAAGGGTACTGAGTAATACGAAGGTCTACTTGTTTGATACAAACTTCCTGAATAACATTAAGTTGCACCCTTCACCTTTAATGATATTATTAATATACTGGAATTTTTCCTTAGCTTTTCTGCCATGTTTTTCTTTATTTTTAGGGGATAAAAACCGTGTCTAGCTCACCATCATAGCTGCGCCTGTTTGCTTGTCTCAGCTGATTAGTGAGATGGAGGTTTGTCTTCTGCACGATATTGAACTTTGACCACAGACTACCCCCCAATCTACATCAATGCAAGTGTTATTGATTAAAAAAGAACAGCAACAAAATTTAATACAATTTTTAGATGGAGCTCCATGGTGTCTAGTGCTATTTTTAGAACATGCCCTGCGGGCAACCAGGTGCCCATGCGCACCGTGTTTGCTACCTCTGCAGTAGATGATATATTGCATATACATTTTTAAAAAACGAGTGTAATATTTTACTCAATGTAATGTTATATTTTGCTCATAGACTTAAGTAAATTATTTGAATCTAGCTAATACTCTTCCATCACTGAATAAACATAAAACCCGTTACGATGTGTTTCAAAGTGAAAAGTGATGACAGTAAATACCTTGCTACTTACTATCATACTAAACAAAAGGAATTGAAAGAAACGAGTAGACAAAATTAATGTTAATTTCAGGTTTAAAGTAATTCGACAAAGGTGCCTTTATGCAATGAATAAATAAAGAAATGCAAAATATTTCAAAGAAGAGAGGGGTTTATTTTGCTTTTCTGTTTTTTGGTTATGCATTATGGTTAACAAAGTTCGAGAGAGACAGAATATACAAAACAATAGGTAGAACGGGCTCTCACTTTATAGCAGTATGAAGCTTGAATAGCAGTCATGTCATTGTGAGAAATTATCATAAAGTACTTTCTAAAGAATACAACATTAAATAATGTGAGCTGTTATTTTTTATGCCTAAGTTCAGAGCCAACTTGCTCTTTGCAAAAGAGAAATAAATTACAGCATTAGTGTAATTGGCGGCACTCTGTAATTATTGAGAATCTAATTAGAATTAGGATCACAGCTATAACACCTCTTACAATTGCGTGCTTTTATGTCTACCCAAGATCTCTGACACTTTTTATTGGACGAGGAGTGTATTTTGGTCCAAAAAACACCTTTTGTAACACATAGGTATCAAATAGCTAACAAAACAACAGGACTACAATTAACATTAAGTTAGAAGATGAGTGTAAATTGAGTAATTTCTCTCTGTAGTGTGAGAATAAAAACAGAAACTGCTTGTGACAGCTTTGCTGCTTTGACCTCTCGATTGCAATGTAATTTATATGGGCTTATCTATGAAATAAAGAAAGAACTCTCTCCAGGCACTCTTCCCACCTCAGGCCTGCCTTTTGCTCTGTAGAGTTAGCTCTAAATCTCTGTCTTGAAAACATTAATGACATTCATTACTGTCATTCCACAGTCAGATCTGCTTTGTATCACACTTTTAGACTAACGATGTTTTACACAACAACCACTTAGGAGAAAACCTGTAGAGTTCTTGCAAATGGTGCTGTCTTAGTCTTGAATAACTGGGGAACATTCTCAGCCTAAAATGCATCACTTATTTATTTTTTTCTCATTAAGAAAAAATCATTCATTAACTTCTGATATTAAAGTTTTGTTTTTTGTCCATGTTTGGCCTCTAAAAAATTCTTATCATGCTGTTTATATTTGATGATTTATTTAATGACCATTATTTTGCAGAAAGATCCAAGGCAAGTGTACGGATGAGGGAGTTTATGAATTGTCAGCGAGAAACTCAGTATCCTGTCATCCTGCAAGACTAACTATACTGTTTGCCTTGAGTGGGTTGAAAAGATAGCATATTTATGACTGTCAAGTCAAAGAGACAACTTCTGGGCTAAGTCAATAAAACATCTGTCTCCTAAACATGCTACACTTTAAGTAAGCCATTTTAGAAATCTCATATTTGGTTAAACAGTAAATCGTTTTCATGGACAGGCTTTTTACTAGCCATTCCATTTCACATGGAGCTACGGTTTCTATGATATCAGCCAGTATTCCTACCAACAATACTAAAGCTCACATTACGGGCAACACCAGAGCATCCATCAAGTGAAATACTGTAGACGACTACCATGGGAGTCAAAATTTTAACGGCGCCAAAAAATTAGAGTCGCTTCATATCTCAGCCCTGAGCAAACATCACAATGACATTGCCTTTGTCTCTGATGTTGTGAATTACAAATTTTACTTCTGTAAATTCAGAGTGATATGGTGCCACAGCACTGCAGGATCACAGCTCTAGGCTCCTGGATTCAGTCACTGTCTGAGTAATATTTTCACACTCTTCTTTTGTCTATATAGATTTCTTCTGGATACTCTGTTTTTCTCTTATATTAAAAAAAATTATGGTTAGCTGATCTTAAGCCTTGATCTAAATACTGTGAGAATACGCAACCTAAAACTGAATAAGTGGGTTTAGAACAGGGGTCCCCAACTCTGGTCCTGGAGGGCCCAAGTGGCTGCAGGTTTTCATTCTAAACCTTTTCTTAATTAGTGACCCGTTTTTTTTGCTAATTAACTTCCTTTGAATTAATTTTATTTGACTTGCTCTTGAAGACTCAGACCCCTTAATTTTATCTTTATCCTTAATTAGCAGCAAAACAATAATGGTATATAAAATGAACCAAAACATGACAAGCAAACTGTGTCCATCATACAATATCTGAAAATAAAGAAAGACGAAGGTCTCAGGAATGCTGATCTTTTTAGGTCCACAAAACATTTAACAGTGCTCTTAGAAAAGAGAAAATCAGCAACTTTGGAAATGTCTGCTATTGCACATTGAGAACAGCAACAAGCTATGGAATTAAAGAACGGGTTTAATTAACAACAAGAACTGGTGCCTGATTAAGCAACTGCTTGGAGTGAAATTGGTTGGAGCTGAAGGCCATGACTTAGTTGGTCTTCTGTTGGCTCACTTCACATTTCATTTCTGTTTGGGTGCCATTTAAGGAAAGAAATGAATCAATTCAGAGGAACAAATCTTAAAAAACAAGTCAATTAAAATTAATTCAAAAGAAGTTAATTAGCAGCAAAAACAGTGCACTAATTAAGAAAAAGGGTTAGACTGAAAACCTATAACCACTGGTGCCCTCCAGGACCAAAATTGGGGACCCCTGGTTTAGAAGAATAATAATTAATGAATACTTTAAATGAAAACAATGGCAGTGCTTACTCCAAAGAAACAGACTGGCCTTTGGCAGAGTATGCCTGTCCTTGGGCCAAGTACATGTTAAATGTTGTTACATTAGAAAAAATAATATTTTGATGATCTTTCTAATGTGAATATTTATGATAATGGTGCATATTAAATTCTAAAAAACAGGAAAGATACTTGTGAAGGAAATTGTACCTTAACTATTTACAGAACTGAGTGGTTCAAGCTCCTTGGGAACCCAGGAGTCTGCAGGTTTTTGATGCAACCAATTACTGTTCTTAATGTGACTTGTACTCTCATTGAACAACCTGTTATTTCCTAGTTTCTATGTCTTTAAGTCAATGTGAAAATCACACAACTATGTTTGTTACATTATTACATTTTTATTAGAGTGTACAAAACATTGTGCTGTAAGTTTAATTTTAAATGGATAAATTTGTCATTTTTACTCATCAATCTACACTCAATAACCCATAATGGCAAAGTAAAAATATGTTTTCAGAAATGTGTAAGTATCCAGACTTTTAATTCATAACTTTGTAAAACCTCTTTGGCAGCAATTTCAGTCATCTTGAGTAAGTCTGTATAAGCTTAGCACCCCTACATTTGGGCTAGCTCCATTAGCTTGCATGAGAAGCATCTGTGAACTGCCATCATCAGGTTTCTCCACACATTATTAAGGAGATTAAGTTTGGGCCTCAGCTGGCTCACTCAAGGACCATCAAGAGGCCACTCCAGCATTATCTTAGCTGCATGCTTTGGGTCATTGTTGGGGTGGAAGGTGAACCATCACCTTAGTCTTTAGTTATGTGCACTCTGGAGTAGGCCTGCTGAAGCTCTACTAGAGTGACTATTGCATTCTTGGTCACTAGCCTGTCCAAGGTCCTTCAGTTAATCAGCTATCTGGACGGCCAACTCTAAGAAGAGTTGCAATGGTTCCAAATTCTTCTATTTCACAATTATTGAAGCCTTTGTGCTCCTAGGAACACTCAAAGATTTAGAAATAGTTTTATACCCTTGTCTTGATCTATGCCTAGGTCTACAGAGAGCTCCTTGGATTTCATTTGGTCTTTGGTCTTTGTGCTGGCATGTAATGTAAGTTCCCAGACCTTATATACACAGGTGTGTGTTTTTCTGAATTATGTTCAATAAATTCAGTTTGCCACAGGTGGACTCCAGTCAGGTTCTAGACACATCTCCAGGATAATTAAAGCAGATGCACCTGACCACGATCTGGATTGCAATTGCAGTCTAAATACTTATATGAATAAAAGATTTCATCTTTTGATTTTTAATAAATTTGGAAATCTTTCAGAAAACATGTTTGCATGTTGTCATTATGGATTATTGAGTGCAGCCTGATGGGCAAAAATGGCAAATAAACAATAAACTTTGCAGAAAGTGAAGAGGTCTAAATACTTTCTGAATCCACTACCTTTTACTTGCGGACTAATTAAGCCCATATGTTGCATGATGTGTGACAAATGTTACAGAGGTATCAGCTGATTCTAAAGAATTACCCAGGACAGGGGACATTCTGCCCCACAGACCTCCTATTTTTAAGAGACTGGTGGTACATTTATTCAGGCCACCACTGGCTTTTAGTTTGAGGATTAACAAAATATTTTCTGATATTCAAATTTCTGAATGAAGATTTTGTGTGAGATTTCTACAAAGTTCCCCTGCAACATTGTGTGAATGAGTAAATATTTCAATGCTACTGATAAAAACATTCGCTTTATGTGCTACTGTCTAAGTACAGTAAATGGCATTTTCAAAACAATATTATGAAAGTAAAAATTACTGGTGTACAAAGTGAATAACTGAATGCTCCACACTGTATACATAACATTAAATAAATGAAAGTAAAAAATTAAATGGAACTGCAAATGATTAGTCAATTTTCATAATGAAATACTTCTTTCATTTTGAGAAGTATTGGAGTTGTTATTTTAGTAAAACTATTGCTTCTTCCAGAATTTAATGCTGTGATGTGATTACTACTGCCTGCTGACTGAGAACTATTTGATTTAATGCAAATACATTTTTTCATGCATGTACATATTTAATTCACACATATACAGAGCTTACAAGCAGCAATAAGTAAGATGCAACATGAATAATGTACAACAATCAATAGTAAGCTAGCATGTAGAACATACCTATATGTAGTATCTAATTGATATGGAGGTACCAGACATACTTATTTACTGGCCTAGTAATAGAAAATAGACCATGCAATTTTTTTAACTTGGTTTTGAAGAATTTCATCATGATCATGATTTTCATTCTTCATTTCCTGATGTTTTGTTTATTTAATTCATTGTTTACTAATGAGCATGTTAGTGGGTCTGACCCTGAAGTAGTTGCAGCACTTCAGCATTCAGTGTCATATATCTATTCTGCTCTTTTTGTCATTATTAGGATACAATCAAGGGAGGAACTATGTAGAGAAAAGGCAAATTAATAGGAGATAGTTGTGTGCAAAATTATTTTTTTTAGTGATTCAATTAATTTCATTCAGTTCACCAAAATGATTCAAATCTTTGAATCGGTGATTCATACACTTCAAAAACAACAAGCTATATTCTAATTTAAAATTTGAAATAGTATTATAAGTGTGTAACAACTTTAACCAGCAAACAATATAAAATTCAAGCAGCAAAATAAATAATTCAAACATAATATTAATAATAAAATCCTCGATTGAATTTTGACAATAAATAGAAAAAAAAAAACAATCGTACAAATAAAACCTTATAATAGTGTACACATCACAATAAAATGTGAGAACATTGAAATATGACTAAATAAAATTATTTTCAGTTTTAGATTAATCTCCCACAATTTCCTTCTTTTATATTCTGTCCTTTCTGATGCAATCTGCCATACATATGCTGTATTATCAGTGAACTGAACTGCGATTCATTGTACTGCAAGTCTGTTGTCTGCAGTTCAGTAAACAAACTGATTCTTTCAGTGACCTAGTTCAGCAGTTCGTTCCTCAGTTCAGTATGTGAACTGATTCTTTGGGTGAACTAGTCAGTGTACTGTACTGCGAGTCTCTTGTCTGCAGATCATGAACAAATTTGCAAAGGTTCTCCAGATCACAAGGGGGCATGCTGGTTCATTCAATCAGTCAATGTACTGTGATGATCATAGTTACTCAGTCAGAGTGAACCGATCAAAGGCAGTTGCTTGGTTTCATTTACCAAGTCAGTTATTGGCTAGTTCTCATCATGACCACTTTGCTGAAACAGTTTACTTATAGACTATTTCCCAAAGGCAGCAGCCATTTACAGCAAGAGAAGTTAGATGATAGCTCCAGACTGTTGTAGAATCTATACTAATAAACGGCAAAGCCCTCACTCACTCACTCACTCACTCACTCACTCACTCATCACTAATTCTCCAACTTCCCGTGTAGGTAGAAGGCTGAAATTTGGCAGGCTTATTCCTTACAGCTTCCTTACAAAAGTTGGGCAGGTTTCATTTCGAAATTCTACACGTAATGGTCATAACTGGAAGCTGTTTTTTCTCCATTTACTGTAATGGAGATGAGCTTGAAACCCGTGGGGGCGGAGTTTGACATAATCACGCCTCCCACGTAATCACGCAGTACGTAGAAAACCAGGAAGAGCCCCAAAAAGCGCTGAAGAAAACATGCATTATATAATTGAGAAGGCAGCGAAACAATAAGAAGCGAGCGAGTGATATATACAACCATATTCATGAGTTCTGCTACTTCGGAAACAAAGCACAGTGTAAACCTACACTTTAAATTAAGTTCATAGACAGGCTGCCGCTGGCGTTTGTAATTTAGTGCCTGCCCATATAAGGCCGTCCGTCAGCGGCAATCCAATAG
>JANRMT010062835.1:50861231-50888155 GCA_026402145.1 Polypterus bichir lapradei | reverse complement strand
AGATAGATAGATAGATAGATAGATAGATAGATAGATAGATAGATAGATAGACTTTGTTTGTCCCCCAAGGACAAGAAAAATATATACAGTATATACTGTATATATTATGACAAGCCCTGTGTTGGGCTGGCGCCCTGCCCAGGTTTTGTTTCCTGCCTTGTGCCCTGGGTTGGCTGGGATTGGCTCCAGCAGACCCCCATGAGCCTGTAGTTAGGATATAGCGGGTTGGATAATAAATGGATAGATGGATATTATAACAAACAACCCCCAATACATACTTAAAATTGACAGATTTGTTATAGATTATATTCTACTTTCCACTGCTCTGTTTCTTCTTTTTCTCCTTTTTTTTTAAATTATCTTCATGATTTATGAAAACAAAACATTACATTTAATGTTACTAAAAAAGTAACGTTCATCACAGCCACCATTGCAATGTAGATTGCCCCCCACCAGTGGGAGGGAGTTTCCGACTGTGTAATTGTAGTGTATTGATGCTATGCTCCAAGGGGGTGGTCCCCATATATTCGTTGTCATACCGAGTATCTATGTAAATAGATGTCTTTTGGGGCCCCTTTCTGGTCTGTGGCCCCAGATCATTACCTGCCTTGCCTATCCTGTCACTATGCCTCTGACGCAGTTGTGGAAGGTTTTATTTTAACTCACTTATGTTTTTAATTGAATTGCTACTTTATTTAAGTATTCTGTCTTTTCCCATTTCTTTCATTCTTTGTGTCGTTCCACAAATTGCAAACTGACTTTATTAATTTTTAATAACAAAGTAGAATCCATTTTTATGCTTCTCCATCATATAGTAGTTTAATTTATTTTAGTTAATCCAAAATGCTGCTGCAAGAATTATTACAAGAAAATATGAACACATAACTCCAGTTTTAAATCCTTACATTGGCTTCCAGGTTAAGTTTAGGGCAGATTTCATTGACACTGACATTGACATTACTTTTAACATATAAAGCCTTTATTGGCCAAGGTCCAGCTTACGTATCCGAATTTATCATTGCTTACAAACCAGAAAGCACATTAAGATCTCAAAATGCTGGTGTGCTTATGGTTCCAAGAATTAATAAAATAACAGTGGAAGGTTGAGTTTTTAGTTATGGCGACCCTAACCTGTGAAATGGTCTGCCTGCTTCTATAAGAGATGCCCCTTCAGTCTCAGCTTTCAAATCCC
The DNA here is from genome assembly GCA_026402145.1 of Polypterus bichir lapradei. Lineage (NCBI taxonomy): Eukaryota > Metazoa > Chordata > Cladistia > Polypteriformes > Polypteridae > Polypterus > Polypterus bichir. Next base: position 50,886,963 of record JANRMT010062835.1, on the reverse strand, counting down.
GACTGAAGACTCACTATTTCAGTTTAGCTGCTGTTTAACTGTGCAGAATGCACAGTCATTAGCACTAAATATAAATAATATGATATTTATAATTTGCTACTAACCCTCACCTATTCTGTTTCTCTTCTCGGTACTCGAATGTGGCTCTTGGTGCCACTGCCCTACTGTCAAGTTATCTGCCTAAGGAAAAGTCATCTCTTATTTAGGAGCATTGGAACGGCAGTTAGAAGAGTCCTTTCATCAGATTGGCTGGCCCAGCACTGACTCAGCTGTGGAATGGCCAATAGGGGGAGGCAGCTTGATGGCCAAGGTCTCCAGGACTCTGAACAAATCTGAATCTTATTATGTGATATCTTCTACTGCTAAATTTTGTAGTAGTATTACTATCACACTATGGTATTATATAGATAATTACTTGTGTTCTGTGCTGTGGATTGTATTGTATTGACCCCCTCTTTTTGACACCCACTACACACCCAATCTACCTGGAAAGCGGTTTCACTTTGAATTGCCTTTCCCAAGGTTTCTTCCATTTTTTCCCCCTCCAAGGGTTTTTTTCTGGGAGTTGTTTCCTGTCTTCTTAAAGAGTCAAGGCTGGAGGGCTGTCAAAAGGCACAGCCTGTTAAAGCCCATTGCGGTATTCCTTGTGTGATTTTGAGCTATACAAAATAAATTATATTGTATTGGATTGTAAATAATACTAAATTGCTTAAAATGTTTCTTCTTTACTTATTGTATTACAGACCCATCTTATAGCATTGTGCAATACTTTATCATGAAATAGAATGCCTTTCAGCTGATGTTACGTTAGTTGGAAAAAAGCCTACAGCCACAGCACTGATACATAGACCTTTGTAATGCAGGTGATCTTCACTGGGCTTCTAGGATGCAAACATGGGTCCTCATTCTTTGTGGGTGGCAGACAGCAACTCTATTAACAAGTTGAAATGAAGAAGAACTCTTTGGCTCAAGTGACTAATCAGATTTCTGAATGCCAGAGTATCTCTGCTTTTCTCATTCAATTTGAGGCCAGCTACATTTGATTTTAGTTATTGCACAGCCTTTTGGACCACCGAAGGGTAGTTTTCTCTAGGAATGGTGTCAAGTAGACTTTCTTTTCCTCTCCTCTGCTGCCAGCTGTCTTAATTTCTCTTCTTACATTTGGTTTCTATTTATTAAATCGATGTCTCCTAGATTATACATATGGGACTAGTTGATACTTAGTACAGAGTTAGTTTTATTATTTTATTAATTTGATTTCAACTAGGTAACTGTATATGTAAATATGTATGTATGCATATGTAAACAAATGGTGCACAGTTTCTGTTCATTTCTAAATCTGTGAAAGCACTCAAGTTGAAAAATCAATATTTAACTAGAAGTGCAAGTCTAGCAAATGATGGCACTGATAAATGAATAACTGACAGACCAATGAAAAATAACTTCTAGAGTTTGATGTGGATGACATACCTTGCTTCCTGCACTAATTACATTTGACAGTTGTGTAATTATTTAGTCATTATTGATTAATATTTTTATAATGCACTATATAATAAAGTGGTAAGGTCTGTGTGTGTGTGTCCAGTTCTTCCAAGCAATCTGATTGGTCAGTTTGGCTTTGATGATATAATTGAAAGAGGAAGTGTGAGTGTGAGACAGAAGAGGAGGAGTAAAGACAGAAGTATAATAGCTTACAGGTGGTGAGCAAGGTGCCTCGAAATAACAGTCTTAGAAGCAGGCTTTATGGGAACAAGTTTGAGAGGCTCAGGCACTTGATATATCAAAGAAATGTGCTGAAGGCAAATGTAGAACAGGATATATCAAATATTTAAAAATGTATTCTATTACTTGTCTTTGACACATAATGTGGCTGATATAAAAAATAAAGCATATGAAAAGCTGCTATCATCCTTATAGAAAATGCATAAAAGATATTACCAAATAAATTCTACTTTACCTTATTTAAAATATTATTTTTTTATTCATTTTCCAAAGTCATTTATTTGACTTTGACTTAATTTTAATTTGTCCAAGGTTGCTTAATCTGATTTCAGCTTCACTGGACACAAGGCAACAGAAAGGGTGCAAGTCCAACATATGTATAATCCATTTTCACTTCTACTCTGACAATTAGGCATCAACTGTTAACATAATCCTCCTCTTTATGGGATGTGGAAGGAAAGTGGAGTTCATGTAAAAAATCTATGGGATAAAAGAGATAACATACAAGGGTGGCGATATGCACAGAGGACTTTGGAGCTACTGTATAAGGAAATATTGCTATCCACTGTGCCTGCATTTTACAAAAAAGAAAGTGTTTAAATTACTTTTTCTAATTCTTTAGTTCAATTCATTCTGTTTTCATGTACATTGCCTTATAAATTGTGTTGATTTTCCAGTTCCCAAATTTTTGAGGCCAGTAATTGTATAATTAATTTGTTAAAATGTGTTAATTTGCACTATAAGTACATGTATCTACATGAAATATTTTCTAGTTAAAAGGGTGAAAGTTGAAACTTGTTTCTTATCAAGCAATTCAACAATCATTCATTACTTGTCAAATTGCTCCTTTGTTATGAGGAAAGTAATCCCAGCACTACCAATGATTATGCACTACTGTATTCAGCTGAAATGAATAACAAGGTGGAAGTCTGTGGTTTTCCCCACACCAGAAATTAAGAAGCTGTGTTTGTACACCATGTTGAAGCTTTGCATGCAGCATCTGATTATAGTATTGGCATTAGATTACTGTGTAATTAGTTTGTTTTTTGATGTACCGTTTCTATCCCCTTGAGGTTAAGACAAAACCATCTATTACACTTTTAAATCAATTAGAAGCTCATAACCTTAACATTTGTAATTTAGTTTAAAACCTTGAATATGCCATATGCAATAAAAAAGTAAAAGAACATAAATGTGAACCATGGAAGGGATTCTTATAATCACTCAGATTATCTGAATTTAAAAAAGCGCAATATACTAAAATTACCCAAAAGAAACATTTAAATCAAGTAAAATATCTTTTTTATCACATTTAAAGAAGAAATGCAACAATATAAAAGGTAATGATTCATTTAAAATTACATTTCATATTAAAAACATTTTTATTTTGTTACAAGATAGGTAGTAAAGTTTCATTTGGAAACTGTAATTTGTGTACATATTTTGGACTTTAAAATGACATAACTTTAAGTCAGGCCAATTTAGTTTATTCCTTCAGAAAAAAGCTAAGAACACCTACACAATTTAACAAATATAAAATTGCAAAAAAAAAAGGCAAATCCAACCATTAGGCATTCATGAGCACACATTGGCTTTGGCTAAAATGTAATACAAAGCAGGCAGAAGATCCAATCCTATGTGAAAAATAAAATACACATACTGTATGTAAGCCAGCTCCCTGCCTTTACTCAATTCACAAATACTTACATTGACGTATTTTACAGTATTTGTAAGCACGGCTGCTAGCATTTTCTTTTTGTTCTGATTTTGTTGGACAGTAGGTTAGAGAGACACCAAAAAGAAGCAATCTGTTGATGCGATGCTTTATTTACACTGGCTTCAGCTAGCACAGAATACAACTGAAGATCCTCGAATTATTTATAACTTAAATTTATAACTTCAAATGTAATGGAGAACTGTATACCCAATCTACTGATTCTGGGATCTGGCATTCAGACCTTTTCACTCATTATTGTATTGTAGATTATTTTAAAAGGATGCATTTGCCATTTTTGTCCATCAATCTACAACCAATAACCTATTATGAAAACCTGTTTTTTGAAAGGATCATAAATTTATTAAAAATCAAAAACTGAAATCTCTTCTATATATAATCATTTAGACCCTTTGCTGTGACACTCCAGATTGTGTTCAGGTGCATCCTGTTTGTTTTAATTATCCACGAGATGTGTCTAAAACTTGATTGGAGCCCACCTGTGCCAAACTGATTTGATTGGACATCATTTAGAAAGGCCCACAGCTCTGTATATGAGGTCCCACAGCTCAAACTGTATGTCACGGTAGAGACCAAGCCATGATGTCCAAGAAACTTTCTGTAGCCCCCTGCAATAAAATTGGTGATATAGATCTGGACAAGTGTATAAAATAATTTCTAACACTTTAAGTGTTCTTGGAGCACAATTGTTTCAATAATTGAGAAAAAGAATATGTTTAGAATTGACAGGATTCTTTCTAGCGTTGCCTGACATGTCCAATTAAGTAACCTGGCAAAAAGGGCCTTCCTCCGGGAGGAAGAGCCTTGGTCAAGGAGCTAAACCAAGAACCCACTCTAAGAGAGCTGCATAAGCTCTGTGCTTAGATTGGAGATCCTATCAGAAAGACAACCAGCTCAGCAGCAGTCCAACAATTAGTTGTTTATGATGGAGTGGTTAACTCCTGCTTGACCTTTGCAAAAAGGTATTTTAAGGAATCAAAAAGCATGATGAGAAAGATTCTTTGGTCTGAAGAGACAAAATTTGAACTCTTTGGGCAGAACCTCAAGCACTAAGTCACTGTTCGTCACTGGTCTTATAACATTCCTACGGTGAAGCATGGTGGTGGCAGCATCATGCTGTTGGGGTTCTTCTCAACAGCAGAGGCAAGTAAATTGGTCAGAACTGAAGAAAGGATTAATGTAGCCAAATTCAGAGAAGTCCTTAAGATAATCAGTATGCCACAAAAGCAAATCACAATTTTGCCTAAGAACACAGCCATGAATAAAGAATGGTACCAAAACATCCTCTGAGAGCAACTTCTCCCAACCATCCAAGAACAGTTTGGTGACAAACAATGCCTTTTCCAGCATGATGGAGCAATGTGCCATAAGGCAAAAGTGATAACTAAGTGGCTTGTGGAACAAAACATCACAATTTTGGGTCTATGGCCAGGAAACTCCCCTGACCTTAATCCCATTGCAAACTTGTGGTCAATCCTCAAGAGGTGGGTGGACAAACAAAAACACACAAACTCTGACAAACTCCAAGCTTTGATTATGCAAGAATGGGATGCCATCAGTTAGGATTTGGCCCAGAATGTGATTGACAGTATGCCAAGGCGATTTGCAGAGGTCTTGAAAAAGAAGAGCCAGCACTGCAGATATTGACTCTTTACACAAACTTAATGTCATTGTCAATAAAAGCCTTTGAAACTTATGAAATGCTTGTAATTATACTTCAGTATACCATAGAAACATTTGACAAAAATTTGACACTGAAACAGCAAACTTTGTGAAAACCAATACTTCTCAAAACTTTTTGCCACATCTGTAGAAAATCATAAGGGACAAGAAGGCCCTTGAACATTCACTGCAGACAAGGGTAAAGTAGAACACTATTAAATAACACTCCAAGGCGTACCAACATAAATATTTCGACATGATTTAAGGTTCTATATTGATGCACCATTTACATTTACTAGGCAATATGAAGCAATTTAAAGGGATAATGTAATATTTAATGTAGTGACATTTGAATTTATTAAAACTAATGATTGTTGTGCTCAATCTTTCTAGTGTGAGTGCCAAGTCAACGGAGTATCATGTTAAAATAAATGCAAAGCAATACTCGAGAAAAGCAAATAATTGTATCCCTGAACTAATGACATGTCCTACCCTGGAATGGTATGGGAAGAGAACTTATTTAGTGTTCAACAGAGAGAAAACTTATCAAAGAAACCTGCTGATTTTCAAAGAAATTTGACGTAGCCGAGTTATTTTATTTGAAATGTAAAATGTACAACATACTCAGTGATATGTGGCACTGTTCCAGCCAGCTCAAAATATATTTCTAAATGAGTAATGGAATAAATTTGTTTAAAAAATTGACAGATACAGGAGCTAGAAAACTGAAACAATAATTCTAACACGCTGAATAATGGTTCCTTATTATATTCTGTTGATGTGACTAATACAGCAATTGTGTGTTTTTCAAGTACATACAGAATTGACAGAAGTGTTTCTGTTTTGTCAGTTTTAACATACTCAGGTGTCAGGAATTTCTTACATAGAAATTATATATATATATATATATATATTCATATATATATATATATATTTGATTTATATACTTTCCCTGTTTATAGTTATATATATTTGTTTATATTTATGTTTATACTTCCCATACAGTCCAGGTTGGGAGCACTAGGAAAACCCTGGAAGAAGGAATGCAGAACTCCAGATGCCTGAAATCATGTTTAAGTGAAGGACATTCCTCAGGATTTTCCCGGATGTTCAAGAGAATCTGACATGCACAATAAGGTTAGAAATCAGATTGCTGCCTCTTTCAGTAATATGTCACTAAGGAGCCATAAAGAGGAACAAGAACAGAGTAGAACAATTAACTTCGGAATCTACAAGGGAAGAAACTCTACCACAAGTACCAGTGATGAAACAGCTCAATAGAGACCATATCACAGTGTGGTGAACTTTAAAATTAGCTTTGAAAATTCACAAATTCCAGCAAAACACACTTTATAAAAACTAGACGTTCTTTGAACAGAGAAACACCTGAAAACACAGAAAGTGCAATGAAAACACACTTTAAGGACAGATTGTGATACATCCTTGTTTATAAGCAAAATAAATAGATTCCAAAAACAGTGAAAATGAACAACAGAAAGAAAGCCTTTACCTGTGAAGAAAAACATTACAGATAAAATAACGCTAAAAGTATCACTATGTGAGAGATATACAAGAGCAAAACATAGAAAGGTTCACACAACAGTTGACATAGCTGCAGGAGAATGTTTGGAAATCCCAGCCTGCACACCTGTCTGTGCAGAATCTCCCCATGTCCACATGGATTTTTCTCTGGGTACTCCCATCTGCCGACCACACCTCAAAGACAGGTGTTAACTGATGACTCTAAAAACAGTAGCACTTCATCCAGGGCTGGTGTCCCTCTTCTGCCTGACACTGCTAGGATAGGATGATCCCTTCTGAGAAGTCACTGGATTAAATAAGTTTTAAAATGAATGGATGGATGGAAAAATACTAACCAAAGAGAATGTATTACTTTAAAAGTAAACTTAAAAAAATTCAGATCAACTGAAGAGAATAGTGTATTGGAAAATACATTAAGACAAATTATAAAATTGTTCAAATTTTAAAATATAAAAAATATAGAAAAATACAAATCAACATCCAACATACACATACCCACACAATATATCTAGATAACTAATTTTAATCTTTTATATTCATTTAAATAATCAGCATCTAAAATGTGTGTGGAAGAAGTTAAGTAATGAAACATCATTAAAGGAAGGTCATGCATTTTAGCATTGTATTGTATTCTCTATTGTTTGATAACAATCTAAATTTCTAATCACTCAAAATGTATGCATTATGATGTACTTTATAAACTGCCTTATGTAAAGGTATCTGCAAAACAGTAATAATCATAATAAATTGCATTTTCAGAAATCATCAACCAATCTCAACAAGATGATCATGCCTTAGAGCAGCAGACAGCAAAAACCTACTCAGAAATGTACAATGAGACGATTTAGACTAGCCAATGAACCTGACAACCTTTCTTAGGGATCAGGCAAGTAAACTGTGCAGTACAAGGACTTCTAAGTTTTAGGGAAAAACACAGAGTTATAGCATAGCAGAGACAATAATCTGCGCTATTTAATATAGTAGGTGAAGAGACCCATGCATGGGAAACACAAAGTTATAGCCTAGCTGTGACAGTTTAGGGTAATCTGTTTTGCTGCTTTGACAAATGCTGACATATCATTAATAAAAACTAGCCAGCCTTCTAATATTTCATGTTTTCTGTCATTTTGTAAAGTTAGGTTTAGACTGATTTTTGTTCCCTGGCTTACATTTTTGATCTTCCCCCATTTGTATTTGTTTCTACTTGAACTCTTTGTACCATCAATTAATCATAACAGAGTAGAGAAGTGAATGATTTATTAAAGAGGTGGTATGCTAATACAGCGGCTAACATTCATGCCCCAGGTTAGATTCTTGATGCTAGCATTCCTTCTATGGCATGGTTGCTGGTTTTGCCAGTGATCAAGGGGACCTTTCTGCAGGCATGGCTATTTCCCCCTACAGTCGATAAGCATGCAGACCAGTCAAATGCCCTCTCTGAAAGTAAACTATATGAAAATATGGGAGCATCCCATAAATAACTAGCATTTGATAAAGAGTAGGTTTAGATTTTGCAAGAGTTGTTTCATCTACAGTATATGCTTTGGTTCTCTATAATTTTGAAAAGGTATGTTGAGGAAATGGTAGGTATTTTTTTATCTTTATGTTTCGTATACAAAAACATAAGTATTAGAGTAAAGCTACATGCTGATTGATTGACTGAGAAGAAACTCTTCCTGGAACCTTCTTAGCACTACCTTATATGCCAAAGTTAAGTGAAACATATAACTAATTATGGATGCTAAAGTAAATTTTTAAATAGTTTTAATAGAAAACAAAATTAATCTCTGTGATACAGCCACCGCTGAAAAGTGCATCCATGCATCACAGGCCCTCCTCTCATGCTCACCCACACTAGGCCAATTTAGAATTGCCACAGGAAAACTGGAGGACACAGCAGAAAACCCATGCAGACACAAGGAGGACAGGCAAACTCCACAGAAACAGTGACTGGGTATGGAAAACTTAATCGGTGAGGCTTTGGAGTCAATCTCTGTGCCACTGTGCTATTCTGAAGAATATTCATTTAATGTAATACTGCTATCCACTGGTTAGTAAATTATAAAATTGATAATGTATTAGGAAAAATAAAATGATTCTTTTTTTAGTGTGTTAAAAAGTCAAATATAATTTATTCTTCAAGTTCCTAATACTGATTAAGGACAATTAATTAAATAAAAAATAATCCATTAAGCACATAATAAAGCAGAGACATCTGGGTTACCCCTGAGATTTCTTTTCCGTAATAAGTTTCATATTCCTACTTGACTTTAACTATCTTTAGCTTGCAGTGTTTCTTACAAGAAATTCTAGTGTCTCTCTGTTAATTCCATATGCTTCTTTATATACATCAATTTGCCACCTGATATGTGAGTGAATAAAAATTGATTTCTCTTTCAACAGACTCTCAATACGTTCTAGTTTTACAGCATTTGTATCTCAATAGTGATTTGTCATTAATTGACAGTTGTTTTATTCATGTTTTAGTCACAGATCCTGAAGTTTTCATTATAATCACACATTAAATAAATAGAAATATAATGATCTTCATCTCAAGATGCCATACAAGCCTGCTAAATGAAGCGTAAGATGCATTACAGAAAACTTCTTACAAGAGAGCTCAACACCTGGCTCTAAAACCTGCAAATGCTCCATGTCCTGAAAGTCTGATTAAAATTCTTCCCATGAACTAATTTTCCAGTTCTCTCATCAGGTGTGCTAGAGAAGGCAGGCTGCAGCCACAATAATTGCATCAGATTCTTTTCCTATCCTTCATCAGAGTTTATAATGAAGACTGAGTGAGGTAGGCCCTGATCCGGGCAGCCGGAGAGAAATCCATCAATGCCTGAAAGTTGACACCGACTTTCAGAAGCTGGAGTGTGGGTGAAGGTTGTTTCCATGGCAGCAGATTTTTTTTCCTTACATGAACATGAAAGAATGGGGTTAAAAGTTCTGTGAAAGTAACAGCTGTTGCTTCCTGTGCAGCGAATACAAGATTGTTCACGATGCACTTACTCCTTTGAAAGGCGATTATCAATTTCACTGACCTGCTAAGCAAATTAAATACAGCTGAAGAAGCATTTTGCAGGATTACCAAAAATATACATAAAATAACACAATATTCTTAATAGGTGTTGTCCAATGCATCAAATAAATTGAAGAAAACAAACAATGCAAAATAGTACACATAAATGAATGAAACAATCATGCAAAGTAAACTTTTAAAAAGTACATTATAAATTAATGAGTTACACGTGAACTTATTTAAGTTGCTTACTTTTTTATAATGCCACAGAAGCGAGTTAAATATATTATGTACTAAACTGTAAAAAGAAACATACAAAAGAAACTCTATTAACATTAGATTTACTGTAAAACAATGTAAAATTAGGTTCATATCTAATATTGTCTTTATGATGAACTATGGCATGAGGAATCTTGCTTGGATTAAATACCAACATATATTTGGCCTGGTAAGTGATTTTTTTAAAGTTTTAAACTATAATAAATTGAATATTACATAGCATTACCCAGTTGCACAAAGGTTTGTACAGCTGCCTCAGGTTTCGAAGTCCTGACATTGTCAGCCTCTGTAGATTTGTCTCTGGGTACCCCTTCACCCCAAATAAATAAGTCATTGTGTTTGTGGGAGTATCAGTGTACCCAATGATGGATTGGTAATGTGTGCCATGAACCTGAACTACATGATGTATATGAAGAGTATTACCGTAAAAGGTAAGACCACAGCCTTCATTTAGAAAATTAATTTTACATTTAAATTTAAAGTACTTGCTTAGCAAGCACTTTTATCCAAGGCAACTTACAAAAAAGTTCAACATATTCAAGGTAACATAAGTCTGGGGGATGGTTTAGGAACAAGTGTTAATGGACACAGTTACAAAATTGATCATTACAAGTGAAGAGCTCCAAACAAAATGCAAGTTAGTTACACTTCCTAGGTTACAAAAACCAAACAATTAGACAGAAATTCACCAAACAAGATAGTCTGCAAACACTTCTTAAACACAATGAAGGAGTCAGGATTTTGAATGTAAGTAGATAACTCGTTCCACCAGGTAGGAGCTACACATGAAAAGTGTTTGGCTTGAGATTTGATGCCATGCAAAGGTGGCTTCACCAAACACCGTTCAGGTACTGAAAGAAAAGATAACAACGTCAGTGTAACTTATATTTGTTCTTAAATACATTGGCCTCAAGTTGCCTTTTAAAAGAGTCAATGAATGGAGCATTTCAAATTTTTTGCCATATTCCTTAAAATAGTATTTCAAAGGAATGCTCTTTGAAATTTTAATCTCATGTTTTCATGCACAACAAGGCAAAACAGTATATGGTGTAATGGAATGTAATGGTGACCCGTTCTATCCAACCACAAACAATGTGAAAAACATTGAAGGAAAAAAGAGAAAAAAATCTCACAGAACTTGTGTTGCATGATCCACATGTCTGGTATCCATTTGTATGCTCAAAAAGTGGGCAATGCATTCATTTTTTCTAAAATATTAATACTGACTTCTGAAAAAATTTAGCACAGAAAATAGGAAAGGTGCATTCTTGTAATGCAATGCGTCTGAATTGAAGTTTCACCTCTCCCCCTCATCCATTGGTCAAGAGTCCTGTCTTGAACATTGATCCTATAATCTATAATACATCAGAAATAAATATGATTGCACTGTAATGCTGCAAATAGATTGGTAATAAATAAGATAAACATTGCCTGTTTTACACCAAATTCCTTTGGCTAAGTGTTTGTTCTAAAGTGTACATTAGCTCAATTAAAATCAAACATTATTTGAATTGCAGTTTCACAGTTAACAAAACATTGCTACAAGACTTAACACTTTCTTGTATCTGCTGTGCTTTTCAGTCACTGTTTTAATGCCATGAGAGGCTTCCACAGAAGTAATTACAGAAAATTAAATATTGTTTTAGTTATGGACATTCATTTTAAAAATAGTTTAAAAATTTCAAACTGCCAAACCTTATTCCATTTTTTTTCTCAGTAAGTATGAACAGCAATTATTTTCTCAAGTAAATGCCAAGGAACATAAGAGTCATATTTGTCAAGGCAAATTAGATTTTATAGTTATATGCTCCATGCAAATTAGGAAGTTTTCTTGAAAGTACTCTTCTAAAAAACGAACAGTCAATATTATTAAAACTGTTATAATAAGTGTAATAAAAGACAGTTCAATAACAAACATTACAGCAGAAACAGCAAACAAATGAAGTAAACAGCTCTCTGAAAATAAAATGCAAAATGTTGTTAATGCTTTTCTTAGTTTATAATATGTACTTCTTACAATTACAATTTGAACTGTATGCTGCCCTGGAATGACTGATTTGTGTTTTCTTACATCCATCAGCATTCACAAGAGAAATCGCAGGTTTTGAGAATGAAATGCAGGCTTTCCAATAACATTTATTTTTTAATTACTTTATCCCATTGTTGACAGTCCATTGCCATAAGACAAATTCACTAAAGTATGGTTGGTATTTAACCTAATACATTTTTACACCAAAATTGTGTCAGTGACGCACAATGCATTAACTTACAAGGACGAAATTATTAATACACTATAATGGAATTCAAATAGATGCATGGCATTAAAATAAAACACGATTGAAATCAATTAGGTTTGGCATTAAAATCTCAACATCTTATCCAAGGTAAAGTCAACTATAGTGACAGAATAAGATTAAACTCATGTAATTAATATATATTAGTTTTCCCCTTTTCAATAAAGTTATTTTCTTGTCATAGACCTAAACCTAATAATGAGTGTTTCCATCGTCTCCTCCAGATTGATGCAGGATAATCCGTTTGAAGGCCAGTTAAATGAGATGGTTGTCTGATTTTGCACAGTGCTATGTCAGAGTTCAGAATATGTGCTCTTCAATTTTGAGAAAGAATAGGGAAAAACAAAATCTCCCCATTTCTCTTTCTACTAAAACAACTCAGTATTATGTTTTAGGTTATATGCATGTGCTAAGGATTTGCTTTCCAAAGTCTGCATTTTTTTTGAAAATGATTGTACTTAAAAAAAAATGCTGAAAATGGCTAACAGCAGTCTTATTTAAACTTATGCTTTGGAAATTGTCTAACAAAAAATTGGACATAGCTGTTCACTACTACAGACATCAGGTATGGAGGTGAAAATTTACTGTGAGTCTTTTGATACAGAAAATTATTGGGAGTGATTTTGTCACTAAGCGTCGCAACTTACGTAGTCAGTAATAGTTGGTTGGGTTCAATTACCAGAATCAGATTTTAGAGTAGACTCATGTGTTTAGTGTTATTATTTTTTTCTATTATACTGTACTAATCTATGGGTGTTCAACAGGAATCAGCTTTGTTTTGATTTGATCTTTATATGAAGAGGAAAAACCAGAAGAGTTTATATATACATTTTTTTTTTTGCCCAAGTAAATAGTCGAGCTTTTGCCTTTAAATACTCATCATGTAACAGACTTGCCTCACTTAAGGATGGCCCATTACTCTAGCTGGTAGCTTGGTTGCTAGTTCTGAAACAGTTTCAATGAACATTCTTAATTTCTTCTTCTAAACTAGGTGGAGTGAACCAAATGGGCAGTGAACCAAAACTGAAATCAAATAAATCCATCAACCCAAAACTCAGAATTATTAAACCAAGAAATACCCAGACAAATCCTCAAGATTGTTCCTAATTCTTTAAAATCTGAATCAATGTTCATTTTTATGACATAAACATTTAAAACACTTGGATAAAACTGTAGATAGAGGTGGAACAGTTCAAGTGTGGTTGTGTGACTTCATTTCATTCTTTTGTAGAGTTCAGCCTGTCTTCCAAGTTGAGGGATATAAACAGATGATGACTGGGATGACTGGTGCTTTTAAAAATGCTAAGAGTTTTGGTGTGACTATCTTTTATGTAAATGCCTGTCACAGAGAGAAGATCTGCTCTAGTCATGGATAAAATGGTTTGAGTTATCTCTATACTTTTTTTTTTTGCATGATATTATGCCAAGCTGTAATATACTGTGTAACACTGGGCACTCAGAGGTACATCAGAAAACGTTTATGAGGGTAACAGCACATAGTGATCACAATAGGTAACAGCTGTGCTCAGTGTTGTATTTGAACAACAAGAGAGCTTCAGGAACTATGTTAATTCTATAATGTTTTGCTTTGTACTAATATTTATTTCTTGTCGATTCTATCATTACCATTTTCCTAGGAATGTCATTGCATCATCATTTTCTGCCCGTATTTTGAGAGGCAGTATTTTGTGCAGTTAAAATCTTGGGCTCCATTATTTTGTGGCTACAAATGTGCATGGCATCAGTATGACTGCACAAAGAAAGGAGGCATCATGCAAGATGAAGGATGTAAACCACATAACGGACAGATCTTTGCAGGAGATTTTTTGGTCAAACAAAAAAAAAAAAAAAAAAAAAAAAATAGTTGCTATGATTATGTATGTTGGCATGTTTCTGAACATCTATTTTCTTAATGGTTATATCCCATTATTGGTTTTAAAGGAGCTGAATCAAACTTTTGCATTTATTTTCATTATGGAAATTGTTTTCATTTATTTGAAAATATTTTGTTATTTTCATAGCCATTTTGCTTTTTCTAGTGTGGCACCATTTTCTGTTATCGTTGTCAATACACAGCAATAATTGCTATGGAATATGGTCCTGAAGTTGTGCAGTTACCATTGGACCACTAAAACAATTGCCGCATCAGTTGTGTCAATATTGGAGTTTGTAGATATTCTAAGAAAAGAACCTTTGTGTGTGTGTGTAATTGCTCTTGGGTTTGCCCAATTTTTGACTTATGGTATAATTTCCTTAATACAATTCTTGGGTTTTAATCATGAATAGGTTGACATAAGTTTTAAAACGTTCTGCTCATTTTATGTTTTGTTTTCTCGTCATCACCTTTAAACGTGGTAGCCTGTCCTTGTGTGGGATTAACAACACAAAAAGATTCTCTGGCTTGGAATAGTGTTTTGACTTTGTGCTTGGTGATCTCCTGGTAATGTCGTGAAAGTCATAAAGATAACTACTGTGTAATGACCTTGCTAACTGCCTGGTAATGCTTCTGCCACAGCATAAAGAAAAACCTGTAAAAATCTCTGTAACTTCCTGCTAAATTTGTCCAACAGGACACTTTGCTGGGCGGCACGGTGACGCAGTGGTAGCGCTGTTGCCTCGCAGTTAGGAGACCTGGGTTCGCTTCCCGGGTCCTCCCTGCGTGGAATTTGCATGTTCTCTGCGTGGGTTTCCTCCCAAAGACATGCAGGTTAGGTGCATTGGCGATCCTAAATTGGCCCGTTTGTGTTTGTGTGTGTGTCCTGCGGTGGGTTGGCACCCTGCCCAGGATTGGCTCCTGTGACCACACCATGTGTGTTCAGATTCAGCGGGTTGGAAAATGGAAATGGACACTTTGCCCAATTAAACATGTTTAACAACATTTGAAAGAATGTGAGATATAAAATCTTGAGAATTTCAAACTCTTAACACTTTCAGGTATAATACAATAAATGACAACGATGGCACAGTGATAAACACTTTGATTCCTGAGGGCACAATCATGCTACCTGCTAATTCATACTAGATGAATGATAAAAAATCAGGAGTGTGCCCTCCTTGACTTTCTCGAATACTGAGATAGAGGAAAAGGTCATCAGATCCACTTCTCTTTGTTTCTCACCATAACTAATTGATAATATCGATAAAAAATCATTTATCTCTATTTATAATGAAACTATATATTGAAATGATATTTTCGCACTTAGGGAGGTTGAAAACAGTGGTGGAATTTTTTCATGATTATGTATGCATTACCTAGATTACGTACAAAGTAAAAAGTGGCCTAAAAGTTAATAGGATTCCTTACTTTTTATATAAAGCAGGTGTACAAAATCTCATTAACCTAGGTCAAAGTGTTTTTGAGTTATCATGTTTACACATTAAAATACTAAAAAAGAAAAAAATGTTTACAACTTATAAAACTCATCAAGAACAGTGATCTGCTGTAACACCAGAGGTCTGATTTATAAAATCTCCATTGCACAAAATGAGGCTCAAAATGTGTATATGCAACTTTCCATGTAAAAGTCCTGATTTAAAAAAGAAAACTTTGCAGGAAAACTTACAGCAATTTTGACACATCTGTACACAGTATTTTAGAGAACTGGGAAATGATGACACCCTTGATCAAGTAGGGAAATACAGCCAAACCAGCTAAATGAGAACTCACAAGTATAATAATTCAGATCACCAAGCTATTATCGAAAGTTGTGTTGACATAACAAACATATTAAACCTCAAAAGTGATAAAAACGAAGAAAGGCTCGATTTCAGTTTCCTCTTAAATGCTGCTTATTTACACTGAAGAACTTCTTTTTTTGTCAGTTTATATCAGCTACCTGTTGTCACTTTTCACAGTTAGAAACCAAAGTGTTTAATTCAGTGGGTAACTGATGTTCTATACTATTTGAAATTAGAAAAAATAAAATTCTCACTTCAAAGATCTGTTCAAAACTTTTAAAAAATTGTAAGATTTAATCAAGAAATTTTTAGACTAAGCCTTTATATTGGGGGGAAAAGGACTCTTTCCATTTATTTTTGTCCATGCTCCTGGCTCCCCCTTTCTTTCTCTCAGGTAAAGGAATTGAATTTTGTTTTGTTAGGTTTTATCTTTTTTCGTTCCTTTCTTTTCTTAACTTTTTAATTTTTTTTTTTTTCTAGTTTGACTATGAAATGACTTGATTTCATATAACATTATTTTCTTCAAATAAAATAAATAAATAAATTAAAAAAAAGAAACCAAAGTGGCGTAAAAGTGAGACGTGATTCACTCACTGCATACAAAAGGCTCTAAATCTCATACCCTGTAGGCTATTTGCAGCCTAATGGTTTGACACAACATGGTTTTTTTGGAGATGCTTGCTTACTATGCAGATGGTCATATATGAAGAGAACAAGCCTTATGGGACTGGCACGATTTGCCCATAAAGATGACTGGCTGATGAGACGATTTAGACTTTCAAGAGCCATTCTTTTGGAACTATGTGCTGAGTTGAGCCTGGCATTAAAAAGACAGGTTGAACAAAAACAGGCTAAATTTGTTCATATCCAGTTTAAACAATGGCTGGCTTTCTAGCAACAGGCACCTGTCAGAGGGAACTGCCCGACAGGTCAAGAAATATCTCAGTGTTGCTCCAGCTTCGTCATGGCTGCTGTGCTTGAAGTCGTCAACCAACTGAGGAGACCCTATATTCACTTTTCATTTGTTTTGGTTGTACATGCCAAAATAAAACAGCATATTCGGGAAAATAGGCTGATTTCATATACAATAACGGCACCCAGCAAGAATGAAGCTGCTTTTGTTAACCGTAAGCAGTTATATTCCATTAACACACAAGTCATCTACAATACCAAGATGAGACTGAAAAATGTCAAAGCTTGGTGGCCTGGGTCAACCCATGATTCATTTAGTGTGAGGCAATTTAGCCTTGGCAGACAACTTACGGAATGTGCTGTATGGACTGTGTCTCTGAAGATTCTGAGGTGGTAGGCAGGCAGGAGGAGCCCAACAGAGCATCTCAAAAACAGTTTCCAGAAAGAGAGAGGTAGTAGTAGTTGGGGACTTGATCTTTAGGGGGATTGAAACACAAGTTTCCTCCAGAGACAGAGTCTTGCATGGTATGTTATTTTTCAGGTGCACAGGTGGGAGGTTTTTCCTGGAAGGGCGGATTGACTCTTGGCCAGAGTGGGTGTGGATCCAGTTGTCATTGTCCATGTTGGAACAAATGATATGCATAAAGGTAGTCTGTCAGTTCTAAAGAATTAGGTGCCAGGCTTAAGAGCAGACATTACAAGGTAGTCTTCTCTGAAGTTCTGCCTATGCTACACACCAGTCTAGATAAGACTGACAAAATTAGAAGGTAAAATGCGTGGCTCAAATCTTGGTGTAGAGTAGAAAGATATAGGTTTATGGGGCATTGGGACAACTTTTGGAACAGATGGGACATGTTTCACTGAGACAGGTTACATCTGAACTGGAGGGGCACCAATGTGTTTAGGAGAAGTATGAGTAGGAGGTACAACTAAGGAGGTCCTGAGTGATTTAGAAATTGTAGAGGGAAAAGTACTGCTTAGATTAAATAAGATGAAATCAAACAAATCTCCAGGACCAGATAATATTTACCCTCGAGTTCTTAAAGAGGTTAGCCAGTACCTATATAACCCTTGACGCATATTTTTAGGAAGTTACTGCGCACTGGGGATATTCTGAAGGGCTGGAAAATGGCAAATATTATCCTGTTACAAAAAAAGGGTAACAGTTGTGTTATTTTAAAATAAGTTCATCAAGAACACGGGGACATAGTTAGAAACTTGTTAAGGGTAAATTTCGCACAAACATTAGGAAGTTTTTCTTTACACAGAGAACCATAAACTCTTGGAATACGCTGACAAGTAGTGTGGTAGACAGTAGGACTTTAGGGACATTTAATACTAGACTTGATGTTTTTTAGAAGAATTAAGTGGATATGACTGGTAAGCTTTGTTGGGCTGAATGGCCTGTCCTCATCTAGATTGTTCTAATGTTCCAATGTTCTATTGTGACAGCTGGCTTTTTGGTAAGGTAAATGGCTGAACCCTCAGTGTTTCATATACAGCTCATTGTAACAGCATGTCATTACATGTACCAGGTGATAATGGCTATCCACACAGATACTGGCACCTTGCACTTTTCCCCAACCCCAGAATGCATAGGGGACGCACTTCAGTGCAGTGCAGAGTGCAGCATATAACTCCTCTCCTCAAGCACAGGTGCCACTGTCTCAATGTGTCAGATGAGAGGCTACTCTAGCAGCCAATGAAATTCTGCAGCATTATGACTGCATATGTATGAGGTTGATTAAGATAGTTCACATATGGTTGTTTCCAGGTGGCAACCAGGCAGGGTTCAAGGCACACTCACGTATGCGCATTTACTCGAAGATTGTGATTTATAAATGGTAAATTGAGTAGAAATGTGTGTATGCCTTTTTTTATAAATCAAACTTTTTTATCATATGCATTCTCCTGTTTTTGGCATATGCATATTTTCATGTTTAAGTCCACACCACAGTTTTATAAATGAGACCCTTGGACACTATTAAATATGGTTGTCTATCTCTTACACATGAATTTCCTACATGTGGGGTGTAGAAAATGTGTGCTACATGTTATCTTGTTCACTACAATCAAAAATCAAATCATTGTGTTTATTAGGCCCTTTGTGGTAAGAAGGTACAGTAAAGACAGTTTCTGAGAAACATCTGTTTGTCCATATTTGTCTATATTAGGTGTTTTTGAGTTTACTGTTCACTATCACTTGTCTAAGATTAGGTCCACCTTATGAAGCTGTGATTGAAGCTTGGCTTACCTGTTACTCTACTGCTGTTGGTGATGCTGCTTCTGATTTCCTTTTTACCCATAGTAAACTAATTTACATCTCATGATCTCTGATTGAAAGTGGAAATTATATTTTGCAAAACCAAAACATTACCAAAATGTTTTGATAGCTGTAATTAAAATTTGCAAGTCAAGTACATGATATTTGTGGAACATTTAACAAAATGTGCTTAAGACAAAAAATGGATTGTCTTCATTGTAAACATGAAACGTGCATAAGGATTTTCCTGTGAAAAGTTACTTTTTCTATTTTTTTATGTTGTATTATTTGAGTATACAATGTTCCCCACACTCTTTATGATTTTGCTTTTTGTTTTTCTTTTCATTTAATTCACTCTCACTTTCCTGCATCCTTTCACAGCCTCCCCCATCTGTGACCATATCATTTTCTTCTTCATTCCTATGTGGTGATCCACTGTTGTCTGCTATGCACAGCCCTATTTTATACGTCCCTTTTTTTTGTTACAATTCTCCTACCCCTTGACCCCATTCTCAGCAGGCACTATGATTTTTACAGTGGATTTATGGAGCTCCCACAAAAAAGGTCAATCCGTGTTTTACAATTTGCTTAAACCTTGCTTTCTTCCCAGAAAGGAAGTGCTGTTTATTAAGTGTGAGGAAAACACAAAAAAAGGAGAGTAAACGTTTCTTTTGGAGCATTCACTGCCATTGCTTCTGAATTATTTGAAGACCCTATAATGTTTAACAAGAGCCATTAGAAAAGTCACAGATTTATGACTCTGTAAGCATTAGCAAATAATATATGAGAGATTACAAAAAGAACATCAACACATTCTATTTTTAACTGGCTGAAGAAATATTTTTGCTCAGTTTTAGAAACAAAAGTAAAATTGTTTAATTTTACTCTTCCTTTAATTTTGAAGTGACAACCACTTTCATTGCAGTCTAACTTTAATCTTCAGGAAATATTTCTTTTCTGTGCTTGAGTTATTATTTTATACAGGCATTGTTTATAATGAAAGATTTAGCATTCTATCTTCTAATTGTTAATAAATTTTACAAAGCCTACTCCAGAGTGGTAGGTTGTGCTTGTCTGAAACTGTTCAAACAGTATAATATCTTTTCTGTTGAACGTCGCTGTACATGTTTATCTTACTGTAGTTCAGTAGCATGTAGACTTCAGCCTATCAAATGCCTTTGTATAATGACAACCCCAATTTATATGAAAGATAATGTTGACAATTGTAATTTAAAGCATCTAAAATAAATATTATCACATGGATGTATGAGAATTCAAAGTCACAGAAGTATTACAGGAATAATCAGGATTATCAATTGACTATTTAATCATTTAAACAGAAGGCAGTAGAAAAGGGGGCATTAATAATGAAGGTAAAACAAAAGAAGCACATGTATTGGCTGATGCCCTTCTCCACCCAGGTCAACCTCTAGAGACCTACTTAAATCATCTTCTTTCAGGAGTTGACCGCAGACTGCCCACCTCACTGTCCTAAATCAGGAGATACGCAGCTTTTGAATTAGTTAGTTAAAAAACACACACACGAGTCATCAAATGAATAACTATACAGCTGCAAACAAGACACTAGAACAGCATGGCTATCAGCACTGTTAATGGACAAAATGGTACTCAATAAATAGAAAATTTCCTAAGAAAGCAAAAAATAATACTGTACAAATTCTAAATTAGGTAACAACACTGAAACAATTGCTTGATTAATAGCTGACTGAATTTTTACTTTTTTTTACTTTTTATTATTAAAACTCCGCAAATTACACAATTTTGCAATAATTCATGAATTTTAAACACACTCGGAAAAGAAGAAGTACTTTAAGGGCTGCAAGAATAGGCTCTGAGCTTCTAGCAAGCCTAAAACTGATTAAATGGGTTTGAAAATGCTATCAAGTCAAGTCAAGTTGAGGAGCTTGCACTGGTACAGTGCATTGCCGCACCCACTACACGATGAAACAACTCAGGATCCTGGTTGGCAACCCCCCAGGCAGTTACGTGGTCCAGTCCTACCCTTCAGAAATGACCCTGTATCTGCCAGGTGTTACATGGGTGAACCCTTGGCCTGGTCCAGCCAATGCTATGATATACTGTATATATAGTTAGACTCTCCTGAATGCATCCAGAGTTCTGCAATCACATTTCCCACCATTGGACATGATATAAGGAAAACCGTTACCAAAATTGGCATTCAGCTTGGAACTCACACCTGAGTGTGACAGATCTTTACATGGGCAGTGATTAAAAGCTACATGGTCACCACTGATTTTGTATTTGCATGTTTTTTTTGTTTCCTTCATACTACTCTAAACACTCAGGGATAACTAAGGACACAACCCATAGTCTCTTTACTGCAAGACAGCAGAACTATCACTAACACAATCATGCCACCCGATTTTTCTATTCCTATTTATGAGATACACCTGCTTGTTGTTTGACATAGCATACCTAATCACTGTTCCTGACCATGTTCATTCTTTTATGGCCACCACCTACACTATTTTGATTGGATGCTCAGATTAGTGCTCAGATTAGTGACTGTACTTTACCCTCTTGGCCTACATATTCCTCAGATATTAATCCAGTAGGACACCTTTGGTAGGAGGAAAAGTATGAATGCATGGTTGGAAAGTCTTCAGGAACTGCATGATGGTGTTGAGTCTGCAGGGATCAGAATCCGTACGGTATGTTTCCAGCACTTGTGAAATCCAGGCCATTTGAGGGAGCACTTTCCTACACTAGACAGGAATGCCTAAAAAGGTGTCTGCTTTTATGATACACTCTGTAGACCTTTTTTTATTGAATTAGATCAAACCACTAGAAATACAGTATTAGTAAGATACCAATCACACCAAAAGGTGGCCCAGATAAATATCCATACCTGGACTTTTTCCACAATATACCATGTGGCACCTTATGGCAGAACTCCTGTTCTAGCTATATTGAGTCCACTTTTCTTAGCCTCTTTTCATCTCTCTTTTGCTTTTGTAGAGTTGATTTCTCACAGAATATATATATATATATATATATATACTAGCCAACCCGCGGCGTACCATACACCGCATAATCAGGCCATTTTTTTAATGATTTTTAAGCACAGGGAGAAAATTAACATTTGAAAAATCGGTAATGTAATAAATCAGCAAGAAAAGCAACATTGTAACAATGCACGGAACGAACCAACACACAATCATCTGTGACTGAATTTCTCGTTCAGTATGCACTGCCTGCTCATGTGCCCACCTCCAACTCGGCACTTGAGTCGTTGTCTTCTTTGCACAGTCCAGGTGCACCTGTGACTCACGTAGACTTTTCATTGCTCTGTGTGGTTGCGCCTGCTTTTTTCTATATAATCCACCAAGACACCCGACCACGGTAGTAGTGAGGTGGGGCTTCGTTGTTCCTTTCGCATGGTTTTTCATGGTGGACGCGGTCGGGTGTCGAAACTGAAAAGAATAATGAAAAGTCAACGTGGCTCAGACGTGCATGTGGACTCCTAGCACGGACGAAAGGGACTAACTGGGTGGTCGGTGAGTTTTTGTGTCCGGGCACATGGGCAGGCAGTGTGAATGCCTAGAGAGCGAGGGTAGACGCAGGCTGGTGAAAAAGGAGTGTTGGTGGGCAGGGAAACGTCTTTCGTGTTCCTGCAGGAGCATCTAAGAAGACGCATGTTTGTTGCGGATGCGAATTGCTGTATGTAGCATGTAAAACAGTTTGCTATGGTGCACGCGGTCGTGTGTCGTTACCAAAAACTCGGTTTTTAAAGACTGCTTACTTCATTGTGTTTTAACCTCAGTTGTAAAGGATCGTTTTAAGGATCCCATGGGATACCCCTCGTAAACTGTTTTACACGCTGCATATGGCGATTCACCTCCGCGAGAAACATGCCTCTATGAACAGTCAACGTGGCTCGGAAGTGCATGTGGCCTCTACGACAGACGAATATAAATGACGCCAGTTTTTCTATGTCGTCGCGCCCGAGTTGGTGGGCGTGGCTCCTTCCTGCGTGCGCCATAGGTGTCTTACTTGTCAGCGGCTTAGTGAATCCACGCCCCTTCCGGCATGCTTTCCATGGGTGTCTTGCCTTAGTGAATTATATATATAGATACTGCATATTGTAAAAGATGAGACCAATAAAGTTAAAGAGTTGGGGCACCACCTTGGTGACCCTGTATAACTGAATGAATGAAAACAACAAAAAGACAAGCAACAATTATGGAGACATCTTCTCAGATGCTAAGTTCGTTACTGACCTGGAAACAAGATGGCTGCTACCAGATTAAGTGCCCATATGGCAGCAATCTACCATCCTGCATAAGGAGGAGAAGAGATGGTAGAACATTGCCTTGGTCTGCTGAGTAATTATATATATATTTATACACACAAACACACAAGTTATATTTTATAGTCAGGGGAACCAGATTCTGCCTTGGATGGGATGCTACTTCAGTGTAGAGCTCACACAAGGCCAGTCTGGAATTAGCAACTAATCTGAAATGTACATGTTTAGAGATGTTGAAGGGAAAAACAGAGTAAGGGCAATTCTGACACTGGGGAGAACATATATACTCCACACAGACAATGAGTGGGCAAGGGATACTGGATTGTTCAGTCAGCACCACTAATCACTGTGTTACATTTTCTGCTTGATGTACATATTTATAAGTATTTAATATTCACTGTTTTTGGTGACATATATAAAATCATTTTTATCTTGAATTCACACACATAATTTTAGTAAATTAATTATTACTTGCTGTTTTAGTTTCTACACCTATTTAGCAGCTCCAAAAAGGTCATTTAAACAAAATTAAAAAGTGGATACTGAATAGAAAATATAAAAATAAAGTGAATAGAAAAGTGATTTCTGATCAGAATGATAATTTACATTGGCTCTTTTACAGCAGGCACTTTCAAACAGGTTATGAACAACTTTCCCATCTTGCTAACAAAGCATTTCTAGGATGAAATACCCTGTAGCAATCTTTTTTTTTTCTTACCCCTGCGAAACTCCCCTTCGCTTTCTTTTCTGCAGTTTTGGCACAAATCAAACAGCCCAAATAAAGATGTAAATTCTAAATCAACAGTCAGTGAACTAGGAGCACTTTTGAATAGTTTAAGTTCAATAAACTTTCAAACTAAACCCTTTTTGTTTGGTGGGCCACTAATGAGCAACTGCTTCAATAATCTAGCTAATAAAAGTACAGTTCTGTGAAAAATGACCAAGCAAATGAGTATGAAGTATCGTGAACCCTGAAGGCAGTAGTAACACAACATAACCAAGTTTTTTTTTTTTTTCTCACTAACCCCATCAGTCTGTTTCATATTCATTAATTACACTGAAGGTCCATTTGTGTTTCATTTACAACGCCACTTAAACTCACGCACCAATTGAACATATTTATGACCCCGTTTTTCTTTTCTTTTCCCAGGGACTGTACGGTAATTGTTCTCCAAACCAGGGTATTTCAGAATGCCTTCAGTGATGAAAAGAGACAACATAAAGGAGGAAATGAATGTGCCAAGGATGAATACCTTCCAGAAGACAACTGGGTGCAATTTGGCCCATGGCCCTGGGGGTCACTTTAATAGAGTAGAGCCTCAGTCCCTATTGAGCGCATGGGAGACTATTAACTCTTAACAACTCCCAAGCTTAGGTTCATTATTTATTTAGTTAAAGCTTTTTTTGTTGCTGCTGGAGTTCAATTTACTGCTCACTCAATGTGTTTGGTTGATCATATGTGATACTTTGAAGGCCTGAGTTGAATTAAAATAAGTGTTAAAGCATGCAAAACATCAGCTATGGTTCATTATATTATAACAGTGCTTTTAGAACATGTATGAAACTATACATCTTCTACTTATATTTTCGCTTTTCCATTTGCTTGCCAAAAACTTACATCATTAGAAAAAATATTTTGTTCAGATTTCTAAAGTCTTGGAGCATAATGCAAAGCTTTACTTTTAAAAGTGGCCTGACTTCATGTTTTATTTTATAAAGTTTTCTAAAATATTGAATAGACATGTAAAGACAACATAACCCTAAAAGAAATTATTTAATAAAATGTTAGAGTAATTTACAAATTACTGAGAATTGTTATTATAGTTGTAAAAGGAGGACACAATTTATTAATTTTAACAATTTAAAAAAGCTGCTCAAAACTTTGCAATTTAAACTAAAACTATTAATGTATTTGTAATAGTCATTGAGAAAAACGTGACTTATGAAGTGAAAACTATATGTAATAAACTATATTGCTTGGCTTTTCTCTGTAATAAACTATGTAGGGTACTAAACAATAAACACAAATATGACAGAAATGTTTTAAAACAATGCTTTACAAAACAATATACCTAAGAAACTCCATTTATACAAACATTCAGAAATTCAAGTAGTTCCTAATGAAGTTTAAAACACAAAAATAACAAAACTTTTCATAATATTTGATTGTGCAATCAGTTTTACACACAATATTATGAACAATGCAAAAAAAATGTATGGCAATATAATGTTAAATGCTACACCTAAAAAAAAAAAAGATAAAATATAATCAGTAAAATTTTAAAACCCAAAAATTAATCTCTACAGTACATATCAATCATGCACTTTT
>JANRMT010062835.1:50833744-50859854 GCA_026402145.1 Polypterus bichir lapradei | reverse complement strand
GATAGATAGATAGATAGATAGATAGATAGATAGATAGATAGATAGATAGATAGATAGATAGATAGATAAAACATGAACCACAACAGAGTGAAGGGCTGCTGCCTCACAGGTCCGGTGAAGTAGGATCAGATTCTATTCAGGTCACTGCCTGTATGTTACTTGCACATTCCCGCATTTCTGTATGGTGTTTTCTCGGAGTTCTTCAGTCCCCCCACATCTCAAAAGTGTTTGATTTGATTTGTGATTTTAAACTGATCTGTTGTGAGTAAATGTGGGTGTGTGCATGAGTGTGTCCAGCAATACAAATATACATACTGTAATTCACATTTGGCTTCTTCTTTAAACCAATTCTGACTAGGATAAGCTTTGACTCAACAGGCCCATTAAAAAAGTTCAGAAAATGTATGGTAGGATGAATATACTGTAAGTGCTAAAGATTATGATGGCAGTTGTATTAATATGTAATCTTGGTAAAAATGTAAATTGTCCTCAAGAAAATTATGTAAAAGCCTAATAGTTTTGTTGTAAGCACAAAATTATTCGAATAAATGTGAATCTCTGAGGTGTACTCAGATTTTGATCAGCTTGTCACTTGGACTGTACCCAAATTATCACAGAATCTCTCTGTAGTTATCAAAGTGTAGTTTTTTTCATTTCTGTACTCTTCGGAGCAACTGTTTCAAAGTTATTTCCTTTACTAATTTCTTCTTCAATAATTAACTTCTACAAAGTTTTTGTTTTGATTTTAGAACATCTGAGACAACACAATCTAACAGTCTCCAACCTGCTTGATCCAGTCCAGGTTTATGGAGGGGTGGAGCTAATCTCAGCAGTATGGGGTGCAAAGAGGAAACAGTTGTGGACAGGGTGCCAGTTAATTGCAAAATACACTCACACACACGCACACACACACACACACACGGGGCCAATTAAGAATCTCCAGTCAATGTAACTTACATGTCTTTGTGGATGTGGAAGGAAAATTAGAGTACATGGAGAGAATCCATTAGAGTCATGAGGAGAACACAGTATTTAAATTCAGAATGCAATACTTACCGCTATGCGACTTTGCCACCCACAATATTTAAGAGGCACTCCAAATTTCTTATATGAGGGACATTCAAAAAGTTTCCGCACTTTTGTGTTTTCATTGGAAAGGTGGGAGTAATTGTAATTGGGCAATAAAATGCTGGTACGGCATTTCATCACAAATGAAGGTGACTGTGTAGAAAAGTGATGTAATTTGTTTTTGAAATTCTTAATAAATAGAGTTAAAAAAAGTGTGGAAACTTTTTGAATGTCCCTCATATTTAGGTTAACACCAGCTTTTACCACTCAGCTAAAAATGTAGACGGACAGTATTATGTAGTATACTAAAATGCACATGGAAGTCCACATGCCAATGTTAAACTGTATATTTAGCAAAATATTTAGGTTAATTTCATTGTAAAGTCATTCACTATTTTGTTAATCATTAATCAAGCATTCATTTATATTTGCAGTATCAAAAGAAGTATATTCTTAATGTCTTTTACATTTAACAAGTTATACACGTGACCTGGCAGTAAATGGTGCTAGATTTAACGTCTGAGCTTTGCTTTTAGAACATAATATGCTGCCAATAATGCACTGGTGGACATAAATCAGTGATGGTTAGAAAAGCTGGTGCTCTGCATGACGGTGATTACAAAAGAAAAGTGCAGACACTCAACGCTCCCCTAATGCATTGTATGGCTGCAAGGCCATTTGTCTGTGGTGCCCCATGTACCTCACTTTTACATAGAAGTAAGGGTTGCAAAAGTAATTATTCGTACACAAGCAAGAGTTGACATTCCTCTGAAATATGACTGTGAAACTTTCTCAGGATTGTTATTCATTGCAGTCTTTGCCTTTCAGCAACCCATACTGTGTTTTGAAATCGCCACTAGGACTGTTTTTATATAATGATGATGACTGTGAACTCTCTTCTATTTACTCTGTCACATTAATTATACGGCTATTCCATTTAAAAAGCGCTTGTCCATGGCTTCAACCTAACAAAAAAAAACTGCACTTTTGTCTGAACATTTCCTTTATTCTCCTTTTTGTGAGCTGCAGTACCTGTTGCATCACTTCATTCCTTCCCATTATTAGGAAAACATCACCACAGGCAGAGAAATTAACATCTTCAGGCGCCTCGTAGTTAGTGGGAAATGTTTCTTCAATAAAAAGCCAAAAGTTGCTACATCTCATTTTGCACTTTAAAGTCCATTGTTTAATGAAGGGGCAAAGTCTTAATAATTATTTGTTGATTTTATATGACAAACCTGTTCTTTCTTTTAGACTTGTCATAAAAAATGAAAAAGAATCAATGTTTGTTTAATTGCCAATTTTCATTAGTTTAATGTGCAAATAAAAGTGAATTTCAGTAATAAGTGCTTTTTAATTATAAATTGAACAGTTTTCACAAAATTGTAAAGCAAAGGCTTTTGCAATAAATATGACCATTTTTACAGTTTATAAGAAAATAAAAACATAATATAGGCTCTAGCACTTGGTAACCCAGAGTTGGAGTAAGTGGAACTAAGAATAAATGAATGAACATCTCTCTGTTAATTTTTAACCTGCATTCTCATAATATTTGCTGCAGTAAAAAGACAAATAAGAAAATAAACAGAGTCTAATTTAATAATTTAGAAAAAAAAATGTTTCAGAAAAGGTTGAAATCTCCTCATGAAGACAAAACCTTTGTTGCTATGTATGCATAACCTCTCATTTTGAAAACTGCTTAAGAAACTGTCAAAAACATCTTTTGAATTTTACTGACATTTATTAATGTTCTCCATAATTAATTAAGCATGCTGAACCTCTGCT
Source organism: Polypterus bichir lapradei (assembly GCA_026402145.1). Taxonomy (NCBI): domain Eukaryota; kingdom Metazoa; phylum Chordata; class Cladistia; order Polypteriformes; family Polypteridae; genus Polypterus; species Polypterus bichir. The sequence goes on along the minus strand of JANRMT010062835.1, from coordinate 50,857,001 downwards.
AACCTTTAGGCTGCCTCAAAATCTTTGATTGATTACTTCATATTAAATTTTCAAATTTCTTTCTCTCTAGATGGGTACAGGAGGGGGATGTCAGATTTGATTTGAGTAAGAGGTAACATTCTGTTCTGACTGACTTCTGAATCTGTCATTGTAATGTAATGTATAAAACCTAGAAATTTTTATTTATATACAGTATATTGATTTGTTGAAATATTTTAAGAATGACAAATAGACACAGAAATCTATAAATATACACACATATATATTCAGTACAGGCAATATATTAAAAATGTATATAGATACATATGTAATACTTCTATGTGTATGCATAATACAATGAAAAGAAATTCTTTCTTGAAATTTTACCCTCAAACTGGTGATTTTAACACAATACCAACAGCAGACAATACTTAAATATTAATTCTTTATGTTTCCATTCATTTATGGCTTTACAATTATTTTATATACAGTTTATACATCCAGTCTGAAAGGTCTTTTCTAATTAAAACATCTCCAAGTCTTGTTTCAGGTTCTAGTCTGGGCTTTGCCCTGTGAGGTGTTGGCATATTCCATTTATGCCTGTGTGAATTTTCCCAGGACTCTTTGGTTTGCTCACACATATAAAATACAGGTTGGCCTTGTATAATCTGAGCGTTTGATTGACTGTGCTTTGCAATTTATTGGCCCCTTATGCAAAGGTGATTCCTTCCCTGAACAGTAAAACATGGATAGTCTAGAGCCTCCTGTTGCACTAAATTGAAATCAGCATTTTCAGACAACAAAAATAATAAATATCTTAAAACGCAAGCTACCCTTTGAGATTTGTTTTTTTTTTACAGCATAAAACAACATAAAGACAAATTTTTTTAAACATACAAAGAGTTGGAGTGATAATTATGTTTTGTCTTTCCTGTCAAATATACCTTTACTTCACCAGTCAATATAAATAGTATCTGTCATTTTTTTGGTAATACCCTAATGACTATTATTAATCTGTTTACTCAGTTGATTCTGTTTTATTTTTCCTGTTTGTATGATTATAAGTTGCATATTGTATAATTCAGAAAAACAATATATGTAGTATGAAAAACTATCATTTTTTTTTTTAAATGACCTTTTATATCACAATTTTATATAAAATCACACACAAGAAGTATAAAACATAAATAAATAATTGAGTAATTAAGCACTATGTACAGAGCTATGTATTTTCCTCTGGAGTTGGAAATCCACCTAATCAACTAAGTACTGAGTTAGGCAACTAGAGTGGAGATGGAGTACTCTTGAGTCCATACAATAAAAAAATCCTCCTTGTATTTCTGTGAAAAGCACTTGGTGTAGCGGCATTTCAAGAAGTAAATTCATGCCTGGAGGAACCCTTTGTTCTGCTTCTTTGTCCACATTTTTCCTGCACACATCACCGCATTGTCAATCAGAAAATTGTTTAACTTTGATAATACTTAGATAGTCTTGGGGGTGAATGATATTGCTTTCATCAAGCAGAATGGGAGTTTTGCATTCCTTACAAATGTTCAGTATCCGTACCATATTGTGGTCAATAGTTTAATACCTTACTAGACTTGTGCTTCTATTCACTGGTGAAGAGAACAAAATCTCTGGCTTGAGGTCTAAGTGGCCATGTGCCCACAGATCAGGAAATCTATACATTTTGATTGTCACATTTGCCTTTTGTAACATATTTGTGCTCCCTTATTCTGACAAGAGAGTAAGATAAAACTAGTCAAATAATCAGTTTGTTATTATAATAAGCAGGGTAACACTTTAGATTAGGTACTACCTATTATGTAATAAGACATTGACTAAGGCTTCTTTTGGTCTTAATAACACAAATCAATGAGGTGATTATTTGTCTCTGTGTAAAGTGGCTTACTCAGCTAGCTTCACTTTGATGGTTTAATTGGTTAATATGTCTCTCAACAATGCATAGCTCAGAAGAAGACTTTTGCATTCTTAAGAACAAAAGAAGCCTTTGTTAAAGTCTTATTATGTAATATTATGTGACTGATAGATGCATTATAGGTAATATTTAATCTAAAGTGTTATCAAAAATAGTATATTTGAAAAATATTATAACTTCACTGATTATAAATGCTTAATGATAATATTATGATACAGGTATATCATACCATAAGTTGTTTGATGTGCATTTACTAATACTTTTTCTGTACTGTAAAGCTTTAGGTCATTTTTGAGTCTTTCTAGGCAGTTAACATGAATTTCCCCTAAATAAATCTGGCAATACAATAACTCATTACCTCCCACTTAACAATTGTACGATTTCCCCAGTGAATTTCTTGTGAGGTTTAAGAAATGGACCAAAGGTCTCTATATTCACTGGTATCGCTGTTGTTTTTATCTGTTCTAGTAGCAACAGGAACATTCAGGTTTAACATGCATGGAAAACTAATCCTTCTATATAAAAGCGGTCGGGATTGTCCTTACGTCCCGTGAGTGCTACGCAGGCGCGGAGTTTCACACACGCCCCGTCCATTTTGCAATGCACGATGGGATTTGTAGTTTCGTTTTTCCAGGTAAAAGATGATTTTCTACTCCAGACTGTGCAATATCTTCTTCTTCTTTCTTACTATATATTTGCGGTCGGGATTGTCCTTCCGTCACGTGAGTGGAAAGCGTAGCGGTATTCTGCTTATCACAGACATACTACTTGCAGCTTGCGGTACGAAGCGACATGATGTGAGCAGAGTTCTGGTGCTCCCATCGTTCTCTTATTTTTGTGCACGATGCGCTGGAAAAATAGACAAAATTATGTCTCTGGAAATAATTAATGTTGATGGAGTACAAATGCCTCACCACGTAGTAAATATCAGGGGGGTTCAAAAGGGTGACCTCAATATAGAAAAAAAGTTTAAATTTCATCACAAAAATAACAGAAACTACAAGTATTAAAGTAATACCGCTCAAATGCAATATAACCAAATTAATCAGTTTGTATAAAATATCAAATTGATCTACATATTGAATTGCCTTAAGAAGTGGTCAACTTAAAAGTCGGTCGCCTTAAAAGGCGGGTCAGCCTAGTGAATATATAAAGTAAAGGGAAGCCTGGACATTAAACTTTGTCTGAGGAAACATGGAACCTCTGGTTGAAATTAAACAAATTGTTCTTTTTTAGGGAAGTCCCTGATCTGATCACATTCAGGCCTCTGTATAAAAGGCTGGTTAAGCAAGACTAAAATATCTGTATTCTTTATTTTTCACTGCCATTCATAATTATCATTATCTCAAAGTGTATTCTACAGTAATTATCTTTACAATACAAGATGACCCTAGAACTTTACTGAAAGAGTAAGACTACATATACAGAATAAATGAAGTCAACCAGAAAGTAAATTCAACGGGCAAGGACTGAAGACTAGAAAGTCATTTTTCAAAATGTAATAAAAGGTAGGTAAAGGTGGTTTCTTTAGGAGCCACATGAACAATTATCAGAAGGATTTCAATTTCACTAAAATCATAATAATTTAATATAATTGTATCTATACATTCTATTTTTTCCTTTTAAGTAGCTCATTGTCTATACAGTTCTACAGCTGGATCATAAACAATACAATCTTTTACCCATTAACTGTTCTACATTATGTATGTTATCATTTGCAAGCTTACTTTGAAAAGTTATAAAACCAGCTTTGAATAGGGATATAACTCTAAATATTACCCACATATTTTTCTTTTTTCTTTTCTTCTTTTTATCTAGTTTGATTAAAAAGTCTTGTTGTGTAAGTTGATTGTAGGCAATGTTACTTTATTGAAGTAAAATGAAAAAATAAAATAAACAATTTCCCAAATAGCTAAAATGTAAATTGACCTTAAAGGGCTTTTTATAATTTCTACAACAAAATATTTTACTGATATCATTTTTTTTTATTAATAATGTGTACAAGACAAAATACTGTATGCGATAGGCCATTGATAAACAATTTGCAAATTAGAGTGGGTTTAATGAAACGAAATTGACAGTGGCCTGTTTAAAGAAACATACTGTATTTCTGTAGCAATGGGTAAAGTAGGTAGAGATGCAAAATGTCACTCCAGATGGCTACATTGTTCATTTATTCTTGAATATCTGCAGTTTCTTGGTAAGCTATTTTGAAACCAAATACAGAATGTTTCCAAGAACATGAAGCAAGGTAGAGTACACACTATGTTTTCAATCCCAGCCACAAACTGCTGAACAGAAAGCTGAAAATGAATTATGACACAATAATAAAATGGACTAGCATACTACAATCAACGTGCAATGACATTCAATTAAAATATCGCTGCTGTGTTAGTACCAGTATTAGAGGCAATTAAACAACCAACAAACAAAGCAATGAAATAAAAAAAAATAACTATAACTTAGTATCTTTGCTGATACTAAACATCAGACTGTAAATTTGAAGAGAATATTATGGAATATAAATGCCTTAACAATACACTATGTTAATTATTTTACAAAGAATATGACAATTCCTCTGCACACAAAATTACTTGTTGTTTTATAAAAATGATTAATAATTAAGAAACTAACTTCAGAAAGCAGAATTCTAATGCTTTGTCCTTATGTCAGTGGCTAGTCTGTGTATAGATAAAATCTTGTTCTTAAAATAATCTGTTTTTTTTATCATTTTGGCCATTTCAAAAAGTATATTTAAAGTATAAAGCATATTTAGACAAATTCCGGAACTGTTATAAAAAATGAAGAAATATGCAGGTGCTCCTTTTTCATGTAACCTACATATGTGTTTGGGAATTTGTTCTACCATAACACTATGGCATCCATCTCCACCAAGACAAAATCAATTTCAAGATACCGTTGCAGCACTCTGTATATCATCACCAGTTTCAAACCACTTACCATCCAAATGCTTTTCCAAAGAGATGAAAGCTATTTAGTTCAAGGTCCATTCAGAGGTATGATGATCCAGCAAATCTGCATGCAAGACTCCATTAGAAGATGCGTTTTCATAACATGACTGCAAGAAATTACACCTCTAAAGTTTGACAATACATATCACTTAAGATTGTGCCCATTGCATACAGAAATCAGATCATTTGCGTACATGTTTGACTGTATTTACAGGCAATGTTCCATGTGTTTACTTATGTGTGCAGCAACAAAAGTTCAATCACACCCCTTAAATGTCTGAAACATAATGGCACCTAATGTATCTAATGTACAACTACACTTTAGAGCTATGGCAATTTCTAACAAAACTCTGAGTCTAAATATACCTCTCTAGTATACTCTCATATACTATATGTGTGTCTGGATGTGAAATAGCAATTTGGCTGCTTTAACTTTTTAGCATGATTACATCCTAGCACCAGCAAAGCTTAATTTTAAATACAAAGGGACCATGACAGAACAAATGCAAATGTATGTAATTTATGTATTATAGAAATAAGTGCAATAACTTGTGAAAAAGGTATTGGACACCCTTGATTTCAAAAGTGGAATACATTGCCTTTAGCAGCAATAATTACAAACAGACTTTTTCCTGTAATTTCTGTAGAACTATGGAATAATTGTGGTCCACTCTTTCCCATTAAATGGCTTGAACTCAATATGTATAGACCTTTGTGCTTGAACAACTAATTTTTAAATCCTTGATCCAACATGTAAAGGTACAGTAGTTTAGCTCTGTAGTTTGACTGGGCCTAACCAAAACTGTAAAGTCTTTGTCTTCAATTATTTTGATGTTTGCTTGCTTATGTGTTTCTAATAATTGCTTCATTTACATTCAGGTTTACCTGCAGGTAGAATAACTGACGATTGGCCTAACATTCTCCTGAAAAATCATTCTTCGCATGATTCTAAGTTGTCTAAGTCCTAGCCAAATGACCCTTACTTGTGTTAGATTCTTAAGTTATCATTTCTTCATATAGTAGATGGTTCATTTCAGTCTAGCTGTTCCACATTTCACTGATCTACTTACAGAATATTATTCTACAGTGATTTGGGATCATCCTGGTGCACTTTGATGAGCTTGACGCAAGCACTTAAACTCTTAATAGTGAGTAGAGGTTTCTGCCCTGCTACTTCTTTATGGATTATGTCTTTAACTCGTCTCATTCGAATTTTGGAGTTATAAATATTCTGGTAATCTGGTTTCCACCTTCGTCCCACTGACATGCAGATTGCGCATATAGCACACCTGGAAAGTATTCACAGCGCCATCACTTTTTCCACATTTTGTTATGTTACAGCCTTATTCCAAAATGGATTAAATTCATTTTTTTCCTCAGAATTCTACACACAACACCCCATAATGACAAGGTGAAAAAAGTTTACTTGAGATTTTTGCAAATTTATTAAAAATAAAAAAATTGAGAAAGCACATGTACGTAAGTATTCACAGCCTTTGCCACAAAGCTCAAAATTGAGTTCAGGTGCATCCTGTTTCCCCTGATCATCCTTGAGATGTTTCTGCAGCTTAATTGGAGACTACCTATGGTAAATTCAGTTGATTGGACATGATTTGGAAAGGCACACACCTGTCTATATAAGGTCCCTCAGTTGACAGTTCATGTCAGAGCACAAACCAAGCATGAAGTCAAAGGAATTGTCTGTAGACCTCCGAGACAGGATTGTCTAGAGGCACAAATCTGGGGAAGGTTACAGAAAAATTTCTGCTGCTTTGAAAGTCCAAATGAGCACAGTGGCCTCCATCATCTGTAAGTGGAAGAAGTTCGAAACCACTTGGACTCTTCCTAGAGCTGGCCGGCCATCTAAACTGAGCGATCGGGGGAGAAGGGCCTTAGTCAGGGAGGTGACCAAGAACCTGATGGTCACTCTGTCAGAGCTCCAGAGGTCCTCTGTGGAGAGAGGAGAACCTTCCAGAAGGACAACCATCTCTGCAGCAATCCACCAATCAGGCCTGTATGGTAGAGTGGCCAGACGGAAGCCACTCCTTAGTAAAAGGCACATGGCAGCCTACCTGGAGTTTGCCAAAAGGCACCTGAAGGACTTTCAGACCATGCAAAACAAAATTCTCTGGTCTGATGAGACAAAGATTGAACTCTTTGGTGTGAATGCCAGGCGTCACGTTTGGAGGAAACCAGGCACTGCTCATCACCACGCCAATACCATCCCTACAGTGAAGCATGGTGGTGGCAGCATCATGCTGTGGGGATGTTTTTCAGTGGCAGGAACTAAGAGACTAGTCAGGATAAAGGGAAAGATGACTGCAGCAATGTACAGAGACATCCTGGATGAAAACCTGCTCCAGAGCGCTCTTGACCTCAGACTGGGGCGACGGTTCATCTTTCAGCAGGACAACGACCCTAAGCACACAGCCAAGATATCAAAGGAGTGGCTTCAGGACAACTCTGTGAATGTCCTTGGCCCAGCCAGAGCCCAGTCTTGGATCCGATTGAACATCTCTGGAGAGATGTTAAAATGGCTGTGCACCGATGCTTCCCATCCAACCTGATGGAGCTTGAGAGGTGCTGCAAAGAGGACTGAGCAAAACTGGCCAAGGATAGGTGTGCCAAGCATGTGGCATCATATTCAAAAAGACTTGGGGCTGTATATGCTGCCAAAGGTGCATCAACAAAGTATTGAGCAAAGGCTGTGAATACTTATGTACATGTGATTTCTCAGTTTTTTTATTTTTAATAAATTTACAAAAACCTCAAGTAAACTTTTTTCACGTTGTCATTATAGGGTGTTGTGTGTAGAATTTTGAGGAAAAAAATGAATTTAATCCATTTTGGAATAAGGCTGTAACATAACAAAATGTGGAAAAAGTGATGCTCTGTGAATACTTTCCAGATGCACTGTAGATGTGTACCCTCCAGTGCTAGTTCCTTACTTGTGCCCAGTTTTCGGAATACATTTAAGCTCTCTGTGATCCTTCAGCAAACAAGCATTATTAAAAAGTGAAAGAATGACTAAATAATGTAAGTGGAGAAATATATAAAATGTATAGCCTGTTAAAATGTACTATTTGCTCAGTACATGTTCTCTTAACAAAAAGAAATCAATTAAAACATTATGTTTAATACATTAAACATAATGTTTCGATTGAATACAACCTTTAAATTTAATACATCTGGTAAACAAAGGGTTGGTTCTTGCCACAAGCTCATAGCGCCTAAATAGATTCCAAGTATTTGGACCTTTGAAATATTTTTCAATTCAGAATGTAGATGGATGGATAAAAGGCAAACTTTTGTAAATAAATTAGTTTTTTTTTGTTTTAAGGTTGACAGCATCATTCTTTTATAGAACTGTTATGATTCTGCAGGGTCTCATCTCTTAGAATGTTAATTGTCATTCTCTTGTTCTCTTTCTTCTTCTTAATTTGTTCACTATTAGTTGTAGATTTATTTATTGTTGCTTTTGTAAACCACTTTCATTGTTGCTTGCCTATTTTAGTTACTTTGTTAATTATGTAGTTATGTTCATTGACAATAATGTAGAAGGATCTAAGTTATGTTCCTCAAATGCTTCCATTATCAGGAATTTGGTTAGTTGAGAGCTATTCAAATTGCCTGCTGCCACAGCTTCTTTGCTGTGCCATTAACTTTTTGTGGTACTGTTCTTTGGCTTTCTGTTGGCTTCTTTGTTTTTATGGATTTTTTTGGGTTTTGACTTGCTTTTGTAAAGATTTGACATTGACTTGTATTGTTATAAGTTTTTAAATAAACTTTATTTATAGCTTCAAATTGTTGATTTTCTTTTCCATTTATTTAATTTAATACATTAAATGAAAAACATTAAGTGTCAGCTTTTCAAGGTATTTAGGTTGATATGGCCTTCCTATTTTGGCTCCTTATCACAACAAGAACATGCTGAACTTCCTGACTAATGATAACACTCCATCATTTGTGCCTGAAGTTAGGTTAAGATATCTCAGTGAAGTTTCAGAGCTCACAGCATTTACTTGTTTTATTTTATTGCTCACACTACACTGTTGGTGCATGACTACTGCCTACTGTATTTGCTGTAGCCAAGACTGCAGCAACTTTTGGTGAATGGTTATTAAGTAAACACAATTGAAAACTACACATAATATTAGCATATTTGCTTTATGTACTGTATGTTCTGTCTGCAGAGCAAGGGAATTTTGTTTGAATTGGTTCCTGTTTTTACTTTTTAACTCTTTTTTCTAGATCAATTTCTGAGATCTGACATTCAGGTTGGGGGGTTTTGGGGTATCAGAATATGATTCTTGTAATTGTTTTGGATTATCCGTTCTCTTTAACTTTTGTTAATTAGATTGATGCATTTTATATGCCATTTTGTTTTTTTGTGATCACTTCCATTTTGGGACTTCCACAATTAGAACAACTGCCTGCATTGTCTGGAGCATACCCTCAGAGGTCATGACCTTTGAGTAATGTCATGATGGGGTAAAAGGTCAGCCAAAAGATCACTTCTTTGTCTGAGCTGTGGATAACAAATCTATTTCAAACTAAGGGAAAGGTGCTATATAAATAAAATGCATTATTATTATTAATCTTCAACTGATTAAAATGCTCATCTGGTTTTGAATTTTGCTCCTGTTATTTTTGACTATGACTCTTGCTTCTTGGTTTAGCTTTGATGAACATATTTTTCATTTCCCAGTTCTGGCCCTTTTCTGTCTTTAATGTCTGTCTCCTGGTTGCTTCACAAATCTTCATCAGTTTGCTGACATGATGAATTTCTGTATTAAAGGGATAGGAGAGAGAGCAAGAACTTAAGCTGTAATCCAAGTCAGTACTGGGAGGTCAGAAAATTAATAACCAAGAGAAGGCACAGGATGGACACATAGTGACGATTGTGGAAGTTTGAAATTATGAATCAGAAATCAACACCAAAATGAAAATGCTAAGCAAACTCATGGTTGTAAATTCATACTAGATTTGTAACCTTATAAAGTCAGAACACATTTTCACTTTTTACATTCCTTAATTACAGATGCTGTGAATCAGCTGTTTGCAAGCTTTTAAAAAGTCACTCCATTAGTGAAATAAAGCAAGGCTTCTGGAACTACAGACCCGGGAACAATGCATAGCATTGTGGCAACGAGACCAGAAGATGATGGTGCCCATAAGAAAACTAAATAGTATTGCAGCAAGACAAAAAGAAAACAATAAAATTTATTAAGAAATGTCTAAAGAAAATAGTCAGCAAAACTAAACATACAGAGTGAATCTCTGATATTCCAAAGTTTCAAAACCACAAAACAAAAACCTAATGCAAAACAAAATGATTTACATCTGAATCATAATAATGTAGTAATTAATTAAACCAGAACATGGTCGCACAAGAGCACATAGTGGATTACGTTTTAAATCTGTCAAATTCTAATGAAAATCCTTGAAGGTTTGAAAATCAATTGCCAACTTACTTGGCATCTAACAACAGTCCTCCTGGTGAAGTCAGTCCTAACACTTAAGTAATAATGTTGTTCTCACCAGCAAAAGAGGAGGAAGAAAACATTAGTCAATTAGTAAGCACCAACAGCACTTAATCAATGTCTATGCTTGGATTGATTGCGTGTTGTTTGCTTCACTAAAAAAAGGTTTAAATTTTCACTGACACTGAAAAAGATTCATTTTTAATTCAAGATCCAGTATGCAGAAGCACGCTGCTGAGTGCTGACATGGCATATCGCATCTCTGTATCTCATGACCAGCATCAGGAACAACAGCCATAAACAACATAGTAACAGCCACGTAAATACAAATATAGAATGGTGTCAATGACACAAACAACAAAACACAAAATGGTGTCTAAAGAATAAAGATAAAATATATAACTACACAAAAATAAACCTAAAAATGTTTCTTAAAAAATGAGCAAATGAGCATTGGGATGTCCACAATGCATATTCACAACATTCTCATTAGAAGATATAATTTTATAGCACATCATTTTTTCCACTCTTTTCCAGTATATAAAAGTATTTATATTTTTTCTTCAAACTTAATTACTGTTAACCACTGGATAAATGAAATGAACTCATCCTTAAACTGGAGTATAACGAAAAGTTCTTTCAAAGAGTGGAAATTTTGCAGACAGCAATTTGATATGTCGTCTCTAAAACTGAGATGGCATGAATTTTAGTTATACAGAGTTTCATCAAAATGTAGCTGTTATTTTATCTACCCTTTAGACCTCACTTTAGTAAACTATTTAAAACCTGTTTTCTCCAACTTAGAAATATTGACCAACAGGTACTGCAAAATATTATTCTGTTAAGACATATAATCATTTGATCTCCACATTCCATTTAATTTTAAATGCTTTAGCAAGGATTATAATAAAAACTTGATGAAGATGTCTGATTCCAGAGGAAGTGCTGTGCATAGAGGTGAGGTTAATTATATTTGGCTAAGAATTTTCAACCCCTTGCATATATTCAGGCTCCTTTCCTGTCAGAAGAGTTATGTTCCACTTTCCAGAAGCCCGCTTCCAATGCCAAGGTCTAGTCTGCCTGGGTGCATTCCATTCTTGTTTTTAACTGACTAGCATTGAAATAGACCCTTATCCTTCTCTTTTTAGATGATGACCCCACAACGTTTCCGTGCTCAACTTTTTGGAATTGTGTGGGTCATCCACTCACCATGTGTTCACTAGAGAGCACCACTCTCAGGCCTAGTTAGAAGATTTGCAATGGTCAATTAAAAATTGTTCTTTGCCTGATTTCTTTTTTTAGATCAATTTGCCATGGATAACTGTAACAGGAGCACATATATTCAAACAACATAACTCTAAGGATCACTGAAGTACACACTGAGGATCACTGAGGCACACAAATCCACCACCATACCATGGAAGGGTAGTCAGGATGTCGCCTAGACCGTTATCAGAAATACTGAGATCAACTGGGGATACTGCTGAGAAGGAGCACTTTGAGGAACTGTGGATATGCACTATTCACTAGAGCTGGAATCATCTTTGTGGCTGAGATTGCTACCATGACTGAAAAGCTCTGTATTGACAAGTTCACAAGGATGGATGAGATCTGGCATGCAATTCTGAATGCACTGTATCTTATGGAACTGCTTTTGGCTATTGTGCCTCTTCAGTATACATGGAAGGATCAGACAGTGCCTTTAGACTGGCAGGCTGAGGTGGTGGTCTTCATTTTTTAAAAACAGAGACAAGAATGTGTGTTTCAATTACAGCAAATTATAACTAGGTACTGAAACACACACTCTGTTAAACCTCAAATTCAAGAGAAGCAATATGGATTCTGTCCTGGCTATGGAACAGTAGATCAACTTGTTGTCATTCCATAGATACTTAAGAATGTCATAGGCTACATATTGCATGTAAACTGGAAAAAACTTTATGACCATGTACCCCATGGCATCTTATAGAATGTGCTGCACTAATAATAATTATAAACATTCTATCACTCACCTTTTATAGGCCAAGGACACAGTGCAAAACACAACAAAACTACTTAAAAATACATAAAAAGATGTCAATAAAAGATAACAGAATAAATTATACAAAGGATTTTGCTAACGGATATATTGTAAGTCTATTTTTCAAAGTGGATAGTGCATTTCACACTATTGGAGCTGAAACACAAAAGGCTCCATTACCCATGGTACTCTTTATAATTCTAGGAGTGGTAAGTACAGCATCAACATCAGATGATTTGTACAGGTATACAGGTATAGAAGATCAGAGAGATAAGATGGAGTATGGCCATTTAAGGCTTTGTATGTCAGAATTAGTATTTTAGATTGTGGATATGCAGTTTAAATAGGATTAAATGCATTAAATGCAGTTTCTTCAAAGTTGGCATAATATGTTCCCAGAGCCTCGTCTATGTGAGAACCCTAGCAGAAGAGCTCTAAACATACTGTAGTTTCCTCTGGACAGACTTTGGATGACCATACAATTAGTTAATGCAGTAGTCCAGTCTAGATATAAAAAAAGCATAGGCTAAACATTGAACACCTGTCAAAATTCCTTACAGTTGATGATAAAATGATGTATTCGTTGAATAACCAGCATGTGGAGCAAATTACTCTATTTCAAAATTGTAAGAGGTAGCACTGAGGTCTAACAAAACAAATATGCTCAAAGTCCCAAGTTGGGCAGTCATCAACAGATCAATAGCCATCTTTACAAGGCAGTCTCAGTGCTAGGAGCAGAACAAAATCCATATTGGAGTTGTTCAAATAAAGCATTTAAATGCAAATTTAACTAAATGAGCAAAGACATTCAAAATTCTATAATCAACAAACACACAGAAATATAAGTTTACTAAGCAAAGGAACGTTAAAAAAATAAGAAACTAAATACTTCAATGAGTAAAAAAACCCAAAATAAAAAAGAAAATTATCAAACACAGAAAACAATGAGAATTACTAATAAACAAATAAGGAATCTGAAAAGAGGGATTATCCAACAACAAATGACTGTAATAATTTAGCAATAACAAAGAAAAGTGTAAATTTTGTAAGCTAAACGCTTATGTCACAGAAAGCGCATATGGAATGCTAAGTCGTACATAGACCTCACAGGTAACCACTGTTCTAATTACTAAAGCACTTGAGGGGAATGACAACAATAATGGCAAATGAAAATGAATAAAAAGAAAACACCAAATCAGACAAAAAACAAAACAGTGTAGAAAAATAAGCCAAGCTAAATGCCACTGCAAAGTTGCAGTTGTGGAGAGAGGCTTAAAAATGTTAGTTTCTTAAGAGAGGTTGATTTCAGCATGTGGTGTCAACATGAAAATACAATTAACTAGACACAAGGGAAAATAAATGATTGTAAGAAGAAGAATTAAAAGAGGACAAAACAATTTACATTCCTGAATTTGAAACATACCTGCTTAAATAAAAAATAAATTAATAACAAAATACCAAAAAGTAAGACCCACAACAAATCAGTATACTGTGAAGGTTGCTTGGCTCATTTGCCATAACAGGGTGAGGCTTTTGACAGTTGATAGGGCTTTGAAGAAGAACTGCTACTTCTGAGGATAAAGAGGAGCGAACTGAGTTAGGTTGAGCATGGAAATATAGCAAGACCCCGTGGATGTTACTGCCCAGTGGGAGAAGACCAAGTGACAGACACAGGTTATGGTAGAGGATTTGAATATCTGAGCTCTCTTCTGTACGTCTGAGAATTTCTAAAGACCAGAGAAAGCTGCTGAGAACAGGAAGGCCTGATCTGCCAGGCTAAATGTGTTGCTGCCATGACCATTCTCCTAGAACAGCAGCCTAAAAATGATAATGATAGTGATGATAAATGCTTTATTTTTTCCAGGACAAAATTAAATCTGCAAGTTAATTAAACATTGTTCAGATAAAATACTGTTCTTAATTTTGCTCATGTAATTGTTTGCATGTTCCTGACAATTTTTATGATAAGCCCAAATGATGTGCAATTTTCAGTGCATACACAAGAACCACTTTTTGTAGTAATTCAAAAATCTAAAATTACACTTTTAATTAAATAATCACTTATATAAATTAACTTATTTTATGTATTTGGAAAACCATAAGTTTTATATTTAAGACTAAAATTTGTTTTACATGTGAAACATAAAACTCACTAAAAGAGGTTTTCAAAGATTTTAAGGATTTTCTGAGTGGAAAACAAGGAATATTGCTCCCCAAGGCCTCATTAACTGTGCAATACAGGTAATCCACATCACACCAGTAAAATTAATCATATTCTATGCCATTTGTTCACAACACAAAGTATATTTTAAAAAAAATGTGATATGCTACAAATTCCCTGCATGAAGACATGGTAAAATGCACCATTGTGAATATGACAGTGTTTTCTCTGCATAAAATGCCGTACACAGGGAGCCTATACCTTGCCATTACCTAGCACATGGTCTTTCATTTATCTTAATTCTTGTGGATACAGCTGGGGATATGTAGGCTCTAAGCAGTGTACAGAAATGTGCTGAGTATCATTTGTGCCATAATATATTTTTAAGATTGTGATCACCAAGATTGTCATAATATTTGGAAAAGTGAGCATCATACTGCCAGAGCAACCACAGTATATGTCTTATGACTTAACAAAATGTCTACATGTGGCAGGATTTTTTTTTTATGTGAGAACTTTCATCGAATACTAAATGACAGACAAATTTCATGTGTAAGCACTTTTAGACAGAAACTAAACACATTTATTCATGTGTCAATGGCAAGAATATTGTAAGTCACAAAACTCCATAGGTGTCTTTTTTTTAAGCTTCGTTATGAATTCAATTCCTTGTGAATCATTGGATTACTCACCACTATATATTTTCCCCTCTCTCATTTTTTACTGACTAATGTTGTTAAAGTCCTCATATAGTCAATACAGGATTGAATAATTAACTGGCAAGCTTGTGCCTTGAGCAACTGTAGCCATCTAGTGTTCCTACACTATTACTCAGCTGCTGGATGTTGTGACAGAGGAAAATTGAGAGGAGTTTAAAAAAAAAAAAAGCTGATCTCCAAAGAGTAGGGACATTCATTTCCAATTTATTGTTATTTTGATTTATTTGCAATACATACAAAAGCAACTTTTTATGTTTTGTTTTACAAGTGATTAAAGGCTCATACTTATGGAAGTTTTTGTTTTTTATTTTAAATAGATTTCCAGGTGCAGTTGTTGTGTAAGTTGGAATCTATCCCAACAACAAGAAACACATTGCAGGACCTGTCCATAAAATTAATTTATATGGAGAAAGAATTAAACACCCAAGTATCTGTATCTGCAAGTCTTCCAACATAATAATATGCAGTCCTAAAAACTCTTTAATTATTTACATAATTTCACCAACATCTGAAAAAAATGCCTAAATGCCCATCTATATACACATGCAATCAACTACAGCACTGCATTAAGTTCTTAAGAGTAAGAAAATAGGCCAAGATGGAAATCTGGCAAAAACAAAGTTAATTCATAAATCATGATCAGTATTTCCTATGCCTTTGTTTATATTCCAATAATAATTTTATCATTAAGGATCCTTAAACTTCTAAAGTTATAATAGACTAATGAATCAATCCAAGTGTTTTGACAAAACATCAAAGCTGTAAATTAAAAGTATGATGCTGATTTTTAGATATACAATATTATACTGAAAACTATTACAGTCAGAATTTTAAATAAAGTAAACTAATGAATTTAAGCTACAAAGTACACCAAATAGGAAAGAAAATATTAAGTATTTTGTCAATGAAAATTGCCTTCCCTAGATGCATTAATATGCGCATTAATACATTTAAAGTTTTGTTTTGATTCACTGCTCATTGCAATCTTGAATTTTTTTAAATTACCAACAGATTTTGCAAGACTGAATCTGACTGCAAAGGTACTAAAATGAATATTTAAACTTTGATATTTGCATTACTTTATTAATAGAAAGAAAATAACCTTTCTGTGTAGATTACTTGATTATGTAGTAAAAATGACTGAATCACTTTCATAAACTGCTTTTTGCTGGTTATTTTTAGCCAGTGTTATTTCCCTGGCTTACATTTATTTTTTTGTTTGTTTAATATTTTTATTATTTTTCCAAGTTTTCAGTTTTCTTTATTTATATTTTGTTTAATTTTTGAATTGGTATGTTTTGTATTTATTCTCTCTGCATCCATTCTTTGTGTTTTGTGGACCACCCTGATATCACTGCTTAATATTTCAGACTAGATGGTAATTCTTAAGTGGTTCATTAAGAATGCATTTTCTATGATTATTATCTTTTTCTGGTTTCTTAGTATTTTGCTTCTGTCTTTGAATTACAATTTCTGGACCGTTTTTGGACTTATTTGCCTTGGGTTGCCTTTTAGACAAACCCTTTTGCCTCATTTTGCTCTCATTTTTTTTTTCTTCTTTTGTTAATTTCATTTAAATCCCTGCATTTCTAGTAGTAAAACATGACTTGTTTGTATGGAATATTATTTGATTTTAATAAATTCAATAAAAAATATTTTTAAAATCCTGCATTTATAAAGGTTCTTTGCATATACTTGTCTCTCAAGTCAGAGGTTTGGCAATTCCTCTCCCTTGAGGGCATGCTTGTATATTTTGGGACATTTCAACTATTTTGAACTTTTGAAACATGTTCTTCATTCAGGCCTGTGCAGGCCAAAGCTTGCCTGTTGTGTTTGTGGTCAGGCTCCCTAGGGTGAGACCTATCCATAGGCATGGCAGTAAAGGTCCTGGCCTGGCTTGTGGGTCTTTTTGGAGACCTATCATTCTTTTTGAAAGCACTTATTCACAAAAAGTGTGACATATTAACAACCTGAGTAGGTTGAAGAAGGCAAAAAGATGCAAGAAGCAATAGGCCAGACATATATCTGACTCCAAAAAAAGTTGAGGAGTAAGAAGCATAATAGTTAGAACAGTTTTACAAACTGCAACAAGGGACAGAAATGTCAGCAGGTGAATGTATCAGCCAATATAAGGCTACAGAAGCATTTGATGGTTTCCCATTAACACAGAACGTGCTCATTCAGAAACCAAGTTCATTGATCAAACTTAAATTGCTTGACAATAAAATTAACAGTCTAATAAAAAAACAGCCGTATGCAGATCCTGACTGACTTAGTCTTACATAGTGGGTTAGAGAGTTCTGATCATTTGTGGCATTTTACCGACACTCTTCCAGCAACATTTTCATAATACCTCACACTAATCTACAGAACCATGGCAATAAATGTAAAGACATATTTTTGCCTAGAAAAATAGAAAGGTGCAAGATATAGCACTAGGGTGTGAATCACATACGTTTTCGTGTGCCAAAACACAAGTGGAGCGTCTGAAAGGAATAACTCAGTGGGTTTGGAAGTTATTTGATAAAATGTAAGTCAGTAAAGTAAGTGAATCTACAATGAGATGTCCTGTGCAGGAGATTATCCCAAACACAATACTAAGAATTACCAGAGAACCTAACAATTCTTGGTATTACATGAACTCAAATGTAGTAGATCTGAAGGTAGAAAGCAGCCCTGGAAAGTTTACCTACATTCACACAAGTCCATTTCAGAATAAACACTTAACCTAAAAATCATGCCTTTAGATGTACCAGATAAAGATGTATCGGTTCGCTATGTATGTATCATCTTTACACATTTATTGTTTTTCTTACATTCTAAAAATTTTCTTTGACTTTATGTTTGAAACTACACAACTAGCATCAAAAAACAATAACTGAGAATACGTATCCATTTTCTAAATGTATTTATCCAGAGCAGGGTCACTACAGCCTATTTTATTCCTGCAAGGCCAGGAACAATCCCTGGACAAGGTGCCAGCCCATCACAGGGCAAACACACATATGGGTCCAATTTAATATTCGCCAACCCACCTAACCTGCATGCCAGAGCACCTGAACGAGACTCACATAGATATGGGGAGAGCATATAACCTCCATGCAGTAAGCTCCTGTAACTTGAACCCAAGTCTCTTTGTTACAAGGCAGTAACTCTATCATACCATCCAAAAATAATTATCTAAAGAGAAACTTAAAGTTAAAGCAGCAGACACTGTGGTTACGGAAGTACACATCTTATGGCAATAGGAGAATATCATTGTAAACTTGGTAGTTAACTACTCGTGTAACTTAAAAAATTCACTTGGAGCATTATGTCTCAGAAATCAGCAATTACTTAACTTTATATCTACAATTAAAATGTACAATATTTTGATTGAATTATTTACAAATGTTGATGCCTGAAGACACAGGTAATAAAAGCAATGATGGGCCCTGATCCTAACATAATCCTTTTATGCACTTAAAAATGTGCCATGTTCTAAGACTTTTCAAACTGTTTATAAATGCCATAGAATAAAATACATATCCTAAAAAGGTAAAAAAAAAAAAAAAATAGCAAACTGTTCCACAATCAAGAAAAAGGTTTGAAAATAAAAAGTACAATGCAGATGTGTTAAATTTAAACAATTAATATTAATTGTTAATTATAAAGTGTTAAAGAACGATGACCATTGTAGGCAAAGCTGAAAAGCTTACATTATTGACATGTTAACACTGCTAAGATTTTTTTTTATATAAATGATTAGCTTTCCGTTTAATGTTTTTATTTTTTTGCATAAAACATTGCATTGATTTTGCATTATAATGAAAAAGTCATAAGAGCTTACAGCATAAATAACTTTGTTCAAACCTACTACAGTTGTTCAATAGCCTTCTGATTCATGTCAATGTATTTTCAATTATATTTGAACCATACGGTTTCTAAATAGTTTAAATGGAAGTTAAAGAGTTTCTTTGAGAAAAATGTAATCCTGCAACTGCCTCTCAGGACCCACAGTGCTGGACCCCAGCTGGTATAACTGGATTAAGGACCTTTTCTCATTTCAAAGGTTTCTGATCTCGACAAGGGTTTGATGTGATGAAATCAAAGTGGCAGCTTGGATCAGAAAAAAAAAAATTGGATCTGGATATCGTGGGGCTTAAAAGTTGTGCAGTAAATGGGAAATAATTTGAAACCTTCAAACGTTATCAGTTCAGCTAGCTTGTATCACATTTTGACTAGGAAGAGGAGGTTAGAAATACAAACGGAAAGCACAAACATGTAAGCAACAAATCTGGAAAATACATTTTTAAAATGTGATTGATGTGTTTAAGCATACACAGAGTGCAGTTTAAGTAAGTAATGAGATGTGCTACTAATTTCATAGACACAGACATCAATCATAGCATTTTAATATTTACTAATAACCTATGAAAAATAATAACTAGTGTAAACATCTATTATATGCCACTGGATTTGCAGTTATTAATCACATTTCTACAATGAAAATATGTTTATAAAAGCTAGACAGAAGAGTTGGTTTTATTTTTCTAAAATCCCAAAACATCACAACTTGTTCTGGCCCACTTATCTCCAAAAGGCAACACAGGGACCAAAGCTTGGCCATTACAGACTAATGTGAAAAGTACTGCACACAGATAGATAGATAGATAGATAGATAGATAGATAGATAGATAGATAGATAGATAGATAGATAGATAGATAAACATTTCAAATGATCTCTGTTGTTTAAATACTAAGAAAAAAAGATTGTTTATCTACAAATTCAATGTACTGCTAATTTACTTGAAATGCAGACAGTAAATCAACTGATGTCTTCAAGTGAAACTAGAATAATCTTACATTCAACATATTAATAATGACTTTCTGCACAACCGTGGCAATTTCCCTAAATTCCTTATCAATAAAGGGTCTTAGCAAGAGAGCATAAGTCATTGAATTATGATGTGCTTGTTTTAATGAAATTCTACTCCCGCTGAGATGTTCCCTGCAGATTTTCCATATTTCAGCATGGGAAACGTTTGGTGCTTTCCTGCTGGTGCCAAGAGTTAATTGAAAACATTTCAGGGAAAAGTCGGGTTGGGGGCCAACACTACCATTCCTTCATTATTCTAAACAATAATATAGAAGCAATAGTATTATTAAGGGGAAAAATGGCTTTGGATTTTTAAAGCTACACTGCGTTATTGTCAGCACGGAGATGTATAAAACTGTATTTATATTAGTTAAATACATCACTTACGCCTTAATGCATCAAGCGCGATTCTTACATTTTATGGTAAGGTATACGTTTTAAGGTTTACTGTACTTTAAATATAGTTAAACGGTGTAGTACTTAGGTTACATATGCCATGTGTTTTAGGATGTCAGAAATAACTGTACTCCATGAATTAAAGAATAAGGTTTTACATCACCCATGGACTGTTATATTTTATGTTATTTTCAGTAATTTTTGATTAATTTATTTGTTTCATAATTGTTTTTGAGAGAAGAACCAAGGATGAGGCACACTATGTGTGATGATTTAATAAGCATTTATTATGACATTTCAGTTAGTATTCCATGTTTAATTTTCCAGAGCATATTTTTATTTAAGAAAAAATATGCTGATGGCCTGGTATTCATACAAAGAAAGGGCCTACAAAATATGGACAGATGACAAATGCATTAAGTGGTAAAAAGGGCAGAATTAAAAGGATGGATTGTATCTTCCATTGAACACTTATAAATGCCTGTAAAAGATAAGTAGGATATATTTATATAATTTTAGATGCTTGATAATTAAATGTGTAAACAGTAAAATCGGCACAGGATTTCAAATTATGTAATTTTTTGAATCAGTAGTGCCCATAATATTATTTGTAAAAATGTTAAAAAATGAACATACCAGAATTACAAACTGTGATGTGTTGACAGAAAACTTACACTTTGTCATTCAGCACAGATAGATAGATAGATAGACAGATAGATAGATAATGTAAACAAGTTGTATATAAAAACAGATACACAATCAAGGCACAGTATTTTCTCTGTCTTTTTACTTTGCTGCTCCAGCCATCTGAAGATTTAGAATGTTATTCCGTTTCTTTTGCAACTCTGAATGCCACTGCAGCTCCCCCACTGTTGTAACGTGTGTGTCTTGACCCCACTAAAACATTTTAACAAGTAAGAAAACTTCAAGTTTCGTAGTCCTGTGTTGTAGCAGTTGGGTTTATTTGTTTTGCAAGGCTTACGCGGTCTTAAACTCGGATTTCTAAAAGTGCTCAGTATGTTCAAATGGTTAATTTTGGGTTCACGACATTTTAACACTGTGGCAGACCAAATATTAACTGAATGCTCCTAAGGAGTGAGCAAATCTTTCCCACATCCTTCCCTGCAGTTCCTGTTGAAGAGGTGTCAGAGAGGCTGAAAGAATGAAGTGCCTGTATATTGTTTGGCCAAACTATTATGTGCTTAACATTTCCATAACAAAAGTGCCACTCGACTTCTCCCCGATTAATTCAGCTCGAGGGCTCTTGTCCGTCCTCTAATAAAACATTGTTGAAATCAATGATTTAGAGCCCCTGGTGACTAGCAGAAGAATGGTCTATCTTCTTTTTTCGAACTAGAACATGAAAAATGGACGATGCAAGTGAATTCTTATTTTATGTATACACAAGTGCGCAGCTGCTTCTAAAATGATCTAAACCCTTCAGGCACATAAACTAAACTTTATAACGGGCGCGAGCTGTTTATTTAACTATGTGTGTACGACAGCCGGGGGCTGATTGCCTGTCGTCCCCTTCTACCTCCAGCGGTACTCCTACTTGTAGTGTGATATGCTTGACACATGCCGTTTACCGCAGTACGGATACAAACCTTTTAGTAAAAGTAAACGTATATTATCACGAAAGAGAAAAATACAACTATGGAAGTAGCATGTTTTGGAGGCATACATCTACCTACCCATCAACTGTGGCTTTACTTATGAATGCCTACGCAATAAGCAAATATGTGTTTATCTCACTATAATACAGTAAACACAGACACACACATTTATATATAAAGATATATATATAAATGATCATAGCACTGTCATAGTAATTACTTTTATAATACTAAAGCTGTAAGATGAATCTTTTTTAACAACAAGGCTGTTGCCATTTCAGTGTAAAGGTTTTTCCATAGTTTTGTCACTTTTAACCTGTGTCAATAATCTGGTCTTTAAAACATCAATTAAATCGCGAGGAATGACACAGCCAAGAACAAGATGGTTCAGTAAAGATGTGAAAACAGGAAAATATTGTATTTAACCAAGTTATAGTGATTACTGAAAAAAATATTTTTTATTTAAAAGCGCTTCACTGGGGCATTCTGTTTTAAAACTTACATTAGATAAGCAACTGAAAAGCAGGATACGGGGAAAATAAACAACAGAATACTTTGATTATTTTTCTTCACAGTGTTGTCAACATTATGCATTTTGCCCAGGAAAATGCTTCTTGGCACCTTCTAACTTAAGCCATAAGTACAGTTCTGTCTTTAAGATGAAAAAAAAGTTGAAAAATTGACTAATGGGTGATTGTTGCCTGCAAGTCTTAATATTAAGACAACGTTTTGACATGAAGAAACATAAATGCTTGTGTCCATCCATCCAAGAGCCGCTTTTCTGTGTTGATTTATTCCACACAGATGCTTTTGACAAGAGCCTGTAAAATCAAGTCTTGAGTTTATTGTAGCAGTTAATTATCAGTCCAGCTGTCAGCTTCAAGCCCTTTCTAGTGCTGGGAACAAACTTAAATCTCCTTCTGGAAAAAAGGATCATCTTTCAGCAAACTTCCACCCACAAAGATAGATAGATAGACAGATAGATAGATATGAAAAAGAAGGCAACAGTTGTTAAATGTTCAAATCCTTTCTGTTGTTTGAAAGAAAGAAAGAAAGAAAGAAAGAAAGAAAGAAAGAAAGAAAGAAAGAAAGAAAGAAAGAAAGAAAGAAAGAA
>JANRMT010062835.1:50800863-50825718 GCA_026402145.1 Polypterus bichir lapradei | reverse complement strand
CTATCTATCTATCTATCTATCTATCTATCTATCTATCTATCTATCTAACACTGGATCTGTGAGGATTCAGAGGTAACCCTTATGCCAGTGATTCAGTTTAGGCCAATTTATTGTTGTAAATTGCATACTTCCTTTTATGCACCCACCATGCTATAAGATGACTACAAATACATCAATACACTACAAATACACTACAAATATATCAGAAAAAGAAATGCACAAAAGCACAAAAAATTAGACTAAACACATCAAAACATTATACAATACATATATTTACATAATAGCAGTGTTGCCTTGTTTAAATGTTTTTAATGCATATGCTTTCAATATTTAGAAAAAAAAATTAAGCGTGCCACTTAAAACATTTTCAGATTCCTGTATAAATAATGCACACGTGAAAAAAAAAGCTTGTCAATGAATTCCATATGTTGTAGACATTTTGTCACAGCCATAAATGTTTTGCAGTAACTATGTTAAGAATTGCAGTTGTCTCATATACCTGGACTAATTTGGATTTATATTTTAAATTCTGAATAGAGGTGTTCAGTAGCCTTTCCAGTGCCATTTCATTTTTGATAAAAAAACAATAATGTAAACTTTTCAAAATCAGTCTGCTCACTTTTTGCAAAGACTTCCACCTGACTCCCTTAAGGAGGATAGTGTTTCCCTGCATCCATCATTGCAAAATACTGTGATGTTAGTAAACCGGCAATAATGTCAGTTTTGCCCATCCATGACTGACATTTAGAGCATTGTTTGCGGCATAGGCTCAATGGCTGGCCTAAAGGTACATTCCAGAATGCAGCTTGGAACACAAGGCCTTTTGTAGCCCGGCTCTTCTATCCACTGTATCTCCAGCCCTCTTTTAAACTAAAGAGTGCATTCATGTGTGAACTTGTACAATATCATTTTACCATATCTGGGGGCCTGCGGCCCTGACTATTTAGTAATATACATGACCAAAGAGTCAAACATAAATAAAATGTAATTCAATTTCAGTTAAAGCACTGCACCATTTCTTACTGAATGCTGGCATGTTACCAATGGACAGTATTTTAACATTTTTCATGTTCTCAAGTGATTGGGGCTGGCATGTGCCTAATGCTAAATCAATGTGTGTATGTGTGAAAATAATCTGCTCTTTGTATTTTGGTTGTAACTAAAATATGTTGGAACTGAAGGTTTCAGTCCAAAAATAGGAAATGATCCTTAAAAGAGGCTAATTAAAAAGACAAGAGTGGACAAAAAAATAAGCAAACAATACATAGTATTATAATGTAATGCACTGGAATACAGCCTTCAAAAGAGAGAGTCCTTGTTTTTTTTCTTGAAAAGTAAAGACGTTTCCATCCATCCATCATTTTATTTGTTCATTTGGTTTTTATCATTTTTTTTAATTCCTTTTAGACTATTAGAAAGATCACTACCATCAAGGGTTCATGCCTCCTCTGATTGTTAGATGAATGAAGACAAGAAAAACAAAAAGAAAAAATATGTTTCTATTCCTTACTTAAGTAAGTATATTATAATCTAATTGGTATCAACCAGTGTGGATAAATATAGGAAACAAGCATCCCCGGGTTTTGATCCCAGTAGTGACCCATTAAGCAGGCAATGGGGCTAAGTGGATAAGACACTGAAATACGAACCAAGGGCCAAGTAAATCCCCTGCCACATGAACTCATATGTGAGCTTAAGCTAGACATGTACATAATAATTGTTTGGTTGTAAAAACACAGAAGAATTGTATCTTGTGTTATATAAGTCAGATTAACATATTCACTGCTCTCCCTTAAACTTGCTATATCAAGAAAGACACGAGATAGCAAATGTACAGTATATACTGTATATTTCTGTGGTAGATTACTAATGATACATGGCGCATCAAGCTTGATCGCTTACGCAGAACGCACAGTAATCACTATTTCATGTATCTTCCAAAGCAAAAGTAACCACTTGTACATGGTCTGACATGGACAGGAAGAGACAGTGGGTGTGTGTTTGTGGAATCGCATGACATGCCGCCTCCGTGCCTTTCATCTGTGGTAATGTCAGGTGGTCTCTTGCATGCCATTTATTATCTGATCATGTCCCAGATGTGCTCAATTGGTATCAAATTCAGTAAAAATATGGACCAGGGAAGAAGTGGCACATGGTAATAAACTAGGAAGTGGTTTCATGTCACATGTGGTCAAGTATTGTCCATGATGAATTATGGTACCTCTGCAGATTGGATAGTGCTGTGATGTATTGCTGGATGGTCAAGGTGTTGACAATGCAAATGAAGTGGAAATGGAAGTGGAACACAATTGAATGCTACACCTCATCATCTTTTGATGGGCCTGTATGCTGATGCAAAATGCACACACTCAGGAGCCTTTCACAGAGGTGCTACCGTACATTGATCATAGTATATGGATCATGAATCACAGTGTGCTAAATTGAATCAGGACACATTGTGATGCCAGTCATCAATGGTGTCTTTGGTACCACTACAGCAGCAAATGCCTATGGTTCAGGATATGACAGACCCCAGATATTGGATTAGGGTCTGTGCTGTGGCTGTTATTTCATCACTGCAATGTACATGAGATGTCTATCCTCCCT
Organism: Polypterus bichir lapradei; assembly: GCA_026402145.1. Classification (NCBI taxonomy): domain Eukaryota; kingdom Metazoa; phylum Chordata; class Cladistia; order Polypteriformes; family Polypteridae; genus Polypterus; species Polypterus bichir. Next base: position 50,823,111 of record JANRMT010062835.1, on the reverse strand, counting down.
TTCATTTTTATGTTAGGGTACTCCAGACCCCCCCACTTCTCACTGACACCATATTCTCATCACTGTGTGTGCATTTCATCCAACAAGAGTATCAATGTTCCAGCAGGATAATCTGCCTTCCCACATTCCCACAATTCTGCCTCAGTCAAAGTCTAAGAGTTGGACATATGGCTGTTTTCTCTTCATCAGAGCATGTATTGTCCTTAAGAGTACAGAATCTGCCAGATTTAGTCAACAAGGTTCCCTTTGCAAATGCCTTTTGTACAATCTGAGGAAAAGTCCAGGGTGCGTAATTTAGACACACCGTTTGCATATGTGCAGTAATTATTTTTATTACCATCCTGCTAGTTTCGGATAAGTGACATGTTTTTTACTATTGATGCAATTTTAACAGCCAGCCTTGAAAATGGTGGGTGCGGCAACACACTATTAGTGCATGCTCCCTACCCACCTGCTCCTTGAAAATGCAAGTATTAAATGTAAAAGTTGGATCTCTGTAAGAGTGCAGAAAACACATTTGGAAATTGGAAGAGCAGGAAAACTTTCTAGAAGTGATAGCCCAACCATAAAGGTGTAATTTGGGTTTGAAACCTCCGAAATATATTTTATGACAGCCCCAATTGATTGACATCAGATGAATTATGATTTATGTACTTCCTGGCTATGCCCCTGACACAAATCATTGACAGTTACTATCAATTTCTTAAACACCTAATACACCTAAGGAGTGAAACACACAGCATTCTTGCCCCCTTTGTTTAATTCTTATGCTGGGGGATACTACAATGCTTATTATATAATGTGGAATTAAGGCTGAGAACATTCAAATGTATTGCCACAAATGTTTTTTCTCACTAATCATAAGAGATTATGATAAATGATGAAGCTGGAAACAATAATGATATTGCTTACCACAGGGCACACTTAATACACTCAATGTCATTTCAGAATGACCTGTTAACCATGCAGTAAGGAGACCAGGATGTCTGCATGGGTTTCCTCCAGGTGCACCAGTTTCCTTCCACAATCCAAAGACATGCAGATTAGGTGGACTGGCAATACTAAATTGGCCCTAGTGGGTGTTTGGGGTGTGGGGGTGTGTATGTGTGTTTGCCTTGCGATGGACTGATATCCTGTACAGGGTTTGTTCCTACCTTACACCCTGTGCTGGCTGGGATAGACTTCAGCTCCCCCCATGACCCTGTTCAGGACTAAGCTGGTTAGAAAATTACTGTTAACCTCGAATGTACAGGTGGGTGAAAACAAACTACCAAAAGAAAGCCCCAATAAGCAGAAGAGGGAAGTGAAGACATAATATAGGCAGTGACTTTTCTATAAATTAATTTAAAAAAAAATATAAATTCAATTAAATCTAAAACCCAGTGTTGCTCTGAATACAAACCAACCTTTAGTGTTCATATAAATGATGTGATTCTGCCAGGAGCTGATTCCAGGTCACTTTGACAGGGCAGCTAGATGCTTTGGATATGGTTGTTAAGTTAAACATTAACTGTAGAGTTTTGTCTTTGTGGACATTTGCAAAAGTGTTTACCTTTTAATCATAAAAGTTTCCAAATATTTGATATCAAGATGATTATCCAAATGTAAATATATGTGTGTGGCCAGGTACCCTGCAATGAAGTGGCATTCAGAGAGTGTGTGTTCTGTCCAGTGTTCAATGTAGACTCTCAGAATACATCAAGTGCAGTATTGAAAATATGGAAAATCAAGAGATGAATAAACAAAATAACTAGTGAAAATACTAGGGTGCATGAACATATTATAAACAAGTAGAATGGAATGTCTAAATAGAATATTTTTTGTCAATATGTTGACAGACAACATATATGACATTATCTATACAGCTAGCTGGTAGCAGTGTCAGCAATATGAATAATTAAATTCATTGGAGAAGTAAATTAACCTAAGAGTGGCCTTTCTTATAAATGTAGCAGGGATAAATGATAAAATGAAGAGTTAGACAAGAACAGTGTTTCAGATGGATTCTGAAAATTCATTCTTCCTCCTATTTTGACAATCCTAGTGGAGTTTTGATTGTAAATTTAAAGCATTCAGGAAGTTAGAGAACTTGGATTTAGAAAATGACTTTATGTTTGAAAAATAAGCAAACCAACAAATCCAAAGCAAGTGACTTTGTATAGTAATAAAAGAAGACAGTGTATTTCACTGACTCAAAATGTAGGAAATGATGAAATAGTATTTCATTTTGGTGTCACAAATTTTATAAATACAACCCCTTACCAATGTTACAGAAGGACAATACTGTAGGTTTATCTACTAAGCAGCCTAACCATAACCACTTATGGAAAGACAGCATATTTAACTGTATCATACTAGAAAGAAAGAAATAGAGCTTTAAAATGTGTTTGATTTTTATTGAAAACTTGTATGAGTGACAAAAATTTTTCAGGAGCCAATTTTTCAGCAGCACACATCTTTTGTTTTATAAAAATCCTAATTGGTAGGTGTGATTTTATGTTTCAGACTTAGTCTCATCTTCAGTAATAATACCATACATTCCCTAAAATCCTGAAAGCATCACTTCACAAAATGGACTATCACAATTTTTTTAACCAGTTCCCTCTCTCTCCAACAGTAAATTAATAAACCAAATTTAAATTCTCTCTGTAAAATTTATGTATGGGCTAATAGCAGGTGATAATCAGGGGGGTGGGTGGTCTCTCGGCCTTGGATCCCCTGCAGATTTTGTTTCTTTCTCAGGCCTCTGGAGTTTTTCTGTTTTTTTTTTTTAGCTCTTTCTGTCCTCCCTAGCCTTTGGACCATACTTTATTCTTTGTTAAATAATATTGCCTAATTTTTATATTTTTTTTTTCTTTCTTCATCTAGTAAAGCACTTTGAGCTACATCATTTGTATGAAAATGTGCTATACAAGAAAATGTTGTTGTTGTTCTCAACATTTTATAATTATAAAATCGATTGATGACACACAGACTGATTCTTAACCGTAGCTTTTAATAACTGTAAAATTGTGTCAGTTTTCTCCTTAGGTTCTCCCAGTAACAGACAAAATACCTTTTTTAAAGAACTTCCATTTTCCTTCTAAAATCCCACCCACTAACATTCTACTGGAAATTACCAACAACAGGAATGTCAATCAACATCAATATAAATTTAACTTGTTACTGAACATACAAATACACAACTATAATAATAAAGGGTGCGATGGGTGCAAAGCAACCATCCATTCATCCATCCATTTATTATCCAACCCGCTATATCCTAACTACAGGGTCACGGGGGTCTGTTGGAGCCAATCCCAGCCAACACAGGGTGCAAGGCAGGAAACAAACCCCGGGCAGGGCGCCAGCCCACCGCAGGGCACACACCAAGCACAAACTAGGGACAATTTAGGATCACCAGTCCACCTAACCTGCATGTCTTTGGACTGTGGGAGGAAACCGGAGCAGTGGGAGGAAACCGGAGCACCCGGAGGAAACCCACGCAGACACGGGGAGAACATGCAAACTCTATGCCACTGTGCCGCCTGGGTGCAAAGCAATCTAATTTTAATACATGCTGACTGCTTAGTTTTAAGCACATTTGAGAAGACACACCAAGCTAAAGGGGGTTAATCAAATATGGGGGCTTCCTTTTAAATATTTTGCAAAACAACTGAGTGTAGTATAGTGGACAGCTAGCAGTTTTCTGAACAAATCAACTGCCTGGTTGCAAGTGCAAAGAAAATACATTTTAAGAAACTCAACATGTAGTCGATTTTTGATTTTGTATTTTTTTATCAATTTATTTTAATAGCTCACCCTAATTAAGCACTTACTATTCACATTTTCAAGTTTTATTTTTGCTGCTTTATAAAGAAATTGAATTGTGCTAACATTATTATAATTTTTAATGCCCATTCCTACAGAGGTAGCTTACATGTATCAATATACCATACATTTCTTATAAACGTACTAAGATCTAAGACAACAGAAAATAAAATATCAAGAATTGATGTTCAATTAGCAAGGTAGCAAAAGCATACTTACTTAATGGGTGAAATAGTAAGCTGAAGAGATGCACAGAGTAGTTGAATGGTAGAAAATTTTAGTACTTTCAAAATATTTCATATAACTTCAAGAAAAGCCTGAACCACATCAGAATTTTTTTTATCTTGTGTCATGGGAAGTTCATGCCTTGGTTTGGGAGCAAAAACTGAAAAATAAAATATGTTTTAGTTTGTCCATATAGAGATGCAATAGTTAAGTTTGCAATCAAGCTGTGTACTGTATCCAAGATGTCCATCCATTCATCCACTTCCTAAATGGGCCTAATCCAGTATCGCGAGAAGCCAGAGCTTATCTTGACAGCATCAGGCTCATGGCAGAAGCCAATATCAGAAAAGTCTACATGGACATTGACTAGGGTGGGTCCATAACCTTTCTTCTGGAGCAGTAAAATAGAATTGATAACCACTGCAGCATTATACCACCTCAGTATGTGAGCATACTGAGTAAAATGAATAACATAAAGAAACATTTTTTTTTTTCATTTTAATCATGATTCCAAGTAAGACCAAGGATGCAAGACATGCCTGAAGTCTTTCACTAACAAAACATATTTTTGTGGTCTCTTCTACTTTTGAAAAATTCAATCACGGCTGTACAGCTGTATGTTCAAAAGCTGTTGTGTGTCATGACTTTCATGACCCAATTAAAAGACAAATAATGCTGAATCAATTCTGTATAACAATAATACAAAGAAGTCAACATAGTTCATCATACCTATATTCCCTCTTCCTGCACAGGAACAGTCTAATAAATTAGTACTTAAAAAGAACCATTTACTGTAAGTCTGACTTCTTTTTCAGTCTTCATTGCTCGGGGTTGTTTGCCCACTGCATTTACAAGAAAGTTCATTGTGATATTATTGTTCAAGCATTTACAGAGAGCTCGGCACTCACAAACCATGCTGACGGGCCACAGGACTGAGGCTGCTAGGAGCAGAGAGAGATTAACACAGTCGCTTCACTCCAGAAAGGAAATATCTAAGCTCAGGAAATGAGCCTACAGGAACCATCCATTTATATAACTTTCACTATGGGAATTTGGGAAGAGAGATAATGGAAAAAAACAGTTGACTAATTGAAAAGGGAAAGTTTTTTTTTTGGTCCTTACACAGTTTGAAATGTTTCACCAGTTTTCCGAAAAAAATGTAACCTTTGTGAAATGATAAAGTAGCTATGTATTTGTATTAAAGTATGTTTAAATTAAGCTTACACATTGTGTCTATTGCCTTCTTCATTGGTGCTACAGAGAGACATTTACAAAAATTGATTAATTTATTTATTTTTTTCTGTGAAGTGCCTTGGGCATGGGAAAGGCGCTATATAAATAAAATGTATTATTATTATTATTATTATTATTATTATTATTATTATTATGTTAATTACATCTGAGAGAATAAGAGATTGGTAGACAAAACATGGGACTATTGTTCTTTCTCAAAAAAAGTCTTTGAAAATGTTTGATATATACTAGTTTACTGTACAAATGTAAAACTATTTTTGTAAAACATAAAATGAATAGGGGTGGGGATCGATCTGTTCTTAATTTTTCTCTTTGTAAAAACTTGATTGCTTTGTATGGATTGTAATAAAATTAATAAAAAAAAAAAAAAAAAAACATAAAATGAAGGCCAATGAGTGATTTAAAAGCAGAATCAGACGAAAAGTGTGTTTCTTATGTAAAGTAAGTAACTGTATGTAATAAATATACCATTTTGCATTCTTGTTTGCCTGAATTTTGCTTCTGCTTCTTAGCCTTTCTAAAGCTTATTTCCTATATAACAGACATCACATTCTACCATACCAATGTTTGATGTCTCAGGTCATTTTATTTCTCATTTCCTTTGAGTGAGCATTTTGAATCCCCTGAATTATTGCATCTATCCTCAAACTGGCCAAAAATAAGTTAATTTTGAATTTAAAAATGAATGCAAAAATCTTGTGTTTCTGATATCCCAAGATAAAAGTGCACAGCATGCAAGTTTTATCAGAACCAGATGGCCACATATTTGACTTTTGCATGGGGTGTGCAATTATCATGATAATTTTGACCCAATAACATAACAATTTGCTTTGTAAAGCAAGAGCATTGCTAGCATATGAGTCTGCTTTTGTTTGATCAGTTAGCAATTTAACAGCACTTAAAAAGTTTGTTAAACCTCCTATAAGATCCAAGTTTTAAACTGAATCTGTGACTACTTTTAGAAATTTGAGCTTTCCTTCAGCATTTGTTTGATCATGGCAATTAAAAACTCAGAAAATAGTTTACTAAATGTCAAATATTATATATATATATATTATATATATATATATATATATATATATATATATATATATATATACAGTATATATTATACATTATAAAGTTTTAAATTGATCTTTTTCCTAGTTTGGGGAGTCTACTGTTTTAATGCATTTATGAACCCTTCACCAATGTAGCCACAGACCAGAGACAGGTTAGCATCAGAGTTTTTTTTTTACATTTCATTTCTTCTACCAGATGTTAAGAGATTATAGTGTGAAACAGGGAATCAATGATCACGAAAATATATTTGAATTTATCTTAGAGCTGCTAATGTGAAGGCTTAACAACTTAAAAACATTTAGCCACTTATATAATGTAAACAGCTATATGAAGGACTTAAAATAGAATAAGGCCACATTTTCTCTTCAGAATAGCTTCAGCTCTTCTATGAATACTGCCATACAAGTCTTGAAATGTGGGTAGTTTGATTTTGCACCAGTCTTTTTGAAGGAAATTTTCCAGTTCTTAGAAGACTGAAAGAGATAGAAGTCTATTTCTATTTGGCATTCTGTGCTCCAGAACTTTTCATAAAAGTTCTGATCTGTTGATTGGAAAGGCTTTGGAAAGTATCTGAGTTCATCCTGGTACTCAGGAAACCACTCCTGAATTAGTTAAGCAGTGAGTATTGGGCCATTATGATCTAGGAATGAGAATATAATGAGACAACAATGTTTGTATCATTGGGTACCCCCAATTATCTCATATATCTTTTGCATTATATATGAAACATAAACCTGTCAAAAATGTATGAAGTACATGTGGTGTGAAATATGACTCAGTAAATCACACTATTTAGTTCTGTTCTGAGGTTCAGGTTCTGGGCTCATTATTTGTCTATTTGCCTTGGATAAGAGAGGATTCTGAATGGCAGCTTTGCCATTAATTACAGATTGGTGAAGCTTGCCACTTATTTTTGCTGAGACTAGGTAAAGCAGGGCTGTTTTAGTTCTGCCTCTCTTTTGCAGCATTTAACAATTATCCTATGTCAAACTATCCCTCTCAATGAGCTTTGATTGGAGATCACCATCACTTTTTGCCAACAAAGTTTATACACGGTAGTAATAAGCTGTCAATATTTCTGAGACTGTTCTACTTAACACATGAGCACACATTAACACCAATGTATTTGGTCTCTTTGAAGCTCTGCTTCTAACTGCTTCATGTTACTTTAAAATTTTAGTTATCATTACAACAACATTTACTTCTACAAACGATGTAGCTAAACATGTCTGACAAGATGTCAAAAAAGTAGTCACATGCAAAGGAAAAAAAATTAAAATTTCATAAGAACAAAATGCATAAATAGTCTACAAAAGATAATGTAAACTTACAATTACATCAATATGTTTTTATTTTTTAATTTCATTTCTTCATTCAGTATATTCACATTTTTTACAATTAAAATGTAGCATATTTGTTTACATTTTTATGATTTGTGTACATTTTTATATTTATTTTGTCATTGCACATTATTTTTCCTATTTTAATTTATCATAATGTCAATATCATGTGATGTTATATTGCATAGTGCTTAACATAATTTGAAAGCTGAACTTGTGCAAATGAAAAGACATAAACCGCTTGGTTATAGTTTAATAAATCAGTGCTTTAAAGTCAAAAATAGATAGATATGTTTAGGGAGAAAAGGAGGGAATCTAAAAATCCTAGAAAGGAGTAGAGCATTCTGTTTTTCATTGCTTTATTTGTCTTCTTTTTTTGTTCTCCTTTTTTTTCACCGAACAGGAAAAGGTAGTTTTGTTTTTTTTTCCTTTCTTTGGACATAGTTTTCAGCGTATTGTTCATAACTGGTAAAACTAGAAAGTGAAATTTATGCTGAATCAGAAGATATAAAGCACTTGATAAATGTATGAAATTTAACAATAATGACAAGATAGCCCATTATGCCATTTTTGGTCTTAAGTATTAATAAAACAAGCATGCAAAGGTAGTAAAACTTCAAGAGAGGTGGTGCAGGAGACCAGGATGCCAAGAAGTACATTTTAGAGAGGCTGATAATTAAGTAATTTTGCCTGGTTGGCTACATTAGCATTGAGTTAAACAGGGAGATTTAATTCTGTTCATTCTCTGACTTTTAACAGACTTTTCTGTCTCATGTGTTACTATGGTAAGTATTGCCATTTATCATCTGGACATACACAAAAAACCTTCCCTATTTAACTTGAATTGCAATCATCTAGATATTTTGACTACATTATTTTATATATTTTAAATCAGAATATTACGGTGTTAATATTGTTCCTCATCTCCTGATAACACTAAAATAAGCATAGAGTATATTTTTATATCTTTCTGGCTTATTCTTAATGCATTTCCTACATCACAAAGTCACTTGCCTAAATGATAAACACTAAAAAAGAAATGCCACATTTGTAATGTATTATACTATGTGAACAGAGAAAAAAATAACAAAACATATGCTTAACATTCAAACACATGACCTGTTTGTTGTTTTTCTGAAGCCTGATAAGTGGTGTTTAAAAATTAGTTATATTTATTTTTTTCAGATAACATTGGTAACAAAAAGATAGTTAAAGAAATCTATGTAGCAATCAGGTTTTTTTTTTTAATTTGGAAAAAAAAAAGAATGTTTTTCCAGTGCGGAAGAGATGCAACCCGTGATAACAGTGAGATTGGCCTGGAGACAGATAATGATGCCAATTAGAAAGATTTCAAAATTCCTTTGCCAAGTATCCATCCCTTCGAGACACTGAAATGGCCTACAGTAATTTTCTCATAATGCTACTAAGAATAAATGTTTTGTCTATGACCTCCAAATTTGAATTTGATCGAAAATCTCTTTCTTAACATATTTATTACTATATTTTATAATGAATATTTATTCAAGAAATAGTAAGAGTCAGCCTTGTTCCTTATGTGTATGCGTGAAAATAATACTGAACATTTTCATGCTTTTGCATATTAATTTTGCTTATTTGTAATATAGCTCTATTAAAAATATATAAAAAGCAAAACAACATGCACATCCCAAAGTGAAAAGTTACAATATCTTGTTTCTTGCATACATATTTTGAAGCTCATCTGACTGGCAAAGTACAATTACAATACTGTGCAATTTAAAACATGTACGTTTATATAGGATAAATTTAAACATTATATTAAAAATGAAAATCTAAATAGACGGTTTATTGAGAATACTTAAAATAAATATTTACCTAAAGGAATATTTGGGTAGATGCAGTAGTTCAACTCCATTATCATCTTCATTAAAATATTTGCCTGTTGAAAAAAATAGACATCATAATCCCGGCAATTTATTTACAAATTAAGAAAATGAACTGTGACTCAGTGAATGTGAACAAGTACGTGCAACTTTAATAGCATTAAAAGAGAACAAGTCAATACTGGATGATCTCGAAAACAGATGGTGCCACAGCTGGATTTCAAATTTATGGGCCTTGCATCCATAATTTTACTTCCAGGTAAAGCTGGCTTTATAAAATGCTAAATTTAGATGGCTGAGGTTACCTTCATAACCCTGAATTAATATTTTTAAGCACTGTTTTGGCCAAGTGCAATTATCTATATTTTAATATCCAAATATAAATATGTACTTATAGCTCTTGTGACTGTAATACTGTAAACAAGTCAGACTTTTTATTATGTATTTATTTTAGCCATAGGGACAGAGAAAATCAGCTGTAAGTACATTTAGTGAATTGGTTAGTACAGAGTTAGCAAAGTTCCGTGATGCATCCATAAGCTAAAGAGCAATTCAAATCTTAAAAATTAAAACCCAGAAAAATATCAATTAATATCAAATTGCCAGTAAATTATTTTGTATATAATCAGGTGTCATTATTACTGTTTAGGTAGTGTGAATCCTTTAACTATTAATCTATATTTAAAAAATGTATTTATTTATTTAAGTGTTTTACTTTTCATGCAATTTTATTATGGTTTTCTGTCTTATAATATTTTATAATATTTATAATTATACTTTGAGAGGCTGATGAATGAAGAGAATGAGAGACAGAGAAGGTTGGATGATGTGGAGATAGTGAATCAGGAAGGATTAGCAAGGAGGAAGTAAGGACAGTTATAAAGAGAATGAAGAATGGAAAGTCCGTTGATTCAGATGACATACCTTTGGAAGCATGGAGGTGTTTAGGAGAGATGGCAGTGGAGGAACTTTTTTAATGGAATCATAGAAAAAAAAGAGGATGCCTAAAGAGTGGAAAAGAAGTGTACTGGTGCTGATTTTTAAGAATAAAGGGGATGGGCAGTGCTATAGTAACTACAGAGGGATAAAATTGATGAGCCACAGAATGAAGTTATGGGAAAGAGTAATGGAAGCTAGGTTAACAAGGCAGGTAATGATTAGTGAGCAGCAGTATGGTTTCATGCCAAGAAAGAGCACCACAGATGCAATACTTGCTCTGAGGGTGTTCAGTGAAGTGTAGAGAAGGCCAGAAAAATGTAGAGAAGGCCAGAAAGACTTCCATTGTGTCTTTGTGGACCTGGAGAAAGCATATGACAGGGTACCTCGAGAGGAGTTGTGGTATTGACAGAGAAGTACTTAAGAGTTGTACAGGATATGTACAAGGGAAGTGTGACAGTGGTGAAGTCTGCAGTAGGAATGATGGATGCATTCATCATGTAGGTGGGATTACATCAAGGATTGGCTCTGAGTCCTTTCTTATTTGCAATGGTGATGGGCAGGTTAACAGATTAGATTAGACAAGGGCCCCTTTGGACTATGATGTTTGCTGATGACATTGTGATCTGTAACGATAGTAGGGAGTAGGTTGAGGAGACCCTGGGGAGGTGGAGATATGCTCTAGAGAGGTGAGGAATGAAGGTCAGTAGGAACAAGACAGAATACATGTGTGTAAATGAGAGGGAGGTCAGTGGAATGGTTAGGATGCAGGGAATAGAGTTGGCGAAGGTGGATGAGCTTATATACTTGGGATGAACAGTAAGAGTAACGGGGATTGTGGAAGAGAGGTGAAAAAGAGAGTGCAGGCAGGGTGGAATGGGTGGAGAGGAGTGTCAAGAGTAATTCGTGACAGATGGTTACCAGCAAGAGTGAAAGGGAAGGTCTACAGGACGGTAGTGAGCCCAGCTTTGTTATATGGGTTGGAGACGGTGGCACTGACCAGAAAGCAGGAGACAGAGCTGGAAGTGGCAGAGTTAAAGATGCTAAGATTTTCATTTGGTGTGACGAGGATGGACAGGATTAGAAATGAGTACATTAGAGGATCAGCTCAGGTTGAACGGTTGGGAGACAAAGTCAGAGAGGCAAGATTGCGTTGATTTGGGCATGTGCAGAGGAGCGATGCTTAGTATATTGGGAAAAGGATGTTAAAGATAGAGCTTCCAGGAAAGACGAAAAGAGGAAGGCCTCAGAGGAGGTTTATGGATGTGGTGAGAGAGGACATGTAGGTGGTGGGTGTGACAGAGCAAGATGCAGAGGACAGGAACATATGGAAAAAGATGATCCACTGTGGTGACCCCTAACGGAAGCAGCCAAAAAAAGAAGATCTTATAATATTTCATAGGGTCAGCACAGTAATGCAGTGCTTAGGGTTGCAAAATCATGTTTGAATCATATGTCTGAATACTGTCTCCCTCTGTTGTACTCCAATTTTCCTCCAAAGCCCCCAAAGACAGGAAGATTATTTTAACTGGCAATTCATTTTTGGCCCAGTGTTATTTTTGGTGTCTGTATGATTGGGCCCTGTGATGTCCTGTCCAGGGATGTTTCCTGACTTGTTTCCAGTGATTTCAAGACAGGCTCTGGCACCCTGCAACTCTGAATCAGTGTAAGTGGGATTGAGAAGGATGTGATATGAAATCAGCATGTATGTGATTGTTATAATTGCATAATTAATAACTATGTTTAGAATCTTAAATACTCTTTATTTAGGTTAAACTCTGTACATCCTTTAGAACCTTAAAAATGGGAAATAAAGTAGAAACATTCCAAAAGCTTGTATTCAGCAATTCAAAATAAATGACTTTAATTATTTTATTGATACAGAATTGTAAAGGTTAGTGTCAAAGAAATGTCAGTTTTGACATACTGTACTGTCACATTAAAATGTAGCCTTCCTACATATTACTGTATTTACTAATATTTTTTTTTATTTAAAAAATATTTGAGCAAAACATATATATTCTTCAGTCACCATGCAATATATTAGTATATTCTAATAAATTCCTCCAAATGCCAACTTTCCAAGCATGTACCTGTCTACACTATATTCTGTTTTATTGTAAACTGCTGCTGTGCCTTTAAGAAAACAGTTATTTCCCCTTTGAAAGAGTGCATAGAAAGGTTTCTAGACTTGTGTCTTGACCTCTGTGGCCCTTAGGTTCACCACTATTGTCACTTAACCACTGCACATGTCACTTACACATAACATGCTTTTCATCAATTTATCACTGGGTTCCTTTTCTCATTCATTTTTAACTTTGAGTTATGTATGCTTTCATTATTCTCTAATTTCACATTTCTCTGTGTAAAGCATTTTCAACTTTTTTCTCTGCCTAGTTAAAATATGTCTTTCATTTGACAAAAGGACACTGTATATCTCCTTATCTCACCTACACAATCAGCAGCTTTTTCTCAACCTGCAAGGCGAAAGGAAAAACCTGTACTGCAGAAAATGAGTGTTCAGGCTATCTATGTTTTTAGTTTGCTTTTACAGTATGATTACTAGCTCAATTAACTGAATAGTGTTTATTATGGCTTGATAGTGGTTTGTGTTTTTAATGGTACCAGAATTATTTTCATATTAACTCTCTCCATTCCTAGAATATACTATGCTTTTCTTATCCCATGAAAAACTCCATCGAAGTTCTGCCTATAAAGTAAAAATAATGGATGTTGATCAAATTTTATAAAAGTGACAGACATAAAGAGAAAGCTTTGTGAAATAAATACAGCCTGTGATCTTTTCCTGTTTATTGAATAGTCCCTTATAATGCTTGGGGTGGAATGGTAGTTCTGAGGCTAGGGATCTGCACTGGCAATCGAAAGGTTGTCGGTTCAAATCCCATAAACTCCAGACGTGACCCTATTCCACTTCAGCAAAGCATTAATCTGTAAGCAGGTCTTCCAGCTTACGGGGAAATCTTGGGGGTTGGTGGTGGCCACTGTAAAATACTTCACACTGTCCTAGTGTGGTGCTAAGGTGTCACCTGCTGCACTCGGGTCCCAAATCAAGTTGTTTGTCATAAACATGCTATGTTTGTGACAACACACTATGAGCACACGCTCCCAACCTCACTCTCTCTCCTCTATAAAGCCCAAACGCAATATTGCTTGATTCAAGATAAAATGGTTGCAGCAGGGATGCAGTAAGTGCAAACTAATCAAAAAATTGTTTTAAGAGTTTAAATGGGGATACTGAGTAATCATTTGATAAGCATAAGTACATAATTTTAAAATTAGGGCAAAAGAAGTATTATTATGATTACTTTTAAAGGATAAGTTATGTATTTTTTGAGTACAGGTTATTCTATCACAGTGCGTGGCATATATATTAGTCTGCCACATGACACTAGAGTGAAGCAAATTTAATGAGTTTTAAAAAATACTGTACTTTTAATATTTTGTTTCCTCCTTTAGCTCAATGATTTTGGGTTAAGCTGCAGCGCCCCATAAAATTGAATTAGGTAAGTGCATTTGGAAAATTGATGGATGGATTATTCTTTATTTTTACAGGTACTTTTATCCAAACAAACATACAAAAATGTAAAATACCATACGATTTTATGTTTAAGTCTGGTTAATCCTGAGTAGGGTTGCCGGGGGCTGGAGCCTAGCCCAGTATGCACATGGTGCCAGGCAGGAACAGCCCCCTGGACAGGGAGTTCATAGCAGGATGAAAAGTAATATGCATACACCATATCCGAGTACAAAGTTAACAAGCAGAACAGAATAACATTAAAGTTTGTTGTTTATTATAGCAGTGAAGTAGCAGCAAATAGTAACAGTAGTACTTGTCACGTGTATAGGGTCCAGTAAAATTCTTACTTGCATGTCCAATCCACATGCAACACATCACCAGTCTCCACCGCATGTAAAATAAATTAAAAGAAAAAGTAATCATAATTTCACCGTGTACCCTAATTTATACTAATATATAAAACTGATGATACATCACATACATTACAGAAAACTTCATATATTTCTCTGACTATGCATGATTGTATAATCACATACAGAAAGATTGACAAATTAAATCTCAGCAACATGTAAAACTATAGCCTCAAAAGTATTATTTATTTAAGGCCTTGCATGGAGAAGATATTCCTCTTGTAAAGACTCATTATATAAAATTAGCTTTTACAAAAAGGAAGGTAATGTATTTATTACTTAGTGCGGTCTTGCATAAATCAATATTGTAGAACTAAGCAAAACATTTCACAGTGTCAGTTATCATTACTCTGGTGACTAATTTATTGGTAATTAATTTTCTTAAATGTTCTGCTCAGTGCCCAAGACTGCCAGGATAGGCTTCATCCTGCACTGGATTGTATTAACTGGGTTTGAGGATGATATCTCATTGTCTTTACTTTGCAAGGTTGTTGACTACATAAGTAAAGTTTTTAGACAACAAAAAAACAGACATATACTTTTTATTTTACATTATAAACCTCTTGTTAGATAGTGTGATATAGTGGTTAACACTTTAGACTTCAAACCCTGAGAATGTGGGTTCAAAACCTGTTACTGACACTATGTGACCATGAGCAAGTCACTTCACCTGCCTGTGATCCAAGTGGAAAAATGAAAGAAATGTATCCAGTATTGTCTCTCAAATGTTGTAAGTCACCATAGATAAAGGTGTCAGATGAGTAATAATCTTATTAATGAGGGACAGAGTTTTTTTTTTCATTTTGACTCAATTGCTGCAAATGCAAATGTAAATTACCAGAACCATTTTCTTATTCAGAAAGACAACTGATTTTTTTTTAATGGATATTAGTACATTTGGATGCCTAAAGTCTTTTCACATAGACACTTTTATGTGGAACATTCAAGAGTTACAACTGGAAAAATTATATAGTATATGTTAGCCCTAGGCACAACATCTAAAAATTCTGGCTTTCTGAAAGTTTTGTAATAAATATTGTATTCCCATACCTACTGTGCATATAAAGAAGTTAGAATACTAAAAACTGATGCAGAATCTAGAGAGAAAAAGAATTCAGTGTATTTTCATAGAATTAAGACTTTATTCATATCAAATCATGAAAACAGCATTCTGTTTCATAAATGTGTTATCAAGGAAAAGAAAGGTATTTATGTTAGTATAGTATAGAGCATAAAGTACTTCATTTTAAAACAATTCAAACTGAAATAAATAATTTTGTATGTCTACGTAGGTAATTAATTTGCTGCTGCTTTGTTCTGCTGCTCTGATGAATAACATTCCTTTTGTAAACATCCAGTCGTTTTTGTTACAATGGAGTAGCATGCTTTTTCCCACTTAATAAAATTGCCCAGAATTTGTTCACATAGCTTGTAATGTTCAGCAATTACTTGGCATTTATTCCTGATTGTCTACCCTTTAATGGTAATTCTTCAGTCTTTAAAAAATTCTTAAATATTCCAAATCTGATGAAATTTCACAATTTAGCAGACCTAGCCTTTTATATAAAAATAATCAGATAGCATGCTGGAGAGGCTAGAGAGACCCACATACCCACATTAAAATATTATACTGCATATATTTATATATATATATCCCTGAGAGGGGGTGCAGTGATTGTGTACACCTGATCAGCCCAGAATTAGGGCGAAACACGTGTTGCATACTCTTTGCATTATTTGACAGTAAAACTATTCAACCATTCTATAATCTGCTTCTTGCAACTGAAAGAGGGCACCATGACGGATGTTTGCCGACTTGCAGACCAACCACAAGCGTTATCTGGTAGGTAACCACCCATACAATCAGATTGCGATTCAGACTACAAATGCCATGAATGTAATTACCCCGATCTACATGCTGTCAAATAAACAAACCACATGCTGTGGCGCAACGTAAAGAGGCTTCGCTGGCAATGCTGACGTCCGAGGTTCGATCCTCGAGAGGGGGTGCAGTGAGTGTGTACGCCTGATGAGCCCAGAATTAAGGCAAAACACATGTCGCGTACTCTTTGCATTATTTGACAGTAAAACTATTCAACCATTCTATGATCTGCTTCTCGCAACTGAAAGAGGGCACCGTGGTGGACATTTGCCGACTTGCAGACCAACCACAAGCGTTACCTGGTAGGTAACCACCCATACAATCAGATTGTGATTCAGACTACGAATGCCATGAATATATATATATATATATATATATATATATATATATATATATATATAATGTATATTGTAAGAGAAAGACAACGATAAAGAGTTGGGGTACCACCCTTCAAACCCCATATTACTGAATGACTGTATACAAAAGAAAAGACACAACAATTGTGGAGATGTCTTCACAGATGCAGTTTCATAACAGAACTGACTCAAGATGGCTGATCTTCTTACTTTGGTCCTTCTGGCAGAAAGACATGGATCCAGTTGACCTGACATTGGAAGTGACCTCAAAGGCGGTCAGCCATGAATCTTCTGGTCTGTAGAGGGATGAAAAGAAAAGGCATTATCACATAGTGACAACCCCGGAGCGTAATTACCATCACTAGAGCCCTTAAGCTGTCCCCTATTCACAGACGTGTGACTAATATACAGTATATACAGTACAGTATACAAGTCATACCCCGCGACTCTGCCCACATAGTAGTGAAACAGAACAAACTTTAAAAATCAATAAACAAACAGGTATCACTAGCTAAGCAGAGACAAGGTCCATTGGCCAGAGGTAGAGCGATTCGAACGGAGGCTGGCATATGAATGAGGAAGGCCCTGCCCGGCTCCCCACTACTGACATCATGTTTCCCACTCCTATTGGGCCACAGTCTTTGTCCCGGATTAGTGTGAATGAATTGCTCCTGCAAGCAAACTATGATACTTAGCGCATAATTAGTAGTTCTCTCATGAAAAGCGGACAGGCAGACAGACATATATATATATATATATATATATATATATATATATATATAATATCTAGTATGTATGCTGAAGGGAAAGCATTGGTCATTCTTATCAAATTTTAAGCAATATTATACTGTCACTGTTATTAAAGTATGCAGTAAAGTAAATTAAATCTGAAAAGTAAGCAACAGTTTAACCATTTTGTGATGTACTGCTAAACTATTTGATGTGTTAATGTGAAGATTTAGTATGCACCACTTAAACATCGAGCTTCAACGGGTCTAACTTAGTACCATCATGCACATATCTAATTAACTGAGTATTACAGAAAACTAAATGATACACTGAATTTTAAAACTGAATGTTTATTAAACCTGCAAATTGAAACAGGACATCCATTGACTAACTGGTTGCAAAGGAATTTGAAATGCTTATAATAAAAAATGTTAAGAACAGAAAGTAGTCTATGGTAGTAATAATGAAAATAAACCAACAGTGGTAAGACTCTGTTTTAATAATATAGGGTCAGATATATCATCATCTTTATTTATATAGTTCATCATCTTGATTAATGTGGTATCTTCATGATTTGATTCAGCTAATCAAGTAAAAACTTAACCATAAAGTACTTTACCAGAAAGTTGTTTTAATAAGATTCCAGGTTTTGCTGCCCACATACAGAATATTAGACACAGAATTTACACTTGTTACTACTCATGCTGTTGCCCAAAGGATATTGAAGAATTCAACAGCTCCAAAATAATTACTACCATGTGGTTATTAACCGTTCCATCAAAAAAAGTAAAAGAAAAAAGAAAAACAGTACAAGGAAAGAACTCTTCAGAGTTCAGACTGCAGACTGAAAACATGGGGTAGGAGGATGAGTTTGTTTAACTTTGATATGATTTTTCTTTCCTGTTCTCTCAAATTGTCATTCTCAACGTGCCCAAGAGTAATCTGTGTCATGTAAGAACTTCCTTAAAGCTTGTTTGCCCCACCTTCAGAAATGACTAGGGGGTCACACAATCATGGAACACCCTCAGAAATCCTTAAGATCATTTCACTTGGATGGAAGTAGCCAACTTGTCCTCCTTAAAATGCACATTTGAAGGTTATAACAGCTAACCTAAATTAATGTTAGATAACCAACACAGAACAGACATCTACACAAGAATATCAAATGCATAATCCTAATTCTACCTATCAAATATCATGTAATATTTAAAAAAATATGTATATATATATATATTTATATTTCAGCAAGTTGGATTTATTGAGAAACGCTGTTTCTCTATGAACAACAGTGTCATCATTTCTGAGATTAAGCACACATTCTGTTAACTCATGACACTGAATACAAATTGTGTGTCCACAATGACGGTCTGGCATGTTCAGGACAGGATTCCATAGGGCTTCCATGTACACCTGGTTTGAAAAGTAGCTTAACTGAGACTCAATCTAAGCAGCCAAGAAATCAGACAAATATATTAAACATTTTTACTAGAGAAGTTGCATGTTAATACTTAATTAACAATGTGTACATAAGCCATGCGGTTATACATTTTCAGAAAGCATCTTTGAAACAACAATACAATATTATTTTGGCAGAAATTTTCACACTAGGAAAAGTATAACAAAGTATAAAGAAAAGTTTTTAAAGTTGTCATGACATAAAAAATGCTTTTATCATTATTCATCTTTTGTACTTCTCACAACACTTTATCTGGCACATAAAGAAACAAGTCTTGCTCTATTCAAGTGCTCATCAATTGCCTGAAGACAGCTGCAAGTGTTCAGCCAAAATTTTGGATCCAACTAATCAACCTCTTCAAAATAAGTAGGAGAGTTATGAGCGTCTCCAATAAAACTTTCAAAGTTTCCAGCATATGGGAATTAATAAAGGGCATGTGTTGATGTAATTATTGGATTCTTACTTTTAAACCAAAGGTGATATATGTGGTGTTCTTCTGGATTTTAAAGAAAACATAACTGCATTTGTATGAAGTATGAAATGCTGGCAGTCGCAGATTAAATTCACATATTCAGATTTTGAAACTTGACTGTGTATTCATTTTTATTAATTTAATTCACTTTGCTATGAATGTTGGATAACTTGGCTTAACACTTCTGTAATCCCACTACAGTAAGATCAGTTCTGAATGAGTAAAGACTAAAACAGTAAAATCATCACCCTTATCAGGTTTTATACCACCAGATTTGCCTTAGCATGTTCCTTTAAAATAGATGGATATTAAGTCAAAATATTTTGTTGTGCCATCTGCCCTGGATGTCTGTTTCGGTAGTAGCCTTCTTTTGTTGAAGAGTTTACTGCTTAGGTGTAATGTTAACCTGAAGCATTAAATGTCCCCCATGAGTGAGCTGTCTATGTTTACATGCCTTTGTAACCAACCAGACACCTGCATTAAAAGGCTCTAAGGGCCATCTTCTGCCTGCATGAAACTCATAACGTGCTATAAAAATAAATGCTCTAGATGACAAGCAGGGGCACAAATGTTTTTAAGTCAGCGCACTGAAAAGAGATGTTCAAGCTTCACTGGACTGTCACCTTAAAGACTCATCACTTTTCTGTGGTATTTGAAAAAAATTATATTGTCGAGCACACTGTTGATAACAGTATGAGGTAATATATTTGGGAGAAATGGATCTTATCTGCCACACCAAATCTCTCAATGCCATTTTCTGATGTATGCTTTCATTTGCTTTAAAGGCCTGCTTCACTTCCACTTCATTTTCTTCTAATGATACTCAGTGTGCATTGCTTTACTATAATAATCAGTTTATTATCCATCCATCCTTTATTAAACTTGCTTAATCCATTTCAAGATCATTTTGGTGCAAGGCAGACCTTGTATGGGGCACCTGCCTGTCAAAAGGGTACTTTCATGCACAAAAACACACTCATCAGACCAGTTCATAGTTGCTAATTAATTTAATTTTCAAATTTAGCAATAAGAGAGAAAAAACTGAAAAACAATCTTGCAAACACAGAGGGCCTCTCCAGACCAAATTAGCCTAGCCTCCTGACTCTTTCATATTTAAGCCAGGATTCTTCCACTGGCTTATGTTTCAACTCCTTTTTAATGTCTTTTTTATATTTTTTATACACTGGTTAATTGATTTACATTTTTATTATTTGTCTTGTAATCAATTTTGTAATTATTTAATTTCTATGTGCATATTTTTGTTCTGCTATCATACTTATATTTGGTAGGTAGATTTCCAAGAGTCAGGGCCACCAGTCCTGCACAAACCCTGGTAATGAGTTGTGTCTGCAGGCTTATGACTTCATTATATGTGCTGACAGTGGTGACGTGCTAGGGACTTTGAAATCAGAGTAGAGTGTAAAATGGCTGTGGCAACTCCTTCTTTCTCAGCTCCCCACTAGTTTTGAGCACTGGAAGAGCTTTCCTTTGGATCATTTCAATAAAAGCTTTCTTGTCATCCACTGTAAAGATGGAGATGAACAGGAGCAGCAGGATCAAATCCTTGTTATGGATTTCTGGTTGTATATTGGTAACACTTTAGGTTTAAGTACTGCAAAAATGCGTCTATTACTCATTTACTGTTATGTAACAAGATCTGAACATGGCTTCTTTTGGTCTTCCTAATAGTTATAAAACATCAGTAGATCAGTTATTCAACTCTGTACTGTGTGGCATAGTGACATGACTATGGACTAAAGTTAAATATGCAATATCAAGAGAAACGAGTCTCAATTAGGCCACCTCAGACCACTACAAAGTGATATTTTGTTAGTAAGTCACATTGCAGAGATGAATAAACACTTTACTGATGCCTTGTATGTGTAATGAAGACCCAAAGAAGTGTTTGTTTAGGTCTTATTACATAATAGTAAATGTGTAAGAGATTAATTTTTGCACTACCAAATGTAGTGTTACCTTTACATTTTTTGCACGATTTTCCATTGGAAACCTCTTGAATGTGGATTATAATGCTTCAGTAAAATTATAGTACAGTATAACCTTTTCATTTAGTTCACAGTATAAAAGTACAGCACATCATTGCTGTGCAACTATGCTTTGTTTATTTATATCAGACATCTCAAACAAAGCCAAAAAAGAACACTTTTTTACTTTTTGTGATCGGTACAAATATACCACCAAAATGTTCTAAAAACCAAAAGCAGCACATCTGTGATAAAATTTAATAAGTGTTTATTGTTTTGAATGAAGAAACCTTCTTCTAGGACAGCATGGTTTCAAAGTGGGCAGTGCTGCCACATCACAGAGGCAGCATCCTGGGGTCAAACCCCATGCCTGTGCCTGGTCATCATGTAGAGTTTGTCAGTTTACTTTGTGTGTGTATAGATACCACAACCCCAAAAATGTGTAGATTATATTTTAATTGACAATTCGCAAGCTGTTCTGTGTGCAAGAGTGGGCTCTACAATGAATTCATGCATAGTGCCACTGGGTTAGTTACCACTCCCTATCTTTATACGGCTTCAGACTTTTAGCTAAAATTTCATGCATTTTGTTCCAAGCATTTTCCATTGTCATTTTTAAAAAAAAAAAAACCTTCAGTTTTTTAGTTTTTAACATTCAGCCCTTTTTAATTGCAGTTGATTCATATTTTGGCCCAGTGACAGTCTGTAAGTTTGCATAATCTCTCTTTCTTTGTGTGGTTTCTCTATGGGTACTCCAATTTTTTCCCACCTTTGAAAGACATTAATTTTAGCTTAAATGGTGACTTTAATTGGTTGACTAGTGACTGCTGCATCCCATTCTGAGTTTGTTCCTGCCTTGCAACCAATACTGGAAGGATAGGATCTATCTATCTATCTATCTATCTATCTATCTATCTATCTATCTATCTAT
>JANRMT010062835.1:50717829-50800853 GCA_026402145.1 Polypterus bichir lapradei | reverse complement strand
TATCTATCTATCTATCTATCTATCTATCTATCTATCTATCTATCTATTTAGTTTCCCTTTTTGAATGCATGAGTGCAGCTGCTGAGAAAATGTATTTTATCTTTTGCCTGGCAGGATAATAACCCCTCCTGGTATATTATGACAAGTGTCTTTCTGAATAGTTAAAATGTCAGCTATTATCTGCTGACATGATAGACAGCACCCAGGGGCTGGTTGTATATCAGGTTGTTTGAACCACTGGACATGTTTACTCACTAGATTGTAGGAGAGCAGCTGTTCTAGCACACATGGTTCTGCTACGACACACAGCACAAGTAGCTATTTATATATGCCCGAAGGCTTTCCATACTAACGCAGATGGACAAATATCACAAGGACACGTGAGCATGCCAATAAAGACATAACCCTTAACAGATATATTATTCCCCACTCCTTTTATGGAGCTAGAAAGAAACGGTCTATGGAATCAGGGCAGACAAAGACAACACAACAGAAAAAAAATACCTAGCATAATTATACTTGTGGACATGTAATCATAAACCGTAGTAAATTCTCAAAGAAACTTAATTCATCATTGCTTTAGCAGTGACTGCTGGCACAAAACTGTTTATAAAAGCAGCACAAGTAAAATTCAGAAAATAGTAAAGTAAAATAAAACAAGTATCCACACATAAAATGAAAGAATTCAAGCATAGTCATGCGTAAGAAAAGATGAGATAAGAACATAGACATCGTTGAGTAAAGAACAAAGGCAAAAAGTAAACAAAATGGAAAAATATCTGTATATATGTAAGGATTTAAAACAATACTTGTAAGCTATCAACTGAGTTGAAAACATATTTCTTATATATATATATATATATATGTGTGTGTGTGTGTGTATTTTTAATCAAAATATATAGACACAACCATTTGTTTATTAAACCACAATTCCATTTTAGGATATAAGAGCTTATGCCAACTATACTCAGCACAAAGTTTGGTGGGCTGCTGGTCCAACCACACACCAAACTCAGTTGTGCAGGGTCAATTTAAAGTTATTATGCATATTTATCAAACAACATATGATATACCTGTGTGTATATATATATATATTGTGGCGGATGGCTGGGGCCCATGCCTGGCCAGGACGCCCCTTCGATACTTGGTCTGGGGGAACAGCCATGGGCTACACACTACTTCCCCCGGAACGCTTGGTGGCAGTCCCCCTGGGTTGCATCAGGACCACAGGCATGGGACTTCGGAGCTTAGCCTTGTTGGGCTTCGTGGTCACTGCCAGGGGGAGCTGCACAGCTTCCTGAGCCCGTCTGGGTGGCAATGCAGCCACACCCGGAGGTGCAGCCAGATGTAGGTTATCAAGCACCTGCAGCACTTCTGAGTGGGCTATAAAGGAAGCCAGCAGCCACCACTCTGGGTGCAAGAGTCAGGAGGAGGAGGACAACGCTTGCCAGGAGAAGTGGTGGTGAAGAGAGTAGTGTGCCTTTTGTTTTGGTTTGCACTTTGTGGGACTGTACTGTGGCTGAGGGGCACGGGGAAGACCCCCAGCTGAAGAAAAATAAATATTTGTTTTATTTTTAAATGTGCCTCCCTGTCTCTTTGTGCTGGGTTGGGCGCCTATATAGCGCCTTTTCACACTGGCGTAGTCAGCAGGATCCCTGGTCGTCTGTAAGGCAGGGACCTGTGTTTTATTTTTGTGGCAACCCAGCACAGCGGTGCCAGGCACGCACCTAGCGCAGCAGCACGTAGGGCGTGCCCCCGGGACAGCACACCGAAGCGTGCACATGCATTGGAGGACCACTGAGAAGGTCCTAGGGTCACTGCTCTGCTGGGGAGGAGAAATACCGGACAGGCCCAAAGGTCGGCAACCAGGTGCACCCGCACCATTCAGGGAGGTAGGTGCCGGGCCCAGGGATAATCAGGCATCTATATATGTGTGTGTGTGTGTGTGTGTTTACACTTGAGCTTGGGGGGGTGACTCTCAGGCTCTGGTGAGGGGAAGCATGAAGGTATAAATAAAGCTGTTGTACTGTTGCTAATATGTCACCTGTTTCTGAGTGGAGAAAAGGTCCTCTGATGAAAAAAAAAAAAACAATCACTTCTGGTGTGACGTCACAGTCCTTGCTACTTCTGGCTTTGACAATATTTAAGATGGCAACAGACCAGAAGTTGGTGTTCTGACCATCTTCTGAGAGGGATGAAATTCTGCTTAAAGAACATGGTTTTGTGTGACCTCTGCTATGGGGCTTCCTCAAGGACCCCAACACTTCTTATGACTTTGTGTCTTGTTGTTCACAACATATATACACATTGATATACATCTAAGTGTACACTTGTATCACTGCCTAAACTTTGGGCATTTGCTGTTTGTTTCTTTTAAATTTTCTTTTGTCTGTTGACTCTGGCAATTGAATTGGGTGTTAGAGGTTGGTGCCCCAACACTAGTTATGTCTTTTTTGATTTTTCTTATACTGCATTTACATGAAGAGATGCATTTAATTGTCAAGAATATATATACTGTATACATATTAGGCATTAAAGAAGAATTTTAAAAATGTTATAATTTCCACTGAGCATGAACAAAGTGTCACTTTGTTGATCATATGTACATGTGCTGCTCTTAATTAAAGTTAAAGCCTTTCCTTTCAGATAATTCATTTTATGAATCTACTTTTTACACTACAGGGTTACAGGAGGTTACAGAGGCCAAAGTCTATCCTGTTGGCATGGAGTACAAATTTGGAACTAACTAACTCTAGACAAGACACAATCATCATCATGGGTCATTTGTCATTTGCTGTTCTACTATGTACATGTTTGGTATGAAGAAAATATGTAAACTCCAAAAGGCACATTTGCTATCCACATTCTTAGTATTATGAGACCACAATGCAGTTCAGAACAAACAAGCTTAAAAATATTATAACAACTTATATGATAATTAATGTAATGAAGGAACACTTATGGTTCTTAAGTAATCTTCCTAACTAGAGTTACAGGACATTTTACAGGAAGATACATAAGTATTCAAAATGAAACAATATGTAAAGTAATCTGCACATCCTCTTTAATAAACCCCTGTGTGCATCCAGGTGTCCGTGTGTCTGTCTTTTGGTGAAGTGCGCATGCGCATGGCCGCACTTGTTCAGTCTCTCCCTGTGCAGAGAGAGAGACACACACACACAGGCGCTTGCACGAGAGAGAGAGACACACACACACACAGGCACACGAGACACACACAGACACACACAGACACACAGGCGCGCGAGACACACACACTCACACACACACACACGTAAGAGAGAGACACACAGGCGTGCGAGAAAGAGAGAGACACACATACACACACAGGCCCGCGAGAGAGAGACACACACACGAGAGAGAGACTCACACGCAGGCACGCGAGAGACACACACACACAGGTGCGCGAGAGATACACATACACACACAGGCGCGTGAGAGACACACACACACAGGTGTGCGCGTGCATTGTTGCAATGTTACTTTTCTTGGTTGTTTATTAAATTACGGATTTTTCAAATGTTCATTTTTTTTCCCTGTGCTTAAAACCCATTAAAAAAGTGTTTTTAGTGAGCGGTTCATAGCGCTACAGCGCCAACTCTTGCATTGTTAGTTTTCTCTGTTGTTCAAGGTTTTCTTAGTGTTATTCAATGTTTTTACATTAGTTTACTATTACGCTGTGCATTCTATGGTATAATTAACTATATTTGTGCTTGAAAACTTAAAAAAATATATATTTACATACAGTTCATACGGTCTGGAATGGATTAATTGTATTTACATACAATCCTGTGGGGGAAATTACTTTGGTGAACCGAGGTTCCACTGTATTACTGTCAGAGAACATTACAGGCATTTTACGGAAGTACAAACCAGTATTACTGCCAGAGAAAGTTAAAGGCACACAATACAGTGACGCATATTACAGCCACATACAAGGTGCCTTGCCATTTAATATAGACTGTTCCTACTAATGTTTATGCACTACTGTTCTAGCGCCCGTTATTGTAACGGGCTTAATGTCTAGTATACAGTATATATAAGTGCCCTTATAACATTGTGAATAGTTTAGTTCTTACTATTTCAAAAATCACTGTATATTTTTAAGATTAATAGTTACATTTCTTTTTTTTTTTTGCAACAGCTGCACATTATCCCCAAAATGCATGGCAAGCAGCCAAATGTGATGAATGTTTTATAAAGATGTGGGGAGAGAAAAAACACAAGGGGGCTGGAGTTTGGGTCATGGAGGTGAACAAGGAAAATGACAGGAGACAATGAACACTGTTAATTTCTGAACCTGGTTATTTGTAAACCTGGAGAGAAAAGAATAATTTCCCAAGATGACAGAAGTCATGCAGTTGAATGACCAGCTCTGTTTAATAACATAACTCCAAGAAACCTAAGAAATGCTTATGTAGATATGGAAAAAAAGCAAACATTTTTCATTTAATTCTTAAGGAAATTATTTAAAAAAAAATCTGCTTTCTTTGTGTAAAGAGTTTAAAGCAAAATGTTACTGAATTTATTGTAAATATATATTTCAGTGCACCATAATCCATTGCAGAGCGCAGAAGAACTAGGATATTGATATTTGAAAGTAAATAGAAAAACCCTGTAACTCAATAATAAACTTTAACTTTGTTTTGATTGTCTAACTTTGTTTAGGATTCAGTTGTTTTTTCTCCTATATTTTAACTATACTATGTTTTTATTTAAAATATTTGATAAGAATAATAAAATATTTTAATTTCTGCAAAATCTTTAAAATGGCAATTTAATTTTTGGAATTTAATAACCAGAATTAATTAAGAGGATACTGTACTATAACCACTCAGACATAAGGCACAGTCTTTGTGTTTCTTTTTGATTAGTGTTTTTAAATGTTCTCTGCCTGTATTTGCAATAATGTCACACAATTGGACATTTGTTCTAGCAGCTGCACACTGTACTTTAAACAAAAAACAAGAAACATTTCTGTTAACTGTAGTGGGGTATGACTTCATGATCCCGGTGCCCATACCTTCACGTTCGGGCAATATGCCAGGAGCCAGAACCCAATTAAGGCCGATTAGGCACAAAGAAAGCACAACTGTAAAACCAAAGCAAATTACAAAAAAATTGCCGCTGCTAAAACATTCCTCTGTGGTAGTCTGGTTAAAAGAAAAAGAAAAAAAGAAGCAAGAAACACCATATAGAGATGTCAAACTGGGCAAAAGCAACGCAAATGGTTAGCATGCTGCTGGCATTTGACACGTTCTTAAAACTCAGTCACATTATGTAGCCACTTCACTTGAGCGCAGGCTGTGTATTTAAAAATCTGTCACAGTTTTACTAACATTGCCTTACAAAGGGCCGTTAGAATAACCAAATGACACAATGGTTTCTTTTCTAAATAAACAGATGTGGGTAGGTTGTTAAAACTTTTTTTCCCAAAACCCCTGGCCTGTTTCCACAGCTGCTGCTAAAGTACAAGCCGTCCTCTATGCTGGCTGGAGGAATGAGATGCTATCTGTTGCGTACTAAGGCCCCATAATTGCATGTCATTTTTGACTGCTGGAAAACGAATGCACAGATCCTCCCACATCATTTCTGAACACATGCAGAGGAAATAGCAACGCTCTAAGCCGACTGGCACCAAATTCTCTCCAGATGATGGTGAATCAAAAAAACACCACTGCAGCCGTATCTTTAGAGAAAAAAAGAGCCACGGGTATGTTTTAACTTTTAATCCCTTACTCGTGTTTATTTTATTCAAGAAATACAATAGATTCATTTGGTTTTCATTTTTACCATTTAATGCTTTTCCCCTCAAGTCCTGCAAATTAAAGAATTTATGAAAGACATTCAGTTTTTCTGAAATTCTAGTCTGACAAAAAAATTATTTAAACTTCTTGCAAAGCCCTATACTCTTCCACACTGACTATGAATGCAGTTATTACTATTGTCACTAATATTACCAAAGTTTGATTTATGGTGCCACTGAAAGAAAATATTTGAGTAATTTATTCTACAGTCATTCTGGAGCCACCTAATTCATCCTACACAGTTTAATAATATAAGGCGATACTTACTTGTATCCATACAGTGGAAACTGTATTTAAAAGTTGTAAACTACCAGAGCCCTCTTCATACTTGTAAATAATTGAAAAAAATATATTCACATAAACCTGTACTAGCATAAATGACATGTGTTTTAGGGAAACTGGAGATGTTGAATTTGTCCTGTATGTTTGAGTGTGGGTGTGCACATGAGTGTGCCAACTTGTTCAGGGTTAGTTCCTGCCCGATGCTCAATGCTACTGGCCCAGACTCTAGCAACATCAACCCTTAGTTTAAAAAAAAAAAAAAACACATCATGGATGTGTAGATTTTGAATTCAGAATGTTTCTCATTGCCATGGAAATGCTACAAGTAATGTTTATGTACCAAGCCTAGCTTCTTTTTTCATGGAAGCTTAATAGGGGGGAAAATATACCAACTCAGTGTAGATATTTTAATTGGGCAAATCAGCTGCAAAACTTTAATAATAGAATCACACCATTCAGAAAATGAAGAAGTTTACATGATTTATTACACAGAATTCAGTTTCATACATGATTTGAATAAATAACTATTTTTCACCCTGTTCATATATCGTTAGCCTTGGAAAATTAATCCGAAACAGTCAAACATGCATAGTTTAAATGTCTAATGCAGGAGCATATAAGGAAAGAAGATGAAAAACAGCTAACCAAAAATGGACAAAATGTTAAAGTGACCAGAAGATAAAGAGCCAGTGGTGTAAGGCAAATGACTATCATAACACCAGTCAAAGTCTGAGCCAAAAAGTCTTAAAGAGAACAAAACCAATTTGCTAGACAAAAACTGAAGCTTAGAAAATAACGAAGAGGGATTCCTGAAATAACTAAATGCCTTTCCCTAACTAATTTTGCAAATAAACCAGCATAGATTGGTTAGTTGCTATTTTCAACGTGCTGCTGTTTTATTCCCATGGTGCAATGATGACATATATGGTATCAAAGCCCAGTCACATTCTTAGCACTACCACCAACGAACAACATAGCCAAACAGCCTGGGGAAACCAGCCCAAACTTGCAGTAATGAGAAAAATAATGATAAGCAAAATGTTGATGACGATGTCAAATAAACAATACAAATAAGCAAATTATGACATTGAATATAATGGCTCACTGCACGATAACATGCAGCGAATACACTTGACTTGAGCATTCCTAGTTTTTATCCTTTTTCTCTGTACATTTACCATTCATTGGCTCAGAGGTTGATGCGCAGCCAAACTGAACAGCTCTTCTTTTCTCCACCCTAGCGGCTCGCTTCTTCTCTTCTTTCATCAGCATCTTTTCACATTAAAACTGATTAAGTCCGTGTTTGTGTTGCAATTACTTTGTACATTTTCTTTAATTTTTCACTTAAGCTGGCACTTGTCTTCAGTCTGCCTCAAGAATGATTTAAGAGATGAAGAGGTAGGAGAAGTGACATCAAAGGTGGTAGGGATGAGAACGGCACCTGAATGCATGCGCTGCACAGCCGCCCTGCTGCCCCCTGCCGAGAGTTGATTCTACAATTAAAATAAAATAAAAATAAAAAGAGGAATAACATTGGAGGCCAATCACCACCCCGAAAGCGGATAGTAGACGTCATTTAGTATATGTGTACCAAATTTCAGGTCAATACGTCAAACAGTTTGCGAGCTACAGGTGATTTAACATCCTGGACAGACAAACAAACAGCCACGGTAGCGTATTATATATAAAAAAAATGTACTGTGTAATTTATATCATTCAAAACTACAGTATTTCATGTTTTAGTATAGGAAGTATTCTGATTTGCTAAGTTGCCCTGTTAAGGTCGGCCGTCATCTCATTTTTAAAGTATCTCATAGAGAAAGGACCTTCATCCTGTTTACACACCTAAAAAATTACTTTTACAATCTAGCATTCATTTTATCATTCATGGCAAGCATTGCACTGAAAAGAGTAGGAAGGATATGAAATCCTGGAGGAGCAATAAAGCATGCTCAACTTTAAGTTTATCATCATGTATACCAAGTACAGTGAGGAAGCATTTTCATTTGTAAATGTTTTTTTTCTATCATAATTCTTTTTCATAGTTACCTAAAAATATAAATACTTTATTCACCCCTATCTTGATGTTCAACAGGCATGAGGACAGCTCTGTGCTTTAAGACCCAAGTTACTGATGATAAAGAAGTAGTTATAAATGATTTTGTTTGCTACGGCAAAGTACTTTGCTAAAAATCTGTGACAATATTCAGTGGAATGGACAAAATAAATAAAAGAAAATTAAATTGAATTCAATTTCCTAGGTAGAAAATAAGGGCCTAGGTTAATAATTCATAACCTGGTGATTGTGACTCCTGAAAAGTTCCTGGAGACATCTGAGGGGGTCAAAGGAAGGTATTTTGAAAATATGCAAACTTATATTTTAAAAACAGTCTTAAGTATTGCTGTTAAAATCTTTTCTGTGACTCAAGAGTGTTTGTTTTGAAATTCCAATGAACAGTGTTGCTAGTTTCTTGAGTTAAAATAGGATGTTGAAAGTGAAGTAATAAATCACAAAGATACCCCCTACTGCCTGCAAATGAATGCTATCACTTGAAAACTGAGATTTCAATCAGTTTACTCTGCTGATGTAGCAAAGACACAGGCATGCATCCAACTTAAAATTGACAAAAGAGATTCTTCAACTTAAACTCCAGCCAGTGGACAGGATTTGGAGTGTCCTGGGTTCAGTTCAGTGGCCAAATTTAATATTTATGGACCTGTTTTTGTATTTGACTCTTAGTGATTTATGAATGTGTGATTACACAGATTAATTCATCATGATATAGCATTATCAAATCTGCTTAATGAAATTTATGGTTGTGGGGCTGTGCAACTTATGCCAATAGTAAGTGGGAACTACTCTTGGACAAGACACAGACACACAGAGGACCAGTTTGGAACCTCCATTTAACCTAACCTGAACATTTCTAGGGATTTGGGAGAGAGATATGCAGAGGAAACACATGCAGACATTGAAGACTGTGCAGGCTCTACACAATGGCTGGGTATGACATCTGAACTCTGGTCATTGGATCTGAGGCAGCAGTCCTAACCTCCCTAATCCCATACTATGTAATCAAAAATCAGGGTGATATGATAAGATAGGATAATAGCCTGGACTCTTTATATTGATAGATGAGCTATGCTGGATCAGCTCTGGAATTTTATTTTAGTTTTCTTTTCCTTATCTGTGGAAGCTCATGTTGCAAATCTACACTTTTGTTCCCTCATTTTTAAAAGGTTCTTTAACATTAAAATTAAAATTGGCAAACATTATAAAAGAATGTCTAAGTAGTGAGATTATTTTTACTTAGAAATGTAATCATGCATGCTGTCATGTTTTCTCAAATTTCACAAAAAACAGCAATGATTTATTCTGTGTTTACAAAACCTGTAGAAAGAAATTCCCTGCACCCAAATCTAAATCCCTGGCACGTAACTCATACTAAAAACTGTTACTGAAATATATACATTTTCAAAACAGCCATTTTCTAATATAAAACAAAATGAAAAGGAGTAGCAGCGCTATTGAGCTTTACACAACAGACTTAAATAAATAAGGAGGATATTGGACGTGATTTGCAAATTGAACTTTAATTGTCTCATTGAGTATCAGCATCTATACTGTAGGGCATCTACTGTATATTGCATGAGATTTTAGTGATCTGCGGTGGGTTGGCACCCTGCCTGGGATTGGTTCCTGCCTTGTGCCCTGTGTTGGCTGGGATTGGCTCCAGCAGACCCCCGTGACCCTGTGTTCGGATTCAGCGGGTTGGAAAATGGATGGATGGATTTTAGTGATTACAGATGCTTCAGATTATTAAATCTCTCTCTCTTCAAAAGGAACCATGATGCATCCTTTTGGTTATCTATTAATTTTTCACTCCACAAGTTTTGTAGATGTAAAAAACACAGAATTTTACCAATAACTGCTTTGTTTAAATGCTTATAGTGTGGGTATATGTAGTGTAGTGATCAGTACTAGATCTTTATAGGTTTTGTGCCCAAAGTTCGATTTAATAAGAATAATAGTATATCAGATAAACTGGATTGTGTTTTGTTTTAATGAAAACAAAGCTGTGTATTTTCATACATTCTTGCTTGTCCTGGCGTACAGTGGAAATAATGAAAATTCTTTAATGGTGCTAGGACACAAGTAGTTCAGTGAGCAGCAATTGGGAAGGCTTTGCAAAAGGCAGAAATAATGCTGCAAGGAGTCTTAGGAAAAAATATGAAATCTGTACTGCCAGGAATATATCATATCATGCATGAGGGGAAAGAAGAACACCACCACCACAACATGTTTGTCTTAATCCGGGTGAAGGAGCACCAGAAGTAATTACTCTAAATACAATGGCATACAAAGTAAGAGAACAAAAATATTAGATGGGAGGTAACTTTAAAATAAAGGTTAATCTAAAATAAAACCAGTGAACACAACACTACTGAATGTGCAATCAGGAATCAGGACAAGTTCTTCTCTGGCAGAGATTGGGGTTTTGAGAGACAAAGAGAGGCAGAGCAAGGAGGTGGTTGTGACAGTGCAGGTCGGCTCCTTGCTCCCTCTTCTATAATAGAAGCCTTTTGAACCCGACACCGTCTGTACCTTAACCAAGATGAGTGTGGCAGATGAGGACAAAACACACCTGAAGCAAGGGGAAGGTGCAAAGTGCTCAGTACTTTTATTAAAAAAACCCAAATCCAAATAATGTCCAAAGTGAAGTGCTTAACAATATTCAATAAATAATCCATACAATGAAGTGAATGTGTGAGGTTAATATCAATATAATACAGTTAAAAATGAGGTTGAAACAATGCAGTGCAGGAACGTCATTAAAAATCCGCAAGCCCTGGTGCCTCCCCTTAAAACTTAAAACTGATGTCTCTCTGGCTTATCCTATTTGGACCTTGAAGCCCGGAGATATGGCGACCAGCAGGTGCAGACACTCTTCACATCTGGCCTGTGTCCCCCACGGGTAACCACCGAGCCCAGCTTCGCCCAAACGCTTCCAATCCATGCTCCACCTGGCGCAAGCACTCTGCGCTTCCGCCTCTATTCCAATGGCTCCATCCGGTGAAAGTACCCTTGATCATAAGGTCACTCCTGCTCCCAAAACGCTCAACAGAAGCAGCCCAGAGCCCTCCTATTGAGCGATGGTCACTCTCTCCTCCTTGGGGCTCTCTTCCTGTCCACCTGCTTCCACTCTGTTCATCGGCTTGTTTTCGTTCTCTTTTCTCCTGCCTGCTTCTTCTGTCCTTTAACCTTCCTTCTCTTGTCTCTTTTCCTTTTTTTTCTTTCTGATCTTCCGCTCCCCTTTAAAGGGTGGGGGGCTGTTGCAGGTGCAATCCCTTGATTGCTGCTCCAGGCTGACAATAAAGCAATCAGACTGCCTACGCATGCTAGCAAAGCAACACACAGACGGATGACCACCTTGCACCAACCAGTAGATGGGGCATCTTCAGCAGACCGCTTGCACCTGCTTCCACTCCCCAGCATGAGTGCATTCATTATTTATTTAGTAAAATGGCTACTGTTTTTGAGCTGCGAATCCACTATACCACAGTGATTTGTGTAGGACCTTGTAGGGGTAAATGGGTGAGCCACATTACCAGGCAAGCAGAAGTCTAAGATTGTAAAGATAGGGTTAGAGGGGCTGCAAGGTTGTTTTGTTTGGTTTGTTTTGTTTATTTTGCCATGTACTGTGGGAATTTCAAGGCCAGAACTTTTATACTGTAATTCCATCAACAATTGTCGTGCTTCTTTATAAATTCTATCTTTTTAAATGACTTAAGATGTGCTTGAATCAAATGATTAGCATAGTTTTTTAACATGGGAGAATTTGTAGGAATCCATGTGGTAAACATGAACATTCACATTATTTTAAGCTTATTTCATTTAAAGGGGATTGCTTGCTAAAAGGCAGATATTATCAGATTACTTTGTGTCTGATAATTCTACATAAGCATTTTTATGGCTGGATGTGAAAAGTGAATGATTGATTGATAGTTATTCATCTTGTTCACTCTTTTTCATACATTTTTTTTCTCAGAATGGGAAGTGACCACTGATACTGTATTTTGCACTGTTTTTAAGTATTTCTTCCATAGCAATGAAAAATAAACTTTACACACTGATATCAGTTAATCAAAAAGCAGACTGTCTATCCATCCATCCAATCATCCACTTTCAGAACCTGCCTTATTCACACACATGGTTATACTTGCATCTACAGTATTAGGGGAAAAATAGTAACTAATCCAGGAAGGGACAGCAGTCTACCACATGGCGCTCTCACACAAGGCTAATTTAGTACTGTCAATCAATCTTTAGGACGTGTAGAGCTGACTAAGTACCAGGTATCACAGTAAGTACATAAAACTTCACCAGGCCAGACCTGAACCCTAGGACCCTGAAGATACAAGTCAGTGATGTTACTGTTTCACCAAGAAAATCCTATATAGTTTTTTGTAATTGAAAGCCATTGTGAGATTTTCTATAAATAATGTATTGTTTCCTCATCTATGTATAATTGTGTCTTTTAAATTCTCATAGGAAAACGGTGCTGAGGATCAATGATTGCTTCATTAAATTTAATAAAAAAAGAATAATGATATTAACAAACCTACCACTATAACTCACAAGAAAAAAAAAAAAAAACTCCTCTATTCCTTATAAAAAAAACTATACAGCCACATCTGGTTTACGTCTCTCCATAGTGACATGGATACCAGTCAATTGTGTATTAAAACTGAAACTTTTTGCTTTCTCAAGGGTGTGCAGCTGGTGCATAAGAATAATGCAACGTGCTGTCGAACAGGCCAAGACAGAAGTGTTAAGGAAATAAAATATAAAATAGTGTATCTAATGAATGCTGCAGGTCATTATTACCGGCTGTTAAATTCTTTAACTTAACCTAAATCACAGCCATTTTTAACTTTTAGTCTTGGCTTTAATTTTTTTTAAATATATTTTCCTTTTGCTCTTTTTCTTCTGTTAGAACACTTTGCTGTAAGTGGTAAAAGTGACAATTGTACAGATACAGCTTCACTCATGCCAATTAATAGTATTTCTTTAAATGATCAATTTTTTTGTACATTTTTTCAATTTTTTTTTTCAAAAATGACATCACATTTCCAGTAGATGTGGCTATTAACACTAGGTAGCTAGTTGCTTTAAATTAAGGAAGGGTACAATTGATGGATATATGGATGCATATTGTTGTGACAACACTTTCAGGACAGTGCTCTCTAGTAAAGAATACTTTATAAAATATTGCATTGATTGCTTTATTTTGTAAAGAATCCAAAACATCACATTTTCTTATATTCACCATCTTTTGTAGCCACCTTGAGCAAAATGTAAATGGAGACATGCTTTCACGACAAGTGACAATACATGGTAAATCAACGATCACAAACACCCGTCACACACATGCGATTGGGAGGCAGACTAAGGGCTTAACCAAAGGCAGAAAACAAGAGCAGATTTTTTCAAAGTACACTAACCTTTCCTCTCCTTCTTCTACAGATCCCCTGAAGGGAAACCAACATAGAATACTTCCTGCTTCCCTTCCCTAACCACGCCTCCTACCAAGGTCACTTCCGGCCTCAATTATTGGACCATTCCTCTTCCTCCCTGGCTATTACAAAAGCCCAACTCCTTTTGTATTTAGTTGTCCCTGTTTTGGACACGGAACCAGACGTTGCTCTGGATTCTTCATTGTCCTATGTTCTATGTAGCATCATGGTCCTGTAGGAAGGATGTTTCGTTTCACTGTATGCTGCACTACTGTATATGGTTAAAATGACAATAAATACTCTTGAATCTTGAGTTATTTATTGAAACTTTGAGTTGTTTTGCTTTGTACGCTGTACAATATAGGGGGCAGTTCCCCAAACCTTTTTCTTCTTTCTTTGTGTATCTTTACACACCACATGAAAATTTCTTTTAAATAGTCCATAAATATTTATACTGGATTATGCCATAAAATTTAAAATACTGTGAAAGCTGCTTTAGTTTTCAGGCACATTAACAACAACTTGATTGCATATGCTGTAATGCTATTGGCTGCATGACACAAGTCTGATAGATGATGTCCTTTTGCAAATTATAGTAATTAAGCTTTAATTTCAAAAATTGTTTCTGCCTCGGCATCGTGACATAGTGGGTGGAAAATGCCTGGTGACATGGGGAAAGCTAGAAAACTCCACATATGTGTTGCTTGGGCTGGTATTTGTACTCAGGATTCTGGACCGGTGGCAGGCAGCCTCGCTAACCACTGTGTGATCATGCTGCTCTACAGTGAATTATTCCTATTGAAATTTTTAAATAAATATTTTAATCTTGCACATGCTACACCAGTTCCTTTTTCCTGCTGCCACACTTCATTTACTTCACATATGATTATCGTCTTGTTTACATTTCTGAACTTAGAGAGCCTTTTAAATAACTATTATATGCATAGAAACATTTCCAATCAAAAAGGCTAGTATGTACAAATTTAGTCAAATTTATGTCATTTCATAAAATAAGCACTAGTGCAGTATGATTGAACATGTATTCATCATACTGTTAGCCATCTCAAAGATAAGCAGTACCATTCTAAAATCAAGAAATACTGGCAGCAAAATGCACTCATTACACTTAAAGTTTAATTATTGAAATGAATTTGGGGTAATGTAGGTAGTTAGTAGATTTACTAAGCATTTAGCTGATTCACTGTTTATTTTCTTTACACAGAACATCTTTTTGATTAAACTAGAGAGCTCATCAAGACCTGGGAAAGGCTTGTGTACCTGGGCACCCGACTGTTTTATATGGCCAGAGTTCAAAAGTACACTATTATATTTATTTAGTCACTAATTAGCAACTAAAAAAGGGCAACAAAAAGAAGGAGTCAATATTAACACCTGTCAAATAATGTTGCCATTCATTCTGCCATTTTGTTCTTAGCTGGTAAAATAAAGAGGACAAACTCAGTCAAGGTAGCATTGCTTAACTTTAATAAATGGGGATTTAAAATACGAAGCAGTTTAGACCAGATGGTCTTTTAGAGATTTTGCGTTCATTTGTTTTGATGCTATAGCATTAAACATAATGGAAATAAAACTAAATTCTATGTGTTTGTAATTTTTTTGTCCAATAATGGTTTTAACTTCTTAAAGGTTAGAATTGTCCTACAATCATACACACGCCACATCTTTAGATATGTACCTTCCCTTCAAGCAGTTCTTCTGACTAAAACTGGAATCTTTCAAACGGCAACTTCTTGCTCCTTCTTGTTCACTAATGTTAAACAAAAAGACTTCCATGCTGGTATTTTGCAATAATGCACTCCAGAGGTGTCTAGTTTCAGCCAACAATGCCAAGGTCATAATTTCAGACAGTGGACTGGGGCCCCCACATGTCTTCAACGGAATTAATCACGGTTTCTCTAAAGGTCACTCCAGGTAATCCATCAGGAAATAATTGTAAATCAAGGCTTTAATTCAAAAACAAGAGAAGGACTTTTCCTCCCTTAGTTCATTGCAAGGTTAAGACGGCCTTAATAGAATTTATGTGCTGTCTGACTTGGTCTTATATTTATTGAAATAATTTAATTGGAGTAAAGCAGTTGTGGTCATTAAATTTCCTTTACAAAGAAATACATTAGCATTAATAATTGGAAAAATACACTTTCATTATAGTTTAGCAAGGTTTTGTTTTTAAGATGTAAGATATGTTTGTACATATGGTATAAAAGTACAGTGTGTATAATGGTTTCGTTAAAGTGAAAGCTCCAATACATCCAATGCTCATAAATCTTGATCCCAGTTCCTTGATAATTCTGTTTAAATTGTCACATAAAATGAAGCCCTATAAAAATGTACATTTACATTATTTCTCAAGATTTCTTAATAAGAGAGAATATTTTTTGTGAATGTCTGTGGCATCACATTTTATATGAAAAGCACACAAAAAAAACTACCCTTCTATTTTTACATTACAAAAACATTTGTGATTCCACTTCCTTTAAACAAATAAGTCAGGAAAACACTACAGTTCAAGCTAAGATTTCACAGATAATATTATTTTTATTTCAAGAAATTCAACAGATGGTTCCCGTCATGCCTCAGAAGTAAAAATAAAAGAGGGATAAAATATTTCATGCACATCATATACACATAGTTTTTCTTAACCTGCTTCTATCTGTTATGGGATGCTGAGGTCCTAGGACTTATTCTAAAAATAGATGCACTTAGTAAAATAGCATTTATTAATAATAAATGCTGCTTTATTATCTGATGTTTAGATAAATTAAGAACTAGTTGAGTTGGTTTGGGCTTGTAGAAGGAAGGTGTTAAAGTCTAAAGCAGTTTCAAAGATCTTTACAGTTTTAGGAGGTAAAAGGCTACAGAGGAAGGCAACAGCTCTTGGAAAAATGCTTTTCTATAATCCATTTGTACATGTACAAATTGTCCTGTAAACTCTCCAAATGATAAAGGTGTCCAAGGTGGGTTTGGTCCCTGGGAATGCCAATCGCCATTTTCATTTAGTCAGATAGTGTAGACTATGTTCAAGTTCAAGAGCCAAGTCCCAAAGACTTGTTGGGGCCACCTTCACTACACAATGTAAAACTCTCCAAATGGTAGCAGTACATCTAGTACACCACACTATTGCACAATAAGCGAGAATGCTTTCTATAGTGCTATGGTAAAAATGAATTAGGAGATGCAATGGTAGTTGACCTTTTAGGGTTTCCTAGGAAGTACAGTCTCTGTTGAGCTGTTTTCTCTAAAATATATTCTAGGTCTATGATCGTCTGTAATGTAGACCCCAAGAACCTAACACTCTGTGCCTTTTCTACCTCTTCATTTATGTACAGAGCAGAGTGCTTAGTTTTCCTACTCAGCATAACCGACAGTGCCAAATTAACACTGCATATGCACAGAAACACTGGTTCCATATATACACTATTTAAAGATTACTTTAAAATTTCCTAAAGTCTACTATAATCTTCTTAGCTGTAGGGATCTCATGGTCCAGATTATTATCTGCACACCACCCAGTGTCCCACTTCCTCTCTTCACACTTTCTCATTGTTGTTTGATATTAGAACCACTACAGGATTGCCATTTGAAAACTTCATTATATTGGTGGAAGAGTTTAATGGCGGATGGTCATGTTGAGAGGAGAAGAAGACTGAAAACACACCACTGTTGCACTCCGTCATTAACAGTAAGTGTGGCGTTCCTACGCTGATGTTCTGGGATCTGCCGGGTAAGAAGTCAATGATCCAAGTGCAGAGTGAATTTCTTGAGCACCGATTACTAAGGTTGTTAAACAATTTATGGAGAATTATAGGATTAAAAGAAGAACTGAAATCAACATCCTTATGAAAACAAATTCTTTACTTATGTATTATGATGTTATAGATGTGTGAGGGCCATATGAATAGCTAGTGAGAAAGTGGATCTGTGGATCTATTTGCATGATATGCAAACTGGTGTTGATCAAGATTTGAATGGGCAATAGTTTTGATGTATGACAATATCAATTTGTTCAAGCACCTCATAACTATCAGAGTTAAAGCCATTGGACAATACTACTAATATTTATAATGGAAGTACAATGGCAGTGGATCTAATTAAGCCAAATGGGGGCAGCATCTGGTTGTAATGACAAGTTAAATGCTATATGTTGGCAAACACTTCTGCCTGTTGGTCTGCATACACCTTGTGGATTGGCTGCTTTGTGGATGTCAGTTTTGCATAAAGCGAACTTCATCTGGTGAAGATGTAAAACAAATGCTTGTTCATTCTCTGGTGGTACAATGTCAGTAACAACTCTTCTATTTTAGCTGTCAAAATGAGAAACAAAATAATTTAAGGGAAAGCATTATCATTAGCAACGTAACCAGTGTTGTTGTTTTTATAATATGTCATTGTTTTAAATGAATACTGAAACCCAAAATTGTTTTTTTATATGTTTTTTACCCCAGGTAGTTTGTAGAGTCGGCCAAGAAAAATTATTGATCTCATGTTTTCATGGAGAAACAGCATAACAAAATTTCTGGCAGAATGGGACCCAATCATGAGTGACACTGGACAATAGAACACAATATCAAAAACATCCATGAAAAAAAAACTAACATTAATCATGTCTAATAATCTATACATCAGGTCTTCCAGTTGTATGCTCACAATGTGCAAAACACATGTACAGTAGTATTTACAAAATGTTGTTAAATAATAATAAATAATAATAATAATATCTCTAGAAAGTGAAAGTAGTCCACAGTAGTTCATATCATTTTTGGGTGGAGTATTCCTTTAATCCCTACCTACAACAGGAGTTATCACTTGACTGATCCTTGATGATCTTTTTTAGATTTCCCATGGTAACCTTATTAGCCTGTATATCTCCTGATTTAAAGGTTATATCACTTGCCCTAAGAAGCACTTGTACCTTGAAGTTGAGCCATGCCTTTTGGTTGGGAATCGTTTAAAAAGTTCTTACATTGATCACATTTTCAATGAAAGGTTTATGTAAGATAGAGCTGATAAAGTATATTCTTGTAGTTCTATATCCTGTGCATGAAGACCACAGTCTGTGCAGTCAAAACAGTCTTCCTCCAAACATATTTGTACTGTCTTTACAGGTGGCTTTTCTCTTCAGACTAACAGTTTATAAATGGGGTTTTAAACAAGGCCTTGTCATTGGATAATTCTAACTGTGGGAATGGAAAGGCTGGAAAGATTCTGGAGTATTGGTGTGAACTTGATCCAAAATATTTTTTCCAGAAGGAAAATTCACATATTTGTGGAATTTACACAGAACCATTTTTGGGTTTTTATGGTACGGTTAAAGTCTCTAGTCACTATAATAACTCTGGCCAGAGGTGTATTCAGCTGACTGTTAATACCATCATAGAGCTTATCTAAAGCTAACAACATTACCTTGTGGTGGCAAGTAACAATATTGCAGTAACAATAACAATTATAAATTCCGTCAGTAAAAAATGTTCTGCACTTCAATACTAGAAACTTTAAATCCAGGGAGAAATGTTTTTCAACCACATCTGTAGCTGTGCACCAACTATTGTTTATATTAATAAAAACTCCCCTTGCTGCCGTCTTATTACAGTCCAGTGTTCTGTCTGCTTGACAAACAGAGTGGCCTGTTAATTCAGTAGCAGCATTTGGAATATTTCCATCAAACCAAGTCACCATTACAGTCATGACACTACTGTCCATACAAAGTAATACCCAGTCTTATTTCATTCAGTTTGTTGAGGAGTGACCTGGAGTTAATGAGAAAGAGACTTGGTATAACCGGTTTATAGCAATTCGCTTTTTTGTTGGTTCATATCCCAGCCCTTACATCTACTTTTGTTAAATCCCCCTTCGCTGCCTATGATGCTTGGCTTGGTGAAACACTTGGCTCCGGTTAGTACAAAAATCTCATGTGAGATCAAATTTGAATAATAAGTAATGTAACCCAAACATGTCTCCTTGAAGTAAAATATCTCTGGTCAAGTATAAAAGAACATGCTGTTAATTTCCTGAACAAGTAAATATAAAACTAATAAACATAAAACAATCAAAACACTAAAACTTAGAGAGAATGCTGAGTTATTGTGTTCTCATGCTCTGCCGCCATGACAGAAAATCAGATTATGAACATGGCCATGCAAAATGGCAGCAATCTTCCAAAAAATTGAACACAAAATGATATTTCCTGTTTAATGATAAAATATTTCAGCCAGCCCCAAAACATAATATTTCAACAGATGGTACACAAAAGTGTTCCAAAGGTCCTATAATTCAGTTCACCACAGCAAACTGATAGGTTTTGTTAGCTGATGCTTAATTTGTGCTAGGGCTATCTGTGAGGCATACTTGTGATGAACC
The DNA here is from genome assembly GCA_026402145.1 of Polypterus bichir lapradei. NCBI lineage: Eukaryota > Metazoa > Chordata > Cladistia > Polypteriformes > Polypteridae > Polypterus > Polypterus bichir. Next base: position 50,780,853 of record JANRMT010062835.1, on the reverse strand, counting down.
TGTAAGGTTAATAACTGTTTTGTCTACAATACATAATAAAATATCACAACTTTATGGATTAACCATATTTCAGCCCTAACCTGAACCATATTTGAAATGCGGCATTATTAAGAAAAATACTTTTCTTGACAGACAAAAAAGACCCATGATTTGCATCTCCTCCATCTGTTTGTGTTAATATTCTATTATATGCCACAATTGTTTCTGCTAAGTAGAGTAGTGATTCTAGACTTATGAACAATGTACAGATAAAAATAATGGCGGGGATGCCCAGCAGATGTGGCAACTATGTGCATTGCTTGCATTTAATAAGTTTAAAGTCCGAAGCCATTTTTGATCAAAATAAAAAAATCAAAAAACAGAAAACCACTACATTTTTCAGTTTTTGTAACTGCTGTCCCTAAATGTTGGTAAAATACAAAATAAATACTTAAACCCAACAGTATAGCCTTGTCTTTATTTTGAATAAACTTTTCAAACTTCTGTGATTCTCACATATTACAAAGATATTGTTTCTACAGATACTAAACAATATGACAATATGTTGGTGGTGTAATGGTGGTGTAATGTTTTAACATTCTAAATTGTATTACATTATTTTAATGGATATACAATTAATTATATTATAAATTTTTAAATGTCTGAATGGTCTTACCTCCCTATATCTCAGTGATGTAACTATGAAATATGTGCAAGTCATGTCATCCAAGCAATTTACTGATTATCCCTAAAGCGAAGCAGAAGAACATGACCATGTATCCTTTCAAGCAGACCAATAAACTGCCTGCCTAAAGCTAACAATGCAGGGGTTTCACCTGTGTCCTCGTGCACCACCGAATTCAATGCAAACCGGATCTCGGCCAGGCACCTAGTCCATTTTCTGTCCAGTTTCTGATGAAGGACACGGTCATCATCTTCAGGATCCGGTTCACCCTCTCGGTGTGATTTGATTGGGGGTGGTACTCTGCCATCTTCAGGTGGCCCCCCCTCCCCCCCCCCCGTAATACTTCAAAAATTCTGTACACTCCAAGCCACTCTTTGCGTTGGCATTAGCCAGGGAAATAACTCCACCCACCTAGTGAAATAGTCCACAACCACCATCAGGTATGTCTTCCAGTCCTTGCTAGTTGGAAAGGGTCCCATTAAGTCCACACCTAGGCACTCCCCTGGTGTGGTGATGGTAACTGGTTGAAACTGCCCAGAGGGGAGGCCAGGTGGGATTTTGTATTGTTGACAGGTGGTACAAGTCTAGACTTGGGACCAGAAGTCTTTGCGTATCATTGGCCACCATGCCACCTCCAGGATCTTAAACAGTATTTTTGTGCTTCCAATGCCTTTTAGTATTGTAGAAAATGGGGCACACAGGCATCAGGCACTACCAACTGATAATGGTGACCCCGATCCTTGGTCGGAACACAGCGATAAAGTTCCCTATAATGTATGCGGTCACGTCGCTTCCCTGAGTTCTCTCTGAGTCCCAGACATACAGGACTACCAGCTTGCACTTGTACAATGTCTTGCATGTTTAGGGGAAGATCAGGCCAAAGGTTGGAGACCAGTACTGCATATACTACTCTTTAACCCCCTTCTGTACTGTAGTACTATGCATTACATAGCTACAAAATGCAAAATCAAGAAGACTTGAAAAATTTAATTCATATGAAGATTTCTGATTCTAATGTCAGTTTTCAAAATTTGCAACTTATTGCTATTAATGTTTTTATTACCATATTGAATCAAAGAATGAGTTGAGTGATGCTTAGAAATTGTAAAGGTGTTCACACCCTAAGTTAATCAAATACGGTCCATGAATAGTAAAGCTAATGTAAGTGGCAGTGGACTGAAGATAATAAAGAAATAAAAGAAAAAGAACAATCAATTTTAGGAATTTGCTTTGAAAAGTATGAAACACAGATCTTTGTTGTGGTTAAAACTAAAAATATGTGAACTGCAGCCAGAAAGTAAATCAGTTAAATGCCATCTTTTGTTTTAACTTTCAAAATCAATTTACATGTTTTTTTCCCCCTCAAAAAATGCTACAATTTTATCTTACCTCAATAAAAGAGTAAGTCAACACTGGTCAAGTGAATCACAATGAGTTTACAAGAAATAAAGTGTAATCTTGGTGCTAATGTGCAGAAAGGTATTTGGAATGAGTGTGAACTTTAAAATTCTTGTTACTTTTGTAAATTGGGAGAGTGTATAAAACATAAAAAAATGGTCATTTAAAAATTTGTCTCGATCAAAGATTAGACATTTTATACCAGAATATGTCATTACAGGGTACAATGTTATAGTTAACAAGTGGTGTACATTGAAAAAGTTGTTTTGACTATTTTATATGTTTTTATATTATTTTAGGCGCAGGATTAAAAAAAATATTAAAATATTTCTTTCCATCATGTAACATTTTTTTAAAAAACACATTTTTAGCTGTTTTTATACTTTTGTTTTAGCACTGTAATTAGTCAAATATCAATATTTTATGTTAATAATTTGTTTAACTGGAGTATTTTCTAGGGTGGCATGGTGGCGTAGTGGGTAGCGCTGCTTCCTCGCAGTTAGGAGACCCAGGTTTGCTTCCCGGGTTCTCCCTCTGTGGAGTTTGCATGTTCTCCCTGTGTCTGCGTGGGTTTCCTCCCACAGTCCAAAGACATGCAGGTTAGGTGCATTGGTGATTCTAAATTGTCCCTAGTGTGTGCTTGGTGTATGTGTGTGTGTGTGTGTGCACTCCCTGCGGTGGGCTGGCGCTCTGCCCGGGGTTTGTTTCCTGCCTTGCGCCCTGTGTTGGCTGGGATTGGCTACAGCAGACCGCCATGACCCTGTAGTTAGGATATAGCCGGTTGGATAATGGATGGAATATTTTCTAATATTAAAATTTACGTTTAAAGCGAAACAGTTACTTTATTCGCTAATAAGGTCGGAATATAGCTAGAACTGAACATAGTGATGAGTAATAGCAGCAGACAGAATAAGAAGCCACTCAATATAAAAACCTAGTACAATATATCCAGACACAACTTTCTCTTGGTACCGAAACTGAGAGGAAGAGTTTGTAGCATATTTCAAGAAAGACGGACCCGTGGTTTGCTGCACTGATTACAAATGACGTTGTGGAGTAATTTGGCAGAGATTACAATGCAGAAGAATGGAGACTATTTACAGATGTGTTTAAAAGACACCAAAAAGGAGTACTTTTTCATAACAGTAATAAATACCCCTCAATGCCATTTGCTGATACTGTGCATTTGAAAGAAGCCTATGAGAACCTTGAAAATGTTATTGAGAAAATTAACAATGACAATGAGCACCGTTGGTTCATACATGGTGATCTGAAAGTTCTGTGTATCTTACCATGTCAACAGTAACGTCATTCCAATTAAAATTCCAATTTTTCTCTGAGCGTGAGATAGCAGAACTAAGAATCGACATTGGGTTCAGCTAGAAAATACCTGCAGTTAGGTACCAAAAACAGACCCAGCTTGGTGGAACCAGATAAAGTGCTGCTGCTACAACCATTTGATATTAAGCTTGGTTTATTGAAGCAGTTTGTCAAAGGCCAATCAAGGGATGGCGCCTCTTTTCTGTATTTGTGCCAAATTATTCCAGGTTTGTCTGTTTGAGGCTAAATTGAAAAAAGTCATTTTTGCAGACTTGATATTAGAAAACTGATTTCTTATGTAGAATTTGATAATGTGATGAACAACCTGGAACAGGAGAATTAGGCATCATGTAAAGAAGTAATTTTTTTTAGGTCACAATAAAAATCTTAATTATAAAGAGATTGTGAAAAAAATATTACTTAAGTTAAAGAAACTGGGTTGCAACATGTGTCCCAAAGTTCACTTTTTGGACTCACAGTTGGAATTTTCCCTGAAAATCATGGAAGGGTAAGGGACAGAAGGATGAAAGATTCCATCAGGAAATAAACGACATGAAAAAAAGTACTGCTGGATGATTCATAGAGTGGTACACATGACGGACCGCCAAATGAAGTTTTGGACCAAAATATCTAAGAAGTGATATAAACTAGAGAAGTTTTATAAGTCAATGAATATGTATTGTTGTTCTCTTTGTATACGTGTTTTAAAATATTAAATTGTTTAAATATCTTCATGTTATATTGACATTTTTATATATGAATAAATAGTGTAATATTATTAAATTTATTTTCAGTTGTGTACTCAAATGTCACATGCTGGAAACATTATTATATGTTTATTGTGGCAAATAACTAACCATCCATTATCCAACCCGCTATATCCTAATACAGGATCACGGGGGTGTCAATCCTAACACAGGGCACAAGGCAGGAAACAAACCCCAGGCAGGCTGCCAGCCCACTGCAGGGCACACACACACACCAAGCACACACTAGGGACAATTTAGGATCGCCAGTACACCTAACCTGCATGTCTTTGGACTGTGGGAGGAAACTGGAGCACCCGGAGGAAACCCACGCAGACATGGGGAGAACATGCAAACTCCACACAGGGAGGACCCGGGAAGAGAGCCCAGGTCTCCAAACTGTGAGGCAGCAGCGCTACCCACTGTGCCACCGTGCTGCCCAATAACTAACTATTCAAACTTTTTCTGTTTAATTTCACAGACTTGTCCAATCTGTTTCGCTGTACTCGATTTACTGTTGTAAATTGTTTCCAAAAGCCATTTATTTATTCATTTTATTTAGTTTGTTCAAAATTTTCCATTACTTGGTTGCAGTAATTGTAGCAAAGGCAGATTTCCAGTCACCTCATAATGGAAAAGTGGACTTAAAAATGAATAGAAGTCATAAAAATGCTTGCTAATAATTGTAAAATTACAAGGTTCTTTTAATCTATACCTTCCTAAATATTTCGGCTTAGTATACTTCTTATTATGCAAACATCATAGCTTATTATACAACAGTTAACACAAACTTTGCATTTGTTTATGTGATGGCAGGCAGTATTACCTAGTGGCTAAGACATAAGAATGTAAATCATAAGATTTCTAATTGAGCCCCAACACTTATGTAATCTCTACTTGAGAAAGTTACTGTACCAAAAATGTTATTGTTCTAATTACATAATACAAATTTAAACTATTTAGTTATATACGAGTATATGTCCTTGTAAAGTACCCTGGGAACGTGTTTACTATAAAAAGGTGCTGCTGAAAATGAAGGGAGTTTTGTGTTTGCAATTCAACACTGTATAGATTATTCTATTTATTTAAAAATACTAAATAATTACAGTACTATTTGGCATGTTTACTACTTTATTTATAAATGTTACTTAAATATGTTGACATGTTTGTTCAAGATTCAGGGTAAAAGTGACTGAAAGACTGACCAGTTAACCCTGCTGTCAGCTTCACTGTTGTGAATGTTGTGTCGAACGATGCTGGTTTACTGGTCAATCTGCATCTCCATCCCCACCTAAGGTTATGCATTGGGTAACAATCTCAAAAATATGATTGTGAGGTCAGTCATTTAAAATAGAGTTTCTTGCACAGGTATGCTCTGCACACTCTCTTCAAAATAGGAAAGAGTTTAATAATACAAGAGAGCTTTATAGTAGAACTGATGATTTTTGAAATCAAGAGAAATCAGTTAAGCTGGCTTGGGCAAGTAGTTAAAATGCCCCCTAGACTCCGTCCACAGGGATCTTCCATGACTCATTAGCAGAAGGCCCAGAAAAACACTAGGGGATCCTATTTGTCTGGGAACATGCAATTTTAAATGATGTTTGTGACTAAATATATATTTTATCATCACAAAAAGAGATTGAAAAGTCAGTCCCTTCAATCAATAGTGAGTCCTGGTCTGTCCAGCTAGGCATATTGTTATTGAGACTGTAATCAAGAAAAAAGGGTAGAAAAAGTGAAGTTTATTTGCACATGCATTTCTATTATTTTCCGAATGATAAGTTTGCTTGACGTTCTGCTCTAAGTACATCTGCTGCCTGTTTAAATATACTAGTATGTAAATCACACATTTGTCAAACAGGCTTCAGAATATCCATCCAACTACCTTGTATAACCCACGCAGAACATGCAAACTCCACACAGGGAGGACCCGGGAAGCGAACCCAGGTCTCCAAACTGCGAGGCAGCAGCACTACCCTCTGTGCCACCATTCCACCCAGCTTCAGAATATCCATCCATTATCCAACCTGCTACATCCTAACTACAGGGTCACGGGGGGTCTGCTGGAGCCAATCCCAGCCAACACAGGGCGCAAGGCAGGAAACAAACCCCGGGCAGGGTGCCAGCCCACCACAGGGCATGCACACATACACACACCCACACACCAAGCACACACTAGGGACAATTTAGAATCGCCAATGCACCTAACCTGCATGTCTTTGGACTGTGGGAGGAAACCGGAGCACCCGGAGGAAACGCTTCATGATATTGCATCTTAAAAGTTAATATGTTTTATTTATTAAAATGTAAATAATTATTTATATGGAGTTAGTGTAGGGCTGTATCAGAATGCTTCTGCAGGGAAATATTTAAAAGTTATTTCCACTCTGAAAATGAAAGAAGGTTAAAGACACAACATATTGGCTGTATTGCCTTCATTAGATGTGCAACTGAAAAGGAAAGAGGGGGTAACATACAGTATATATTTGGGGACAAAGCCAGGGTAGATGAAATGAGAAAAGGTGAGAGTAGGTGAGAAAAAGTTAAAAATAAAGAGAGAGATTAAAATGTTACTCAGTTCAGTAAGTCCTGGAGTAATATCCCAGTTTATATTTATATAGAATGATTTTTACTGTGTTCAATAAACATCAGTTCTTGTCTTGGAAGAGCAACAAAGCCTGACTGGATAGAAATGCCTTATGGTAAGTTGCAAAATACAAAAATGATATTTCCTTCTCTCTTTTTTAATGTTCTGTATCCATTCAGTTTAGGCCAACAGTAATGCGTGCAGACTGGAAATGAACAAGCTAGACATACTGTAGTTAAAATAGAAAAAACATTTTTGGCTTCTTACTTGTATCTGAACCACATAATGGTGATCTTAGGTTTCTATTTGGTTTTGGAGACATTTGGCACTTTTTCAGTATGGATAATGACCCTCTCAGTTTTCATTTCAATAGTAAAAATGTATTTTTTTTAAGACAGAAGTCGCTCTGAGAGTATAAGACTTTGCAAGGCTGAAAGCAATGGAATGCGGGTCTACAATGAGCAGCATCTTTTTTTACAGGATGTATCTTCTCAGTGTGTGGATTATTTAGGCATTTTGACACTGTATCACTAAAATGTCAATGGAAAATTGCCTAAGGGGTAAGTACTGAAGATAACATGTGAGGCTCTGCCAGTAAAGCAAAAGCATGATTGATGAATTACGCACTTGAAATCTGTGAGACAGAAGACTTGGTTATCAGTGCATTTCTTAAAGATGAGCAAATGATACCAAATGGATAATTCCGTCAATCATTCTTTATTTCACATAGCAATGTTTTGTCAGTTGTTTAATTCACAGAAATAGACAAGCACGAAAAAAAGTTAAATAGGGAAGAAGACAAGAAGGAATGACATGATAATATGACTATAATAATCTTGTTGTATCTGAGCAAAATAAGGAAAGGTGGCAACCACAAAATAAGACTCCAGAGTGGTAGAAACTAGGCTTAATATGGGCTACGGTTTAAACCAAGAAACAAGGAAACGTACACCGGAGTCTTCTTTGAAGTGCCTTTATCTTGTATAATGGTACGATATTTGTCAGTTTTTATTCAATGTTAATGTTCTACAAAAGAACAATCTGTGGCACTACTGCTGCCAGAAGGGGCCGAATACAAAGGAATATAGAAGATCAGTAAGAAGGCTCCATTGGAACAGCTTTCAGTTACACTGCTCTCATGAAGTCACAATGGCGTGACACAAACTAAACCACTGGATCTTCTCTGTAATGAGCTTGGAAGCCACATTAGCAAAAGATAAGAACTTACTTCTTGTACAATGAATGATATTATAAATGCCTGCCACTTAAAGGACCTTACTTATTGAAGAGTTTTATCAATAAACCTTTTGTTCAGATGTTTGGCTGGGCATGAAGGAGTATGTCATGTCATTGTCCCATTATAATATTACAAAATTATGTTAATATATTAATATTTTATATTCTTCATTAATTGTTTTGTAAAAATCACTCTTTGCCATTGTGCTGTTTATCTCTAAAGAACTTCTGAGGTTTTGTCTGCATTAGGATTTTTTTCATTAACTACAAGAACAATCCACTAATCTCTCCACATAAACAATTTTATACAAAGGAACTAAACATTCGAACATTTGTTAACATAATCCTGTTCAATTCACACTATAATTATTTTGTAATAAAGTCTTAAAATACATCCAATTACACTGAATCTCACATGCATCTTATTTTACAGCTTGAAAAGTTGGTTAAAACAATGGGCTGTAACCCTTCCTCTTGAATAAACACTGATTTCATCCCAGAGAGTTTCATTTTATATTTAAAACTAGCGACTTGGAGCCTGATCGAATCGGGCTACAAATTCTACGTTTGTGAAATCCATACTTTCTCTGCAAAGAATTATTTGTTTTTTTAAGTCCTTGAAATGATTTTGTTATCACGGCACTGATTTGTGCTTAAAATAGACCTTTTCAGCTGATGTAATGAAGAGCTTCCTGCTTAAACGGGGCTGTGAGACTTGAACTCAGCTCTTCGGCACACCTCATTTGATTTCTTCTGGCAAATAAATTTCCAAAAGAAACCGTATTTTACGACTCTAATCAGAGTCGGATTAATAATTATGTTGCAGTGGTCATTTTAGATCTGAGATTGGCTAAAATTTAAACAATGACCGTTGTTAATACCCACCCGTCATTACTCAGTTTGCCAATAGATGTCAGAAGGACGGATGCCAAAACCGAACTGCCCAAAGATAGATTTTGACGTACCAAACAAATGATGATACGTTCTAAATTACTTACAAAGGGTTTAAGTCAGTCGACGATGTTACTCCTGGAAAGTACGCCCCACCAAACCAACGTTCCAAAGACCAACCAAACCCACACCGACTTACTATACTCAGCCGTCTAGCAGCGTCATTGAAGCATTCGAACATTTCTTAGCCAATCATGCAATACTGCGTCCGCGTTTGCCACGTTATGTTCTAACTACAGAGGCAGAGTCCCATTGCATGGTTCTAACTCGTATTGAGTCGAGGCATTGACGTGAACACCATACATACGGGGTATTGACGCGAACACCATACATATGGATAGTATCAAATTATATATAAGGATTATTGTGACAATATTTTAGTTGTATATTATGAAATTGTACATTTATTTGTGTGACCTACCTCAGTTCACTTCAGTTAAAATCATTCTTACATAACACTGTTCTCAGTAGATTGACTACTCACACTACTATTATTTAACAGACATCTTTATTCAAGATCAGGATATATTACAGTTTGTAATATACATTTTTTTACAGTTGGAGTACCGGTAAGTTAAATGACTTGCTCAGGGTCACAGAGTGAGTCAGAGTCAAGGTTTAAAGTAGCATTCTTTGAGTTTAAAGTCCAGTACTTTTACAATACACTACTTTATATTTTACAGATTACTCATTTAAAAACAGATAATAATTAGGGAGAAACATAAAAAATATAAATAATGAAAAGTGCAAGCAATACCAATATAATAAAAAAAAAATCCATCCATTTACTTACCCCACTTCATCCAATTTTTTTTGTGTTGCTTTGAGCCGGAGCCTATCACATATTCAAGGCAGGGACCAACATTAAAGAACATGTCAGCCTGTAAGAGAAATAAGAGACACAAATATTTTATGGAACATACACACATAAATAACATAATCTCTTAGATTTTAGAAGACCAGCTGACAATGAAACAAACAATCATTATAGAAAATAAACCACTAGAGATCCACTGGCCCTATAAAAGTCCATAAACAGGCAAATCTTTGCCAACTCTCTGCCTCCTCATTCTGTAGGGCATTGTGGACCGGGCATATGTCTATGAATGCAGTGGTATCATGATGATCTGACACTTTAGGTATGACAATGAAATTTGTTTTTGGGATTCCATAGGTCCAAGCAGAAGTAGAGCCAAATGACCAGTATAGCACACAGAGGAAAGATGGATAGCTTGATCTATCTATTCGCAGGACCATATGAACTCTGCATTAAAGAATTGCCAACACCTGATTAGAAGGAACCAGCAAGTTCTATAATTAAGTCAACCAGCTGTCTAGAGGGAGCATTGGGTTTGTGTTTTTGTGCTGTCTTTTATGTTTTTCATTGTTTCTTTCTTTGTTGTTTCTACCATTCAATAAAGTTAACTTTGTTGTGCTTTCCAGATGTAATGATCTGAGAAACTAGAACCACCCAAATAGAAGTTTAGGCTTATTAACATACAGTCAATAACCAGGAATCTCAGTATTGCCCTAATTAGCCAATGCTTAGTCTGAATTGAGAAATAAAATCATGTTGGACTCAAATGAAATATTGATTTAAGTAAATAATTGAATACATAAACACACTAACACATAACACACTAGAATGATTAATCATTGTCTTGACAATTTATACAATAAGTATGTAACTCAAAACAATAAGCCATACATTCAAAAGGTTTTCCATTTTTAACCACTATAATGAAACCTGAGGGAAAGAAACAAAAATAGCAAAAAAAGAATTTGCAGCTGATCCACAAATCCTGGAAACAAACAGAAAATGTGACGTACGAGTCATTGAATTTAAAGGAATACAAGATAGAAACTAGATGGCACTAGACAAGCAATCACAAGACCTACAGTATGTTGTAATGCTCAGTTTATGTGAACCTCTAGAACTTATTCTGTACAGGTAATTTGTTGTTGCACTTTCTGAATTACGACATTCTTACACTGGTGGAGACATTTTCTATTCTTTTTTTAATATTTGCTGCCATTTTGAAACACTTTTTGTGTGGCCACAGCCATATTGTTTATGGTCAATGTGCCCAATGCTGGTCATGTGACATTTTATGTCATTATGCCCTTCTTATATAAGACAGCATCTGGGGTAAATGTATAGGATATCTCTTAAAATTTTCTCAACTTTTTTTTTCCTACTGCTAGTGAAATCTATAAAGCACTTTCAAGAATATTTATTATGAGGACTACTTGCTTTGACTTATTTGGCAATTACTTCCATTCAATGTCTTTGCTTTTGGTTTAATCTGCCTTTTGTTTGCTGTCCTGCCTTTCCTTTGACTTCATCCCTTCCATATCCTTGCTGTTCATTTCCTGCTCATACTCTGCATTGCTTCCTAATGATCTTATTCATTTCCTAACAATTAACATTTAAACTAAAGAAAAAAACTAAAGAGTTGATAACAGGACAATAATTTTCCCATGGGGTAAAGCACAAAAAACTAGACAATGCACAAGATAAATAAGAGGCTGCAGGCAAAGTAGAAAACAGAAAGCTAGGTTCCCCCTTTTATTTAGAAGAACCCACATGACATCTAATTGCTCCATTATTACTCAAAAAGAAAAACATCTTCTTAAAGAATAAGACCAGGAGATGAAGTGCTTTCTTTAATGAACGGCAATTGAAAAGTCAAAGGAAAGACAGGCATCAGATAAACGAATCACAAGAGAAAAATCAACTATCGAAATGCAAAAAATGACCCAAAAATCAAGAAGTCAAATCAAACGTTCTAAATATGAGATCAGTGGTTTCCAGTCCCCGTTCTGGAGGACCCTGTTAGCTGTGCTTGTTTTTTTCCACTTATTCTATATTTAGAAAAGAGCAGTAGTGTGAGATTTGCATTCATAAGACATTTTGAAATAATCCATAGTTTCAACTTTTTAATTGTACTTTGCTTTTTACTGTGATACATGTGTATTTGTCTTATATTTCCTTATATTTTCTGATCTTACTATCTGGATCAATATGCTTTTTTTGCAAAGTTTTCTTTTTTTATTTTTTATAAAAGCACTTACGTCTAGTCTCATAGGAGCAGATGGGAAAAGTAAATCCTTGTGGGCTCTTCTATAAGGCCTCTACAATAACTTCCCTTATCATGTTAGCACTTGGGCCTAATATGAATATGCAACCCACAATACACTTTGTCTTCAAAGTCTTCCTTACAGAGATACAAGCAAAGAAACACAGGGACACTTTTCTCTAACAGTTAATTTAAGACAGGTCTGTTATTTATTTTCTTTCCTGAAACAAATTTTAGTATTTTCTGTAATGTAATTAAGTTAACATATCTACAAGTAGGGATATGTTGAATCCCTGCAGAACAGGATTTGGAAACTTAAATCCTAACATTCAGTTTTAGCTTAATTTACAGTCGCTAATAAATTACTCCTGACAATCCTAATTGTTCTGCCTCTAAAAGACAGTAAGGAATTTTCAGGACAGGGAAGGGAGTGAAAACATTAAAAAAAAACATTCTGAAATAATAAGCCAAGAGTCAAGCTTATCTTTTGTCAAAAACAAATTGTGAAAAAAAAATCTTAGTCAAAAAGGGCAGAAATAAAAGTCTTGAACAAGAAACACATCAAAATAAAGATCACTAGAAAATCTGCAGTTTTTATCATGGATACCAGGAAGTGCATGGACTGATCTTTATACCCCTTGAATCCTAATGTACAGTGTGACCCTATACATCACCCATAGAAATGCCATAGCAACCACTATAACAAAAGACTGAAAATGGCAACGCCCACAAGACAAACAAAATGGTGTCACGGCATATAGTTAAAAACTGTCAACTCTGTAAAGACATTGTGAAATGAAGAACAAATGAAAAAATTTCATTCTTTGAGTCTAAAACCCCAAGAATAGACACCAAGATGACCACTGACACTAACAAAATGAAAGAAACCAATAATTTATTATTAGTTTTGAATACAAACAGAAAGGTGATTCTTCTGGCAACTGTGGGTCTATTATATATTATACTATAAGTCCAATTGGGACCAATTGATATTTTTATATGATATTGTGGGTAGGGGTACTATTATCAGATTAGGTTAAATTAGAAAAACTTTATTAACCAGCAGAAGATGCTACCACCATAGCAAGAGATCTCTCAAGACATCTCTCAGAGGTCATAATATAAGCCCTATTACAACATTTGAGGTTCCCCAAACCACTGGGTTTGACGGGTGTCCCTCTCCAGTATATCTATGTATCTCTGGTGAAACTGTGGTGCTGCTATGGGGAGTCCTAACCATATGACACCAGGAACAGCACCACTGATCACTGATGAGTGTGGGAAATTGTAACTACAAATAAAGACCTGTCAGGAAAGAGCTTGGGCTCAATCCTCATTTCCTCCTTTTATTTGTTTTTTATCCTTCACCCTTTACATCAGTGTATTTTGAATGTAATGTTCATTAAACTTCAGTTAATGTGATGACTGCCACTGGAAATAAAAGGAAGACCTAACTAGAGGTCTTTCCTCTAGTATTGTACATCTTTTCCTTGAATCAGCCTCTTGTTAGGCTCTTTATTAACAATTAACATAATTAACAATTTCACAGTAACAAACAATGGCTGAAATGCAAGGGACAAAATGTGAGCAAAAGCCCATTCCTCACAAGGTCAGCTTCGGCTGTAGTCTGTATTACCACAGTGTTTTAAGTCATTGTCACTAAACCTTTCTGGAAGATGGGGCGTTTGGTTTGATGTAAAAGGCTTGCTGCTTAAAGAGTTTAAACAATCAGAAATTAAGTTTGATTCTCCTAAGTTCAAAACACAACAGCTAAGTCATTAAACACTCAGCACTTTTTGTTGGTGAGGTGTCTAATAGGCATCTTTATTACATTAGTAAGTGGAGACATCATTTGTTTCCTATGTGTTTTATATGCAGTGAGTATAAAAGTGTGAAACAAAGACAATCATTAGGGCTAGAAAATAGTCCTTTGATTAGGTCCCAACATGTCAGCTGCGGTGCAGACACCACAAGAATGAAGAAAAAAGGAAAAAATAACAAGTTACAAAGCCAAACATTTGCAAATCTATGACTAATTGATCAACCATTTATTGTGTTTTCCAGAAAGGTAACTACTTATAAAATCAGTAATTGCCTGCATGCCGAAGATGTAATTTACAGCTGTCTGAAATCAAGAGGATAACTTCAGTGCACACCCATAACACAGGACTGCTGTACTATATTGTGTTTACTGCACGTTTTATTTCTGTTTTTTTTAGCATTATTGTTTCTGTAATTTACTTGATGAAGTTACTGTAATTGAGAGGACATTACGGTTTTGTATATACTGTAACACATATTCTAGGGACTTGTATTCCTGGTTTGTGAAAATGGATGAGTGTAGTTACAACCAGCCCGTCATTGGTGCGGATCACAATCTCTGGGCTATCACTATACACTTGCACATGTCATTTTTTTTGCACATGTCAATTTTTTTGTCACTTCATGGTGATGCACACAAGATGCCATGTATCATAAATGGTGAATTTCAAGGAGAGGCTGGTGATGTAGGTAACATAATGAGGAACGAAGGGCTGAACATGCAGCAACATGACATCAAAGCACAAGGAAGACAAAATATTTGTAGTGCATTTGTTCATCATGCAGGTCACCCACTTACAAAAATATTATACTCTCCTTTCCTTCACCTCTTTTGGGATAATGGGTTGCTTCTCGTTTTATTTTCCTCTTATAGCCAATATTAACTTCAGCAGAGTCTCATGTCCTCTATGTTGAAATTGTTATGTATGCGACATTGACCAAAAACTGTCACCTACTGACTAGAAGATTGTCAATGCTCCTGTCAAGCTGGACGCCACAAGTATAAATGTGTTTGTTTGCTGAGAGCACGTGTGCTTTGCGTTGTAGTATACATGCAGTCCTCATACAGTAAGTACTGTATAAACAAGGCATGCCACAGACCTCACCTGATTTATGAGTTTGTGTGTTATACAAAGGGCTGAGTGCTGCAAATTGCAAGATCTGAGAATATCCAAACCGCACTTGCATGTGTACTGACAGTGTTCTTCATCATACACTTTACGGTGCTACCTGATCTGTTTTACTCATGTGTGAACAATTTACGCTGTGTGTGATATCATAACCAACCTTATTTGACATGCCCTGTCACTACCCGATCCGTGCATGCATGCATACTGAAAGCGTACTTCACACATAGCAGAACTATATTTAGTGACATGCTAAAACACTTACTTAGCAATAGAACATTTGACAAAGGGTTTGGGTAATGGCCTGAAGAACCACTTTTCCTTCTATGTATTTAGAAACTGAAATTAAAATATTCCAGCTATACAATAAACCAGTTCTTTTCCATGTTCTCAGTTATTTAGATTATTTTAATGAATGTCTATTTTAAGTTAACTAATATTAATAGCTAGATGGGGAACTTATTTCAGATGTTTTTCTTCTTTCATGGGGTAATATTACTGTGATTTTGTGCTAGTACTGTTCATTTTCTTTTTATAGTAATTTTTCTTTTGGTAATTTCACTTCATTGTTCAAAGAGTATGAGCTGACCTTTAGTTTGTTTAACTGAGTGATGTGGTATTATTACTATAGTTGAAAAAGAATAGGTTATATTTACCGCACTTGGTACATGTTCTGTGGTTATTAAAGTTTTTTTTATCTTTTTCGGATCCCTTTTGCTATTAAAAAATTCAATTAATCACAGACCTTCCACAACTATTAACATCAATCGATGCCATTTTCACAGTACTTGAACTGAAATCTTTTGTATATGAAAGCTATTGAGCCACCATAAGCTTATTTGTGGTCCATTTTTAACTACGTGTCATTGTAACGTGCTGTAAAAAAGTAGGTATTTAATGTAGTCTACTAAAATGTTATTATATCCTTTATGGGTTGGAGACTTTGGCACTGACCAGAAAGCAAGAGACAGAGCTGGAGGTAGCAGAGTTAAAGGTGCTAAGATTTGCAGAAGGTATGATGAGGGTGGATAGGATTAGAAATAAGTACATTAGTGGGTCAGCTCAGGTGGGACAGTTGGGAGATAAAGTCAGAGAGGCGAGATTGTGTTGGTTTGGACATGTGCAGAGGAGAGATGATGAGTATATTGGGAGAAGGATGCTAAGGATAGAACTGCCAGGGAAGAGAAAAAGAGGAAGGCCTAAAAGGTTTATGGATCTGGTGAGAGAGGACATGCAGGTGATGGGTGTGACAGAACAAGATGCACAGGACAGAAAGATATGGAAGAAGATGATCTGCTGTGTCAACCTCTAATGGAAGCAGCCGAAAGAAGAAGATTATCAATGCTATTTTTAAATATAACTTATTGTTGCAAAAATATTTAATAAACAAGATGTGGCAGTTATTCTTTGATGAAGTAAATGTGAAATGCACCGACTTTCATATGAGTTAACTAAGTCCCTGGATGCACCTGAATGTTATGTTATGCATGTATTTTCATATTTGTTACAACAGCATTTTGAATTGTTTTGAATTGATCTCACAGTGTGTAACAGGTGATCTGTGCCCAAAAAAATGTTTTTAGGTTGGCTGCTTGTGTTTGTCTTAGAAGATTCAGGTCTCTACAGATTGGTGTCTATGCTTATAATTTGGATATAATGATAAATTAAAATTTTGAGAAAACAGTGCATTCTTTCAATAAATGTGTCTTAGTGATTAAGGGAACACTGTATTGCAATAATATATAAAATTGCCATTAAGTGGTAGAGCCATTAAGTGTAGGGGAAATCATATTGCAATGAACTTTCCAGAGAAGTTAAAAATGCCCCATTACTCTGAGTATCCATCCATCCAGCCATCCTCTTCCGCTTATCCGGGGTTGGGTCGCGGGGGCAGCAGCTTAAGCAGAGAGGCCCAGACTTCCCTCTCCCCGGCCACTTCTTCCAGCTCTTTCGGGAGAATCCCAAGGCGTTCTCAGGCCAGCTGGGAGACATAGTCCCTCCAGCGTGTCCTGGGTCTTCCCCGGGGCCTCCTCCCGGTTGGATGTGCCCGGAACACCTCACCAGGGAGGCGTCCAGGAGGCATCCTGATCAGATGCCCGAGCCACCTCATCTGACTCCTCTCGATCTCGTTCTTTCGGTCACTACCCATAGCTCATGATCATAGGTGAGGGTAGGAACATAGATCGACTGGTAAATTGAGAGCTTCGCCTTACGGCTCAGCTCTTTTTTCACCACGACAGACCGATGCAGAGCCCGCATCACTGTGGATGCCGCACCGATCCGCCTGTCGACCTCACGCTCCATTCTTCCCTCACTCGTGAACAAGACCCCGAGATACTTGAACTCCTCCACTTGGGGCAGGATCTCTCCCCCAACCCTGAGAGGGCACTCCACCCTTTTCCGGCTGAGGACCATGGTCTCGGATTTGGAGGTGCTGATTCTCATCCCAGCCGCTTCACACTCAGCTACGAACCGATCCAGAGAGAGCTGAATATCACGGCCTGATGAAGCAAACAGGAAAACATCATCTGCAAAAAACAGTGACCCAATCCTAAGTCCACCAAACCGGACCCCTTCAACACCCTGACTGCGCCTAGAAATTCTGTCCATAAAAGTTATGAACAGAATCAGTGACAAAGGGCAGCCCTGGCGGAGTCTAACTCTCACTGGAAATGGGCTTGACTTGCTCGGCAATGCGGACCAAGCTCTGACACCGGTTGTACAGGGACTGAACAGCTCTTATCAGGGGGTCCGGTACCCCATACTCCTGGAGCACCTCCCACAGGGTTCCCCGAGGGACACGGTCCAATGCCTTTTCCAAGTCCACAAAACACATGTAGACTGGTTGGGCAAACTCCCATGCACCCTTCAGGATTCTGACAAGGGTTTAGAGCTGGTCCACTGTTCTGAAAACCACACTGTTCCTCCTGAATCCGAGGTTCGACTATCCGACGGACCCTCCTCTCCACAACCCCCGAATAGACTTTTCCAGGGAGGCTGAGGAGTGTGATCCCTCTGTAGTTGGAACACACCCTCCGGTCCCCCTTTTTAAAGAGGGGGACCACCACCCCAGTCTGCCAATCCAGAGGCACTGTCCCCGATGTCCATGTGATGTTGCAGAGACGCGTCAACCAAGACAGTCCTACAACATCCAGAGCCTTGAGGAACTCCGGGCGTATCTCACCCACCCCAGGGCCCTGCCACCAAGGAGTTTTTTGACCACCTCGGTGACCTCAGTCCCAGAGATGGGAGAGCCCACCTCAGAGTCCCCAGGCTCTGCTTCCTCATTGGAAGGCATGTTAGTGGGATTGAGGAGGTCTTCAAAGTACTCCCCCCACCGACCCACAACGTCCCGAGTCGAGGTCAGCAGCACACCATCCCCACCATATACGGTGTTGACGCTGCACTGCTTCCCCCTCCTGAGATGCCGGACGGTGGACCAGAATCTCCTCGAAGCCGTCCAAAAGTCGTTCTCCATGGCCTCCCCAAACTCCTCCCATGCCCGAGTTTTTGCCTCAGCAACCACCGAAGCTGCATTCCGCTTGGCCTGCCGGTACCTATCAGCTGCCTTCAGAGACCTACAGGACAAAAAGGTCCTATAGGACTCCTTCTTCAGCTTGACGGCATCCCTCACCGCTGGTGTCCACCAACGGGTTTGGGGATTGCCGCCACAACAGGCACCGACCACCTTGTGGCCACAGCTCCGGTCAGCCGCCTCAACAATAGAGGCACAGAACATGGCCCATTCAGACTCAATGTCCCCCACCTCCCTCGGGATGTGGTTGAAGTTCTGCCGAAGGTGGGAGTTGAAGCTACTTCTGACAGGGGACTCTGCCAGCCGTTCCCAGCAGACCCTCACAACACGTTTGGGCCTACCAGGCCTGACCGGCATCTTCCCCCACCATCGAAGCCAACTCACCACCAGGTGGTGATCAGTTGACAGCTCCGCCCCTCTCTTCACCCGAGTGTCCAAGACATGTGGCCGCAAGTCCGATGACACGACCACAAAGTGCACATATGAACACCCTTATGCTTGAACATGGTGTTTGTTATGGACAATCCGTGACGAGCACAGAAGTCCAATAACAAAACACCGCTCGGGTTCAAATCGGGGGGGCCATTCCTCCCAATCATGCCCTTCCAGGTCTCAGTGTCATTGCCCATGTGAGCATTGAAGTCTCCCAGCAGAAAGATGGAGTCCCCAGAAGGTATGCCCTTTAGCACCCCCCTCCAGGGACTCCAAAAAGGGTGGATACTCCAAACTGCTGTTAGGCGCATATGCACAAACAACAGTCAGGACCCTTCCCCCCACCCGAAGGCGGAGGGAGGCCACCCTCTCGTCCACCGGGGTAAACCCCAACACACAGGCTCCAAGTCGGGGGGCAATAAGTATGCCCACACCTGCTCGGTGCCTCTCACCGGGGTCAACTCCAGAGTGGTAGAGAGTCCAACCCAGAGTCCAAGCTGTGCTTCGAGGTGAGTTTGACTATATCTAGCCGGAACCTCTCGACCTCGCGCACTAGCTCAGACTCCTTCCCCTTCAGAGAGGTGACATTCCACGTCCCAAGAGCCAGTTTCTGTAGCCGAGGATCAGACCGCCAAGATCCCCGCCTTCGGCCACCACCCAACTCACACTGCACCCAACCTCCTTGGCCCCTCCCATAGGTGGTGAGCCCGTGGGGAGGAGGACCCACGTTACCTCTTCGGGCTGTGCCCGGCCGAGCCCCATGGGTGCAGGCCCAGCCACCAGGTGCTCGCTATCGAGCCCCACCTCCAGGCCTGGCTCCAGAGGGGGGCCCCGGTGACCCGCATCCGGGCAAGGGAAAACGTTGTCCAAAGTTTTCTTTCGTCATTGGAGGTTTGTTGAACTGCTCTTTGTCTCATCCCTCACCTAGGACCAGTTTGCCTTGGATGGCCCTACCAGGGGCATTAAGCCCCGAACAACATAGCTCCTAGGATCATTGGGACACGCAAACCCCTCCACCACGATAAAGTGACGGTTCAAGGAGGGGTACTCTGAGTATTTAAACCCAAAGCTGAGGTGCTTGTGTTTGGGTGTTCGTTTATGTTTTTTATTCACTACATACAGTACTTGCAAAGATTATAATGTGCTTTACATCCTTACTTATGAAAAACAAACAGAAACACAGTAAAAGCCAAACTTTTACAATAAATCTATTTTAAAACTTATGTTGTGACCTGACCTAAATTCTGGTTTCACTTTTAATGTTTACACTATTTTCCTGTACTCATATGATGAATTCCTATTCAAACTGGCAACAGAAAAGTTAGGATTACATTTTTTTCCTAAAAGTGCACATAAAATGCATTATGGTTACATGACATCTTACAGGTGACATAAAATTTCCTTTCTCAAAAACAATTTCACCTGAATGAAAATTACAGTACAGTATTTATTTATTTATTTTCATATCCTCCTTTCTGTTCAGTTTTTAGAAGTGTGAAATATTCATGATAGATTTTTTTCACACTGTGCACTAATATGTTTAATAAATATATTTAAATGTGTTTTCTTTATCAGGCTTTAATGCATATTGATTCAGTTTTATGTATAGATTAATCAACCAGTCGTACTGATCTACACATGTCTATGTGTTACTTTTAATTTTGATTTTTAACATTAATGGTAATTTGTAAAAAAATATTCTTTACAAAAAAAAGTGTAGTCACTTTTCAAAGTTATTTGCAAGTTCTTGCTATGAAGGCAATGGGAAATTTGTTTTTATTTTTACTGTATTCTTCCCTTTTTGCATCAGTTGGTAGTTCTAACTATACTGCAGTTTTTCTCAAAGTTTTTTGCCACACATTTTCAAGCACTGAACGCCTCACTGAAGAAGTGTTATGGATACCTGGGGAAGAGGAACATAATATATGCAGAATTGCTTTCTATTTCAAAAATGTACTTAATGCATTCTCGATTATTGTGACAACATTTTGAATGTAAGAACTTTTACTGTTCTTTGTACGTGTGAAAATATAAATAATACTACTTCCACTCCTACTACCACTATAGACTCCTCGGTGAATCTGTGGTCTTTATCAACCTCCATACTAACAGATGAGCTAGAAGTGTATGCTGTTTGTTAGTTCTTTATCTCAAGCTGTGGAGCAAGCCTTATTTAGCTATCAAAGTGAATTTTGTTCTTCTGAAGCATGCATGGCACAAATAGAGGATCTGTGTAGGTCAATGCCCACCAACTTTTCTCATCAGCCCATCCTGTTTTGTAGCTTGCCTTCTTTAATTGTTGTTTGAAATGAAAATTAACCTATACTGCAGTTATCTATCTTACTATACACCTTTATTAAACTATCAATTAATTATAATTTTAAAAATATTGATTATACAGCAAATTTTCTAGTATTAACTTTATCACTGTAAAAAATGTATTTGGGATATTGATAGGGATTTTGCAGTATACATCTACATATTAAGGTTTAGAAGATAAAATTAAATTAAAATTTTACCACTCACAACAACTACTCAAAACACTAGACATCAACAGTCAGCTATCAACTAATGACTGAAATGAATTGACTAGTTGTATATGTAGGACTCATTGGAAGGAAATATGAATAAGGTAAAATAAGCAAGAAAGATGTCTCGACAAAGAACTCTTTTAGGTTCTATTATTGAAAGGAACCAAACCGAACTGCAAAACATTCAAGAAAGTAATGCAGCACTTAAAATGTTGGCGATGCTTCAATGGCAAGTGAAATCTCTGCTGCTAGCTGTGGTAACTTGAATGATGAGTTTGCTACCAGCACTACTGCTGAGCTTGCTGGGAGATTTACAACCATTCCGCCATAAAATGTTGAAGGATCAGCCAGGTGACAGATTTTCTCTGAGCCACCAATTCGATCGGTATTAAAGTTTCCAACGTCTGTTACAGCTGGCAAGGTGTGCAGTTCTGTGGCTCACTGGTACAACAGAGATATGTATGTGGCTATAATATAGGAATTTGAATTATGTGATTTTGTCATTTTGGTGATAATTTAGTTAAAGACAGAATCACTCGTAGATTCTAAGAGTGTAAAGACTTGCATCAGGTATACATACACAAATTCCAAAAAATGGCAAAATGGTAATATCTGCTGTTATACAGCATAAGGCTTGTGATAGGCTAGAATGTTGTACTGTACATATCATTAAGGTAGGCTTTCAGTTTATTTTCACCATTTGCAAGTGGTTTTAAATTAGATAACAAAAAACATTCAAATTAGAAATGCAAAAAAAAAAAAAATGCCATTGTTTATGTTGGTATTACTGGAATACTGTACTAACATTTTTTAAAATGAATGCATATCTAACAGTAAAACAAATAACAATAAGCCTATTTGTGGCACAAAATCCTGGCACCGCTACTGCTCTGAAGTTCAGAGATGTCATTACAAAGTACATTGGGGCTAAAGTTGGACTGGTCATCAGAATTAACAATGTCCATCACCCTTTTTTATTCAAATGTGTGTTCAGCAAGGAATTGGTGAAAATATGGGCGTCATGAACACTACCCTGCCATTTCTCAATGACGTCAATAAATAAACACTTGTAATTACAAGTGGCTTGTATGTTAAGAGAAAACCTCCTCTTTCTGTTCAAATTATCCATGGAATTTGTGGATGGGTGCTTTATATCTACATGAGTCCCGGTGAAACCCTGCTACAAGTTCCTCTACTTTGGACTCGGTGACAGGTAATTATATATATACAGGGCCCAAGTGGGCTGTAATTTCTTCACACACTTGCCTTACTATTTTAGAAACCACCTGTCTTGATAATCCAAAGGTGTTTGCCGTCTTGTGTAATCTCCCCTCGTCTGCTAAATAGTAGTGTGTGCAGGCAACTTTTTTGACAACACTGACAGACAATCTCATTACAGTTGTCTTTCCTTTACTGTGCAGATAGAGCAGCTCACTCAAAGACAACAGCGATATCATTGACAAATGAAAATTTTCTTTAGCAGCAACCACTGTTGCTCAATATATTGATAAAATAATTGTACGTTTAAATGTAAACATGTAAAAAGTCCCATTAACAAGGTTAACACCAGCACTACTTTAGCTGCCGCTGCATTTGTACAAAATTGCCTCATATAAACAAAACAGATAATGGTGCACACACTGACAACAATCAAAGAAGACACCGACACACACGCCGACTTAACAAGCCAAAAACTCTGTTTTCCCTGTCTACACGTAAACAGGGAAAATGGAGTTTCTAAACATTTTCACCCTAGAAGGAGTTTTTCAAAAATGCATTTTTCAGGGACCTAAAATGCAGTTTGCATGTGGAAATTTTTTTTAAAAAATACCCAGGTACATGTGGACAGGATCTTGAGAATCATAAGTGAACAAGAATTGTTCATTCTTGTGTAATGATTCAGGTGTGAGCGCTGGCCCGGACACAGACAGACGGACATTGCTTTTGCACCCAACCCACGTTTATTTACAATATTTACAAGTTATTTACGTGCACACAAACCCCAGTGCCTCCAGCACCGATCCCCCTCAATCCAGGCCTCACAGTCCTTTGTGCCTTCCTGGCCACCTCCAGTCTTCTCTCTCCAGCTCCGTCTCTCTTCCACCCGACTTCCGCTCTCAACTAAAGGGAGGCGGCCCCTTAAATAGGAACCCGGATGGGCTCCAGCTGCTTCCCGGCATTCCTCCGAAGATACGCCCCTGTGTGGCAGAAGTGCCGGCTGCGCACCCGGAAGCCCTCCGGGTGTCCCCTGTCTTCTTCCCCCCAGCACTTCCTGGTGTGGCGGAAGTGCTGGGCTCCAGACTTCCACAGGCACCGGGGCGCCGCCTGGCGGTGGCCACGGGCCCCTGCAGGGATGGGCTTCCAAGCCCTCTACCCATGGCCCCCAACATAACCAGGGCGGTCGCCCCCTCACGGTCTGGACGAGGTACAAGCCCTCCTCCGGTCCTCCTGGGCGTCCCGGCCGGGCTCCAGCCCCGGCCAGATGCCACACAGGTTATAGTTCAAATAAATGAGAACTGTGTGACTCATTCACAAGTCAAATGAATGCAAAGTGTGTGAGTCATTCATGAATCAAATAAACGAGAATCATTTGACTTATTCACAAATCAAATAGAGAATCACATGACTCATTCTTGGGTAATGATTCAGCTAAAACTCGAATGAATTAGTGAATGATATATGCTTGGTAAATTCAATGAGCCATATACAGTGTGTAGTAAAGTACATTTGAAAACAAATAATTGTTAGAAGTTAGAATTTTTATAAGGTTCAGTTTTGTGTGATCAATTTTTTAATGTACACAATGACATAAACATGTTTTAGATTATGTTTATATTATATATGCTATTTAAAACAACAACAATTAAAACATCCTAAAACTAATTTGTTTTTACTGTGTTGTATTTGTATGATAAACAGGAGAAGTAGTATAGCCAGTATAGTGTTTTTCTGTTTCTCATATCTGCTTTCCCAATTGCTTCTGTCTGGTTTTTCAGCAACAAGTTGTAACATTTGAGATCGCTGGTTCAGATTTCCAAGGCTGAAAACTGCTGGTCATAGCTCCACTTTATCAACAACAGATAAACTTCTGATCATATCAATAGTTATTTAAATAGATGTGTCAAAAATATTTTTAATTCCAAAACTGTTACACACACATATTCACAAGAATGATTTGGATTTAGTACTGTTACTTTGGAAAACTCTTTGCACTGCCAAATAGATCC
This sequence comes from Polypterus bichir lapradei, assembly GCA_026402145.1. Lineage (NCBI taxonomy): Eukaryota > Metazoa > Chordata > Cladistia > Polypteriformes > Polypteridae > Polypterus > Polypterus bichir. Next base: position 50,756,198 of record JANRMT010062835.1, on the reverse strand, counting down.
TGCCAGTTTGTCTTCTCTGACTTAGCTTCAAGGTTTGTTTTTTCTTGGTGCTCATGGAAACATTAACGGGCTTAAAACCTGCCTTTTGGCTGTCTGGCTCCTTAAGGGAAATGCAGACAGTTCTATTTGGAATGTTTTCCTCTTTAAGAGGCAGCTGCATCAGCACCTACTAATCAAATGTATGCATAAAGTATAATTTGTGTACGTTTTATTAGTTGTTTGATCTTTAAATACATGCACAACCGCAAACACGACAGAATCAGCCTGCTAGCAACAAAACATACAGGTGTATAAATAAATGGATTATCCCTCAGTAATGGCATTAGATTTTTCATGTCAGATGCTTTGTGTTAGTAATTTTAGTTTTTAAAGATTTAAGCAGTCACTAATGAAGACACTAAAATTCTCTAGAATATTCTGGGATCTCTTCTGTCATACAAATGATTTAAGAGTAGTTTCTATTTAACAGAAGCTCCAGAAATAATCCTTACCTCTAACAAAATTATAATAATTAATTATTGGAAATGAAAATCACACCAAATATAGTTTTCCCAAAGTGGCATCTACTCTAATTACTAAAATGTACACAAAAAAGAAAATTGTTATGTAAGGGTTTTTATTTACATGTATTATTATTTTATTGTCTTTTTTGAATTGTTATTTTTTAAATTTTTCTACAGTATGTATTTTCTTTTATGTTCATAATTGTGGATTGTCCCTTTAGCTGTGCTTATATTTCTTGTGGTCTGTGCCACCCTGACATCACCCCTCCTGAGCACTCTCTCTGGTTATTTAAGGCCAAAGGCAAGTAAGATCAGAACAAACCATTGTGCTTGTGGTATAAGAGTATTTGTAAGTATTGCTATTTTTGTTGATTTTACTGTTTTTTATGACTTGCTTCTGCTTAAGGATTACAGGCCTCATGTATAAACAGTGCGCATGCACAAAAATGTTGCATATGTTATTTCCACGTTCACTTTGAGATGTATAAAAACTAAACTTGGTTCAAAGCCACACATTTTTACTGCAGCCTCAGACCATCCACATGCATATTCTGCTCGGTTTTGCAAACTGGTGGTACCCAGAGTTAAAGCAGTGCTATTATTTCTTGGTCATTTCCCTTTCTTTTTCATATTCACATCTATTACACAGGCATTATCAAATACACCTAAAATAATTGCAATTTGTTTACAAATTTAATTCACTTGATTGTAATCATTCTGTAACAATATAATGGTGCATGGAATGGCCAAACTCTTCCAAACACCATAGCTAGAAGACATCGCAAATGGAAGAATTAGAAGAAAGCGGCAAAATGAAAACAGTCCTTTTAAGGATAGCGAGTCACCTCAAAGAGCCATGTAAAGGGCAGAGATTCCATCAGTAGTGGCGGTCAGCACTGACGTTACACTACGAAGGCACCTTCAGAGAATGAATTTGTTTATGTAAATATAAAGCATTTCCACTCCATTAATGTGCTGCTGCATAGTCCACAGAAAATGTTTTGCATTGTGCAAGCATGTTTCGTGCTGCATAATGTGGCACACAATCATAGCTTGCCTGTACCTGAAGAGATGCGAAATGATGAACCTGACCCACCAATTGATCAGCCAAATCGGACAAGTGTTACAACTTCATTTGAATGTAATTTGCAGAATGTAAAAACAGGTAATCAGATGCAACATTTATTTTTTAACCAGAGCAGTTAATTTGTGGTCAATATCAAATAGTACAGCCCTTATTTTCCTTAGTTCATTGGCCACATCTCTTACAGCATCCACTATTACATTTTACGACTCCAGAACAGCGTCTGTCAGCACACAACCAGATGGTCGCCCAGCTTTTTACGAGGCAGAGGTGTGTGTGCAGCCACAGCCATCACCGTCATCACATCCTCTGCATGGGGGTCAGCTTTTGTAGTATTATCTCAAACAGAATAAACAGAAAGTAGGCTGCAACTCGCTTTTCACATCGGCTTTGATATCTGACTATTTTTTTTTCAGGCAAAGTGTGACTTTCTGAACTTGAACTTTTCAGTCTCTCCACAATGCAGTATCACACCATCAGCTTCTGTTTGTTGCTTATACCACTGCTTAAGCTAACAAATAGTACATTTTTCCCTACCTCCACTTCACATTCACTGAAATTCTTTTTTCCACATGCTTTTTCCATTGTCTTTTAAGAAAACTTTGAATGGAAGGAGATATTTATATTGATTTGCATATTCAAATATGTGAAATTCTGGGAGGAGTCGGGGTGGTGCTGTAGGCATGTGCGTTAAATTTCACATTCATTGAGATTTATAAAGGGGAAATGTGTGGAACTTTGTGTACGCACAGTTTAATGCATCTGGATTTTTTGTTCGTACGCACATTTCCAGTTTTGTCCATACACCATGTTTTAGTGTGAATTCTATGCATGGTGTTATACATGAGGCCCTATGTCGTCTGGATTATGATTTAGACTTTTTAGCATTTAGAGTGCCTTTTAGGCCACTCTTGTTGGCTATTTTTGCTCTTTTGTTCTTTTTCCTTGTACTTTTCTATTTTTTTGTTAATAAATCCTTTATTTATAAAGATTCTTTATTTACTCTTTTGTATACAAGGTGCACATTTATGGTTATACTTCCTGTTGTGGAGGTTTTAATGTATCTTGGGACTTTTCTAATTTTGCAAATTAATTTCAGCCAGCTTCCCATTTTTGAGGTAAGTTGCCAGCAGTTGAAGTAATTTGGATTGGGATGGGCTTCATCTGGGCATACTGGTAAAGGTCCTAGCCTGCCTTTTGTTGAGCATTTTGGAGACCTTGACACATTTTGTTTAAGGACCTACACTTGACAAAAAAATTGAGTAGTTGAACATCACAATGGTGTCATACATAGCAGGCTAAATTTCTAACTATACTAAACCACTACATAAGAAATTAGGAAGATTTTGTTCAGCTACTGTGATGACATGGCAGCTTTTTGCAAGGAGTAGAGTCAAGGAAGTCAACACTTTGTCTATGATTGTGAATTCCCATCAACTTATTTTGTTCTAATGTCTAAGGTTATGGATTTCTGGCAAAGAATTAGTGTAGTGAAGCTGCAACACAAAATATCAAAAATGGGTGAAAAGCCTAAAAATAAACAAAAGTCTCACTAGGACTTCACTCATCTGCCTCAGGAACTGGCTTTACCCTAAGCAGCAAAACCCAAATTTAAGAAGAAGGCTTTCAGGCCTGTGTTGGCCAAAATTGGGGTTGTTTTAGAAGTTCAAACATACCTGTAAATGTTTAAAAAAAAGGCCCTTCTGAGACAACAAAACCATGAAATCTTCTGACTTGAATCACAAAAAAAATTAAATTCAATGAATTTATTACATAATTAAAACAAGGGACAAAATATGACAAAACAAGTGCAAAGTGAAACAAAAAGGATTTGCCTACCAGTCAAATTCATACTCCAGAAATCAGAAACCAAAGACAAAGCAAAAATCCACAATAAACCAATAAGTCCAAAAATACCACTTACAAAAGAAACAGACTCCACAACAGCCAATAAACCTCTGCTGGAACAGTCTTCTCTACCTCAAGAAGGCTGTGTGGTCTCACAAAGTGATGTTATGGTGGTCCCAGCTTCTTGGGCTTCCACCCAAAAAAACACAAGAACTTTCACCTTGAAGCACATGTACACTACATAAAATATTAAGAAAGATTACATAAAAATGAAAAACTTGTGAAAAAAAGAATTCAAAAACAACACAAATAACAATAAGAAGGGAAATAAACAAGAATCAGGTGACAACCCCTAGAAATAACATTATAATTAGGTCTTTAATTTTAGTAATTATTGTTTTACTCAGCCAAATGATTTCTGAACACCCAGTTTTGACCTTACCCTCTCTTTAACATTCCTGTCTTATGATCTAATATCCCCTCTGTCCATGCTTCCTTCAGTCTGTCCATGTATCAAAACATGGTGGAGCACCTGCATACAGCTCCTCTGGTTACATAGGTGTGATCGAATTGGTGGCCCTCTATTTGGTTTTCGCATGTGGTATGTTTAATAATAACTAGAGTAACATCATAATATCATTATCTCCAGTCTCAAACTCAGGAAAAAAAAACATGGAGGATTCAAACAAATCACAAATACAATATGAAACATCCTGTTTGGCGCTTTGTATGTCATTTCTAACATATTAACTATCTAGAGTATATTCTGCTAGAGTAAACACACCCTTGATAGATAATGTGGAAATATATAAACATTCCTCAAATATTAAAAAATGTTAAAGAAAAATAGGACTTCTAATTCTCACTTAATTTCACACCTGCAGACAGCTGTAAAGGTAAGGAGCACATCATCATCATCATCTTAAAAAGAGTCTCTGATACAGCATAAATATCTGTCACTTTCTTGTCCATTGCTAAGTTCTTGGCTCTTCAGCTATGTTCAGGTGGTTTTCTTAGAATTCAAAGGGCTGGATATAATCATAAAAAAACATAGAGACATGCAGACAATGTGCAGTAGGTGTGATGGTTGTTCTTTTATTATCCATCCATCCATTATCCAACCCGCTATATCCTAACTACAGGGTCACGGGGGTCTGCTGGAGCCACTCCCAGCCAACACAGGGTGCAAGGCAGGAAACAAACCCCGGGCAGGGAATAAAAAATGACATACTATACAAAAATCAGTCCAATAAATGATGCAGTATTCCTAAATGCTCATCTTTGCTTGTGTTTATGTTTAACCAGAACATTTAGACATATTCATTGTTTAATACTGTGCTTGACATTTAGCACCATTGTGTTTTGAATTTCATCCCTGGACACATTTGAAAAGAGATGTGTGAGGTTTCTCATATGTGAAATGATCTTCATATACTGTCTACTGTCTAAGTAATCTGCTCTCAAGTACAATCTGAAAAAATATTTACTGTTTGTCTTTATATATCTATGTTAAGTCACTGACTGCACTCAATAGATATCCTTCACAAATTCATTTACAGTAAGTTGTAAACTGAATTAAACCTGCAAACATATCACTTCCTTGCCATTTTCAACCCCTGAAATCAGACACTTTTGAAAACACTTGCCAAAGCCTTACACCTCTAATGTGGACTGGTGAAAACACAGATTTTTGAAAATGCTGGCTCTACTCATGATTTGTTTGTGCTTATTATGTGGCACCTCTGTGACTGAATTCTGCCAGTTATAATATCTCATTCCCTGACTGGTCACCCTTCACAGAAGAAAATCCTATCCCAATATAACAGATACAGAAGAGTTGCTTTCCATGACACTTTATTGTTTTCATTTAAAAATGCTGTTTTTAAATTAAAATATATGAGTGTGGATGTAGCCTTAGAATTAAGAGTACATCAGACCAAAACAAATGAGTGAACAACATGTGATGCTGCCAGACAGGTGGTATGTTTTCTGTGAGATGAATGGGATGACTTTTAGAAATGCTTTGCTGCTTTCCAGTTGAAAAGGTCATGTTACAATAGAAACTGATGACTGTATGCAGGCTGTGTGGTATTTATATATTTATAAGCCAGAATTATTTGGGGTGTTTGACCTCCAGGACAACCATTAGCTGGTGTTTATGCTAGCATCTGTTCCTCATCATAGACAGTACGTGTCTCACTATCGTCAGTTAGTTTTGGATTTTCAGGATATCATTATGCTTTTTCAAGTCCATGGTATACTGCAGGATATTTAAGTATAAGGTTGAAATAATATACATACCCATGGTTCAAACTTTAGTTTAAATTATGAATCAATATTCATTTTTGCTGACATTTCATTAATGAACAATTTACATTACAAGTTCTAACTTATATGTAGAATCAGGTTGCATATATACATAGAAACAAGATGGATTAATGTGCACAAGTATTTTCTTCATAAAAAAACCTTACAAACAATAATCCAAAATATTATTGATTTAACCTCCCTCTATCAAGCTGTTCATTTATTGGAGTCGTTATTGCAGAGTTTCAAGAAACTTGAGGGGTAAAGTAGGAACTCTTGTACTTATCAAACTAATCAAAAAAATCTAAAATCTTTAATCAACCTAACCCCTCTTTTCTTAGGGATGTAAGAAGAAATGGGAGTAAATAGGGGAAAAAAAAATACGGGCATACCGACTCTACATAGACAGTGACTTGGGTGGAAATCGTATCTGAGAGAACCTCCTCCATCTGCCTTTTTTTACCATAATATTTTAAAATGTGTTATGTGGCCACTATTTTTTCTGATGAATTAACATCTGTCTGGAGTTTACATGCCGCCAGGCTGCTTTGACTTTTTCAAAGTCAGTTTGTTTATGAGTTTAGGATGAGGGGTGAAGGTGTATCAACATGACAATCTGTAGAGAAATGCTGGTAGGCAGCACAAACAAATGAAAATGTAGGAATAACATTTACTTCAATGTGTGCAATGTCTTATTTTATGTGTCACTTTTTTATCAAACAGCTACTGTAACCTGCCTACACACAAGCTTATTGTTATTAATATTTTCCACAGTAATGCTAAACTATTGTTAGGAGGTTCTTTAAATCAAATGACTTTGTCTTCCCGCAAATAAACAACTTGCACAGAACTATGTCTATTTTAGTTACACTGTAATTCTAACAGCAGTTGTTGATATACCCCATCAACAAAAAAAAAAAGAGAAGTTGAACCAAAGCTGTTTTGCCCTGGAGTTTCCCTGAACGCTTTGTTTGAAATGTAATATGTTCGAACCCCTCTGGGTGCATGGAAATGGGATACAATATCCAAAGAGTGGTCACTTCTTTGCTTTTAAAGCAGAGACATTTTGAACAGGTGGCCACAGTCCCACGCTACACAGTGGGAGATGACTGTATTAAAAAGACATTAAGCTGAGCAAGTTCACTTTATTCCAATGGCAGCACACATTTTTTTTAAATTGTCCTGTTTTAAATTTCATGTGAGTTTCTTCTCATGTTGATTATGAGTGAGTATGAATGAGGAAGGTTTACTTTATCTGAATAAAAACAGCAATATTGAACCTTGGTTTACATAATGATACTAAAACAATTCTGCATATAGTGGCAAAGTTACAGAATTCAGTGGGCTGTCGGCAGAAAGCCAGTGTAGAATATTTTAAGATGTGAAGGCTAGGGTGTGCCAGGGAGCCCCAAACCCCAATAGAACACATGGCCCTGGGTTCAAAATAAAGATTTGTTTATTACACTAAATACCTTTTTACAAAGAATGCATACGGTGCCTCTCTCTCTTTCTCTCCACAATGTCAATCCTCTCTCCTAACATTGACTCACCTGGACAAGGCAGTGTGGTCTCTTTTATTGAGGGCCCAGGAGTACTTCTGGTGCCAGGGCTTCACCCGTTGGAAGCACTTTTCGGTCATACGGAAGTCCTGAGTCTAACTCGCTGCAGTGCCCTCTTATGGCACCCATGGACCCCAGCAAGGTGGTGCTACTGGACTCCAATTCCTAGCATTCCCTGTTGGTGTAAGAACAGGTATTGTTATTCAGGGTTACTGCCATCTAGCGTACTGGGATAATAAATAGCCCCTAGAGACAGTCCTTCTCTTTTATCCCAACCAGGAAAGATATAGTAAATATATGTCAATGTCAATTTATTTATATAGCACATTTAAGACAACATAGTAATGCTGTGGCCAAAGTGCTTTACAATAATAGAATAAAAGAAAAACAAAACAATTAACATAAAAACATAAATAGAAAGAAAATATATGAACATAAAATAAGATACATAATAAACAGAAATAATGTTATAATCACAAAGAGGAAACCATCAGTATTACTGAAGGTCAAGGAATGCAAGTGAATAGAAATGAGTCTTTAATCTTGTTTTAAACAGTTCAATTGTAGACGACTCCTTTATATGATGAGGTAAAGAGTTCCACAGGCGAGGCGCAGCAGCTGCAAAGTCCCTGTCCCCCTTAGTTTTACACTTGGTACGAGGGACAACCAGAGACAACTGACCAGAAGATCTAAGCACTCTGGATTGCTGGTGTAAAACACACAATTGAGATAAATAGGCAGGAGCAAGCCCATGTAAAGATTTAAAAACTAGCAGCAAGATTTTAAAATCAATTCAAAAACTGACAGGCAGCCAGTGTAAAGAAGCTAATATAGGAGAAACAGAGTCATACTTTCTTGCCCCAACCAGAAAGCGAGCGACAGCATTTTGGACCAGCTGTAACCTGTGTATCAGAGATTTGTTATTCCCAGAATACAGCGAGTTGCAGTAATCAAGGCGAGAAAAAATAAAAGCATGAGTAGCTTTCTCAAGATCCCTAGAAGATAAAAAAAGGCTTTATCTCAATTTGAGCTTTAGCTGATGGACCCACTATAAGCACCTCCGTTTTATTTTGATTTAGATTATATCTGGTCAGGATGCCTGTCCATCCGTGTAGGGCTTCCCGTTAGGGCAAGGAACCTTCCTCTCTCTTGGGCGGGATGTTTCCCCTTCACCGGGGGCCTCCCATTCAGGCAAGGAATCCCGTATGTCACTTACAAAGTATATTTTGTGTGTTTTTGTTATTTTGCAGTAAAGGTGTGGTATATCATGGAGTATTCTGCTTTATTCTGGCCAGCCTTCAAAGAGTCCATATAATAAATCATGCAGGAATTGAGCATTACAACATTATGATGATACAAAGTAGCAGGAAAACTGGAGATTTGTCAATCAATCATATGAGGTTTATTGATTAAAATTAAAAAGTGTTTTTATAAGCCACACAGGAAGGAAGATGTGAGTTTTTCAGCAATGTTTCATAGTCTGATGTAAGCATTTGGCAGCAGAAGGCAAGTGATTAAACTGCACATGTTTTTCTCGTAACTTACTTTTCCTATATTTTCAGACTTTTTATAGTGCTTTAAAAACATTCTTTACCCAAAATCTAGTGAAGTAGTGGAGGCTTTCAGAAACATTGACTTTCTGTCTTGTTTAAATACTTCACTTTGAAATTTTATGCATGAATTTGTTCATTACATTTTTGCAGTTTGTTTTTTTATGATTTGTAGACATAAAGGAAACATGTATCCAGCTTCAATAAAAAGGCAATCACTGAAATGCTTTTCAACAGAAGAGTCAACCACTAGAATTTGCTAGTTACATCAATAGGCAGAACACCAGTGATAATATGGAATGTCAGCCATGTTGCTTACCATTCTATTCATAATTTTAGTGTCTTGAAAATGAGTGTCTTCATATAAAGTATTTCCCCTTGATTTGGTTCTTTAATTTCCTTTTGGAGTGCTCAGTGTAGCCACTTGGGCAGAGTTTCTGTTCCTTTCAGATTCAGTTCCAAACTGCCTATCCAATCCATGATCCTCAATTTTAAACTATATTTGGATGCGTAACTGGTGGTCCTTGGTAAATCATCATGTCCTCTTTCGGTGGAGTCAAGCTCCTTAGATTTTCAAAAGGCTCTCTGATATGTGGCCTGTGGCCTGGGCTGTTTGCTTCTGGTTTATTCTTGCAGAATGACAGCAAGATGAACAGACTCTAGCTCCTTTTACAAATACAATCCTGGTAATTCAAGTGTTAGTCATCGCACATGTTTACGGTTCACTCTTTTCAGTGTCACTGTCATTGTTGGTCTCTAAAATATTTTTGACATTATTTTGGGGGTTTTAGAATCTGAGGAATCTTCTTCTTTCAGCTGCTCCCGTTAGGGGTTGCCACAGCAGATCATCTTCTTCCATATCTTTCTGTCTTCTGCATCTTGTTCTGTCACACCCATCACCTGCATGTCCTCTCTCACCACATTCATAAACCTCCTCTTAGGCCTTCCTCTTTTCCTCTTACCTGGCAGCTCTAACCTTAGCATCCTTCTCCCAATATACCAAGCATCTCCCCTCTGCACATGTCCTAACCAACACAATCTCGCCTCTCTGACTTTGTCTCCCAACCGTCCAACTTGAGCTGACCCTCTAATGTACTCATTTCTAATCCTATCCATCCTCGTCACACCCAATGCAAATCTTAGCATCTTTAACTCTGCCACCTCCAGCTCTGTCTCCTGCTTTCTGGTCAGTGCCACCGTCTCCAACCCATATAACACAGCTGGTCTCACTACCGTCCTTTAGACCTTCCCTTTCACTCTTGCTGATACCCGTATGTCACAAATTACTCCTGACACTCTTCTCCACCCATTCCACCCTGCCTGCACTCTCTTTTTCACCTTTCTTCCACAATCCCCATTACTCTATACTGTTGATCCCAAGTTTTTAAGCTCATGCACCTTCGCCAACTCTACTCCTTGCATCCTCACCATTCCACTGACCTCCCTCTCATATGCACACACGTGTTCTGTCTTGTGGTGGTGTTTTGTTTTGGTATGGGTGCTGCCATTTTTAAATGTTTTGTGCCTATTATTTCCATGGTGTTTTTAGATAAAGTCAACCAGACTTGTGCAATGGATGACATCAGTGGGTCAAAGGTATAAAGGTCTGCATTATGCACATCCTGGTTGACCATTTTTGTTGATACATTTAAAACTTCTACCAGCTGTTTTTTGTAATTTAGTGTTCCTGGTTCTCAACATGTTTGCTTCTGTGTTCGCCAATGGCCTTGTTTGTTGAATATTTTTCTGGAAATTCCCTATAAGGGCCAGATTAAACTAACCTTTTTTCCTAGCACCACATGCGCCATTGCAGTCATACGCAGAACACTCACACATGCGTACCCTAAGATCATTGCCTCTGCTTGCACATGTTTGGTATCACAACCCAATTAGTACTCCAGTCAGATTTCCACTACACACGTTTTTGTTTTTTTGTTTTTTTAAAAACTGCATTAATTTAATTTGAAGGTACATTAGCTGACCATAGTGAGAATATTATGATTACTGACACTGGATATATAACACTGATCCCTGTGTGCTTGCAGCAAAGAACCGCATTAGCCATGTGCTGCAACTATGAATTAAAAAACAAGCCTTAAAGCACTGCCCACTGCCCTACCTGTCATCAAAAATCACAGGAGATCCAATGAAATAATAATAATAATGAAAGATATATTGCTGCTTAAAGGCATTTCTTTGTTATTGATGGAAGAAAAACATTGCACAACATTTGCACAGATATACTGGAAACAAAAAGACTTTCTAGCCAGAGCTGTGACTTGGAACAAGTCAGTCCCACGCTACTGCTTTGTGGCATGGCCAATGTGTGTCCTGAGATTGAAACTCTACAAGAGCAATGATCTATTTTTTATTTACTTATTGCTAATTTGCAGGCATGTGTTGTATTATATTTTGAGGTATTCACCTTGTGTTTATCTTGTTGTTCGAGGCATGGTGGCACAGTGGTTAGAACTGCTACCTCACAGCACAGATCACATTTTTGACCCCAACAATTAGTCCAGTATGACTGGCAGATGTTTCTCTAGCCCTTGTGAACAGTTAAAAGACCACTGCACCATTATAATCCACTCAAAACATTTCAATGCATTTCACAACTTGCTGAACTTATGGTGAAGCAAAGAGTTTGCTCATCACTACTAATCAGGCGGTATATAGCTATATTTGGTGGTAACTGAACATTGTTCTCTTTTGCCTGGGGTGGCTCCTCTGTTTCAAAATCAGTTCAATTTGAAAACTTTTTTCAAACATCTAAACACAGCCATACTTTTGTTAAACAATCAAGCAAAGTTTTTATTCATAATCATTTAAGCTTTTTACAGCTGGATGACTTGTATGAATGTCAACTCCTAATAACTGTCTGTGCTGTCATGCTTCAGTTTTTTAGTTTTGTTTACTCATATGTCAACCCAAGAAATTCCTGCAATTTATACTACAAGGAAAGTTCAGTTCAAGAAAACTGTCAAGTCATAGGATTTCCTGGGATTCTTCACCTGGATTGTTCATTCACAGGCAAAGGTAAAGTCCTGGAATAGTTTGCATGTGTGAAAGGGTCAAACCTTTCCTTTTAAATGCTTTCTCAGTGGCTTTGGCTATTCCCTTAGAAGTTCCACTAGGAGTAGTTGGAGCAACTTTAACACACTCATTAATAAAACAATTTTTTGTAATAACAAAAACAAAAATTGGTTTCTCAGGCCCACATATTGTAAAAATGTTGGCAGGACATAACAGCCTAAGTGTATAATAATTAGGCAAGAAAACCAGGGGATGAATTAATAAAAAGGGCAAAGATAAATGTGTGGTTGAAGTGCAGAAAAGAAGTTGGAATACCAGAGAAGGAAACCAAATGAAACTACAAAGCTAAAACACAAACCCATGTCCTAACATTAACTTGGATTTCTTACCCCCAACTATTCTAGAAAAAAATGATTTTTATTTTTAGAGAGTTGTTAGTCAAAACTAGGACTGAGCCCCACATGTGAACCCACAACTTTAAAAAAACTCAAAAACTGCCTTAATACTTTAAAATAAGCCAAGGCCTGAAACTCACAGGCCTGGGTCTACATTCTCGAAAGGCCTTGAGCCATTAAAAAAGTCCAATCAGGAAAGGGAAATTGCATGAAAAACCCTGGCCCTAACTGTTCAAAGAATAATCTTTGTAATGTGTTTTAATGCAGGGGTCACCAACTCCAGTCCTGGAGGACCACCGTGGCTGCAGGTTTTCATTCTAACCCATTTCTGAATGAGTGACCTGTTTTAGCTGCTAATGAACTTCTTTTGAACTAATTTTAATTGATTTGCTCTTGAAGACTCAGACCCCTTAATTGTTTTCTTTTTCCTTAATTAGCATCCAAACAATAATGAGATAAGAAATGAGCCTAAACAACAGGTGTCCATCATACAATATCTGAAAATAAAGAAAGATGAAGGTCTCAGGAATATCAGTCTGCTCAGGTTCCCAAAACATTTTAATAGTTCTCTTAGAAAGAAAAATAAACTATTTTGGAAATGTCTGCTATTGCACTTTGAGAGCAGCAACAAGCCATGAAATTAAAGAACGGGTTTAATTAACAACAGCAATTGGCACCTCATTAAGAAGCTGGTTGGAGTGAAATTGGTTGGAGTTTGAGGACCTGACTTAGTTGGTCTTCTGTTGGCTCACTAACTTCACATTTCATTTCTGTTTGGGTGCCATTTAAGGAAAGAAATGAAGCAATTCGGAGGAATGATGAAGAAATTCATGGAAACAAATCTTAAAAAACAAGTCAATTAAAATGAAGTGAAAATGACTATGCTTGGTGACCCCAGTTCTAATGAATATATGATGAAAAGTATCAAAGTTCCTTAAAATACAAGCAAACTACACGATAATTGCAAAACATCCACAAAAGGAGAAAACATCTTATGTTACCTTAAAACAGGCAAACTAAAAATAAACCAAACCAAGTCTGTAATTAAAAAATCATCAACCATAAGCAAGAGTGAGAGTTCCAACAGCAACAAATCAATAGGCATTGTAATAGGCTGGGAGCATGCGCTTATATGATGAACCACCTGGATTGGGACCCTTGTGTAGCAGGTGATATCATGTGAGTTTTTTTATGGTGGCTGGAGTGCCAATCCTGCCACCAACCCCCATGTTTTCCCTGTAAGTTGGAGGACTGGCATGTGGGACTGGATACAGATTAGTGTTATACCCAGGATGAAGTAATTGCAGGTTAAGAGCCTTGCTTATGGGCCCAATGGAGTGGAGTCACTTCTGGCATTTACAGAATTCGAACCAGCAACCTTCTGATTGCCGACACAGATCCCTAGCAAGAACAACTTCCAGAAGGGGAACTGGATAACACAAATAGGAACAAATGTCTCAGCTAAACCTCTTTATAGGCCATTACAAGGAGCCTAATCAGCTGCGCAACTGCAGGCTCAAGAGATTCTGACCTTTTGGGTTTCACATACAGATAACCAACTAAACAGACAAGATTAAAGGGCAAAATGATGTTACAATCAGGTGCTTATTTTTTATAATTTCTCCATTGCTTCTAAAAATTATTGAGTGTTTATTTTAGATGTTTTAGAGCTCAATTAATCTCATGGTTAGATTTGTTTTTGCACTGATATATTTATAACAATGTTGAAAAATAAATAAAATTTTCAAGCAGCACCATGTTGTTTGTGTTTTGGGAACCACCATTTTGAGAATTTTTTGTTGTTGGTTGCTATGACTATGGCAAGGTCAAGCAGAAGTATGTAGCCCATGATATAAGCAGGTGTAAGGTATAAAAGCTAAGCTGCATACTTCTTGGTTGTCCAAGATTATGGATTTTCCCAAAAGATTTTTGCCTTCATTTTTTGTTGTTATGGAACTCCTGGTTACAAATATTTTTGCTCTCCTTTTTGATTACAGTTTAGGGCTTACAATTTGGCTCTGTTTACATGTTCCATTTTAAGTTTGGTTATCAAACTTTCCCACACTGTTACTTGACTATGATTCTTGGTACACGTATCTAACACTGTTTGGTTAACTTTTTGCCTTTCTGGCTTTAACCCTTGGCTTGACATTTCTGATTTAGTTACATCTGTTGATTCCAGCTTCACTCAAAGCTGCTGCCGCTGAGTACAAAAAAACAATACTAAGTACTTGAAAAACAGAAAAATAAAGTACTTTACTTGAAACAATTAAACACACACACAAAAAACTTTCATTAACAAATATACCAAAATTATAAGAAGAATGTTATGCTATAAATTCAGGAAAAATTAGGTACTGGAATATTTTGGTAATATATATTACTATTTAAAAAATCATTAGGGAATTTAAGATAACATAGCTGAAAGCCACTGACAACAAAAAAGGCAGAAACCTGATATTCCCAACTAATCAAGGGCAGACACGCCTATGGGTCAAAATTAGTAAATATCTTTAAAATTAAAATGGACTTTAAATTGTCAACGTAGTTTACCCCTCACAATGTAACCCCAGTATCACTATAATAGGTAATTTCAGAATGTTCACAATTGAACTGCCCATTTCCAAAATCTGAGCATCCCTCTCCTTTTAGGTCAATTCAGTGCCAGACCAAAAACATGGACCGAAACGCATAAGGCACTAGGACAAGCATTCCAAGAAAAAACTTGGATATTGCAGGAAACAGAAATATGAGGCAGCTCTGAATACCTGAGAGAGCCTAGGTCTGCATGATATTTGCCAAGGATAAGATTAGATTTGCAGGATAGCAATATATTTGGCTCATCTCTTAGGAACAGTGTTACAGATTCCCAGACGCAGAGCTGAGTAAAGATTTTTTAGTTAAAGGTAAACACTGCTCTTTTCATCACCTAACTATTCTTTACATAAGGACAAACTCATATTTCAAACAACACAATCCTTATTTGTACTTTTAAAATTTAAACTTCCCTTATACATGCGTCAGGCAAAGCATTTAAGAATAAAAATCTCTAATTAATTATTACAAAATATTGTGAATGCTAAACAATTTTCTAACTGCGACTCCTCAAGGTTTAAATTGCATGTTATATCTGCATCCAGGGAGATAGAGCCAATACACAAGAGAAGTGAAAAAAGAAATTGTAGTGTCAATGAAAAATAAAAGATACATCTGAAAAGTAGATAAGAAGAATTCTCTAAACTAAAAAAAAAATCTGATTCCTGTTTAATGGCAGCAGGGAGATGGTACAGGGTCAACTGCTTCTGCCTCAAATCTCCACACCTCTCCCAGACACAGTCTCTTTGGTCTTTGAATACTTTCCCAGTATAAGTGTGGCATTTTCTTCAATTTTTCTATGTTTTTCCTGAAACCTTAAGCTGTGTATATCAGGGTAACTTGTGTCTCTAAATCAACCTCATCTGAGGGAGTATCTTCTGAGGTAGAACACTGTTTAGGGATGTTCACTTCCTGTGATGGTGCAGGTCGGCTACACGACACCGGACCCTTCCTGGAGCCTGTTGAACCCGCCACGGCCGATAACTTAACCAAAAGATGAGTAGCACACATGGAGACACTCACACGTAGCAAGGGATAGCTGCAAAGGTGAAACAGTGCTTTTATTAAAACAATCCAAACAATCAGTGTCTCAAGAAATAGTGCAGTGCTTCTTCCATAAATAAAAAAATAAATTATTCTTAAAAATAAATGGTGTCCAGGTGGAAGTTAACAACAAGTCAATAAATAATTTCTTAAATTTGAGGTTAAAAACTCCCAAGGCAGGAAAACCATCCTTTTAAAGTCCTTTTTAGAGTCCCTGGTGCAGCCCTTGGAAAACAACGTCTCCTCTACTTACCTCTGCTGCGAGGCCTCAAAAGAGACGAGACACCCATCCGACAGACACAGCCATCCAACTCCACCTACAGGTCCTGGTCCTTGCAGTCCTATGGCTTCCAGGAGGGCTCCCAATTTGGATGTCAACTTGCGAAGGCTCAGGTCCCTGTGGCCATCCATGGCCCTAACAGGGCTCCCCTTCCAAGCCTCCCTGACTTGCTCTGCCTTCCTGGACTTACGCAAAGAGTCCCACCAAGAGGTTACTCCAGCTCCAAGATCACTCAGCTGAAGTAGCACACCCTAGTCCCACCAGCATCACCAACATGCTCTCATAGGAACTCTCTTTCTTGTTGCCTGCCTCCATTCTCAATCACTCTCTCGCTTGCTCACTCTCTTTCCCATCTTCATGCCTTTTTAGCCTCCTTTCTGTTATTCCTTACCCTTTCATTTCTCCTTTATATTCTCCTTTTTCATCTTCCCTCTGTCTTGTGCAGGCTCCTTTTATACTCCCCTGCCTTATTAGGCACAGGTGACATGAACTAAACCCTCCGTGCCATCATTGAGGTGTCTGACTGATCGGCCCACCTCTGAACGCGTCAGCCAGCTTCTCAATTAACCATGGAATGAAACACTCACGTACACCCATACCCAATTGGTGTCTGCACCTTCTTGGGACATGATTATTTATTTAAAAGTGCCACCTCTTGCAAAGCCACGGTCCCACTATACCACTCCACACTACCTTTCACAGATGTTGCTTTAATCCGCGGTGTTGCCTATGACCTTGAATGAAATTTAAGTTTAATGGATAGAACATAACAAATCTGTCAAATGAGAGCAGACCATTCAGTCCATCAAGCCAGTTTGTTTAGCTAATAGCTGAGCTGTCTCAGTATCCCATCCAGAAATGGCCATTTTAAAATTAACAAAAAAAAAAACATAACATCTGAAAATATAGATTAAAACAGAGTTCCTGAAAACCAAATGAGATTGAGATTCTGCTCAGAACAAACCTGGAAACTTTAGAAGAAATTAACAAACCACAAAAAATATATATGTCACAGCATTTAATAGTTTTCACTTGCTAATTAATGCAACATAACACAAAAGGCTATTTAGAAAACAATGATGCCTATTTCAGCATCATTACAAGGCAATAGACTCCCATCATGACTTGCAACTCAGTCACCTAAGAGTGTTTATTGTAACAAAGGGAACAGTCATCTACAAAAACTATCATTAAAGAAAATAAAAGTGTCATTATCCATTACCTTATAAAATGTACTTTTCTTTATATCATTTTATTTTTAGTTTTTCTCCTGGTTCCTTTCTATTATTTCTCTCTCCACTGTCCTTTATTGTGACAGAATAGAAAGAGATGAAGTTCAGTCTGTAAACAAATTACAAGTCTATCAAATGCTAAAATGAAAAACAAACATGTCATAGTAAAAGATGGAAAATGAAATAGCACTATACTTTCCCAAAGAACAGTAAATCAATTAATCAAAAGGGACAACTTTTAAACAGAAACAGTCTAAATAACTCCAGTCTGCCCATAAAAATATGGTGTTGCAGATCTTGGACACCGGCTGCGAGAACTGATTGCTAAAGGTAGGAAAACGTCCTCCTGTCCTCTCCAAAGCAAGTAGAAAAGTTTAATTTAAAAATCAAACATTCTAAATCATAAGAACAAATTAAAAAGTAATGTTTGTGAACTGGTATCCCAGTATGGGTGTCTGCTAAAGAATAACGAGCAATGAGTAGATGCTCAAAAGAGAGAAAACTACGAATATTATTTTTTGAGACAATCATTTTCACTTACAATATTTCTTATTATTTATGCAAAATCATTATATTTTATATGATATTAATGCTTTGACAATGCAAAATGTATGCCATTCTAAAACAATCTGCCTTTGCATTCTTTTTAGATAGATAGATAGATAGATCGATGTGAAATGTAATGCATACATAGTACTTCATTTGTAGACTCTCATGGTGTATTTATATTATAAACATTACTTTAATTATTTTTAAACAAATTATTGCTTTAGAAAAGCATTTAACAATGCAAGTGTATAAAAGGTAACCATTATATGGCAAGAATGATTAATGGAGAGAAATGAGAGAAGTAAAATGCTTCCAGACTTGCCTTTTAATGTAAAAGAGGCACGTTGGTAATGGTTTCCATTTTGAGATATATGATGGGTTCCGGATGTGCACTCTGCTTTCAAAACAAAGGTCATTGTACTCACATAAAGTTAATCTTGTTTTTTGTTCAGAGAGTATATTGCAACATGTGAGAAATTAATGAACTTAATTAAATTAATGATGCAAGTCTCATTTAATAGTGGGTAATATATGAGTTCAGAAGACTAACATGGTTTAAATCCCCATGCCTTGTTCCTTTGATGATGATGACGATTGTTACTTTTTAGTAATTTACTGTACCTATCCAATACAGAATATAATATAAACACTAGCGTATGTTTATTTATTTATGTGTCTTTTAAAATCCACTTAGCAATTTACTTACAACTCTGTGGGGTATAATGGGTTAGTGCTGCTTCAAAGTAGAACTACTATGGACTTAATCACTGGTTTAGTCAATGCCTCAGTGGAATGTCAGTGATCTCCCTGGATCTTTTTGGATATCCTTACACATTTCAAAGATATGCACATTTCCTTTATTGGTAACTTTAAACTGCTTACATTCCTTCCTTAATGTATTATCAAAACTCGTCATCGGTGAATGTGTCTGCCAAATATGAACTAATAATAATCAAAATAACTGACCTTCTTTGAGAAACTTTAAATTCAGAAATTAGTGAACAATATCATCAAGCTATACATTATTTAAACAATATATTAATTATTTCACCCATTCTTTTTCTGTACCTACTTTATTCTTCTCTGGATTATAGGATGCAGGTGACTACCTTGCCATCGATAAGCAAAATGCAGAAAAACTTGAGCCACCAAACTACCAAAAATTCACAGACAACACACATTCTGTCAGAGTTTGTGGTGCAGTGAATCACAGTGATACTACCCTTTTTGTTCTGCCTGAATGAAAATAGCACAGGAAAGACATAAAATCAAATTTCAAGAGACTTTGGATAACTTGTTGGTCCAAGGTACAGAAAATAGGTCAGGGTGAAAAAATAACAGCCAAAAAGCAAAACCACAGCACACAGCAAATACAAATAGAAATAGGGTGGCAAGAAAAACTTTGTGAACCCTTTAGAATTACCTGGTTTTATGCAATAACTGGTCATAAAATGTGATGTGATCTTGTTGTAAGTCATACATATAGACAAACACAATATGTTTAAGGTAACAATGCACAATTGTAATTTTTCATGTCTTTATTGAACTCACCTATCAAACATTCAGAGTGTGTTGTGGAAAAAGTAAGTGAATCCTTGGATTTAAGGTGAAACCTTTGGCAGCAATAACCTCAAGTAAGTGCATCCAGTGGCTGCAAATCAGACATACTGTATATATCACATTCAGGGTGGATTTTTTGCCATTCTTCCTCATAGAACTGTTTCAGCTCGTCCATTTTCTTAGGATGTCTGGTGTGAGCAGCTCACTTGACATTCAACAGTATCTCCACTGGGTTAGGGTGTGGACTCTGACTGGTCCACTCCAAATGACAGTTTTTCCTTTTTTGAAGTCATTCTGTAGTAGATTTACTTCAATGTTTAGAGTTATTGTCCTTCTTCACCACTTCTGCTGGCTGATAGCCATGCTGGCATTATCTTGTAGGATACCTCCATACATTTTGGAATTCATTTGTCCCTTGATGATGGAAAACTGACTAGGTGCTCTGACATCAAAGCAGTCCCAAGTCATAATGCTTCTCTCATTGTACTTCATTGTTGGGATATCGTTTTCATGTTGGTATGCTGTGCCCTCTTTATGTCATATGTACTGCTGTGTATTCTTCCTAAACAGTTCAATCTTAGTTTCACCAGTCCACAAAACATTTTCTCAAAAGCATTGTAGAGTGTCAAGGTGATATTTTACAAACTTCAGGCATGGATCAATGTTTTTTGTGATCAGCAGCAGCTTAGTGCCATGGATACCGTGCCTGTTTAATGTTCATATGACCAGAGATGTGAACTATAATAAATCCCTCTAGCCTTTAGCTGTTACTCTAGAGTTCTTTTTCTACCTCACTGAACATTCTGTGTTGTTCTTTTCAAGTCATTTTGGCTGGGCACCCACTTCTACAGAGAGTAGCCACAGCACTAAATTATATCTGTTCGTAAACAGTTTGTTTAACTATGGACTAATGAATATCTAACCTCTTTGCAATTAATTTGTAACAGCAATTCTTGAGTATAGAACTCTTTTTTGCAGGGTGAGCTTCACATCAGAAGATGCTTATTGTGAATAGCAGTCTCAACATGTTTGAGTCTCTTTTTACAGGTCGGAGTACCTCTATACCACACCTCCAATCTTATTTCATTGGTTGGACTCCAGGTTTGTTAACACTTTACTCAGATTAGCTTTTGTTGGATGTAATCAGTGTAGGGGTTCACAAACTATACTTTTCCAGCTTACAATGTGAATGTTTGAATAATGTATTCAACAGGGACAACAACAATACAATAATTTGTATGTTAACCAGGTTATGTTTTTTCATCATTGCAACTTAGACAAAGATCAGACCATATTTTAAAACAAATTTATACATTGATACGGTTCAAAGAGATTACTTCTTGCCACTGTATCTGTTGTTCTGGACAGACTTTTTTCTATTTCTCGTCAGAACTTGTACAGCTTAACACCCTTGCTGGCTACACTGAGGTAAACTGATTCTATTTTGCTTTATATAAAGGCTTTTAGATATTGTAAGATACTAGGGGTCACTGTCACCCCTTTAACCCCAACAGACAGACACATTGGACACAGGTTAAAAGCACCAAGAAGGTATTTTAATGATTCTTCTTTGATGATGGTGCCTCCAATGCACCCGAGCCACAATAAACAGGCAATTTAACAGCAAACACAAATATTTATAAATCAGATCGCTCCTCCACACCTCCCAGCATGCTTTGTCCTACACCTCCCTTGCAGGGTCTCCAGCAGTCATTTATATAGTCCTTGACCCAGAAGTGCTTCTGACCTTCTGACCACGTAACTTGCTAGCTCTTCCAGGTCTAATGAAGAATTTACTTTTTTTCGGGGTATTTCGGGGTTTCTGTCCATGTGACTTAGGAGTATTTCCAGGTTATGGTTGGCAGCTCCTCCTGGTTTCACCCACGGTACCCAACAGGGCTGAGAAACCGAACTCCAAGTCCCAGGATGCCCTGCTGGGATTCGGGGCACTGTATCACTCCAGGGGAGCTGCCATCTAGCGTTTTAGGGAAGGCAGTGTGCAAAAGTAGTTGGCTCCCCCCATCCTTCCATCCTCATGGCGTCCCAGCCGGGTTAAGCTGCAGGCTGTCTATCACAATATAATGAATCTATAAGTCATATACTGCTGTGTTATGATAACTTTACAAAGGCTTTCTTTGTTGAGCTAGTGGGTGACCATTAAAGGCCCTGTTCTAAATTGTTATTGGTGACATTATAAACCAACTATTAAGAGTCTACAAACATTTTATTAACTATACTATTAAATAAAATATTTAAATAATAAACTATCTTAAAAATAAGACATTTAAAAGAAATTTTTAATTGTTTCATATCATGTTAAAAACATGTTTTATAACATGCAGACTGTTAATACCTTCTTATAATGGATTCCTAAACTAAAGGTTTACCATGTTATCTTTGCTCTTATTGAGACCAAACAAACCTTTTGTTATTGTCTTATTACATGGCAGGAATTGACTAATAGATGCACACAAGTAGCCCCTATTGTAAATGGCTACCGTTTATTGGTTGGCAAAAACGTGTCTCATAATTAACAGATAACATCTTCCAGTAATTTTCTTTATGGAACAGAGCCAATAAAATACAATTCTCAAGCCTAATGTGTTGAACATTTTATATGAATGTAAATTTACCAGGGAACTGAAATGGATTAATTGATAGATTCACATAGATTATGCAGAAACTATTTGTGTGCCTACACCAGACAGAGGGATGTAATAGCTCACAGATCCACATAAAGCAGATAATGAGCAATACTGGATATCTACAAAGAAATCTCATGTTACTGATAACAATGAAACAGTCTAAGCTTTCTTTCCCTGAACTTTATCAGACATTTTTCTGCAATGATTCCTGTAGTATGGAGATAAATCTGCATGCCAGTGCTGATTCTAAGTAATTTATCTATCAACATTAGCCTTGAAACCCCAAGAGCAGATAAACTACATAATGTCACAAAGAAGACTTTGTTGTTTGCTGCCTTACTGATGTCACCGTAGGATTTAATTGATCCCTTAAGCCAGTCTTGCAGTACTGTCCCATTTTATTAGCTAGTGCAAAATTTAGTCTGTTTTTCAGCTTTATTCTTACAAGAGCATGACGTCAAAAAGTCACTTTAACTCTTTCTTCTGCTCTTGTTCTTCCTTATATCCTATTTTCATTGTTGCTTTGTAGTAGAGTTTACTTGTAAACTGGCATTTTGCAAGCTCATGTCAAAATTTTGAGTTTGAAAATAATCATTTGTGAATCCCCTGTTTTTTATCCTGGAAGCAACTAGTGCATGTGTTTCCCTTACATTGTACTTTTGTTGTTCTGGGTTTTTTGTATTATACAGTATAATTACTTCTAAGCTTGATGAAACTTGTGACCACCAGGGGGCACCACCAAGGCCCAGACACCAGACACAAGTTCAACAGTCACAGTTCCTGGTTAAAATAAAGTTATTTTATTTTAGAATACTACCTTAACAGATATTTTAAAACAGTCCAGCACAGAATAATATAATCTTGATGCATTTAGCCATCTCCTTCCACACCTCCTTATCGAGCGTTGTCCCCTTTTTCCCGATTCAACTCCTAGAGGCAGGTGAGGCATCTCTTTTTATCTTGAACCTAGGGGTGCTTCCAGTGCCAGGGCACTTCCTGATGGAAGCACTTCTGGGTCAGACATCCCTCAAAAGTTGGGGTAGCATTCCATTGTATCTCCCCCTGTCGGCACCCAAGGACCCAGTCAGGGCTGTATTACAGGATATCCGTGCTGGAATCGTAGCCCTGGGAGGTTGCACCCTATTGTATTGGGGGACAAATAGTCCATATAGGTTTTTTCCCCCTGTCCCTCCATTATATAGGAACCTTGAACCATCCCAGCCACGATGCCCATGCTTGGTGTCAATGACAAAGTACAATGAAATTAAACTTAGAATGAGCAGATGACCTGTCAGTTTAAAACATTCATTTATTAATTTTTCCCAATCCATTATTTCAGAACATTTTTAAAGGGGCCTCTCACAGCAGCTTGGCTATATGGTAGGAACCAACCATTGCTTATGCAGGGCAAACTCACATGGAGCTGTCTCCCACAGCCACTCACAAGATGTTATTTTAGAGCATCTGATTACTTTAACCTGAATGTGTTCGGAATGAGTTAGGAAATCAGGACCGACTGAAATAAAACATGCAAATATCATACAGAGAGTAAATAAGCCAGAATGCAAGCCCAGTCTCGTGGAGCAGTGAAGAAAGCACATTAATCCCTGCACCAACATGCCACTCTAGTTTTAAATAGTAAATGCAAGGCTTCTCACAAAGGAATTCAAAAAGTTGACCTATGTTTTAAACATATTTCTTGTTTTTATTTAGAAAAATTCTTTTCAGGAAAAATATTTGAAGTATATCACTGCCCCACAATGAACTAATGCTCGATCTAGATCTTCTGCCTTAAACTCATTCTGGCCAAGATAAACTCTGGCCCTACTACCTTGATCTGAATCAGACAAGTTCAGTAACAAATTTATATATTGACTATATTACTTTCCATTAAAACACCACCACACAGCTTTAGGCAGTTTAACTCCCGGGGTAGTAAAGCAACTGATCAAAGGTCTTATGAGAGCAAAGGTTAAAAGGGTATTAGGAAAGCTAAAAGACAG
Organism: Polypterus bichir lapradei; assembly: GCA_026402145.1. Lineage (NCBI taxonomy): Eukaryota > Metazoa > Chordata > Cladistia > Polypteriformes > Polypteridae > Polypterus > Polypterus bichir. The sequence continues at coordinate 50,732,011 of JANRMT010062835.1, read as the reverse complement.
TTAGAGAAAAATATTAAGAAAATGCAAAAGATGACCCAAGAAGATAATTTGATTGTTTTAATACACTAGTAAAAGAATGCTCAGGGTGAAGTGTATTAGGAAAGTTAAGGACAAACTAAAATATAAAATCTGCAAATCAGCAAGTTCTCCAAATTTCCATTTTTCTGAAGTTTTCACAAGAAGTTACAGAGAATATCAAAAGTTTAGTATATGGTGATTTGCAATTGTAGAGAGTTAACTTGTATCAAAAAGGCAGAAATCAAACAGATTTCCAGGGCCAGATTACATTTATTTTGAGTAGTGAAAAAGATGACTGAGTACATAATAAATGTTTGGCGTGCATTTTTGAAAAATCATTGAACACTGGGTAAATTCTTACAGGACTGTATTTAGAATTAGTTTATACTAAAAGTGGTGTTCCTCAGGGATTAGTGCTGAGGCTGCTGCTCTTTTTCATATATACAAATAGAGCTAAGAATAGGGCGGTGTGGTGGTTCTGAGGCTAAGGATCTGTGCCAGGTTGCCAGTTTGAATCCCATAAATGCCAGAAGTGACTCTGCTCTGTTGGTCCCTTGAGCTAGGCCTTTAACTTGCAATTGCTTCATCCCGGGTATGATGTTATTTTGCATCAAGCCCCACAATCAGGTTCTCCAACTTCCAGGGAGAACTTGGAGGTTGGTGGCAGGATTGGCACTCCAGCCACCATAAAAAAAAAAACTTCACAGTGTTTCAGTGTGGTGCTGTGGTGTCACCCGCTGCACTCAGGTCCCAATCCAGGTGGTTCATCATATGGTAGGTGTGGCAACACGTGATCAGTACATGCTCCCGACCTCTAAAAATACATTAAACTAACATGTTACATTTGCAGATGACAGATAATATAAAATCAGTCAAATCATTGCAGAGAAACATGGACAGAATACAGACTCTGGAAAATTTGTGGCAAATTAAATTTAATATAAGTAAATATAAAGTCTTATGTAGGAAGTAAAACTATTAGTTTTGAATATATATGGACAGGTTGACACTTGAAAGACCACATATGAAAGGGACCTTGCAGTCATATTGGACTTTTCACTTTCCACATCTGGCTGGTGTACAACAGCAATTAAGAAGGTGAATAGGATATTAGGTTATGTAGCCTGGTGAATGGAGCTCAAGTCGATAGATATTATCCTTAAGTTACATTATTCACTAGTGAGGATTCATTTGAAGCACTGAGTGGAGGTTTGGTCTGTATATTACAAAAACAAATAGAAGTACTGCTGAAGTCTAGAAAAGAGCCGCTAGGCTGATTCCAGGACTGTAAGATATGAACTATAAGGAAACATAAAAGGATTCAAACCTTATTATATTAGCAAATGGAGACTAAGAGATGATATAACTGAAGTACTCATAATAATGAAGAAAGTTGGTCCAGCGTATCAAAGCTGTTATTTTATAATGGGTTCAACAAGAACATGGAAACTTGTTAAGGGTAAATTTCACACAAACATCAGAAAATCATGTACGAGTTAAGACATTGGGAGGAAATCTCAGTGCCATCAAAAATATAAGTGAATACAAGGACGTTATGTCCTTACCTTTTGACAGTTTTCAGTAATCATAATTTTGATATGCAAAATGTCTTATGGAGTTAAGAAACATTTGTATATGAATAACGTTTAGAAAAATTATGATTAAAGAGTTGGACTAAAACTCAGAAAGTTGTCATTTCAGTCCCATGCAAGCAAGTCACAAATCCTAAGTGTAGATGTAAGCTGCTTTGGGACAGTGTTAGATATAAAAATTATTATATAAAAAATGAAGCATATGTGCAGGTAGCGTGTTACAGTGGTTAAGACAAGACACATGTTTAGGAATGAATATGAATAACTTTGGTGTGGCCTTGGTTAATGGTGTTGGCCATACAAGCAATAATGAAAATGTTGACTATTACCTAACAGTTTTACATCATAAGAGTTCAATACTTTTTACATATTCAATACCATATTCACCTTATAATTAAAGCCTTGTCTACTCTTGAAATTCCATTAAACTCCTCTTACCGGCCATGAAAACCCAGATGTACACTGTGAAAGGGATTCTCTGAAAAGGATGCCTGCATTGCACTAGCTAAAAAATGTTTTGAAATGTGGAAACTTATTGAGAGACAGAGCTCAGGAAAACAACATATTAACAAAGGAATGTGGGAATGTTATGTTGTTTTTAAACAAGCGCAGAAGAGACAAGTTGGAAAATGTACACATGATGTAACATTCAGGTGTTTCCTGGGACTTAATTAACTGTTTTGAAAAGTTGCAATAGTTTGTTTTTTTGTATTTACTTCCATAAAGAGAGAGAGGTATGATATTTTTGTTTATTATATACTTTTGTGTCTATGAGTTATATTAAAAAATAATAGTGAAAATAGAATATAAAGCACATTATAATATCTTATAAACAAAAACTTTCCCAAATAGCTTATGGTGGCTGGAATAGCTTCACAGATACAGAATTCTACTGAAGTGAAGTAACAATTGCATTTTTGTGAGCTATTGTTAGTTGTGGACGGTTTATGGATAATTTTAGTTCATATTTCTCAAACACAAAACTTTTTAAAGAAGTACTCATTGGAGAGAATTAAAACTGATGTTGAAATCTCAAGCTAAATTTGTTGGCTGCAGGGTATTGACCATGATTTATAGCAGGTCATTGTGAAGCATTGCCAATATCTTATAGTGGTGGAGAAATATTGAATCATTGTAATCTGTAGTTAACCATGAGGTTGTTTTCAGTGTATTGTAAATAATGAGTGCATGTTTATTCACTATACAGTATGCATAATGACTTATTAAGCCAAGCATATAAAATTCCATTCCTTAGCTATTTATTTATAAATAAGTGACTTTTTTTGCTTGCATTTTTTTTACTATTATAGATACAAAGTGAATTTATTGGGTCTTTCCTCTTTAGACCATTTGCTTCCTGTTCATTTTAGTTATGATTTTCACTGTTCCCTGTTGTCTCTTTAACTTTGACATTTTTCCTCCTCATGCGTGGCCTCCAGTTCACCAGAATGAATCTACACCTTAAAAGAATCCTAGAAAAGTCCACATTATAATTTTAGAATCTTTTACTTTGGTTTACTTTCTCAGCACCTCAAAGACACAGTATGTAAGTTAAGCTTTTGCTTGTTGCCACCTGAAAATACCAAATTTGTCATCTGGGTCTTCAGTCGCCACTTCAATGATGTTGCAGTACACCATTGTTTATTGTCTGTAATCATGGGAAGTAATGGTGTATCCTTTTGCCCCTATATTCCACATATTTTGGTGAAGAAACAAAGAATTCAGTGTGTTCGAGCTGTAATTAGACACACTAAGCAAAAAACCTAGCTCAGTCTCTTGTTGAATTTAATACACTAGCAGCATGCTGCATGAAGTATGCTATTAGTTAAAATGTGACATTATATAGGAACATATTCAATCCCATTTTTATAAGATTAGAAAATATGTGGCTCTATTTTATTTTTTGCCTTCTCCTTTATTTTTAACCTTCACATTTCCAAGCATTAATGCACCAAGGCAAGGCTTTTTCATATTATATTTCAAAATACCTAAACTTGAATATTAATGACTTCATTGCAAGAATTATAATACCAAAAGCCTTAAAATAATTAAAGATAACTGTTGTGAAAAAATCATTATTCAACGATTACTGTCATAATGGTGTTAACTTTTAAAGGCACTGCAGAACAGTCCTTAAACCCAGAAAACCAAAAAGAGACTCAGAAATATGAAAAAATGGTGCTTCATTAACTAAATAAAACACCGGGTAGAGTTTACATCCAAGGAGAACACAAAGTACCAAACAAAAGAAAATGATGAACCTTCTGCACCTCTAGATCTAGCTATATAGTTGTTCCGACAGTCTATTGTATTGTCTGCCTAAAGCACTTTCTCACTTCCACTAGCACACAAATAAGGTGCCTTCTCACCTCCCTGATCCTTCTTTAACTTCTAATGTCTTCTCTACCTCACTACATGGTGAGCCCTTGCTTTTCTTTACGTCTAACTCCGAGCTTGTCTGACTGAAGAGTTAGAGATCCTAAACTGTTATGATCAAGAGCGCTCAAAATAGCAATAGAGAGTGAGGGTGCCAAAAGATTCACAAAACTAGGACAGAATCTCTACTCTCCACCCTAAAGATAGGCCTTACTCCAGGCAGCCTGACCCCAAACTCTACTGGTAGACTTCAGCTTGTCCAGGCCTCAATTGTGGGTGACAGGCTTCTAAATATTTAAAATGTTTCAAAATAAATCAAAATGCATCTCAAGAGATACTCACAAATTATATACTTATCAACAATAAACAATCACAATAAATCACTGAAGGACCTGCTCCCCAGCCTGAAGTACATATGCTGAGGGTCATCCTACAGCAATGACATCAGGATGACCCCACGTCTTTGGGTTCCACCCACAAAGCACAAGGAACATAAGACAACACATCATACACAGATACTAAATAATAAATGAGCAGAACAATATAAACAAAATTTCCAGATCATCTTGGTTTCTTCAGAGACTCTACAGAAACTACAGTTCCCAGGAGCCGCTGCAGGTAATTTATCTAATTCCAGAACTTCTTATCTTGTTATCCTGGCCAAATAAGGTTATTCCAAATGTGTACCAAGCTGTCATAAATGTCATCCACATGCTTCCCTTCACAACAGATTTTAAATTAAATAATAATTGCAGATAGCGTACTAAACAATTTTCTGTACTAAGTTGAAAGAAATATAAAATTATGCCAAGATCCTTTTCAAAACGCTTAAACATGTAGAATACGACTGCTGTTGATGGTTCTCTTTGGTCCTGAACCAGGAGTAGTGATGCTCATATTCTTGGTCAAAGGGTGGCTTTATATTAATCTAGTGGTATTAAAATAGCCAAGCCTTATTCAGTCTAGCAAGAATGTACAAATTAAAAGTCAGCTGCACACACATGTTCTCAAAGGTTAATTTAAAGGTTATGTGCAGACTTCAAGCTATATATAGTAAAAAAAAACATAATTATAGCCTGTAGAAAGAGGTCAATATATGGGTATGTTATGGAAATCTTTCAATTTGCTATTATTAGCTTCAAAATGAAGCCCCACTTTTAGATAAATGTAATCAGAATAAATTGACAGTGTTATTGCCATAATAAACATTTACAAATATTTAATACCTTTACAGAGGATTTTGATTTTTGATAAGTGGCAGGGGAGCTAATATTGCCTTTTTATTTTTAAAGCATCCGAAGTGCAAAGTAATAACATGTGAAACCATAAATGCCATCACAGTTAGTGCCTAATGGACATTTCAAAAATTAGCTTAGAGTAAAAGAGTGGCAGGTACAGGGGATGAATAAATATTTGGAATCACTGCATGAAAAGGTAGTTTAACTTTGAAGTAACAAAATCACAATTACAGATGCAGCTGCAAAGATGAATCATATTAAGTTGCACATTAGCAGTATGTGTCTGCTTCAAAAGAAGTCTAACTGTTAGTACCTTGATATTTCAGTTTTCAAAGCAACATGACACAACTAACAGAGTCCCAAAGAAGCCAAATAATCAGGACCAGAATTGCAGGTGCATTAGTCAAAGAAATTGCTAAAATATTTCACATGAAAAGAGAAATAGTCTGAAAAATAATAGCAGCATATGACAAATATGGACAAACTTCATCGGTAAACAGGCAGAGTGATTGCAACTCAAATATCACTGACAGGGATGGTTGGACATTTCCCAGGTTAGTTGCTTAATGCCATAAAAGTACAGCCACAAAAACTAGCATGAAGTTTAATTAGCTCTTTTGTGACCCTGTCTCAACATAAACTGTATGTGACAATCTTCACAAAGCTAGAATTTATGACAGTGCTGTCATATACCACCCAAGTCACCTTAGATGAGCGAATTTTCATATTACATGCTTAACATTTCCCATTTTTGGGTGAGCTTACCGTTGGACAAAACCATGTGATGCCCTAAACCCATAGTGTCTGTTGCCAACTGTTAAACATGATGGGAGATATATAATGGTGTTGACAGCCATCTTGTGAGAGTCATTGGGTTCAGTGTTTGCAGTTGATGATCATATAATGGCCACGCTATATAAGGCATACTTTGGTGCTGTCGGAGGTGGCTAGGGTGGCGACCCGGCTGGGATGCCCAGGAGGACCGGAGGAGGGCGATCATGTGGGGGCGACTGCCCTGGTTCCTTTGGGGGCCACGGATACAGAGCTTTGAAGCTCTACCCTGTAGGGGCCCGTGGTCACCACCAAGGGGTGCCCCTGTGTTCCCCCCGCCACACCTGGAAGTGCTGGGGGGAAGAGGATCGGGGACACCCGGTGTGCTTCCGGGTACACAACCAGTGCTTCTGCCACACAGGTGCGTGTCGGTGGAAGGTCACTGGAGGACACCTGGAGCACATCCGGGTGCGTATATAAAGGGGCCGCCTTTTTTCATACGATGGCTGGAGTCGGGAGGAGAAGACAAGGTCTTGGAAGAGAGGCAAGGAGACGGCCTGAAAGAGAAGAAGACACTGTATTGTTGGCCAGGACTTTGGGGACTTTTGGGGATTGCTGCACTTTTGTAAATATGGCACTGATGGATAAACGTGTTGGGTGACATTAACGTGTCCGCCTGTCTGTGTTCTGGCCGGCTTCCACAGTGCAAACACTGTTTCCTCATTATATTCCCGAGTTCCAGGATTGTAATGCCTCCATACACATTGTTGAACTAGTTCAAGAGTCGATTCATGAACACCAGGATAGCCTAAAAACATCTTCCATGGCCTTCCAGATCTAAACATCATTATACATTATGGGAAGTTCTGAGGGTGCAGCAAGTTTCCCCCTCCATCAACCCTTAAAGAACAGGATGCTTTTCTTCTTGGAGGTTGGTGCAACATTCCACTATGCAGTCACTATTCAGAATTTACATTACAGCATTTCAATAAAGTAGTTCCAATGGCAAAAGTTGACCAAACACCTTGTTAGGTCTTTGATATTTAACATATAATTTGTGTATCTATGTTGACATCCATATTTTGTAGGTAGATTCAAAAGAATCAGGTAAATCTACATGATTTATGTAGTATGGGAAATAAATACAACTTCTTGATTATAGAAGAAAACTAAAGTGAAGTACTGTAAAAAAACTGAAGAGAAGAAGATGTAAAACATATAGCAGATACTCTTCACAAATATGATTTACTATTCTTAGAAAAGATAGTGGTAACAGATACTAATACATTATGCTAACCTGTTTTTCTTTTGAGAAAGCAATATCTAGTATTATAATCTCAAATCCAATTACTGACAACATTAAAAATATGTAACTAGTGAGAACTGTATTATGTAAAACTCAACAAGAATGCTGATGCCTGACTGGTATATTCTGTCCCTCACCACAGCCCTAATGCTCTCTTGACCAACGTCCAACTGTTCGTGCAAATCAGTTCAGAAATCTTATCCTGGTAACCTGACATTGCTGTATGTTTGTAACAGTGCTTATAATTGGTATTGTATAAGAAATGTGCAAAATGCCACACAGCTATTTCCAGCACTTAGATTTAAACCCAAAACTTTAGATTTGTGAGGAAAATAATTAAACACAGGCTCAATATACAAATATAGCATAACATGGCATTGTCATATTTACCTAATCTATTTCAGAGTGTCACAAAAAGCACCATGAGACATGAAAAGGTTTGGGGCAGCCCCCCGTATATTATATCCTGGCTGCAAAGAGGCAAATTAGTCAGAGTTCGTTACTCATGCGAGTCCAAAACAGAACTGAGTTGCTGCCTGCGGAGGAAGTGAAGTCATCAGGGCCGGAACCAGAAGTGACATCATCAGTGATGCCGGAACTGGGAGGGATTTCCCGAGAATGGTCTGTAAGGGATTGAGAGAGACAATTAGTGCACCCCGCCACCCTCTGGTCAGGCATGGAATTACTATTATTCAGGTCCTTTAGTTGTCTCCTAATCGCATGTGTGTGACAAAAGTTATGGGCATTCAGAGAGTATCCAATGAGTACCAGATACAACGTGGGAAACAGCTCTGAATCAGTTCATCATAGGATCCACACTCACAACCACATTCACACTGACTTTAGAACAATTTAAAACTACCAGTTAGCTTAGCATGCATGTCTTTGGAGATTTGGGGGCAAAACTAGACTACCTGGAATAAAAACTCTTCACAAGGACAATAGCCATGCACTGGATTTAGAAACAGGATGGTGAATCTGTGTTTTGGTGGAACCCATTGCACCACCCAAACATACAAATATTTTTGTGTGTATCCTAGAAAGTAGAACAGAAAAAAAAATTACACTTTGTTGCATTTGCATTCCCCATTCCATTTTGTCAAGTAGCTTAACTTTCAAGCTCTTGAAAATGGTAAATACAAACCCATTCTGTTCACTAATTTCCCATTATTATAGTTTTTTCTGTCTTTAAGTTTAATTGTCTCCCATATTTTGAACAGGTGCAAGGGGCGCTTGATTTTTATAGGTGCTCAGGGCCACTGCTCAGGTACTAGATATCAAATCTGATGCCATACAACTCGTAAGATTCAAGTCTGGAACATATGGAGGGCCAGTAGCTCACCCTTAATTTTGTATTGGATTTTCTCATCTGTTCGTAAGGAAATTAAAAAAAAAACTGACATGACAAGGTTGAACACTGAGAAATCATACTATTTGGTGTAATTTAAAATTATGAAATGTAAATATATCCATTTCATTGGCTGCAAAGGAAAAAATATATTCTGCAGACAACTCTGGAACTTAATTTTAAAAACAGTGACTGTGGGATAAGCACGATCACAAATCCTGAATATATATTAAGTTGTCATTTGTTATTATCAAGACAAAATACATTGCTCAGAACATTCAACATGATAATTTCACAATCTCACAGTGGGAAACTGTGTTTTGTCAGTTGTCAATGAGTCAAGGACTAAAGCAACACCAACAGAGATAGTTTAATGTACTATTAATATACAGAGCTGAGGGAGAGGAGTAACTTTGGAAGTCTGTGTCTCTTGGCTTTAGTACTACATCATGCTGGAGATTATAAAGCAGGGTTTTGTTTTATTAGGGAGTTAATTAAATTATTTTACATACTTCGATAAATTATACTTTGTTCTCATTCTTTTATAACACACGAAACAGGCCAAAGTAAAATTTCAGTGACCATATAATTCAAAATGTACATTTATTTTTTCATTTAGAGAATCTGGCCTGGCTTTTAGAATGAACAATTATTAAAAACTAAATGTTCAGCACTACATACTAAATATATAATTTATTTCCCAATGTACTGAGTTACTTGTCTGTTAGGCTGCTCTTCTTTATTCTGTGGGTGACTAAATGGCATACCTGTTACAATGGCTGCGTCAGACTCAGTGTGGGTTTTCACCCATCTCAAAGACATACTCATTGGTTAAATATGTTCACTATATGAATGAATGTAGAATTGTAACTTGCTAACAAAGCAGGTGGATTTTGCCTGCCAGGATCATGAATGGCTCTGGCACCCTGTGGCACAGTATACAAAAAAGTATAGATAAGTTCTGAAAAAAGGAGAAGCCTCCTTCAGATGGCTAGCAACTAATCAGAGTTTTTCAAAGTAAGCTACATGTGCAGACACAGGAACAATCTGAGTATAGGAAATGTGCTGTTAGGTGGCTCAGTGGTTAGCACTGCTGCATCACAGCTCCAGGAGACTGTGTTCAAATCTCATTCCATGCCCAGTATTTATTTTTCACACATTTACCACTTCAGAGTGTTCTAGGAACTGTAGTTTCTAAAGATATTGCCCTTGTAGAAGTTAAGATAATTGCATTTACCATCCACAGTTGGTTCAGAACTTGCTAATTATTGCTGGGATAGGCTTCATTTTTCCAAAGTAAATTGGACTGAGAGATCAATGGATGATAGCTATTAAAACCCATTAGAGAGTATCTGTAATTAAAGTGAGTAAGATAAGTTGAATAAACAGCAGCATTTTAAGGCATCTTTGTAAGAAAGACCGTACAAAACAATGTGCAAATTCCATTTACTCAGAAACATGGTTGGGAATGGGGATTAGGATTTTACGTAATAAGTGAAGATATGAGCCTCAAGAATGAGAAATATTATTTCGAAGTACAGAAGTCCTACAGATAACCTTTTCTAAACCTCTGCATCATTGTTCATCTGGAATCTGACATCCATTTGGACTAAATCCATGAGAAAGACCAGAAAATGTGTTCAAAAAAGATCTGTGTTGAAAAAATAAAATAAAAAGCAGAGATGTAAGTATCAGTGTTTGATGAACCTACCATACATGCCTAATCGTTCAGCAGGAAGAAAGGGACATCTAAGAATAGACCATATTTTCTTAGAAATGAAGATCTGAAAGCATTTGGCTTACATTTGCCATTAAGCATCAAAGGCTTTGATATCATTAAAGTTTTGTAGCATTACATTGAATAAGTTATGCTTGCACTAATTAAGGAATATACTGTAGGCCTGAGGGTAAAGATACAGTGCCTATAAAAAGTATTCACTCCTTAGAAGTTTTCACATTATTGTACAACACTGAATCACAGTGAATCTAATTTGGATGATTTGACATTGATCAACAGAAAATCAATTTTAAAGTGAAAACAGATCTCAGCAAAGTGATCTAACTTAATTACAAACGTAAACAACAAAATATCTACATAAATATTCACCCATTTCTAATCAGTATTTAACAGATGCATCTTTGGTAAACATGACAGCCTTGAATCTGGACACTGCAGTTCTAGAACCCCCACCCCCATTCTTCTTTTCAAAAATTCTCAATCTCTGTCAGATTGCAAGGGGAACGTGAGTGAACAGCCTTTTTCAAATCCATCCACAAATTCTCTTCTGGGTTAAGATTTTGACTTTACCACCCCAGCACATTAACATTGTTGTTTTTAAGCCATTCTTGTGTATCTTTCGCTTTATGCTTGGGGTTATTGTCTTGCTGGAAATCAAACCTTGTCCCAAGGTTTCTTTTCCTCCACGATTTCCCTGTATTTTGTTGGATTCAATGTATCCTTGGCCCTCAAAAGCCTTTTCATGCCCTGCTAAAGAGAAACTTTCCCACAGTACTATGCTGCCTCCACAGTGGGGATGGTTTGTTTGCGATAATGTTCAATGTTTGTTGTAATGGTGTTTACTCTGATGGAAAAAAAAGCTCTTATCAGACCATGGAACCTTCAGAGACTCCAGTATGTTTTTTGGCAAACTTTAGCCAAGATGTCATGTGAGTTTTTTTTAAACAGTGGCTTTCTCATTGCCAATCTGCTGGTGATGCACCTGGGCAACACTTGTTGTATGCATAGTCTCTCCAATCTGATCTACTGGAGCTTATAACCCCTTCATGGTGGAGACGTTGTATTTTAATGTGGTGTGTAACGTGGCTTTTATTCTGATGGGCAAAGCAGTCAATATTGGTCTCATCAGACCACCAAACCTTCCTCCAACTGACTTCAGAGTCTCTCATGTGTCTTCTGGCAAACTCCAACTCAGATATCATGTGTATTCCCTCTTTGTTCCTCTCCCACGAAGCTGCAACAGTTGTTGTTTGCACAGTCCATCCAGTCGTAGTCACTGTAGTCACTGTAGTTTGTAATACATTCAGATTTCTCATTGATCTCTTGGTGGTCTCCTTTCACTGCATGATCAGTCAGTTTTTGTGGACAGCCTGCTCAACGCATGTTTACAGCTGGGCCATACTCTTTCTGTTTCTGATTTAACTGGACTCCAAGGCATATTTTAAAACCAGGTAATAAAGACAATCAAAGCAGATAAAGAGTTGGGGCACCATAGTGATCCCCATATAACTGGCAGTCCAAAATATAAACAAGCAAACAAAAGGGGTCTTTTTGCAGACACAAATCTTTGGTCAACTGACTCCAAGATGGCGGTGGAACTGTTTTTCACTCTAGAGAACAGGAAGATGCAGGTTTAAGAGGTTGGGAACCAGAAGTGACGTCATTAGGGAAACAACTGTCAATCACTGCTTCTGCAAAGGGAGGAAGAGAAAAGGCATCATACAACAGCACCAACCCCTGGTTTGGTGTGTAATTACCTTTAATGAGCCTTGAAGTTGTCTTCCAAGTGCAAATGTGTGACACCCTTGACAGATGATCTCCATCAATCTAATTATGTGAATTCTAAAACCAACTGGCTGCATCAATGATGATATTAGGTGTGTCGTATTAAAGGGGTGAATAGTTATGCGATCAGTCATTTCATGTATTATATCTGGAAGTTAATTTAGGCCACTTTGCACAGATCTCTTTTCACTTTGACATTAAAGAGTCTTTTTCTATTAATCAGTGTTAAAAAAGCCAAATTAAAACCACTGTGATTCAATGTTGTATAATACTAAAATGGGAACACTTCCCAAGGGTGAATACTTTTTATAGACACTGTTTGTGAATTTGTGCTGGGTAAGAAGATTATACATGGATGGGTACTAGACTTTCATGAACTATTAGGTTCCGTTAGGTCAGATTATCTCAGGGCACAACGTGAGCTACCACAGCTATGCTGATGACACACAGCTGTATTTATCAGTAGCACCTGATGACCCCGATTCTATTGACTCACTAACACAATGTCTGACTTGTATCTCAGAATGGATGAATAGTAACTTTCTCAAGTTAAATAAAGAGAAAACTGAAATCTTAGTGATTGGCAATAATGGATACAATGAGGCTATTAGAAATAAACTGGATACATTAGGATTAAAAGTCAAGACGGAGGTAAAAAGCTTAGGGGTAATTGTTGACTGTAATCTGAATTTTAAATCGCATATTAATCAGATCACTAGGACAGCATTTTTTCACTTAAGAAACATAAGTAAAGTTAGACCTCTTATATAACTGAAAGATGCTGAGAAATTAGTTCACGCGTTTGTTTTCAGTCGACTAGATTACTGTAACGCACTCCTCTCAGGACTACCCAAGAAAGACATAAATCGTTTGCAACTAGTGCAGAATGCAGCTGCTAGAATCCTAACTAGGAAAAGAAAATCCAAACACATTTCTCCAGTTCTGATGTCACTACACTGGTTACCTGTGTCATTCAGGATTGACTTTAAAATTCTGCTTATGGTTTATAAAGCCTTAAATAATCTCGCCCCTTCTTATATATCGGAGTGTCTGACACCTTATATTCCAAATCGTAACCTCAGATCCTCAAATGAGTATCTCCTTAGAATTCCAAGAACAAAACTTAAAAGAAGTGGTGAGGCGGCCTTCTGCTGCTATGCACCTAAAATCTGGAATAGCCTGCCAATAGGAATTCGCCAGGCTAATACAGTGGAGCACTTTAAAACACTGCTGAAAACATACTACTTTAACATGGCCTTTCTATAACTTCAATTTAACTTAATTTAACTTAATCCTGATACTCTATATGTTCAATTTCCTCATAATAACTATTCAGGGTAGCTCTACAATCCGTACTGACCCCTACTCTCTTTTCTGTTTCTTTTTCCGGTTTCTTTGTGGTGGTGGCCTGCGCCACCTCCACCTACTCAAAGCTTCATGATGCTCCAACAATGATGGATGGACTAAAAGGCAGAATTCTACGTGACCATCATCATCAAGCCTTTCCGTGAGAACCCTAAATCCAAAGAGGACTGTTTCATTTATGTTAGGTAGAATGCCCAGAGGGGACTGGGCGGTCTCATGGTCTGGAATCCCTACAGATTTTATTTTTTTTTCTCCAGCCGTCTGGAGTTTTTATTTTGTTTTTTCTGTCCCCCCTGGCCATTGGACCTTACTCTTATTCGATGTTAATTAATGCTGATTTATTTTGTTTTCATATTGTGTTTTTTATTTTTCTATTCTTTATTATGTAAAGCACTTTGAACTACTGTTTGTATGAATATGTGCTATATAAATAAATGTTGTTGTTGTTGTATTAATTATTGCAAAGGAATAAAATAATCAAAGTGCATAACCTGCTTACAGTGTGAGGACAAGCAACATTTCTTCAATGACTGGATAGAGATTATGACTTTTAGATTTACATTAATAATGGTGTAAGTAACTAAAGTATCTATCTATCTATCTATCTATCTATCTATCTATCTATCTATCTATCTATCTATCTAT